>CM038141.1:448077036-448677036 GCA_021437245.1 Aegilops speltoides
TCGCCGCCACTACTGCTCCACGAATCGCGAGAGTCGATCTCTCGCCGTCGCCCTCGCCGCCCCGCCGCCGCCGTGTCGCCGCCGCCTTATCCGCCGCCCGTCGTCGTCGCCGCCGCCGCCCGCCCCGCCATTCTCGATCGTCGCCGCCCCTGCGCCCACCGCGCGTCAGATGTCTCGTCGCCGTCGATCCCCGCCGCCGCCTGCTTCGTCGCCGTCCCGCCCCACGCCGCCGTCGTCGCCGCCCACTGCTGCCCGTCGCCGCCAGACGACGTGACGTCGTCACACACACACACACACGCATCCACACATACACACACACACACACACACACTGTACCACACACACACACACACATATACACACAGACTCACACACACACACACACACACCACACACACACACACACACACTATATACAAACACCACACACACACACACACACATATATACACACAGACACACACACACACACACACACACACACACACACACACACACACACACACACACACACTACACGTACATTACACACACATATACAAACCCTACACACACATATATTTTTACTTATTTTCTATTTTTTAATGTTTAGATTAATTAGAACTATATCTATAGTTAATTTATTTTAGAATGTTAGAAATATTATGTTAGATGAATTAGAAATATGTTAATGTTTATTTTAGTAAATGCTTAGTTGAACTAGTTGAATTAATATGTAGAACTAGTTTTTTAGTAAATGCTTAGTTGAACTACTAGTTGAATTAATTAATATAATTACTAGTTTATTTTAGTAAATGCTTAGTTGAACTAGTTGAATTAATAGATTTTTCTGTTAATAGATTTTTTCTGTTAATAGATTTTTTGGTGATATTATTATTGAATATGCATGTTTGGTGATACTATTGTTAATAGTTTTTTTGGGTGATATTTAGATTGTGTAATTAATTTTGTTCATAGAATTTTAATGATTTTTTTGTTCATAGTATTTAGAAAAAGGAAAAAAAAAGAAGAAGTAGTTTATTTATAGTTGAACTAGCTAGTTGATTTAATAAACTAATTTATTTTACTATATATAGAAGTAGTTTGTTTTAGTAAGTACTACTTATTTATTTATAGTAAGTGCTTAGTAGTTGAACTAGATAGTTGACTAATAAAACTAAATTATGAACGAGGTCGAAATGTCGTACTCATCGGACGACGATAACCGCCTCGGGAGTGCGATCGGTGCCACGACAACCGAGGTATCTCATGAGTGTTCATTGAGCTGGATGAAGATCGGCGCTTCAGCATTAACCTCGAGAAGACTTGCGACGCTCATACGGTGCATAACGCATTTACAATAGGTTTTTTCGTAATTGCACGACTTCAACTATTTTAACGTGTATTTTTCATCTTTCCTATTCGACTAGCTTATCCCATGCTTTGCAAGACGCTATGTCTTGGAGAGGATGGGTATTGAAGATCATGAAAATTTTGAAACCAAAAAATTATCCTAAGTACCTAACATGACGTGGATTTTCAAGTAAAGCTGTACAATGCTCAGAGTGTAACCCATTTTGGTTGCAAAATTGGGATGCATTTTGCAAGATGTATGGTCTTGATGAGGGTATGACTATCACCATGGATCTTGGTGATCCTACAATCGAGCAAGAGACACCTACGATTTGGGTCTTTGTGGATACACCTCCAGTTCTTCCCTCATGTGAGCTAAACATAGTTATTAAGTAATTTATATTGTTTATTTCAAAATATAATGTTGACAACTTATCTCCATTGACAGCTTATTTTCATGCTTCAAAGAATGTGCGGAAGATGGTAGATGAACGCATTACAATCAAGGCTGCTAATTAACTTATCATGAGAACGACATCTGGTCGGATTTTGTAGAGATCTTGAGAATTACAATATCTACAATCAAACTCCTCAACATTATGGTCAATACGTGCCACTAGTGCACGTGTTGAACTACGATAACTACCATGGAGATACCTTGGTAAGATTATTTTTTACTATTACAACATCCGTGCATCTTTTTTTGCACACTTCTAAAACTAGTACATCATTGCTAACTACGGTTATTACTATGTTTTTCAACAGATAATCCCGAATGATTGTGTGCCTCATCCGATGTATACTGCGGGTAGCCTTCATGTTTTGAACATACTACCAGGTCGTCCTATGAATCTCAACTGTCCATACCGGTTTCTAAAAGAAGTGGAGACATAACAATCAAAGAATGGAGAAAATGTATGGATAATCGTAAGGAGCTTCTTGGAAGCAATAAGCAGCGAAAGGCAAGAATTGGAGACAGGATGATCGCCATTCTTCATAACGGAGAGTCGTGGTCTATATTTTTTATGCTATTTTACCTTAAGGGTGTTTAGGTCCTACCGACATCGATGATCATGTGCTAAGAACAATTATGTAGGGTTGGGTTATGAGGATGATGATCGATGACTTATTATTAATAACGAGTAGAAGTTGTATGATGATGCATGATTAGTAGGACTTGTTATTATATATATATGATGATGTAATGATGCAAAAGCATGCATGAGCAGTTATATCTCAAGTGCAATGAACATAGCAGCAGCGTTGATAAACAATTAAAGCATGCATGATGTATATAGGACGATAACGGTACAATGTGTAGTATCGTAAAATACCAGCAAACTAAAAAGAATTAAAATGGAAACACAAAATTAAATGAAAAAGAAATCATAAAACTAAAAACCCACCAAACCTTATAGTACTGGTTGGTGTTACCAACCGGTACTAAAGGCCTCCAGGCCGCCGGCGCTGGCTAGTGCCACGTGGTCGCCCTTTAGCACCGGTTCGTGCTGAACTGGTGCTAAAGGGGGGGCCTTTAGTGACCACTAATTAGTGCTGGTTATGTAACCGGCACTATAGGGCCTTACGAACCGGTGCTAATGCCCGGTTCTGCACTAGTGTATCTTTGTCATGCATCATGCTTGTTGTGCATCATGTCTTGTTCATGTGTGGTGTGTTTACCATGTTGTGTGCTTCTTCTTGATAGTTCCCGTTTCGTTGCCGATCGTGAGGATGGTTCGTCTACGGCTTGGTTCGCCTTCGTGGCTTCATCTTCTTCATGGGCTCGTTCTAGGCAAGATGACCGCTACCCTGGATCTCACTACTATCATTGCTATGCTAGTTGCTTCGTTCTACCGCTATGCTGTATTACCTATCATTTGCTCTTCAAGCCTCCCAAATTGCCATGAACCTCTAACCTTTGACACCCTTCCTAGCAAACCGTTGTTTGGCTATGTTACCGCTCTGCTCAGCCCCTCTTATAGCGTAGCTAGTTGCAGGTGAAGTTGAAGATTTCTTCATGGTGGACAGGGTTTTGTTGGGATATCACAATATCTCTGATTTAATTAATGCATCTATATATTTGGTTAAGGGTGGAAGGCTCGGCCTTATGCCGGTGTTTTGTTCCACTCTTGCCGCCCTAGTTTCCGTCATATCGGTGTTATGTTCCCGGATTTTACGTTCCTAACGCGGTCGGGTGATTTATGGGACCCCCTTGACAGTTCGCTTTGAATAAAACTCCTCCAAAGAAGGCCCAACCTTGGTTTTACCATTTGCCTCACCACCACCTACCTTTCCCTTGGGAGTAATTAACCCAAGGGTCATCTTTATTTTAGCCCCCCCCGGGCCAGTGCTTCTCTAAGTGTTGGTCCGAACTGAGATGCCTGCGGGGCCACCTCGGGGCAACTCGAGGTCTGGTTTTAATCGTAGCTAGTCTCATCCGGTGTTTCCCTGAGAACGAGATATGTGCAGCTCCTATCAGGATTGTCGGTGCATCAGGCGGCTTTGCTGGTCTTGTTTTACCATTGTCGAAATGTCTTGTAAACCGGGATTCCGAGACCGATCGGTCTTCCGGGAGAAGGTATATCCTTCGCTTGATCGCGAGAGCTTATCATGGGCTAAGTTGGGACAGCCCCGCAGGTATAAACTTTCGAGAGCCGTGCCTGCGTTATGTGGCGATCGAATTTGTTAATGTCCGTTGTAGATAACTTGACACCAGATCCGAATCAAAATGCATCAACCGCGTGTGTAGCCGTGATGGTCTCTTCTCGGCGGAGTCCGGAAAGTGAACACGGTTTCTGGGTTATGTTTGACATAAGTAGGTGTTCAGGATCACCTCTTGATCATTACTAGTTGACGACCGTTCCTTTGCTCCTCTTCTCGCTCTCATTTGCGTATGTTAGCCACCATATTATGCTTAGTCGCTGCTGCAACCTCACCACTTTACCCCTTCCTTTCCCTATAAGCTTTGCTAGTCTTGATACCCATGGTAATGGGATTGCTGAGTCCTCGTGGCTCACAGATTACTACAACAACAGTTGCAAGTACAGGTTATGCGATGATCATGACGCGAGAGTGATGTTTACTTGTTTTGGAGTTCTTCTTCTGCTTCTTCTTCGATCAGGGGATAGGTTCCAGGTCGGCAGCCTGGGCTAGCCGGGTGGATGTCGTTTGAGTTTCTGTTTGTGTTTCATCCGTAGTCGGATGGTGCTCTTATGTAAGATGATGTTATATTCGTGTGGCATTGTATGCCTCTTGTATGTATCCCCATCTATTATGTAATGTTGATGTAATGATATCCACCTTGTAAAAGCGTTTCAATATGCGGTTCTATCCTTGGTGGGACCTTTGAGTCTCTTTCGGATAGTATCGCATATTGGGCGTGACATCGAGCGTCCGGTCTAGTAATGTGGGCCAGACTGATGGGCCGTCTAGATACAAGACAGAAGATTATCTCTCGTGTCCGGTGGGGACTCTCACATGCGTGGATGGCAAGTATGGGTGTCTGGATATATTATTCCTTTCTGTAAAACCGACTTTGTACAACCCTAAGCCCCTCCGGTGTCTATGTAAACCGAAGAGTTAGATCGGAGGTAGGATCACAACATTGCTAGGCTAGCGATCTAGAGTTAGCCGAATCGATCTCGAGGTAGATCAACTCTTGTAATCCCTATACCCTCAAATATAATCAAGTATGAGTAGGGTTTTACCTCCATTACACTACAAAAAAATACACTGCCGTGATGATACATGTATGTCACAATAGGTCACGTTTTCTGTCATGCATGTACATCCATGACGATTTTATGACAGAATCGAGATAGTCATACCTGTGCTGTCATAGAAGTGTTCCATGACATTAGGAAAATTATCATCACGGAAGTGTCCACTTCCATGGCGATAAATGGCGCATCATCAAAGTGCTTTCGTCAAGGGTGACCGACACGTGGCATCCACCGTAACGGGTCGCCGTTAAGCTATCGGGTCCGGTTTTGGATCCGATAACCCGTTAACAGCCCTGACCAATGAGAATTTTCCACGTGAAAAATTCTTATTGGCCGGAGGAAACACGTGTTGGCTCACCATTGGGACAGATGTCATCCACTCATCGGACAGGAGGTGCCTATGATAGGTCGATATGTGGCACAACCCAACAGTGGCCCATTCCGGTGAAAAAGGCCGGCCTAGTAAAAATTAGCAGGCCAGCTCATATAAGGCCTACTTGTGTCAGGTCCATTTAAGCCCACGGACCATACGAGATGTGCCAATTCGGCCCGTCAATGGCCCATTAAAGATTTGACACCATTGCAGCCCATTATCAGTTCGAGCCCATTAACAGCCCGCTATATATTTGGGCTCAATATCGGCCCGATGTGATTTTGGCCTGTTAACGGCCCATTCAAGGGATGGGCCAATTTTCAGGATGTACATCTTTCGACCTTTTAGCGGCCCATTTAAGTGTTGGGCTAATTTTCGGCCCAGTGTGTCTTTCAGCCTGTTGGCGGCCCATAAATGAGTTGGGCCATTTGTAGTCGGACCTGAGTTTTTGGCCTTTTAGCGACCCATTTAAGTGTGGCCAATTCCCGGCCCAGTGTGTCTTTCAGCCAGTTGACGACCCATAAATGAGTTGGGACATTTGTAATCGGACCTGAGTTTTGGCCTCTTAACGGCCCATGCTCTTCATGGTCCAATACCAGCCCGGTTTCTCTTTCGGCCTGCTAAAGGCCCACAACACAGTTTGGCCATTTACAGTACGACCTGACTTTCGGCCTCTTAGCGGCCCATGCTCTTCATGGTCTAGTATGAGCCCGCTGTCTCTTTTGGCTTGCTAAAGGCCCACAGTATTGTTGGGCCATATGTAGCCCGACCTTAGTAACGGCCTGTTAACGGCCCGTGAAATCAAATGGGACCACCTGTTGCCCGCTTCGATGTCGTCCTGTTAACGACTCGGGAGGTAAGAGGGCCGACCATTAACTTTCGGCATGGTAACGGCCCATTAACTTAATGGGCCCACTAAAGTTTGTACATGTCTTTAGGCCAAATTAGATAATTTGAGCCCATTACGACGAGCAATTATGCACAGGACCAAAACCGATCAAGAAAAGGTATGGCATACAGGGAAAAACGTTTCACATCAAGCATATATTACAGGAAATTACATCCACTGGGCAATCAAAGATTGATGCCAATGCAAATAAATGAACAGAACCTAACGATCTACAACATCACAATCTGCAACTCAGCGCGGATGACGCCTATAAGCATGTGGGCAAGTTCTTGCTGCTTTGCTACATTGTCTCTGCAAACATTGATCAGTTGTTGTTGCGCACGAATGTGCACCTCTAATTCCTCCACCATTTCCATCATTGCTTCAGCCATGAATTGGTTCACAAACATACATTTTTTCATTGCATTCGAGATAAAGGAAACTGAACAAATTCAGATGGCGATTTTGGCAGGCTTGTATTATTGATAGTGGAGAGTGTCTCGACCACTTCATCATAACATAAATTAGGAGGGGAACCGAACAGATTAATCATGAGTTATTGCCATATTACCTGGCCTAGATTTATTGGAAAGAAATAATGGGGTTTCCTTGCTGTTTTCAGAGTTTGTCTTCTTATCTTCAACAGCCTGCACCAAATTAACACACTAGCATTGCTATCATTGGCCAAGTCAGATAATAGGAAAGCAACATTGACACAACAAATGCTTCGGCAACTAGCCTACACCAAATTAACCCAATATGGCACAACTATCATCAACCATGTAAGTTAATACGAAAGCAACATTGACACAATGAATGAATGGGCAACCCGAGCATCACTACAATTCAGTAATGTGCATGATATGAGATAGTACACTCAGGCAGCTCAGTATGCAAAACTACCCGACAGTTTTCTTTACAAAAATCAACACTGGCGCCTTTAACATTTTGCTACAACCAATTTCAGATCAGATAAAGGTTGGATTCACGCTGATTAACAAAATACATGCTGATGTAAAAATATAGTAATATACAACAGGTACTTACATCAGCATTGGATCACAGAGAATTCCTGCAAGGTATTTTCCTCGAATACGATGCCAATGGAGGAAGTATTCTATCATTTAACCTTATTTTCTAAAAGGGAGATGGGTAAGAACCATGTCGAAAATATGATCAGAATGCTATAAAATTTCATGATGCAAGCAT
Organism: Aegilops speltoides; assembly: GCA_021437245.1. Lineage (NCBI taxonomy): Eukaryota > Viridiplantae > Streptophyta > Magnoliopsida > Poales > Poaceae > Aegilops > Aegilops speltoides. Next base: position 448,084,562 of record CM038141.1, read on the forward strand.
ACGCACATGCTTCTTAGAATGGAGTTGACATTCTTTTGCTGGACTGGAGCGGACTAGTTCTTTGGCCACTGGAATCTGTTTATTATTAGTGGGAGTTGGGTTTCTCTGTGCTGGAGCAGTATCTATGAAAACTGGAGTTGGCTTATTATCTCCTGGCATTTGAATCTTTTGCAAAAACTGGTTTGTAACCCTTCAGATTCTAACATACTCGTCTTCCCCTTGCATGCCTTATATAGAAGAATGGTGCTTCAATTATAAAACATGCTACAGTAGAGATGGAATTGGTACTGAAGAATAGAAAGGCATGGCATATTGACATGTATTTCCTCCATCTGGAAATAAATGGATGGTTCTAGGCGTATTTCAGTTTTAGATACATCCAGTTTTATCCATTTCTGCGACATGTACTCCGGACAGAGGGAGTATGATGTAAGAGCTAGGGATACGACAGGATAACAATGTAAAAAAACACTACTTGAATGTAAAACCATATGCTAGCGGAATACATATAGAAAAACACTAAGGCAAAATATGTGTGTATGATTGGGAAACTAAGATGGCATTGCAAGAGACCACTAGAACAACACTTCAATGTAAAAAAAGAATATGGTATGGTAAAAGGATGAAGTACATACTGATGAATAACAATGCATAAGATATTCAGAAGCATGATGTCCAAACTAAGAAAATGTCATTGCGATAGAGTAGAATGATAGTACTTGAATTTGAAAACATGTTACCATCAATGTAATATGTACTGAAAAACAGGAAGACATGCCATATTTACATGCATGATCAGCAGGCTAAGCACAATGCATTGCAACAGAGTAGAGGCACTCCAGGACATTATATGCATGATGTACCCATATCAAGGGCCAATTGAATATGTCATGCCTTGGATGGACTGTGTGGAATTGTCGGTGGGAAACGACACCTATGGGATCACAAGATCCCTACTATAGTTGCGGGGCGCGGGGTTGTGGGGAGAGTAGGATTAGTAGTTGACACGGGGATCGTTTACCCAGGATCGGGCCGCGAGGATGCGTAAAACCCTAGTCCTGCTTGGTGGGTGTATTGAGTGTTCTTGAGCTCTCGAACTAGCTATGGGTGCCGCATGGTTCGAAAGAGCCGAATCCTTTTCTTGTATGCCATGGACCTCCTTTTATAGGCGAAGGGGCTGCCACAGTGGCATGTAGGAGGTGGAAAGGCCTACAGTGTTGCGAGCTTATCGCTCGTATTGCAGGACAACATGCATTTAATGCATGGCTTAGGTGTCCCTCACTTTATCGGGGATGGGAGCGAGGCCCGTCCCGTCCGTCGCCGCTCCTCCTTGCTTCGACACGGGCCCTGGCTAGCGATGCATGCGGTGCCATGTAGGCAGGCAAGCAACTGAGGTGGCGCGGTGGTGGAGCCTCCACGAAGATCTGCATGCTGCCACGTAGGTGCATGCTGAGTTGGCCTGGAAGATGCATGTTGCCATGCTGGTGGCTGCCCAGCTGGTTGGGCTGGCAGCTGCATGCAAACGGCGGTGGAGAGTTGGCTGGTGCGGGCCTGGCAGTGGCCCTGCTGTCGCCCCTGCCAAGGGTCTTGTCGGTGGCCCGGCAAGGGTCCTGTCGTGGCATGCTGGCGTCCCCGGCAAGGATCTTGCCGGGGATCTTGTGGATTCCTTCGGTAAGGATCTTGGTGAGGATTGTTGCTTTCCAATCCTCATTTGATCTCGAGCATTCTATGTCTTCACAAATATCTGCATGCCACCATGGAGGTGCCTCCCGAGCCCTGTTGCTGGCGTTGGAGAACGTGGCTCGAGGGTGGCCCGCTCCACTGGTGTGGGCGAGCTGCCCTGGCAATGGGCTTGCCGGGGCTACGGAGGCTGCCCCCTGCAAGAGTCTTGCCGGGGAAACCTGCTTCGTCCATCTGCACTTTGTGGCCTTGGTCCTTGATGTTGCCTTGTTCGTCTTGGGCCATCGGCTTCTCTCCGGCTTCCCTCCTTTGCCCTGCTATGCATGGCTGCGGTGCGTGGCTCTGACTGCCCGTGCACAAGTAAAGGGGTCAAAAGGAGAACCCCTACTTTTGTACACCGACAGGAGCCCCCGGGCCTGGGCCATACATAAGCGCGACACGTTATTGGGCCAGGCCTGAGAATGTGTGTGCAGCGGGGCGAGTTTACCGCGATAATCGCTTCTCGTCTCACGCGCTTCCCCACGACCTGCGTTGAATGCGCGACGTGGGGGTCGTGCGCGCGCGCATGACGTGGGTGGTGTGCATGGGACGGTTCCCACGCGCATGCGTCACATCGCAGTTAATGGGAGAGGAGGCGGCCCGCACCTTCCCCGTAAAAAGGAATAACCGTGGGCGCGCTGCTCACTTTACCCCCCTCCTTGCGCCTTCTCCAATCTCAGAAACGCCACCTCCTTTCTTTCTTATTCTCGAGAACCTCTGCTTCCACCGCCGCTGCGCTTCCGCCATCCTCTTCTTTCTTGCTTCTCGCATTCGCCATGGCGCCCAAATCCACCAAAAGCAAGGGGGTGGCTAAAGACATCGGGGCGACGAGGCAGCCAGAGAGCGAGCTCGTGGCGCGACAGGTGAAATTCGCCTACTTCCCCTCGATGATCGACGTGTCCGAGCTCCAGGAGATGTACAAGGATCTATGGGGGGTGAAGATGGGAGGAGAGAAGACGGGGCATCCAGCCATGCACGTCATCCCTACCAGCGCTGGGGCCTCCCCAAATCGGTACCCCTTCTTCGTCGACTACTTCTCCTGTGGGCTCTGTCCCCCCTTTTCTGATTTCTTCAAGGATATCATGCACACCTATGACTTTCGCCTTCTGGATTTCACTCCAAATGCCGTGGCGTGCATGGCTCTCTTCGCACACCTCTGCGAGGGCTTCGCCGGGGTGCACCCCAACACGGCGCTCTTCGGCCATTACTTCTCTCCTCGGATCCAAAAAGGGGGTGCCATCTCTGGCTGCATCGCCTGGATCCCGAGGGCCAAGAGGGCGTACCCGGACGGCGCCACGAAGGAGAGGTGGGAAGAATGGCTGGGTCGATGGTGCTGGATTGAGGAGAAGGACCCTCCAGCATTCTGTGCGGTTTGCCAGGAGCCGCCAGTCCATGGAAGCGATTAGGGCGACGTCGATGTCGACGACGTGAAGCTCACGATCGCTACCACCAGGATTCTTCGTCTCACCTAGGCTGGGCTCACCCTTGAAATGATCGGTGCAGACTTCATCCGCCGCTGAATTACCCCTTTGCACGACAAGGGGAGGCCGGCCTGGCTCTTCGTGAATGCCGCCGACATCGTGAGGCTCCGCCCCGGCCTCGACAACAACCTGACGGTGCTGCGGCATGCCCATCTCTGTTAGCGGATCTTCTAGCTCGATGTTAATGACGAAGGCGAGGTGGAGCGGTCCGACAAGCTTGCCAGGGCTACCGCGAAGGCAGGCAAGGTCATCAAGGAGCCCGTTTTCAAGTTGCCGGCGGGGGTGGTCCCGCTGAGCAACAACTCTCGCCGGTCCGAGATCATCGCCATGATGCCTCTCTTCAACGCGCATGGCCTTGACCCGAACTGGGTCGAGCCGGACGAGCTCGAGGTGCAGGAGTTCTTCGACACCTTGCATGAGGTGTATGTCACCGCCGAGACGCAGCTTATCCAGGCCACCTCTCCGGCGGAACTGGACTACATCGCCGCCAGGGTGGAGGAGGCGAGGCTTGCCACGGAGGAGGCAAAGCTCGTCGAGGAGGCCGGCAGCACCGGCGGCGTGGCGGACAAGGCCACTGCGGAGGCGGAGGAAGAGGAGCTTGCCCGATGGGCGGCAACCGTTGGGGAGTCCAGCGGCGCCGGCATCGGGGCTCCCCTCGTCGAGGACGCATCCGACGGGTCATCGGAGGAGGAGGGCGAGGGGAGAAGACCACGACCGTCGACCCTCCAATCGCTGGAAAAGGGTGGGTCCTACAGCGAGCCTCATCCGGCGAGCCGGTCCGCCATGACCAGGCCACACACCCGCGGCGGGCCCAGGAGGCACCCGTGCGCCAGACGAGGGCGGTGACGACGAAGAAAGCGGTGAAGGCCGTGGCATCGAAGAAGAAGTCATCTACTTCTTCGTCGTCCAAGCGCGCACGGATGCCATCGCCTCCCCCTTCGCCGGCAAACATCGGCGCGGGGATTGCGTTTGACTTCGGGCCCCTTAGCCCGGAGAGGAAGAGGAAGACAGTAGAGGAGGAGGAGGAGGAAGAGTAAGCTCTACTTCCTCCCTACCCTCTCTTTTCTTTTCCCTCAATGGTGCCGCCCATTCTGAATTACCCCTGTCTTGCAAGGACGTTGAGGGAGTCCTGGACTAGGGGGTGTCCGGATAGCCGAACTATCACCGTTGGCCGGACTCCAAGACTATGAAGATACAAGATTGAAGACTTCGTCCCGTGTCCGGATGGGACTTTCCTTGGCGTGGAAGGCAAGCTTGGCGATACGGATATGTAGATCTCCTACCATTGTAACCGACTCTGTGTAACCCTAGCCCTCTCCGTTGTCTATATAAACTGGAGGGTTTTAGTCCGTAGGACGAACAACAGTCATACCATAGGCTAGCTTCTAGGGTTTAGCCTCCTTGATCTCGTGGTAGATCTACTCTTGTACTACCCATATCATCAATATTAATCAAGCAGGAGTAGGGTTTTACCTCCACCGAGAGGGCCCGAACCTGGGTAAAAACATCGTGTCCCCTGTCTCCTGTTACCATCCGCCTAGACGCACAGTTCGGGACCCCCTACACGAGATCCGCCGGTTTTGACACCGACATTGGTGCTTTCATTGAGAGTTCCTCTGTGTCATCACCTATAGGCCCAATGACTCCTTCGATCATCAACAACAACGTGGTCCAGGGTGATACTTTTCTCCCCTGACAGATCTTCGTATTCGGCGGCTTCGCACTGCGGGCCAATTCACTTGGCCATCTGGAGTAGATCGAAAGCTACGCCCCTGGACATCAGGTCAGATTTGGGAGTTTGAACTATACGACCGACATCCGCGGAGACTTGATCTTCGACGGATTCGAGCCACAGCCGGGGGTGCCGCACTGTCACGATGGGCATGATTTAGCTCTGCTGCCAGACAGTGCCCTGGAGGCCGCACAAGAGTCCACTCCGACCCTTAGCTCGGAGCCGACGATGGCTGGACACCACCTCGGGGGCTGCTACCTCTACGGCGATAGAGCCGAATACCGACCCTGTCCCTCGTGAAGATCGTGACTCCAAGGTGCCGGACTCCTCTCTGGACCCCGAATCTTCCGCGCCCCTGCCAATCGAATCTGATTTGGCACCGATCATGGAGTTCACCGCTGCGGACATCTTTTAGCACTCGCCTTTTGGAGACATCCTGAATTCACTAAAGTGCCTATCTTTATTAGGAGAGCCCTGGCCGGATTATGGTCAGAACGGTTGGGATGCGGACGGCGAAGAAATTCAAAGCCCACCCACCACCCACTTTGTAGCCACTGTCGATGACCTAACCGACATGCTAGACTTCGACTCCGAAGATATCGACGGTATGGACGACGATGCCGGAGACGAATAAGAACCAGCACCTACCGGGCACTGGAAAGCCACCTCGTCATATGACATATACATGGTGGACACCCCAAAGGATGGGAATGGCGATGGACCAGCGGAGGATGACCCCTCCAAAAAGCAGACTAAGCACCGACGTCAGCGGCGCCGCTCCAAATCCCGCCACAGCAAGAATGGAGATTCCGGCACCGGAGATAATAACACCCCGGACAGTGCCAAAGACAACCCCCTCCAGCAAGATTCAACACAGTAGGACGGAGAAGCCAGCCCTCGTGAGAGAGCGGCAGACGAAGAAGTAGAGGACGACAATTACATGCCTCCCTCCGGAGACGAGGCAAGCCTCGACGACGACGAATTTGTCGTGCCTAAGGATCCCGTCGAACAAGAGTGTTTCAAACGCAGGCTTATGGCCACGGCAAGCAGCCTCAAGAAAAAGCAGCAATAGCTTAGAGCTGACCAAGACTTGCTAGCCGACAGATGGACTAAAGTCCTCGCGGCCGAAGAGTATGAACTCGAACGCCCCTCCAGAAGCTACCCCAAACGCAAGCTGCTACCCCGATTAGAGGAGGAAACACATAAACCTACATCACCAGCGCAGAATACGGTCGACCGGCCACCTCGTGGCCGCGACAGAGAGGCCCCTAGGCCCTCTACTAAAGCCGCACCCCGGCGTCGCCTGAAAAGTACAAAGCCACGGGGGAACGTACCGGACTTGCGAGACATATTGGAGGGATAAGGCGAGGCAAACAAGATCGATCTACGGATCACGTGGGCGCCCTACGATACACGACGACAACCGTCACGCCGGATGCAGCAATCCCGGCCGGGCCGAACACAGTAGACAAAGCTCGTTTGAGCTGCGTCGTGATATAGCCCAATACAGAGGCGCCACACACCCACTATGCTTCACAGATGAAGTAATGGATCATCAAATCCCCGAAGGGTTCAAACCCGTGAACATTGAATCCTACGATGGCACAACAGATCCTACGGTTTGGTTCGAAGACTATCTCCTTCATATCCACATGGCCCGCGGTGATGATCTTCACGCCATCAAATACCTCCCACTCAAGCTTAAAGGACCAGCTCGGCACTGGCTCAATAGCCTTCCAACAGAATCAATTGGAAGTTGGGAGGACCTGGAAGCCGCATTCCTTAATAACTTCCAGGGCACATATGTGCGACCACCAGACGCCGATGACCTAAGCCACATAATTCAGCAGCCGATTTAATCGCCGGACAATTTTGGACACGGTTCTTAACCAAGAAAAATCAAATCGTCGTCTGTCCGGATGCAGAGGCCCTTGCAGCCTTCAAACACAACATCCGCGACGAATGGCTTGCCCGGCACCTAGGACAGGAAAAGCCAAAATCAATGGCATCCCTTACATCACTCATGACCCGCTTCTATGCGGGAGAAGACATCTGGCTAGCTCGCAGTAACAACCTAACCAAAAACTCTGGTAGTTCGGATACCAAAGACAGCAATGGCAGGTCGTGTCACAATAAGCACAAACGCCGCATTAACGGCGATAATACGGAAGATACGGCAGTCAACGCCGGATTCAGAGGCTCTAAACCCGGTCAGCGGAAAAAGGCATTCAAAAGAACTACTCCGGGCCCGTCCAATTTGGACCGGATACTCGATCGCTCGTGCCAGATACACGGCACCCCCGAAAAGCCAGCTAATCACACCAACAGAGATTGTTGGGTGTTCAAGCAGGTAGGCAAGTTAATCGCCGAAGGCAACGACAAGGGGCTGCATAGCGATGACGAGGAGGAGACACGACCGCCGAACAATAAAGGACATAAGGGTTTTCCCCCACAAGTGCGGACCGTGAACATGATATACGCAACCCACATACCCGAAAGGGAGCGGAAGCGTGCACTCAGGGACGTATACGCGATGGAGCCAGTCGCCCCAAAGTTCAATCCGTGGTCCTCCTGCCCGATCACTTTTGATCGAAGGGACCACCCCACCAGTATCCGCCATGGCGGATTCACCGCATTGGCTTTAGACCCAATCGTCGATGGATTTCACCTCAGTAGAGTCCTGATGGATGGCGACAGCAGCCAGGATACAGTGCACAAGATGGGCATAGACCCCTCAAGGATTAAACCCACAAAGACGACCTTCAAAGGTGTCATACCAGGTGTAGAGGCCAATTGTACAGGCTCAGTTACACTTGAAGTGGTCTTCGGATCCCCGGATAACTTCCGAAGCGAGGAGTTAATCTTCGACATAGTCCCGTTCCGCAGCGGCTATCATGCACTGCTCGGACGAACTGCATTTGCAAAGTTCAATGTGGTGCCGCACTACGCATACCTCAAGCTCAAGATGCCAGGCCCTCAAGGAGCCATCACGGTCAACGGAAACACAGAACGCTCTCTCCGAATGGAGGAGCATACAACGGCTCTCGCGGCGGAAGTACAGAGTAGCCTCCTAAGGCAATTCTCGAGTCCGGCTGTTAAGCGACCGGACACCGTCAAGCACACCCGGAGTAACCTAAAACAAGACAACCTAGCACGTTCCGAGCACGCGTAGCAATGCGGCCCCAACCCCAGCCCTCGCGAAATCGTGAGACCAGTACCACGCGTACATCACTACGTCCTGGAGGTACCATGGGCATAGGGGGAGGGGCACGACCACGGCATGCCCAGAGTGCGGATCAACCACACCAGGGGCTCCCAAATTTGTCATTCTTTTTTTTATTCTCAGGACTCCATTTTCCAGAAGCCCTGTCCGGCAGTAGATCTGCCGTACTCACGATGCAACAACCAGGGAAGCAGAAAGGCTACAACGAGTATCCAGGTGGTCTCCATTACGAGCATTATACCTGTTTTACATACCATTCCGCAGCCTATCCCTGGAGGGGGACATGTTAAATAGTCCCACCCCTCGCTTATCGCACTATTTGTATCATTGTACCTCCATTGCAGTATTTTCTAAATAAACAATGCATCGCTTTTTGCCTATCATTGCATTCCTTTTATATATGTTCGCTTATGACATGTTGCTCCCGTACGCTTTAGTACGGCCAAATACACCAGGGGCTTAAGGTTCCCCAAATTATGGTGTGATAAGTCCGAACACTTTCACAAGTGCGGCACCCCGAACTTATAGCATTATATGCATCGGCTCCGAATCATGTCTTGGGTCAGTAGTTGGGTTTGCCCGGCTCCCATGTTTTGGTACCTTACGTTCCGTTATATCGGCTAAGGTAGCGCTGGGAGAACAACTGCGATTGTGCCCCAGTTGAGTTGGGTTGAGCCCCTCAGTGGAGAAAGCTAAAACTGACCGTCATGATAAGGCGAGAGTTGGTCACTCTTTGAGAGGTATTTTCGAGTCCCTAAAGACTTATGCCGCTTAGAGCGAGGAGCCGGCTTTGTCCGGCCCCAGGCGTGGATAGCGCCCCGAATTCGGCCTTCCGAACACTAGGGGCTTCACCAAAATTTAAAATTATAGAATTCTATGGCTAAGTGAGAGTGTTCAAGCATTATAAGTCCGGCTGCCTCGTTACGTTGTGTTGGCGCCTCCTAGAAGGACCCAAAATGGGAACAAGAGCGCCAAATTTATCCCGAACACCCCAAACTGTGGCATGGGGGCGAAATAACGACTTGCCATCTCTCAGATTTGATAAACGGCCGCGCAGAAGGTAATATGTTAAATTAACAAGCGTTGCTTAGCGCATATGAATAAAGTTTTCAGCGCACAGGATAACAAAATGAGAGTCTACTAAAAAATTACATCTTTGGAGCATTCACCCGCAATAAGGCGGGCACCCTTCAGGACACCCTTATAATACATCTCGGGCGTGCGATACTCCTTGCCCGGCGGTGGCGCGTCTGTCACAAGCTTCTCGGTGTCCATCCTGCCCCAGTGCACTTTAGCAGGGGCAAGGGCCCGACGGGCACCTTCATTGCAGGCGGAGTGCTTGATGACTTCAACCCATGGACAGGCGTCCACCAGCCGCCGCAGCAGACCGAAGTAGCTCCTAGGCATGGCTTCTTTGGGCCACAGCCGAACTAAGAGGCCCTTCATGGCCTGTTCGGCCACCTTGTGGAGCACGACCAGCTGCTTCAGCTGGTCGCTCAGGGGCACCGAATGTCCGGCCTCAGCATACTGAGACCAGAACACCTTTTCCGTCGAGCTCCCCTCCTCGGCTCTGTAGAACGCGGCAGCATCGGGCACGCTACGGGGTAGATCTGCGAACGCTCCTGGAGAGCTCCGAATTCGGGTAAGTAACAAGTAATTCACTTTTACATGCCTGCTTTGCATGAAGAATGCCTTACCCGCCGCTATCTTCTTCACTGCCTCGATTTCCTGGAGGGCCTTTTGGGCTTCGGCCTTAGCGGCTTTGGCACTCTCAAGAGCCAACGCGAGCTCGAACTCTTGAGTCTTCGAGTCACGGTCCAAACTCTCGTGTTTTTCCACGAGAGCCTGGAGCTCTTGCCGCACCTCCGCCACCCGCGCCTCCTGCTTCTCTCGCTCGGTGCGTTTCATGGCCGCATTACGTTCGGCCGCGGACACCGCCTCCTTCAGGGTTGCCACCTCGTTCGTAGCCCCTGGAATACCCACGTTATCCTCGTCATTTTTCGCCAACCAAATCCTTTTCTATAAGGTACAACTTTAGTAAGGTGTTACTTACCTTCCTTGTCCTCGAGCTGCTTCTTGGCACGGCCGAGCTCGCTCTCGGACTGCTCGAGGCTCTGCTTCAAGGCATTGACCTCCATGATCGGTCAGCAGAGGTCGGCGCAGCTGCATTCCCGTATTGACATATTTGTGTTAGACTCCTGCGTATATCTTTTAGATCCTCGCCTCGCTTTTCTCTCCGAACACCGAACTGAGCATCAGGGGCTACTGTCTATGCGGTACTATTTCACATATCTTAAAATCCTTACCTCAAAGCCTGTTAGAAGGCTGGTGCAGGCTTCGGTCAGCCCGCTCTTGGCAGACTAAACTTTCTGAATCACCGCACTCATAACAGTGCGGTGTTCCACTTTGATGGAAGCGCCGTTGAGCGCCTCCAGCAAATTATCTGGCGCCTCCGGTTGGACGGAGGTCATCGGTGTCGCCGTCTCGCCCTTCTTACGAAGGGGCCGCCTGCCAGACTCCGGAACCACCGAAGGTTCCGGTGCGGAGTCCGGCCCAAAGTCCGGGAGGTTGCCCTGCGGCACCTCCGGGGCCTCCTCCTCCTGGCTGGTCCCTTTCTGGGACCCCGCCTCGGCGTCGTCTGCGTCATGGGGGGAGGAGGCGGTCGGAAGTGAAGCGCTATTCACATCCGACGAACCCAGTGACCCGCTCGACAAAGCGGGAAGGTTGTCCTTGGGCGGGCTACTAGGTTGTGTTCAGCGTTAGAAGACACTATGCAACGAAAGGAAAATCATAAGCTATTCTGGAATCTGGACACTTACAATCTCGCCAGGGGCTTGGCCCTCGAGGGCCACTCCTCCTTGCCGTCATCGGCGTTGGTGGAACAGTCCGGAGGAAGGGTCCTTCCCTTCTTGGACCCTTCGGCCTCCCCCGTTGGGGAAGCCTTCCTTTTCTTCTCTTCCCCCGCTGGGGGAGAGGCTTCCTTTTTCTCCTCCTCGTCCTCGTGGGAGGAGTCCGCCTCGGAGTCATCAGACGATGAGTCCGATAACACTTCGCGCCGGGAACTCCTCCAAGTTCCCGTGGCCTTCTTCTTGGCCTTCTTCTCCGGCACCACGTAAGGCGCCGGGACCAGCAGCCCCGTCAAACGGGCATCCGCTGGGTCTTCTGGAAGGGGAGCCGGACAGTTAACCTGTCCGGACGTCTTCTGCCAGGCCTGTTAAAGGTAATGGGAGTTTAGATCCTACATAGAGTCAAACTATGGAAAGCAAGTGTCCCCTAAAGGATAAAATACCTTACCTCGCCGGCTTGACACTGCGAGCTGAATCCGCGATCTTCGGTAGCGGATGAGGGAGCCTCGGCGCCCTTGAACAGCACCCTCCAGGCGTCTTCGTACGTAGTGTCGAAGAGCCTGCTCAGGGTTGGGTGTTGTGCCGGATCAAACTCCCACAAATTGAAAGCCCGCTGCTGGCACGGGAGGATCCGGCGGATGAGCATGACCTGGATTACATTGACAAGCTTGAGCTTCTTATTCACCAGGGTTTGGACGCAGGATTGAAGTCCGGTCAGCTCCTCCGAATCGCCCCATGTCAGGCCCTTCTCTTTCCAGGAGGTGAGCCGTGTGGGGATACCAAATCTGAATTCGGGGGCCACTGCCCATTCAGGGTCACGCGGCTCGGTGATGTAGAACCACCCCGATTGCCACCCTTTGATGGTTTCCACGAAGGCGCCCTCGAGCCATGTAATGTTGGGCATCTTGCTCACCATGGCGCCTCCGCACTCCGCTTGGCGGCCGCCCACTGAAGGAAATATGCCCTAGAGGCAATAATAAAGTTATTATTTATTTCCTTATTTCATGATAAATGTTTATTATTCATGCTAGAATTGTATTAACCGGAAACATAATACATGTGTGAATACATAGACAAACATAGTGTCACTAGTATGCCTCTACTTGACTAGCTTGTTAATCAAAGATGGTTATGTTTCCTAACCATGAACAAGGAGTTGTTATTTGATTAACAAGGTCACATCATTAGTTGACTGATCTGATTGACATGACCCAGTCCATTAGCCTAGCACCCGATCGTTTAGTATGTTGCTATTGCTTTTATCCATGACTTATACATGTTCCTATAACTATGAGATTATGCAACTCCCGTTTACCGGAGGAACACTTTGGGTACTACCAAACGTCACAACGTAACTGGGTGATTATAAAGGAGTACTACAGGTGTCTCCAAAGGCAGATGTTGGGTTGGCGTATTTCGAGATTAGGATTTGTCACTCCGATTGTCGGAGAGGTATCTCTGGGCCCTCTCGGTAATACACATCACTTAAGCCTTGCAAGCATTACAACTAATGAGTTAGCTGTGAGATGATGTATTACGGAACGAGTAAAGAGACTTGCCGGTAACGAGATTGAACTAGGTATTGGATACCGACGATCGAATCTCGGGCAAGTAACATACCGATGACAAAGGGAACAACGTATGTTGTTATGCGGTCTGACCGATAAAGATCTTCGTAGAATATGTAGGAACCAATATGGGCATCCAGGTCCCGCTATTGGTTATTGACCGGAGACGTGTCTCGGTCATGTCTACATTGTTCTCGAACCGTAGGGTCCGCACGCTTAAGGTTTCGATGACAGTTATATTATGAGTTTATGAGTTTTGATGTACCGAAGGAGTTCGGAGTCCCGGATGAGATCGGGGACATGACGAGGAGTCTCGAAATGGTCGAGACGTAAAGATCGATATATTGACGACTATATTCGAGTTCGGAAAGGTTCCGAGTCATTCGGTATTTTTCGAGTACCGGAGAGTTACGGGAATTCGCCGGGAGTATATGGGCCTTATTGGGCCATACGGGAATAGAGGAGAGAGGCCAAAGGAAGAAGGGAGCAGCCCCTCTAGTCCGAATTGGACAGGGGTGCAGCCCCTTTCCTTCCTCCTCTCCCCTCTTTCCTTCTCTCCTACTCCAACAAGGAAGGGGGAGTCCTACTCGGTGGGAGGAGGACTCCTCTGGCGCCCCTCTGGCCGGTCGAACCCCTCCCCTGGCTCCTTTATATCAGGGGCAGGGGGCACCTCTAGGCACAAGACACAAGTTGATCCTTGAGATCGTTCCTTAGCCGTGTCGGTGCCCCCTCCACCATATTCCACCTCGGTAATATCGTGGCGGTGCTTAGGCGAAGCCCCGCGTCGATAGAACATCAAGATCGTCCCACGCCGTCGTCTTGACGGAACTCTCTCCCGAGCTTTGCTGGATCGGAGCCCGAGGAGCGTCATCGAGCTGTACGTGTGTCAAGAACTCGGAGGCACCGGAGTAACGGCGCTGGGATCGGTTGGATCGCGAGGAGAACGTACGACTACTTCCTCTACGTTGTGATCGCTTCCGCTTTGGTCTACGAGGGTACGTAGACAACACTCTCCCCTCTCGTTGCTATACATCACCATGATCTTGCGTGTGCGTAGGAATTTTTTTGAAATTACTACGTTCCCCAACACCCACTACCTTTGGCTTGACGTTAAAAGTCTTTAGCCATAAGCCGAAGTGGGGCTGGAAGCAGAGGAAGGCCTCGCACACGAGATGAACGCCGAGATGTTGAGGATGAAATTCCGGGCCAGATCATGGAAATCCTGGCCGTAGTAGAACATGAGCCCCCGGACAAATGGGTAGAGTGGGAAGCCCAGTCTGCGGAGGAAATGGGGAAGGAACACGACCCTCTCATGGGGCCTGGGGGTGGGGATGAGCTGCCCCTCGTCGGGGAGTCGGTGCGCGATATCGCTGGACAAGTATCCGGCCTTGCGCACGCTCTTGATGTGTCCCTCCGTGACGGAGGAGGCCATCCACTTGCCTCCCGCTCCGGACATGGTTGGAGAAGGTTGAGGTCAGATGTGCGGACTTGGGCGCTGGAGCTCGAGTGCGCGGAGATGGATAAGCAAAGGAGGAAGAAGGCGTAGGTGAAAAGGTGGATCCTTATCCCCTTATATATGAGCGGACGAAACTATGCATCCCCACCGGCCCAGTAAAACTTGCTTATCTCCCAAGCGCCGCAATCAATGGCGCTGTTGGGTTACCCACGTCCGTATTGATGAGAATCCCGGAATAGGGGACACGATCTCTGCTTTGACAAGACGTGCCAAGGAAACCGCTTCACTAAACGCGCTGAGGTGGAACAGTTGAAACGATTCAAATAAAGGCTTGGTCGTGGTGTGACGTCATGCCACGAGATACGTCAGCTGATTGAACTTGTGTAAATATTATTCTCTCTCCGGTGGTATGTGGAATTTATTTCGCAGAGCCAGACAATATCCAAGTGTTCAACATCTTTTGTGGATTATTCGGAGGAGGAACCCGCCTTGCAATGCCGAAGACAATATGCGCGCCGGACTCGTCGTCATTGAAGCCTGGTTCAGGGGCTACTGAGGGAGTCCTGGAGTAGGGGGTGTCCAGATAGCCGAACTATCACCGTCGGCCGGACTCCAAGACTATGAAGATACAAGATTGAAGACTTTGTCCCGTGTCCGGATGGGACTTTCCTTGGCGTGGAAGGCAAGCTTGGCGATACGGATATGTAGATCTCCTACCATTGTAACCGACTCTGTGTAACCCTAGCCCTCTCCGGTGTCTATATAAACCGGAGGGTTTTAGTCCGTAGGACGAACAACAATCATACCATAGGCTAGCTTCTAGGGTTTGGCCTCCTTGATCTCGTGGTAGATCTACTCTTGTACTACACATATCATCAATATTAATCAAGCAGGAGTAGGGTTTTACCTCCACCGAGAGGACCCAAACCTGGGTAAAAACATCATGTCCCTTGTCTCTTGTTACCATCCGCCTAGACGCACAGTTCGGGACCCCCTACCCGAGATCCGCCGGTTTTGACACCGACAGACGTGGAGACGCTGGCCCAGAGGGTGAAGAGGGCCAGGATCGTGACGAGTGGCCAGCCCCCGGCCGGCATCTCCAGCACGCCAACGGTGGTGTTGAGTAGCCCGGACAGTAGCCCCCAGCCCAGCCCCCAGCGTGAGTCCATCACCCATCCTTTGTCAACGTGCGTGATGCACGACGCTTTGGTACTGACCCTGCCGCGGATGTAGGAGGGGAGCAACACCAAGGGGAGCCGTAGAGGGCTTCTCCCATCATGCCGCCCCCGTCGACCACGCTGCCCCGAAGGGCGTCCCCGGCAAGGGCACCAAGCGCCGAGTCCATGCACACGATGGAGGAGGAGGAGAACACGGGCGCCGGTGGCTTCGCCTCAACGCAAAACCATGGCGGAGAAGGGACTTCTGCCTCTCGGCCCGGCACAGGTAAGCCTCTCGTCCTTTATTTCTTCTCGCTTTCTTTCTTTTCTTTTTTTTGCTGGCTTTGATCTTGGCTCCGTCCTGCCCATTCTTGGCATCCAGACCCCTCTTCGATCGACTCGGAGGATGTCGACACCGTCATCAAGGACGTCCCACGGATGCCTCGACGCAGGCCGAAAAGATCGCTGCCGAGGAGAGTGCCAAGGGCACTGCTGAGGATGCCAGCAAGGAGCCTGCCCAGGAGCCCGACAAGGAGCCTGCCGGGGAAGCCGGCAAGGGCGCTGCCAAGGAGGTGGTGTTTGACGACCTGCCCTCCTCCTCCGCTGCCTCTAGCTCTGGCAGGTACTTGAGCATGAGCGACGACCTCTTCGTCCACCTCCTAGGCGCGTCGAGCACCAGGGATCCCCTCGAGGGGAGGTGCTCGATGAGGAGGTGCTTGCCGCTGTCGGGCTCGAGGTCGTTGACAAGCCGGGCGTCAGCAGTGATGGCTCCCAGGAGGAGCGGCTGCTCCAAGCCATGGGCGCCAGCTTCCGGAAGCTTCACGCGCTCCACCGCGCCCATCTAGACAAGGCCAAGTCCAGGACGGCGGTGGTGGAGAAGGCGGAGGCGGACATTGAGGGGCACGTCTCCGAGGCGCAAGACTGGTTCCGCCAGGCTCAGGACGAGCTGAAGGCCGCCCAGGGCAAGCTGGCCAAGCGCAACATTGAGCTCACCCTGAAGCTTGCCGACGTCGAGAAGGCCCAGGAGACGGCGAAGAAATTGGCAGATGAAGCGGAGGCCTTCCGGACCCAGCAGGAGGCCGCACTGAACTTCCAGGAGGAGGATCTTGCCGAGCGCGAGGAGAAGCTTGCCGCCACGCTCCGCAGCAAAGATGAGGAGGTGGACAAGCTCATCATGCGGCGGACCCAAGTGCTGGAGCAGAGGCATCAGGAGGCACTCAATGCCCAGGCTCTTGTCCATGCTGGCAAGGTGAAGGAGCTGGAGGAGCAAGCTTTGAAGCCGTCCACGGATAAGGACACGCTCAACGGCGCCCTGGTGGAGTAGCAGGGCGCGTACGTTAGCAAGGCCGGAGAACTCTCCAAAGCCAACAACTCCATCAGAGACCTCAAGCAGAAGCTGGGGGATCTCAAGAAGATGCCGTCGGAGGTCCAAGCCCGAGAGGGGAACCTGACCAAGGAGCTGGAGACCGAGACGCAGCTGCGGATGAACAAGACCGCCAACCTCAAGGACCACGTGGCGGGCGAGAAGCGTTGGCTTGAATGCCTTGCCGTCGCTGCGGAATCGGCCGCCATGCAGCTGGGCATCATGGGGATGCCAAACATGAGGTACGCCCCGAAGGCGAGCCTGAGCCCCAACATCAACCTGACCCTCTACTTTGAGAAGGTCGTCGGCGCTTTGGAGCGACTTCACTCTGACCGGACGGCCTCCTTGGCCGAGGAGTCCTGGATGTTTTGCCGGGGTGTCATGACCAGGGTGCTTGCCAAGATAGCGCACTGGCATCCTGACATCGACTTCGAAGCTGCGCTAAAGAGCTTGCCGGAAAATGCTGACATCGCGGCGCTCAATGAATGTGTCAAGCCCATCATCAGCCGCATCGACAAAATCAAGAGGTTGGAGGGCCAGCGCTGGGACTAGGCACCGCGTTCCTTACCGCCGCTGCAAGTTCATGACCAAGACAATTGCTATCTTTAGTTAGAACCATGGCGGCAATTTATGTAATATAACTCTGCAGTACTCTTGACATTATGCATGTTAATTTCCTGCTCAATTTTCCTTTGTATGTCCACCCTGCGCTAACTGGGTAGGCTTGTCGGCGCGTAAATCCAGGGTGGCATCTTGAGGACGTATCCTCATTAGCCCGTCGGGTGTGCTTGCTACCGGGAAAACCTCCTTACCGCCCTCAACGCGGCCGCTCGATCTGTCGAGTTTGACTCGAGTCAGAGTCGAGAGCGTTGCTGACGGCGGAAGGCTACCCTGCTGCTCTCGACGCGGCCGCCTGAACTGTTGAGCAGACTCGAAACAGAACAAAGGTGTTGCCAATTGCGGGAGGGCCCCTATGCGTACAGGTTTCCCATACATAGGCAGAATCTCCGAGGATGATAACCTCATATTAAGGAGAAGAGCTTAAAGTTGGCATGACTTAGCTTTTTTGTCGCCGCCCTAGCATCCCTTGCGCTCGCAGGAAGCGCCGCTCTCTCGGCCGCCTTCTCCGCGGGAGTCGTGGCGGCGAAGAACTGCCAGGACAATTTCCAGACCAGATTCTCACAATTGCGCCCCCCTACCTGGCGCGCCAAAGATGTCGGTGGGAAACGAGACCTATGGGATCACAAGAATCCCTACTACGGTTGCGGGGCGCGGGGTTGTGAGAGAGCAGGATTAGTAGTTGACACGGGGATCGTTTACCCAGGTTCGGGCTGCGAGGATGCGTAAAACCCTACTACTGCTTGGTGGGTGTATTGAGTGTTCTTGAGCTCTCGAACTAGCTACGGGTGCCGCGTGGTTCGAAAGATCCGAATCATTTTCCTGTATGCCATGGGCCTCCTTTTATATGCGAAGGGGCTGCCACAGTGGCATGCAGGAGGTGGAAAGGCCTACAGTGTTGCGAGCTTATCGCTCGTATTACAGGACAAGATGCATTTAATGCATGGCTTAGGTGTCCCTCACTTTATCGGGGACGGGAGCGAGGCCCGTCCCGTCCGTCGCCGCTCCTCCTTGCTTCGACACGCGCCCTGGCCAGCGATGCATGTAGTGCTATGTTGGCTGGCAAGCAGCTGAGGTGGCGCGGTGGTGGAGCCTCCACGAAGATCCGCATGCCGCCACGTAGGTGCATGCTGAGTTGGCCTGGAAGCTGCATGTTGCCACGCAGGTGCCTGCCCAGCTAGTTGGGCTGGCAGCTGCATGCGAACGGTGGCGGAGAGTTGGCTAGTGACGTAGAGATAGTGCAGCAGTTCTGAAAGTTTGAACCCAAACATCAGAATGCAATATCTACTGGACTCATCCGAGGACCTAGGATGATGGGATTCGCAGCTATAGTAAAAACACCAGCCCGACGCGCAAAGCATGTGAAGCTAGTATAGATAGTAGTACTATTGTTGATTTGCCTCATCCAATAACCTATTGCAATGCATGTACAATTATGTCTTCGGAATTTTTTTGCCTCGTTGCAGCACCCACTCAGAGAAGCGACTCGAAAACCATTCATAAATTTAGTAAGTTTATCACAGGAATATCATTTTATTACATACAAAAGGTCATCAACCCACAACGACAACGAGGATACATTATAAATACTAAAGTTTTCATCACACAACAAATAACAAGCAATGAAATGGACTTTAGCTCAACCACTCGTCGGCGTTGGAAACGCTTGCTTTGAACCAGAAGTGATTCTCTAGGAAGGGGCAGCTACTGTCAATCTCGAGACCAACGCAGGACTGATCATCCAGGCTGAAGCAGCCTATGTCAGGACGCATATTGTGATAGCCACGGTAGCGAACCATAGCAATGTCCGAGGTATAAATATATTTGATTCTCATAAATGGTAGGAACGTTGTGTGAACAGTAGCTGGATTTCCTTTCACCATGATTGGATAATTTTTTTCCAAGGTAGAGCGAGTTTCCACCAAGAGTATCAATACTAAACCAGGCAGAAGGTGTTGGCACTAGCACAGTAGTATCCATCCCGAATACCCTGCAATGGATGTTGGAATAGGTCCGGAGAGTGCGACCGTGGGAGAAAACACCTGCTTCCTTAGTAACATCAGCGGTGCCCTGTATACAGAAAAAAAAGAGGTGATCCATCAGAATAAGTTGCCAGGCGCCACTGAGTATATGGGTCCTCATGCTCGTAATCATCATCATCGTCATCTCCCCCTTGGTTATAAATTTTTTCAAGTATAGGTGGTGGAATGCTCACAGGACCTTGGAAACACAAGAATGTTAATTAGTAAAGGGAAACTAGCTAACCCGCATGCATGTGGATGATAAAATTATAATTACGTTGGAAGACAAACATACCGAAAGCATAAGGATTCCATG
Organism: Aegilops speltoides; assembly: GCA_021437245.1. Classification (NCBI taxonomy): domain Eukaryota; kingdom Viridiplantae; phylum Streptophyta; class Magnoliopsida; order Poales; family Poaceae; genus Aegilops; species Aegilops speltoides. The sequence goes on from CM038141.1 coordinate 448,104,062, forward strand.
CAAAAACAGTGCCACGAGTGGTGGCAGCAAACACAAGACCCTCGTATTGAATTGCATCACAGTACTCATCCGTGTACAGAAACTGATTTTTGAGCAATATCCATCGAGGCGTGGAAGTAAGGACGGCAACAAGCTTGTCGAAGATAGCAACAACTTCATAGTTCGTGTAATCCCAAGAGCGGTCGGGAACTCGACAAATTGTTATCTTCCGTAGACGACAGTCACCATGATCGTAGTTGAACGTACGTAGAAAACCGGTGTGCTCAACCTCTGGGCAGTCTGAGATTTTTGGAAGTGGAACCCGGTGACGACTGTACACATTCACAAGTTCCCACTCACAGTTGTGCCCAATAGAAACAACCCAATCTCCATTTGCGCCTGCCCAAGCCTTACCATCAAGCGATGGCATCTTAACATCACACGTATCATTATCAAGCAGCATCAACATGTACAAGGCGAGGCCTCCGTCGTCCGTGCGACTATCAGCAGAGTCATGGCGAAGGAGATAGGGGAGATCAAACCGCTCCTGAACCCTTGGGTTCCTTCTAATGATGTTATTAGTTGAGTCGAGAATGGTCTTGAACGAACCTGCCATGCTAGCCGAGGTGATGACGTCGCACCGATCAATGAGTTCCCCCACCACGTCATCATTGAGATCGGGGCAAGAATAACGGGGTCATTTCTGGCATGTTCCCTCCATGGAGAAGACGATCGAACAATGACAGAAGGAAGGGTGAAGGCAAATGGAGGAGGGAGGAAGTGCGTGCGACATCAGTTCCAAATCAAGAGGGAAAGGCGAACAGTCAATGGACGGTTGCCACGGTACACGAAGAGGCGTCCCGGCTTACATAGACGTCCGTTCGGAAATTGTACAAAAGGACTCGCCATCGTCTCACTGACATGTTGGAACAGGACCACATGTCAATGAAACATGGTGTGTAATTTCTCGTGCAAAAGGCGATCTGGCCGTGTTGGCCCGAGGTACCGCATTAGTTATCGACCTTTATTTTTTAATGGTGTGCCGTTCAGTTTTGAAGCACGACTAACTGGTACTGTATGCAGAGAAAATATAATCTACTCTACCACTACTCCACTCTGGTACTAGTAGTATAAAAAAGATATATAGAGCTTCAGCGCTTTCTTGCTAAGGGCTGCCCACTTGCTTCTCACACTATCACCCTCTCTCCAGATCTAAAAAGGACGGCCTATCTCCCCCTCCTCACCGATGGTCACAGTTACCCGCAACGCACACATGTAGCATCGTGCGAATTCTCTAAAATCCGACAGAGGGAGTGTGGAAGAAAACATCTAGACCAGGCCTTCATATTAATCCATCGGCAGAATAGATCGGAGTATAAGTTAGTAGTATAGAACATGTCTTACAGATTCCGCAGCTTCCGCAGTTTCCGGATCGCCTGCGAGAGTATGCCGTCACGGCCCCATGTTTTGCAGTAGTCTACGAGCAAGCAGATGCAGGGAGAGAAACCATGTGAGGCCAGTGGACTTGAGCAATCGCATGTCTCTACCACATCACGTGATGAGCCTCATAGTGGTGATTATGATTTTTTGATGGATTTTTTCAAACCTGTCATTAAGCACGTGCTTGCATTGTCTTGTAACTTCGTACGTACTAGTTTGTGGAACAAATCATACTAACATAGCGGTATTGTGTTTCTAATTTGTTTTTCCTTTAATATTTTTCACAAGCACGTATGATGACTCAAGTAGCTTTTAGGGTATTGAGACCATAGAAGTCACAGATTATATGTGTGAAGAATATTGGGATTTGCTTTAGGTACTACTAGTAATTTGTTGGTTCTGTTATTCCTAAATATTATATTATTGAAAAATATATTTTAATCTCCATTATTAGTTTTGATTTTCAAGTCTAGTTGAATTTTCTGCAATCTCTATTGAATTTTGTTGCGAGATTTTTCGTTCTTTTGCTCATGGATCTTGGTTACGGCCTGCGCCAATCGATGAGGAAGAAGACTTTGACACACCCCAAAGAATTTGATGTATTCTTCAATTCATTTAATGGAGTTTTAGTAAGATATGTGCTACTTAATATGTGGTCATTCGCTTTTTTGCAAAAATATATATATCTTGGATGAATTTTTTGTGTTGTGTAATTCCAATGATTGTAAATTGTACTTCTATGGATAGAGTGACTAAAGTGGATAAACCACTTTTCTTTTTACAAAAGTGGGTATAGCACTTTCTAAGAAAAAAAGTGGGTATACCTCGAGTGCATTTTACACTTTTCTTTCTTTTGAGAGAGTGTAATATATAATCGAGGAAGATGCTACTAGTAGAGCCTGACACTAGACAACCCAAGAGTCGCAAAGGAGGAAGGCGGGCCCATTACCCGCAACACACACATGTAGCGTAGTGCGAATTCTCTAAAAGTCCGACAGAGGGAGTCTGGAAGAAAACATCCAGGCAGATCTTCGTATTAATCATGTGTCCGAATGTATCGGAGTGTAAGGTAGTAGGACGGAACAAGTCTTATAGATTCCGCAGCTTCTGCAGTTTCTCGATCGCCGGCGAGAGTGTGCCGTCAACATCCATGTTTTGCAGTTGTCTACGAACAAGCAGATGCAGGAAGAGAAATCAGGTGAAGCCAGTGGACATGAGGAATCGCATGTGTCTACCACATCACATGATGAGTCTCTTAGTGGTGATTAAGATTTTTGGATGGATTTTTTCTTACACTAGCAAAATGGCCTGCTCGATGCGCCAGCTAGAACTTTAGACAGATTACTAATGACATCATATTATTTAATTATTGTAAAATAATTAAATAGAAGAACTTTATTAGTTTTTATTTTTAGATATAAATTTGTAAGGCCATATAGTTATTTAGCATTATTCTATATATGAGTGCATATTGTTGTCAAAGAAGTTGCATATATCATCCTTCAGGAAACGACCGTTAATGAAAAAGAGTAGATGGTACTTTTTCATTGTTTCCATTCTATATTTTGGCTCAAAAAAAAAAAGAAATAGAAAAAATGAACTTGAATACAAATATGAAATTTGGTGGTTGGTGGGAAGAGAACTATTTCACTGTCCCGAGGTTATCTGAAATTTGGACAAATTTCAGATAACCTCGGGACAGTGAAATAGTTCTCTTTGATTATGCACACCATATCATTTATTTTATCACTTTCTCTGATTGTCGTTTAAACCATCCTATTGTGCGTGCCCGCCTCTTTGATTTATCTAGGAACTGATGTTGTTGTACACGTGAATACTCAATGCGTAAGTCACCATCAACTTCTTACTTGTTCACTCGCGCAAAGTCACATCCATGAAAATTTAACTATTTAGGGTCGACCGGCTTATAAATGTTAGTCCAAATTCAAAATAGGAAGAAGAAAGAAGTAAAGAAACTACTATGCAATATTAATTTCTCTTTCATTTGCTGTGAAAAGTTTCTTTTATTGAGGCCACCGAGTAACATATACTCCCTCCTTTTTACAATGTAGTGCGCCCGCGCTTTTCGAGATTTAAGTTTAACCATAAATTTAACCAACCTGCCCGACTGCGACGGGAGAAAAAAAATTATATCATTGAATCATATTCAAAAGAAGTTTTCAATGTTATAACTTTTGCTCCTACCGCAGTTTTTCATGTTGGTTAAATTTATGGTCAAACTTAAATCTCAAAAACAACGGCGCACTACATTATGGAATGGATGGAGTATAATACATGTGTGTGTGGTCAATATCTCCTTTAGTGAATGGTCACATGTATCTAAAGGAAAACTCAATATGTTACTAAATACAATAAAATTAACACTACGTTGATGTCCTACCTTTCCATTGTTGCAATTCCCATAATGAAATTGGTATCAATTTTTCTTTGGGCACTGAAGAAACTTCACAACAGAGTGTTTGTTATGTTCTCCTGGATTATTATAGAGAGGGTTTGTTGTGCTTTATTAGATTGCCTATAAAGAACAATAACTCTAACTTTGCGAGTTTTACCAACCATTTCAATTTGAGATGTAAAATTCCTGGATTTCATATGTAACATGACAACAGTCACACCAACTTTCCCATCCAAGGAACCAGAAAGAAGCATAGAAGGGAAATCTTCAAATGAGAATTCTCGATATGATGTTCAAACTTGCTCTTAAAATTTCATCTATCTCACACATATAAAAAAATATTCAATAGTAAAAGCCATAATATAGAATGCATCATTCGCAAAAAAATAACTACGGCATGCAACTGAAATGTTGGTGAGTAAAAATATGTTTCCACTCACGATGAGCTGACCATTTGGTACATTCTCGAAAGAGATATTACAGTCTTCATTTTACGTGAACAAATAGCTTGAAGGAGGGGCCCTGTCATTGCTAGAAAATATCGAATTGTGTACCAATATTTCGTAGAGAAATAAAATATTTTTATCTACAAATGCATCCCTTCCTGTTAACATCTAGTAAATAAATTGGTCATCTAAAAAAGCCATGATATATACAGATATATACTGACCTCTTTGTGTTAAAATGTCTTTGTTGATATTGATAAAATCTAGATGGTGTATTGTGTTATACAGAGGGAGCAGTAAAACAATGCTTGTACCCAGCTATCATGTGCTAGCTAGTGCATAGCTCCGAATTTTGTGGATTAGGCATGTTTTAGATCCATTAGCCATGTTGCTACCAACGGCGCTCAGTGGAATGCTACGGCGATGGCCGCGTGCATGAGGATGTACTCATATACGGTATTCCTGATCTATTTTAAGTCCGCCAAGAGGACATAGGCGAAGCGAGCTCAACTCATAGGCGGAGTTCCATGGGAGGCGTCGTCTCCGAGTCGATCTACTCCGGTTCATGCTGGCTACGGTAGCGACTATGATCAATACCGATACTACCTGGATGGATCTGGTGGGTGGGCATGGATCCGGGGAAACTCCATGCCAGCGTGGCGGCCGCACCAAAGTCGACGCCATCGGCGCCGATTCCCTTCCTGGAGGCTTTGGTGTGGATCATACACCCCCCACCTCTGCCATGAGTGCAGGCGAAAGCCTCTGTTCCTCTTTTTAGGCGACGACGGCACTTTGGTGTCGCGTTCCTTCCTGAAGGCGTCAGCCGGGGACTGCTCATTGTGGTGGAGTTGCTGGTAGTTTGGAGTCGACACGAGATGGCATGTAGGTGGAGTGGTGTGGCATCAAACGTATCATCGACGGTGGGTCTGGGCGGCATATGGCGCAGTGGAGACTCGTTGTTTGGTGCGCGGAGATGGACTTGCGCAGGAGGAGGAAGCCGTCTGGCGTCATGGTGGCATTGATAGCAGAGAAGCCTGGCAAGGTCGGTGCATCAGTTCTGCTCTGATAATGGACCCATGGGAGATGGAGGTGACGGCTCTTGCAGCGTGCGGTGCTCACTGGTAGTGTGCTAGGCCGGTGTCGCACCCAATCCAGGTTGTGGCTTGGATGGGACACCTGACTTTAGATGTTAGGCTTTTGTGCGATGTCTGTTTGGTATTAGACCCGGACATTCGACACACCTCAATCAAGGGGATAGGAGTAGCAACAGCGTTGCCAAGATGGTGGCTTCAGCCTTATTGATGTATCACCATGTATGGTCCTTGTGAATAATTAATAATATGGTTGCATGCATCGTCCAGATGCAGAGGCCGGGGGTACATCCTTCTTTTCTATAAAAAAAATCAAGGGGATAGGAGTAGCAACAACGTTACAAGATGGTGGCTTCAGTTTTATTGATTTATCACCTTGTATGGTCTTTGTGAATAATTAATAATATGGCTGCATGCATCATCCAGATGCAGAGACCGGGGTACACACTTCTTCTCAAAAAAAAAAAACATGTAGAACTCAGACGTTCTCCTGCCATGGTTGTTTGCTGGAACCGTACCTCAACCTCCCCGCCCAGAAATTCTCAGAAGAGTGATTCTCCGGATCTTCCTCATATGCAATCGAAGCCGAGCCGTATGTCCTTGATCGTCATGCAAGGCACTGGGAGCCCCGCAGCTGCGGCATTCGATCTCATCGTCGTGGAAGGAACTACAATCGCACCTTGGTTTACATAATATTTTAATACTATGTTCGCTCAGAACGTGTCTCCCATCTAAATAATTTTCGTCCCATCCATGTTCAGTATTTGATCAGCTCCCCACACAGCTCTGAAAGCAAAGTTCTAATGGCTAGAACACCACAGTCCAAATAACATTGAAGAATAAACTAAACCCATACACATGAACCCAAATCAAATGTTGGTGTCCTCCTTTGCACCTCCACGCCACCAATAGGCATAGTTTTGGCGGAATTCTCTTTTCAATGGCCGTTCCTTCTCACTACCTTTGCAATAAAAAAATTATTTTTCCTGGATTATTATAGAGAGGGTTTGTTGTGCTTTATTAGATTGCCTATAAAGAACAATGACTCTAACTTTGCGAGGTTAACCAACCATTTCAATTGGAGATGTAAAATTCCTGGATTTCAAATGTAACATGACAACAGTCACACCAACTTTCCCATCCAAGGAACCGGAAAGAAGCATAGAAGGGAAATCTTCAAATGAGAGTTCTCGATATGTTGTTCGAACTTGCTCTTAAAATTTCATCTATCTCACACCTATAAAAAATTATTTAATATTCAATTGTAAAAGCCATAATATAGAATGCAAGATCCGCAAAAAAAAAAAACTACGACATGCAACTGAAATGTTGGGTAATTAAAAATATGTTTCCACTCATGATGAGCTGACCATTTTGTACATTCTCGAAAGAGATATTACAGTCTTCATTCTACCTGAACAAATAGCTTGAAGGATGGGCCCTGTCATTGCAAGAAAATATCGAATTGTGTACCCGTGTTTGGGAGAGAAATAAAATAATTCTATTTACAAATGTATCCCTCCTGTGAACATCTAGTAAATAAGTTGGTCATCTAAGAAAGCCATGATATATACAGATATATGCTGACCTCTTTGTTTTGAAATGTCTTTGTTGATACTGATAAAATATAGATGGTGTATTGTATTATATAGAGGCACTAGTAGAAAAACACCTATTAGTCCAGGTTGGTGAGGGCCTTTTGTCCCGGTTCATGAACCGGGACTAAAGGGTCGTTACTAATGCCCTAGACCTTTAGTCCCGGTTCTAACACGAATCGAGATAGATGGGCCTCCACGTAGCCGGTGCGCCGAGCCCAGGCAAGAGGGCCTTTGGTCCCAGTTGGTGGCACCAACCGGGACCAAAAGGCATCCACGCGTCAGCATTTCAGTGGCTGGGGGTTTTTTTTTGAAAGGGGGGGCGGTTGGGGGTTTTGGGGGGTTAATTTAGGTGTTTCATATATTGTGTTAGCTAGCTAATTAATAGAGAGAAGTGTCCTCTCTTATGTCCGTGCTTGGTCGACGCTACGTACTATACATAGAGAGGCCCTCGACACGCTAGCTAGTAAGAAAATGAAGGGAACCCATTAAGTACAGAAGTTTGTCATGCATACCGAGAGAAGTGATCGATCGCCTCTCCTTCTCCGAGAGATTGGTCGAACAAAAAGTTTTCGTATTATCTATCCGACGCTACTGGCTACATACATATACAATATGTAAGATCTCTTACAATCCCCTAGCAATTAAAATCAACTTCCACATGGTATTCTCCGGCTTTATTGATGACGTGATCAAGAAAGAATCCCGCCAATTCCTCTTGAATTGCTTTCATGCGATCTTGTTCTAGGAGTTCATTCCACATCTGCCACGTCTAATTTGAAGAAGGGGGTTAATTAATACAAATATATGAATGAAACTCAACAGAAATGATGGTGTAATAAAATGAAATTGTGAATGGGGGTTAATTATTTTGTTTCCAGTTTTTTTGTTTTGTTTTCTGCTTTATTTATTTTCTTTTGTTTTTTGCTTTATTTTTCAATTCTTTTGCTTTTAGGTCAGCAAAATTATAAACTTTCTGTTAGTGCCATTAGTTTTAGAAAAAATATAAACTTTCTGTTAGTGCCATTAGTTTTAGAAAAATTATAAACTTTCCGTTAGTAACATAAGGTATTAAAGCATTTCAAATGAACTCTGAAAAAGTTGAAAGTTGGCATGTTATCATAATTTCACCCACATAGCATGTGCATGTATAAAATGGACAATGGTATCATACTCGTCTGTTACAAAGTTGGCATGGTATCATCATAATAGTTGCTGGAGAAAGTCTTCACTTTTTCTTCGCTTGTGTCATTTGCTTGTTGCGCCGTAACCATGGATAATCCTCATCGTTTATTAGGATGCTGGGGTCAGCCTTGACTTTGAAGGGAGGAATTTCATGAAACTATTCATAATCTTCAGACATGTCTGTCTTGCCTTCCACTCCCACGATGTCCCTTTTTCCTGAAAGAACTATGTGGCGCTTTGGCTCATCGTATGATGTATTCGCTTCCTTATCTTTTCTTTTTCTCGGTCTGGTAGACATGTCCTTCACATAGATAACCTGTGCCACATCATTGGCTAGGACGAACAGTTCGTCAGTGTACCCAAGATTTTTTAGATCCACTGTTGTCATTCTGTACTGTGGGTCTACCTGTACCCCGCCTCCTGACAGATTAACCCATTTGCACTTAAACAAAGGGACCTTAAAATCATGTTCGTAGTCAAGTTCCCACATGTCCACTATGTAACCATAATATGTATCCTTTCCCCTCTCGGTTGTTGCATCAAAGCGGACACCGCTGTTTTGGTTGATGCTCTTTTGATCTTGGTCAATCGTGTAAAATGTATTCCCATTTATCTCGTATCCTTTGTAAATCAATACAGTCAAAGATGGTCCCCTAGACAACAAGTACAGCTCATCACAAACAGTGTTGTCACCTCTGAGATGTGTTTCCAACCAACTGCTGAAAGTCCTGATGTGTTCACATGTAATCCAGTCGTCGCACTGCTCCGGGTGTTTGGAGCGCAGACTGTTCTTGTGTTCATCGACATACGGAGTCACCAAGGTAGAGTTCTGTAGAACTGTGTAGTGTGCTTGAGACCAAGAATATCCGTCCCTGCATATTATTGTGTCCCTTCCAAGCGTGCCTTTTCCAGTTAGTCTCCCCTTATACCGCAATTTAGGGAGACCTATCTTCTTAAGGCCAGGAATGAAGTCAACACAAAACCCGATGACATCCTCTGTTTGATGGCCCATGGAGATGCTTCCTTCTGGCCTAGCGCGGTTACGGACATATTTCTTTAGGACTCCCGTGAACCTCTCTAAGGGAAACATATTGTGTAGAAATACGGGCCCCAAAATGACAATCTCGTCGACTAGATGAACTAGGACGTGCGTCATGATATTGAAGAAGGATGGTGGGAACACCAGCTCGAAACTAACAAGACATTGCACCACATCACTCCTTAGCCTTGGTACAATTTCTGGATCGATCACCTTCTGAGAGATTGCATTGAGGAATGCACATAGCTTCACAATGGCTAATCGGACGTTTTCCGGTAGAAGCCCCCTCAATGCAACCGGAAGCAGTTGCGTCATAATCATGTGGCAGTCATGAGACTTTAGGTTCTGGAACTTTTTCTCTGGCATATTTATTATTCCCTTTATATTCGACGAGAAACCAGTCGGGACCTTCATACTGAGCAGGCATTCAAAGAAGATTTCTTTCTCTTCTTTCGTAAGAGCGTAGCTGGTAGGACCTTCATACTGCTTTAGAGGCATGCCGTATTTTTCGTGCAAACGTTGCAGGTCCTCCTGTGCCTCAGGTGTATCTTTTGTCTTTTCATACACGCCCAAGAAGCCTAGCAGGTTCACGCAAAGGTTCTTCATCACGTGCATCACGTCGATTGAAGAGCGGACCTCTAGGTCTTTCCAGTAGGGTAGGTCCCAAAATATAGATTTCTTCTTACACATGGGTGCGTGTCCCTCAGCGTCATTCGGAACAGCTAGTGCGCCGGAACCCTTTCCAAATATTACGTGTAAATCATTGACCATAGCAAGTACGTGATCACCGGTAGGCATGGCGGGCTTCATCCGGTGATCTGCCTCGCCTTTAAAATGCTTGCCTTTCTTTCGACATTGAATGTTGGTCGGAAGAAATCGACGATGGCCCAGATACACATTCTTCCTGCAGCTTCCCAGGTATATACTATCGGTGTCAAGTAAACATTGCGTGCATGCGTGGTATCCCTTGTTTGTCTGTCCTGAAAGGTTACTGAGAGCGGGCCAATCGTTGATGGTCACGAACAGCAACGCCTTTAGGTCAAATTCCTCCTGTTTGTGCTCATCCCACGTACGTACACTGTTTCCATTCCACAGTTGTAAAAGTTCTTCAACTAATGGCCTTAGGTACACATCAATGTCGTTGACGGGTTGCTTAGGGCCTTGGATGAGAACTGGCATCATAATGAACTTCCGCTTCATGCACATCCAAGGAGGAAGGTTATACATACATAGAGTCACAGGCCAGGTGTTGTGATTGCTGCTCTGCTCCCCAAAAGGATTAATGCCATCCACGCTTAAAGCAAACCATACGTTCCTTGGGTCACTTGCAAACTCATCCCAGTACTTTCTCTCAATTTTTCTCCATCTGCGACCCGTCGTGGTGCTCTCAACTTCCGCCTTTCTTACGGTCCTCACTGTGCCATCGCATCAACTTGGCATGCTCTCCGTTTCTGAACAGACGTTTCAACCATGGTATTATAGGAGGATACCACATCACCTTCGCAGGAACCCTCTTCCTGGGGGGCTCGCCGTCAACATCACCAGGGTCATCTCGTCTGATCTTATACCGTAATGCACCGCATACCGGGCATGCGTTCAGATCCTTGTATGCACCACGGTAGAGGATGCAGTCATTAGGGCATGCATGTATCTTCTGCACCTCCAATCCTAGAGGGCATACGACCTTCTTTGCTGCGTATGTACTGTCGGTCAATTCGTTATCCTTTGGAAGCTTTTCTTCAATATTTTCAGTAGCTTCTCAATTCCTTTGTCAGGCACAGCATTCTCTCCCTTCCATCGCAGCAATTCCTGTACGGTATCGAGCTTTGTGTTGCCATCTTCGCGATTGGGGTACAACCCTTTTTCGTGATCCTCTAACATGCGATCGAACTTCAGCTTCTTTTTTCGACTTTCGCATTGTGTCCTTGCATCGACAATGACCCGGCGGAGATCATCATCATCGGGCACATCATCTGGTTCCTCTTGATCTTCAGCAGCTTCGCCCGTTGCAGCAGCATCGTGCATATCGTCTGGTTCCTCTTGATCTTCAGTAGCATCACCATATTCAGGGGGGCACATAGTTTTCATCGTACTCTTCTTCTTCGCCGTCTTCCATCATAACCCCTATTTCTCCGTGCCTCGTCCAAACATTATAGTGTGGCATGAAACCCTTGTAAAGCAGGTGGGTGTGAAGGATTTTTCGGTCAGAGTAAGACTTCGTATTTCCACATATAGGGCATGGACAACACATAAAACCATTCTGCTTGTTTGCCTCAGCCACTTCGAGAAAATCATGCACGCCCTTAATGTACTCGGAGGTGTGTCTTTCGCCGTACATCCATTGCCGATTCATCTGCGTGCATTATATATAAGTAAGTGTGTCAAAAATCATTACAAAACATCATGAATAGATAATTAAGTGACCAAATTAATAGAAGTTGATCGCACATTAAAACCAAAGTACATACATAGTTCTCACCTAAAAACATAAAGCTCTGCAGAGCATCTAAATTAATTAAACCAAAAATTGAAACTATGTAAAACATTTCAATGTGAAAACAAATGCGATCATAATCGCAACCAAGGTAACAACTGATCCAACGGCATAATACTACCAAGCCTCGTTATGAATGGCATATTTTCTAATCTTTCTAGTCTTCAAGCGCATTGCATCCATTTTGATCTTGTGATCATCGACGACATCCGCAACATGCAACTCCAATATCATCTTCTCCACCTCAATTTTTCTTATTTTTTCCTTCAAGAAATTGTTTTCTTCTTCAACTACATTTAACCTCTCGACAATAGGGTCGGTTGGAATTTCCGGTTCACCAACCTCCTAGATAAATAAAATCTATGTCACGTTGGTCGGCATAATTTTCGTAAACAATAAATGAACCAATAGTTATGAAAAGATAATATATACCACATCCGAATCATAGACAGGACGAGGGCCGACGGGGGCGGGTACCAAAACCATCGCACTATATAAGATGCAATAATAAAAGTAAGAAAATAATACAAGTATCTATCTAAACATACAAGTAAGAATATTTTTCCTTTCAGAAAGAAGATAAGAACAAGAGGCTCACCACGGTGGTGCCGGCGATGAGATCGGCGCGGGCGATCGATGGCGGTGAAGACGAAGACGGGATGTGATAGACCGCTAAACCTATACAAATATTGAGGAAAATGGAGTTTGGAGGTCGAGCTTGGAGAGGAGAAAGTTAAGTAGTGTGGCTCGGGCATTCCATCGAACACCTCATGTGCATAGGAGGTGAGCTAGAGCACCACAAAGCTCTCCAACGGCCGGGCAGAAAAACAGAGCAGTGAAGTGCTCTGCTCGCGGGTGAGGGGTATATATAGGCAATTCATTGGTCCCGGTTCGTGGCATGAACCGGGACTAAAGGGCAGCCTTTGGTCCTGGTTCAAGCCACCAACCGGGACCAATGGTGATGGGCCAGGAGCGAGGCCCATTGGTCTCGGTTCGTCCCACCAATCGGGACCAAAAGGTCTAGACGAACCGGGTCCATGGCACAAGTGGCCCGGCCGGCCCCCGGGGCTCACGAACCGGGTCCAATGCCCCATGGGTCCCGGTTCTGGACTGAATCGGGACTAATGGGCTGACCCGGCCTGGACCATTGCCCCCTTTTCTACTAGTGAGGGAGTAGTAAAACAATGCTTATACCCAGCTATCATGTGCTAGTGCATAGCTCCGAATTTTGTGGATTAGGCATGTTTTAGATCCATCATGTTGCTACTATGATACAAGTCTTCAACGGTACATGCTAGTCTTCCAGCCAACGGGGCCCAGTCGAATGCTACGGCGATGGCCGCATGCGTGAGGACGTACCCATATACGGTATTCCTGATCTATTTTATGTCCGCCAAGAGGACATAAGCGAAGCGAGCTCAACTCATAGGCGGAGTTCCATGGGAGGCGTCGTCTCCGACCCGATCTACTCCGGTTCGTGCTGGTTATGGTAGCGACTGCGGTCGACGCCAATATTGCCTGGACGGATCTGCCGGGTGGGCATGGATCCGGGGGAAACTCCAGGCCGGCATGGCGGCCACACCAAAGTCTTCGGCGACGATTCCCTTCCTGAAGGCTTCGGAGTGGATCATACCCCCCCCCCCCACCTCTTGCATGAGCATAGGCGAAAGCCTCTGTTCCGCTCTTTGGGCGAGGATGGCACTTTGGTGTCGTGTTTCTTCCTGAAGGCGTCGACCGGGGACTGCTCAGGGTGGTGGAGTACCTGATAGTTCGGAGTCGACGCGAGATGGCATCTAGGTGGAGCGGTGTGCCATAAAAAGTATCGTCGACGGTGGGTCTCGGTGGCATGGCGCAGTGGAGACTCGGTGTTTGATACGCGGAGATGGACTCGCGCAGGAGGAGGAAGCCATCTGGTGTCATGGTGGCGTTGATAGCATAGAGGCCTCGAAAGGTTGGTGCATCAGTTCTGCGCTGAAGATGGACCCATGGAAGATGAAGGTGACGGCCCTTGCAGCGTGCGGTGCTCACTGGGAGTGTACCAGACCGATGTGGGACCCAATCCAGGTAGTGGCTTGGATGGGACACCTGACTTTAGGTCTTAGGCTTTGGTGCGATGTCTATTTGGTATTAGGCCCGGGCATTCGGGACACCTCAATCGAGGGGATAGGAGTAGCAACAGCGTTGCCAAGATGGTGGCTTCAGGCTTATCGATGTATCACCTTGTATGGTCTCTGTGAATAAATAATAATATGGTTGCATGCATTGTCCAGATGCAGAGGCCCGGGGTACATCCTACTTTTCTATAAAAAAATCCAAGGTGTAGGAGTAACAACAGCGTTATCAAGATGATGGCTTCCGGCTTATTGATGTATCATCTTGTATGGTCTTTGTGAATAATTAATAATATGGCTGCATGCATCGTCGAGATGCAAAAGGCCGGAGGTACATACTCCTTTTCAAAAAAAGAACCATGTAGAACTCAGATCGTTCTCCTACCATGATTGTTTGCTGGAACCGTACCACAACCTCCCCGCCCAGAAATTCTCAGAAGAGTGATTCTCCTGATCTTCCTCATATGCAATCGAAGCCAAGCCGTATGTCCTTGATCGTCATGCAAGGCACTACTGGAGCCCTGCAGCTGGGGCATTCTCATCGTCGTGGAAGGAACTAAATAATTTTCGTCCCATGCATGTTCAGTATTTGATCAGCTCTCCGTACAACTCTGAAAGCAAAGTTCTAATGGCTAGAACACCACAGTGCAAATAACATTGAAGAATAAACTAAACCCATAGACATTTTTTCTTTTTCGACAAAAGGTGGATTTTATTAACTCAAAATAGAGCATCAGGAAGATACATAACACCATAAGCACACACCCGGTCTCTGCATAGCGATGATGCACACAACCAACAACTACTCACACACACGCGCTAAAACATGCCGACAACTAGCAAAGTCATATAAGACCAAAGCTATGTGAAGGCGGGAAAAAAAAATAAAGTGATCAGATCTACGATCGGCAAACTACAATAATGACTTTATCCGCACCAACCATCTCATGACACCACATGGACGACTAGGTTCTTCAACAGCAACGCTTTCAAGAAGGGAACGACATTCAAGCCACCGTCACCGGATCCAACCATAAGGACATGATCTAGGATTTCACCCTGAAGAATCAGTCCGAGCATATCCGAACAATGCCTACAAACAATGCAACGATGTAAGAAAAACATCGCGATTGCAAGGTATAGCCACTTCGGTCTAACCTAGGCTTTCGCCCCGGAGGTTGAGACCGGGTGCTCGAGGAGCATCACCATCAAAGTCTCTCATGTGTTGTCACCATCACTTTTCCGCGATCCCAGCAGTTACATGAGATGCGACCGCCGCCACAGCACTACCATCCCTCTGCGTCAAGTCTTCATCCGTAATTTGCGTCTCACCGCTGAAGTCAACCACGAGATCAAGGAAGAAGAACCCTCTTGAAGACCTTCAGATGACCATAGCCGTCATGGAGCCGTAGGAAATCACTGCAGAATAATTTGCAATCACCACCATCGGGCCAATCGAATCTGGATCACCAGCACCAAGTCGTGGACCGTAGCGTCGTACGCCGACCAGTGCATGCACGAAAGGCAGCTCCTCACCACCGCAGTCCACACCAACTAGAGAGCCGGCCCGCTGCACACCGGGGCCCCGGCGCCAAATCCAATCGGATCTAGCCGGAGTCCAGCCCGTACATGATGGTCACCCGCTCGCTGGGCAACCACACGGCTGCCCTCCATGGCTAGAGCCTAGAGCCAGCAGCACCAAGCATCAGCGGCTATCCGGCCCCTTAATTCACGGCTCCACGTTGCCCCCAGCCGGCGCCTTGGCAGAGCAGCAGGACCTCGCATGCCGGCACTGCGCCAGTCAGGAACGTCATTAGCCCCGCGAAAAACCGCAATGGAGCCTCCATGATTCTCGTTCCCACGCTGCACCTAGCACCATGACTCGTGGCCGAGCTCCATGCCAGCCGGAACCGGCCTCCCACTGCACCTTCATATGGCCCCACCGCCGCCGACGCCGGTCGGGCTTTGCCCTGCGACGCCCTCTGGCGGCGGTGAGGGGAGAATAGGAGCCGGTGGTGGACGCCTGCGCTGCCGGATGGGAACGCCCCGGTGCGTCTCGCTAGAGTCGCACGGGAGCGAGATCCACTTTTTTCGGTCTCCTGGCTAGTAAACCCATAGAGTGAACCCAAATCAAATGTTGGTGTCCTCCTTTGCACCTCCACCACACCAATCAACATAGTTTTGGCGGAATTTGCTTTTCAATGACCGTACCTTCTCATTACCTTTGCAATAAAAATATTATTTCAGTTTGTCTACATCAACTGGCGAAATTACGCGGATCAGGCCCCGCGTAACTGATCCGTACTATGGATGAAGGATTCAGTTGGCCACAATACGCTTGCACATACCCAGCAGGATAAATTTATCTATTCCTCCCAAAGCGAGCCATGCTAGCTGATTGATTGCCACCGGCCGGCAACCAACGAAGTCAAAACTTGACTCTTTCTCCTAGGTGAATTCTCTCCCCTAAGATTATATACATATACAGAGCTGCCTTCTACCCACTAGTACTCCCTCCGTTCGGAATTACTTGTCATAGAAATGGATGTATCTAGATGTATTTTAGTTCTAGATACATTCATTTTCGAGACAAGTAATTCCGAACGGAGGGAGTAGTTACTACCAAATATGCAAGCAACAGCTGAATCTATGGCTTAGAAGCAATTAATCTGATTAACACACTGTGATTATTCCAAACAGCTATCTAGAAGATTAGATCAATGCGCACCTTGCTTTGTTGGGGATCTGGCCAATTCATCCTCACGTTCTGTATGCATGCTTCATCGGAGTGCGTATGTACATCCTGTGATCATGGATTCATGGCGATGGGCTGGATATTGGGGCGCTGCTAGGGTTTTCCACGTCTCCCATGTTACCTAGTTTCCTACTGCATGCGTAGGTACGGTCTTCTTGAGATGAATTGATTCCTAGCGATGGGCTAGTTGAATGGATCCCGTCGAGGAGGAGGGTGAGGTGCAGGCGTGAGGCAGTGCATGGATTCATAAGCTCCTAGGTCATAGGAGGCAAGAAGATTTGTTGGCCCAGATCCGACGCCGAGTACTTTCCGGCGACGGCGATGACCGACGACGAAAGACAACGAAGAACGAAGCTTGCTGACGAACTCGACGAATTGCTTTTACGTCGAGACACACCGCACCGTAGCAATCTCGCCACCAAATATGCACGTACAAACTAGCACCCTTGATCTGTTGTCAAGGCACGTACTAGTGCCAGTTGGTGTAGTTTCCAACAAGATTGCTGCAGCCGACAACATGTTGCATTAGCTGTAGAACGCCCCCCTCTTTATATTCCTGGCCAGAACACAATTTTCAAATTTATGTTTTCTCTTTGTGTACACACTCCTGTAAGATTGATCTCGTGGAAGCGTTCCTACTCCCGATGGGAGCCGCGTGCGTTTATTTATGGAAGACACGAACAGCCCCTGTTGTGGCGTACAAGTCTACGATGATCGCGACTCATCGATACATGAGGAGTCAGGATAGGAAACGGGAGAAGAGGAGATAGAGGAAAGTTTAGATTACAGAAGATTTAAACGGTATTCTAACAGCCCCCCTTAATCTAAACTACCCTATATTTAAATTTCTCTTGAACTTCTCAAATGGCTTTGCTGGAAGAGCTTTAGTAAACCCATCTACCATTTGATCCTTGGATGGAATAAAACGTATCTCCAACTTCTTCTCAGAAACTCTTTCTCGTACAAAGTGAAAATCTATCTCTGTTGGCGCCTCCTTCTCGCGGAGCCGCCTCCTTCTTCTTCTACCTCTTGTTGTCTCTCACAACTCTCTCTTCTCTCAAGAGAACAAGAACGCACACATGGAAGGAACACAAACACACACACACACACACACACACACACACACACACACACACACACACACACACACACACACACACTCATCGTGGAGGAACCAGCTTTGCTTTGTTCTCCCGGTGAGACACACAATATGCTACATCTTTTCTCCTCAGCCCTCTCGGCCTCTTTCTCACTCATTTTCTTAACTTAAGTAGGCAGTACAAGATAAGGCAAAGCATCCCTGGAATCTCTCCACGACGCACAAGACTCGGCCTCCACGCACTAACCTACTAGCAACATGCACGCCATCCTTTCTCACCGCCCACGCAACCTGGCCATGCAACTCAAGCATGCAGCCACTAACTAACTAACTAGTGCATGCACAAATCCTGGCCACTAAGGGCATGTACAATGGTGCTATCTTAGGAGTGCCACGTAGGATAGATGATAAGGTGAAAGAGAGAGAACTCATAAGAAAAGGCTTGTCTTCTCTTCTTTAAAAGAAGACAAAAGGTGATCTCTTAGCACAATATGTCTCACCACATTTTTAGGAATTGCTAATTAATGAAGATAAGGCTAAAAGATGACCCATTGTAGACAAAAAATTTTGTCATCTCTTAATCACATGCAAGACTTAAGATATGACCACTAGTGGAAAAACAGGCTTTCCGTCCAGCCCCATAAGTCGCGAAGCTGTAGGAACCGCGACCAATGGGACCTTTAGTCGCGGTTCTGGAGGTGAACCGCGACCAAAGGCCAAGCTGTAGGAACGCGACCAAAGGCCTGGGCCTGTGGCTCGGTGGCCGTGAGGGGCTTTAGTCATGATTGGCCAGACAACCGCGACTAAAGGCCTTCGGGCACCTTTAGTCACGGTTTGCCAGGCCAACCGCGACTAAAGCCCCTCCCCTATATATACCCATCCAGCAGCCAACACTTAGCCATTTGGAGCCATTCTCTTCACAAGTGGGTGTAGGTTTGCTTTTGGTTCCTCTTATGCACATAAGGTGTTTGATGAAATGCATGCCCCAAGAGCATGAAACAAACATGACATGAAGTGTTGGAGCCACACTCTTCGATCGCGGTTAGCAACTTGATGAACCTTTGATGTGTCAATATGCATGTGTGTAGTTCATAACAAATGCATGATGGTTAATTATATATTTTATATTATAATAATGCAGATGAATCGGCAATGGATGTCTGGTAACCGACTCTCCGGAGAGTTCACTACGGGTTTGAAAGATTTCCTCGTAGTGGCTAATGCGAACAAGCGGGGGTTTTGTTATCTGTCCATGTGTTATCTGTAAGAATGAGAAGGGTTACTCTTCCTCAAGAGTTGTTCACATGCATCTGCTTGAAGGGTTTCATGCCAAGCTATAATTGTTGGACCAAGCATGGAGAAAGAGGGGTTATAATGGAAGAAGATGAAGAAGGGATGATTTCATCGATGAAAGCTATCTTGCTCATTTCGTGATACTTTCATGGAGGATGCTGAAGGTGAAGGGAAGGTGAAGAAGAGGCACGTGATGATCCCGTTGATGATCTTGGTCGGACCATTGCTGATGCACGGAGACGCTGCTGAAACTGAAAAGGAGAGGAGAATTTGGATCGCATGTTAGAGGATCACGAAAGGCGCTGTACCCGGATGCGATGATGGTCTGAAAAAGCTGGGCTGCACTGGATTTGCTGAAATGGAAGGCGAGGGCAGGTGTAGCTGACTCGGCATTTGAAAACTTGCTGAAAATGTTGAAGAATATGTTTCAAAGGATAACGAGTTGCCCGCCATCGTCTGAAGCAAAGAAGGTTGTCGCCCTCTAGGTTTAGAGGTTACGAAGATACATGCATGCATCAACGATCGCATCCTCTACCGCGTGAATACGAGAATTTGAATGAATGCCCGGTATGCACCGCATTGCGTTATAAGATCGAGGCGATGACCCCGGTGACGATGTTGAGGGCGAAACCGGAAGAGGGTTCCGCCAAGGTGATGTGGTATGCTCCTATAATACCACGGTTGAAACGTCTGTTCATGAACAAAGAGCATGCCAAGTTGTTGCGATGGCACAAAGAGGAACGTAAGTCGGACGGGAGTTGAGACACACCGCAGATGGAGCGCAATGGAGAAAGATCGACGGATGGTTCAGAGATTTTGCAGGTGACGCAAGGAACATAAGATTTGCTCTAAATACGGATGGCATGAATCCTTTTGGCGGCGAGCTCCAGCCATAGCACCTGGCCCGTGACTCTATGCATCTACAACCTTCCTCCTTGGTTGTGCATGAAGCGGAAGTTCATTATGATGCCGTGCTCATCCAAGGTCCGGCAACCCGGCAACGACATCGATGTGTACCTAAGGCCATTAGTTGATGAACTTTTACAGCTGTGGGGTGGTGTCCATGTGTGGGATGAGCACAAACAAGAGGAATTTGACCTCTGAAGTTGCTTTTCGTAACCATCAATGATTGGCCTGCTCTTAGTAACCTTTCGGGACTGTCAAATAAGGGATACAATGCATGCACGCACTTGCTTATATGAGACTGAAAGTGTACATTTGCCAAATTGTAAGAAGAACGTGTACCTTGGGCATCGTCGATTTCTTCCAAAATTCATCCATGAAAAAGAAAGGCAAGCATTACAACGGCAAGGCAGATCACCGGCGAAGCTCGCGGAACGACCGGTGCTGAGGTATTTGATATGGTCAAGGATTTGAAAGTCATCTTTGGAAAGGGTCTGGCGGACAATCGGTTCGAAGGAGCCGACGGGCACGCAGCCATGTGGAAGAAGAAATCTATATTCGGGAGCTAGAATATTGGAAAGTCCTAGATGTCCGCTCTGCAATCGACGTGATGCACGTTACGAAGAATATTTGCGTGAACCTCCTAAGCTTCTTGGGCGTGTATGGGAAGACAAATGATACAAAGGAAGCACGGCAGACCAGCAACGTTTGAAAGACCACGATGACCGCATCCGGAATGGTTTCAAGGTCGTGCCAGCTACGCCTCGACCAAAGAAGAGAAGGTCATCTTTTTGAATGCCTAAGCAGTATGAAGGTCCGTCTGGATTCTCGTCCAATATAAAGGAATAATAAACATGGCGGAGAAAAGTTCCAAAACCTGAAGTCTCACGATCGCCACGTGATTATGACGCAATTGCTTCCGATTGCTTTGAGGGGCTCTGCGGAAAATGTTCGATTAGCCATTGTGAAGCTATGTGCATTCCTCAATGCAATCTCTCGAAGGTAATCAATCCGAAGTTCTACCACGGTTCTGAGCGATGTGATCCAATGTCTTGTCGGTTTGAGTTGGTGTTCCCGCCATCCTTCTTCAATATTATGACGCACCTCCTGGTTCACCTAGTCGAAGAGATTTCCGTTCTCGGTCCTGTATTTCTACACAATATGTTCCCCTTGAGAGGTTCATGGGAGTATTAAAGAAATATGTTCAGAACCGTGCTAGGCGAGAAGGAAGCATCGCCAAGGGCTATGGAAATGAGGAGGTAATTGAGTTTTGTGTTGACTTTGTTCCCGACCTTAAGCGATTGGTCTTCCTCGATCGCGCACGAGGGAGACTAAGTGGAAAAACACGATCGGAAGGAAATCAACAATATGTATGGACGGCCATTCTCGATCAAGCACACCACACCGTCTTGACCAATTCCAGCTTGGTGGCTCCGTACTTTGAGAAACACAAGAATATTTTACGCCGGACAACCCGGGAAGCTGAATCTGGATTAGGAAGGCCCACATGGAGACTTTCGGCGGTTGGTTGAGAAAACATTTAATGAATGACAATGATGTTGTAGATCAGCTGTACATGTTGGCCAAGACACCATCTTCGACTATAACGACTTTCCAAGGGTACGAGATAAATGGGAATACATTTTACACGATCGCCCAAGATAAAAAGAGCACCAACCAAAACAGTGGTGTCCGCTTTGATGCAGCAACCGAGAATGGGCAAAAGGTCACATATTATGGTTACATAGAGGAGATATGGGAACTTGACTATGGACCCTCCTTTAAGGTCCCTTTGTTCCGTGCAAATGGTTCAAGCTAACAGAGGTGGGGTAAAGGTGGACCAGCAATACGGAATGACAATGGTGGATTTCAACAATCTTGGTTACCTTGACGAACCATTCGTCCTAGCGAAAGATGTCGCTCAGGTTTTCTATGTGAAGGACATGAGTAGCAAACCGAGGAAGCGGAAAGATAATAAACGATCGAGACATCATGCGATGATCCAAAGCGCCACATTGTTCTTTCAGGAAAAGAAACATCGTGGGAGTGGAGGACAAGATGACATGTCGAAGATTATAATATGTTTGCTGAAATTCCGCCCTTCAAAGTGAACACCGACCCAAGCATTAAGTTAAATGATGAGGATGCTCCATGGATACGGCACAATCGTAAGCAAGCGAGGACACAAGGGAAGAATTGATGTGTAATAATTTATTGTACCAAACTTTGTATTTGGTCGATGAACTGAATGATGTATCAAACCTTTTGTCAAACCTTCAAGGATTAGTTTTATTTTTCTGATTTTTTGATATATAATTGTATTTTTAAGATTTTAAAATGAATTAGTTTTATTTTTCTGATTTTAAAAGGAAAAAGGAAGAAGAAGAAAGAAGGAAAAGGAAAAAAAGAGAAGAAAAAAGGAAAAACAGAAGAAAAAAACAAAACAGAAGAAAAAGGAAAAGCAGAAGAAAAAACAAAAGCGAAGAAAAACATAAGAAAAAACAAAAAGAAAAACAGAAGAAAAAAGGAAAAGGAAGAAAGGAAGAAAAAAAGAAGAAAAACAAGAAAAGGAAGAAACAAACAGAAGAAAAAAAGAAGAAAAAAGGAACAAAAAACAGAAGAAAAACAAGAATTTAAAATGAGTTAGTTTTATTTTCTGATTTTTTGATATATAATTGTATTTTTAAGATTTTAATAACATAAATAAATAAGTAATTAGAAACTTTAATAGCAAAAATAATTATCATAAAGTAAAATAAATAAGTAATTAGAAACAAAATAAAATAAAATAAATAAGTTTTTTGTTGTAAGTAGAAACAAAACAAAATAAATAAAGCAAAAATGAAAACAATACAAATTAAGCAGAAAACAATACAAATTAAAAAGAAAACAATACAAATTAAACAGAAAACAGGTTTGGGGGGCTAAAACCCTAAACTCAAGGGCGGCTTTTAGTCGCGGTTGGCGGCAGACCAGCGACTAAAGGTACCCTTTAGTCGCGGTTGCTGAATCAACCGCGACTAAAGGTGGGGGCGCGAGGAATAAAAAACCCTTTAATCGCGGTGGGCGGGCAACCCGCGACTAAAGGGTACCTTTAATCATGGGTCTCGCCGCCAACCGCGACTAAAGTGGGGGCTATAAATACAAGGTCCGATTCTCGTCTTCTCCGATTCCCTTTGTTAATCGCCCTCGCCCTCGGCCTTGACGCTGCCCGACGCCGATCGACGCTGACGCCGACGCTGCCCGCCCGCCTGAAGCCTGCCGCCCGCCGCCCGTCCCCCAGAGGCGCCGCCTCCGCCCGTGCCTGCCCTTGCCGCCCCTGCCCGTGCCCTGCCGCCCTTGCCGCCGCCGCCCGCCGCCCGCGCCGCGCCGTGCCCTGCGCCCTTGCCGCCGCCCGCCGCCCACGCCCGCCTGCGCCTGCCGCCCGCGCCCGGCCGCCTGCTGCCGTCCTCAAGCGTGGCATCCAGAAGAAGAAGAAAGAAGAAGAAAAAGGAAGAAGAAGAAGAAAGAAAAAGGAAAAAGGAAGAAGTAGAAAGAAGAAGAAAAAGGAAGAAGCAGAAGAAAGAAAAAGGAAAAAGGAAGAAGAAGAAAGAAGAAGAAAAAGGAAGAAGAAGAAGAAAGAAAAAGGAAAAAGGAAGAAGAAGAAAGAAGGAAGAAGAAAACAAAAGAAAAACAGATGAAAAACAAAAAAAAAGGAAAAAAAAAGCCACCGGAATTTTTTTTTTTTCTTTTTTTTGTTCTTTTTAATTTTAACTAGTTAATTAGTTTAACAAAAACGGTAAATAACTTAAAACCCTAAACCCCAAAAACAAAAAACAACAGAAAACCGGCCAAAGAAAAACAAAAAATAAAATGGAGGGGCGGCGAGGGGCGGCGATCTGTGTGTTTTTTTGGGATCGAGAGGCGGCGAGGTTATACATGTGTGTTGTCCTCGCCTCCCTCTCCGTGACGCCGTCGTCTGCCGCCCGTCTCGCGCTCTACCGCGACACCCTCTCCCACCCTTCTCGCCTCCTTTTGCCACCGCCTTTTCGCCATCGCCACCGCCACCGCCTTCTTCACTTAATTAATTTGTTTTTACTACATGTTTTCAGGATGACATAATGGCGGACGATAGAGCTGACCGATTATGGACAACTATGATCCGGACGGTGAAGCACATATGTTCGGCATCATAAACGGCGATATTCAATATGTGCCGACCGGAGAAGAAGAAGATGATATCTCTTCTTATCTGAACCTTGACGGTGAAGATGAAGGCGCCGTCAAGAAGATGATGTCAAGAAACGTCGATAAACGATCTTCAAATGGAAGTAGCAACCACCTCCGCGCCGAGGTATATATATACATTGAGCCTCCGGTGATACAAACTAACTGATTTGAATAAATATGTGTGTACTAACGCGCGACTCTCTTTCTTATTTTAGCCCTCGGCGGATCGTCAAACAATCGAGTACGCCGCCAAAGCGTGGCGCAACCAAGACGATGAAACCAGGAGAAACATGCACCATCCAGGTTGTCGATCAGCAACCGCAGGCAGCTGGAGCCCCGCAAGAACGCCACCAAGTTTGTCACCAATGCGGAGCCATTGTTAGAGACAACGTCTCGATCACCGTCCAGAGTGGAATGAGCCAAAGAAGGCACGAATTGATGGTTTCACTTTTGTCGATAAGAGAACAAAAAAGATTGCTTCAAGAAGCTTATGGAACATTTCGTTCTACCTCCGAATACAACAAATTCGATGAGGAGGGTAACAAGATTGAGGAAAACAAGGAGAGGAGGAGGCTAGTCAAACAGTTCGCTCTTCATAAGATGGCCGACGCATTCGGAAATTCAAGCAAAATCTAGCCCGTGACTTTGTCAAGCGTAACAAGACTCGGTTTCAAAGGACAATATGAGAAACTGAAAGATGATTGGCCAGAATTTGTGAAGCAAAAGAAATTGGAGCAGTTCATTCAAATATCGAAACAAAATAAGGAAAATGCGGCTAAGAAGGAGTACAATCATGTTATGGGGCCAGGAGGGTATCGCATTTGGGTGCCTAGGTTCGAGAAGATGGAGAACGAGCTGAGGGCGCGAGGAATCCGTCCAGGTACGGAGGGATGGGACCCAAGGGCCAAAAGCTGGTGGTACGGGCATGGGGAACGTTGAACCGGAGACAGGGGAGTGTGTTTACCAGGCAAATTAATTAAACCCACCCAAGCCCTTATTGGCGCAATGAAGGATGCTCAACAGGGAAGATCAAGTTCAACAGAGAGAACGACGCGCTGACAAAAGCCCTCGGGAATCCTGAACACGGAGGACGTGTACGAGGCATGGGGCACATTCCGTGGAAAATAGGGTTCCCCGAGCGATGACCCGTGCGATTCTGAAACCGTAAGAGAAAGATGGATCGGGAAGCAGATGTTGTGGCGCGGTTGGCATCGGAAATGGAAGTGATGAAGAAAACCATGAGTGTACTAGTAGCCGAAAGAGATTCAGCTCGGGTGCAGCATGAAGATCATCCAGCGGATCTCGGAAGCCAGCAGCGGAGAAGCAGCGTGGCTTCCACGGAGGCCCCACCGGCTGGTGCAGATGCACCGACGATCGAAATTACTGCACCGGAGCCTCTGGTGGTCGAAATTACTGCACCGGATCCTCCTCGCTACCCCGTGGACGATATAAAGGAGATGAAAGAATGTCATCTGTATTATCCTATCGGGAACATGTCCATGAAGGTAGCCATCGGCAGTGCTTTACCATGTTTACCTGGAGCACTCCACCACAACAACCCCATTAAAGATGGCTATGCTCGTGTCACGGTGGAGGACATAGTCCAAGGGTTTGAGGACCTGAAGATTGAAATTGCTACACCAAGGGAGAAAAGACTTGGAGATGTCAAGCGCCATTACATTCTATGGCAAAAGAAGTTTATCAAGTTTCCAGGCGAGGCGCCAAGGACAACAAGTCCACCCCCCTACGGTGGTGGTGGTGGCGGTGGCGGCGGTGGTGGTGGTGGTGGTGGTGGTGGCGGTTCACCTACACCTCCGTCACATCAGCCGACGCCGCCCCGACCTACGTCCGGCGGGTGATCATCCGCCGCCCCCCAGTCCTCGTCCAGCGGGTGATCAGACGCCGCCCCCAATCCACCTACGGCAAAGAAGCAGAAGCAGTCCTGGATTATTAACCCGGACCCTTATGTACCTAAGACCACAAAGGTACCGGAGCCATCATCAAGCCTCTCCCCACAAGGCCTTGGGAGCGTAGTGCCGAGGAAGTCGGCGCGCTGCTGCTGATTTGGAGAAATGGAAGGCGGACTGCAAGAAGAAAAGAGAGCCCGAGCCCAAGCCAGATTTTCTCGATGAGCAAAAGAAGTGGGCTAAGTCATTTTGAGCACACCGTCCCAAGCCGCGAAGAATCGCCTAACGACTATGCACGTGAACTTCGCAGCAGGCACTCATGTTCAAGGAGAACCAAGAGCGGAGAAGGCGAAAGTAAAAAAGCGGAAACAAGTTGCCCAGCTCGGGAACAAAGTAAACAATCGATTGCCCGCTTATAGTGGAAGCCTTCGTCCGGATGCCCCGAGATCATACAAGCTGCGGCAGCACAGGATTAGTAACGAAAGTGCGGAGAACAAGCGGCCAACTTAGGTATTACTCTTCGTGAACTATTAGACCTTGATGAGTTGCCAGTGAAGGAGGTAGTAATTACATATGTCAAGAATGGGCCTCTCGTCGAGCTGCTTGAGAAAAGGATCTACGACCAAATGAAACGTCGCTGAATTGGTACAAGGGTTACATAAAAATAAAACGCCAAAGAATATATTTATGCGGAAGTTAGACATGAGCATCACTTCAAACATTACTATGTACAAGTTGAACTGAGTGAATTGTTCCAGCTTTTCAATCTGCTTGAGCTCGACAAATCTATCATCGGTTGCTACGTTACGTAAGTGATTTATTAATTTCTACCCCATCTCGTTCATATTGCCTGCACTATATATATGTCCTAACTATATTGTTGTGTCCTCTATTATACATGCAGAATGAAGATTAAGGAATGCAGAGTAAGGAACATCCATGATGTTGGGTTCATTGACCCACATATCGTTAATGATATTGTGTTGAAGCATTACCCACCGACGTGGAGGCAGACCTGTGGCAGTTTCTTACAAAGCAGGAACTCAAAAGTGATATTCTATTTCCTTACCATTTTGGGTGAGTGTTTCATCTTGAGCACATTCTCTTTTGTTTACTCCATGCATGGTATGTGGCGGCTAATCGATGAGTTATGCATGACGTCTTGTGCATGTATCGTGTCCGCAGGTTCCACTGGATTCTGCTAGTAATTAAAGTTAACACCTCAGAATGTCTCGTCCACGACTCTCTGAATAAGGATCCAAAGCTTTGGGCCGACATGAGAAAAATGCTGCAGAAGTAATTATTTTCATTCATTTGCGCTCTATATCGATCGGCCTATTTCGTTCATTTCCTAATATCAAGTAACTAATAACTCTCTTGTTCATTTAATTTTCTTTGCCTCGTAGGGTTTGGAGACGGTTCGTAGATACAAAGGTCGGTGAATTCAAAAAAGAGCTAGAATTCAAATTGTTAAAGCCTAAGAATGCTGGGGATATTCAGCCACCGTTGACCAATCTATGTGCATACTATGTCTGTGAGATGATCCGGAGATACACCTCTGAGCGGGTTGATCCGAGTGATACCAATGCTAAGAGGAATAACCTCCGGTGGATGCTTAGTCCAGAAGCTCGCTTCCGACCACTTCAAGAGGAACTAGCTGGATGGTTCAGCAGGGAAGTCCTCCATCCTAAAGGAGAACACTATCACGAGGACGTAGAACTTTATATGGATTAAATCATGTATGGAAACTTGTTCAAAATTGTATATGGTCATCCGATGATATTGAATATATATTGTATATTCCTCTTGAATTCTTTTGGTTCTAATTTCAAATTTATTTGAAATTGTACATTCATATGCATGTATGTAGTACCGTAGAATATATGAAACTCCTTCAAAATTAAAATAAAGCACAAAAGAAATAAAACAATACAAATTAAACAGAAAACAGGTTTAGGGGGGCTAAAACCCTAAACCTGCGGCGCCTTTAGTCGCGGTTGGCGAAAGAACCGCGACTAAAGGTCCTCCGCCTGACGGCCGCCTGGCGCCCACGGGACGGGCCGTTAGTCGCGGTTCTTAAGCAGCCGCGACTAAAGGTGGGGGGCTTTAGTCGCGCTTATCTGGTCGCGGTTGCGCAGCCGCGACTAATGGCAGTTGCGAACCGCGACCAAAGGCCTTTTTTCCACCTACAAACTACAATAATGACTTTATCCGCACCAACCATCTCATGACACCACATGGACGACTAGGTTCTTCAACAGCAACGCTTTGAAGAAGGGAACGACATTCAAGCCACCGTCACCGGATCCAACCATAAGGACATGATCTAGGATTTCACCCTGAAGAATCAGTCCGAGCATATCCGAACAATGCCTACAAACAATGCAACGATGTAAGAAAAACATCGCGATTGCAAGGTATAGCCACTTCGGTCTAACCTAGGCTTTCGCCCCGGAGGTTGAGACCGGGTGCTCGAGGAGCATCACCATCAAAGTCTCTCATGTGTTGTCACCATCACTTTTCCGCGATCCCAGCAGTTACATGAGATGCGACCGCCGCCACAGCACTACCATCCCTCTGCGTCAAGTCTTCATCCGTAATTTGCGTCTCACCGCTGAAGTCAACCACGAGATCAAGGAAGAAGAACCCTCTTGAAGACCTTCAGATGACCATAGCCGTCATGGAGCCGTAGGAAATCACTGCAGAATAATTTGCAATCACCACCATCGGGCCAATCGAATCTGGATCACCAGCACCAAGTCGTGGACCGTAGCGTCGTACGCCGACCAGTGCATGCACGAAAGGCAGCTCCTCACCACCGCAGTCCACACCAACTAGAGAGCCGGCCCGCTGCACACCGGGCCCCGGCGCCAAATCAATCGGATCTAGCCGGAGTCCAGCCCGTACATGATGGTCACCCGCTCGCTGGGCAACCACACGGCTGCCCTCCATGGCTAGAGCCTAGAGCCAGCAGCACCAAGCATCAGCGGCTATCCGGCCCCTTAATTCACGGCTCCACGTTGCCCCCAGCCGGCGCCTTGGCAGAGCAGCAGGACCTCGCATGCCGGCACTGCGCCAGTCAGGAACGTCATTAGCCCCGCGAAAAACCGCAATGGAGCCTCCATGATTCTCGTTCCCACGCTGCACCTAGCACCATGACTCGTGGCCGAGCTCCATGCCAGCCGGAACCGGCCTCCCACTGCACCTTCATATGGCCCCACCGCCGCCGACGCCGGTCGGGCTTTGCCCTGCGACGCCCTCTGGCGGCGGTGAGGGGAGAATAGGAGCCGGTGGTGGACGCCTGCGCTGCCGGATGGGAACGCCCCGGTGCGTCTCGCTAGAGTCGCACGGGAGCGAGATCCACTTTTTTCGGTCTCCTGGCTAGTAAACCCATAGAGTGAACCCAAATCAAATGTTGGTGTCCTCCTTTGCACCTCCACCACACCAATCAACATAGTTTTGGCGGAATTTGCTTTTCAATGACCGTACCTTCTCATTACCTTTGCAATAAAAATATTATTTCAGTTTGTCTACATCAACTGGCGAAATTACGCGGATCAGGCCCCGCGTAACTGATCCGTACTATGGATGAAGGATTCAGTTGGCCACAATACGCTTGCACATACCCAGCAGGATAAATTTATCTATTCCTCCCAAAGCGAGCCATGCTAGCTGATTGATTGCCACCGGCCGGCAACCAACGAAGTCAAAACTTGACTCTTTCTCCTAGGTGAATTCTCTCCCCTAAGATTATATACATATACAGAGCTGCCTTCTACCCACTAGTAGTTACTACCAAATACGCAACCAACAGCTGAATCTATAGCTTAGAAGCAATTAATCTGATTAACACACTGTGATTATTCCAAACAGCTATCTAGAAGTTTAGATCAATGCGCACCTTGCTTTGTTGGGGATCTGGCCAATTCATCCTCACGTTCTGTATGCATGCTTCATCGGAGTGCGTATGTACATCCTGTGATCATGGATTCGTGGCGATGGGCTGGATATTGGGGCGCTGCTAGGGTTTTCCACGTCTCCCCTGTTACCTAGTTTCCTACTGCATGCGTAGGTCTTCTTGAGATGAATTGATTCCTAGCGATGGGCTAGTTGAATGGATCCCGTCGAGGAGGAGGGTGAGGTGCAGGCGTGAGGCAGTGCATGGATTCATAAGCTCCTAGGTCATAGGAGGCAAGAAGATTTGTTGGCCCAGATCCGACGCCGAGTACTTTCCGGCGACGGCGATGACCGACGACGAACGACAACGAAGAACGAAGCTTGCTGACGAACTCGACGAATTGCTTTTACGTCGAGACACACCGCACCGTAGCAATCTCGCCACGAAATATGCACGTACAAACTAGCACCCTTGATCCGTTGTCACGACACGTACTAGTGCTAGTTGGTGTAGTTTCCAACAAGATTGCGGCAGCCGACAACATGTTGCATTAACTGTAGAACACCCCCCTCTTTATATTCCTGGCCAGAACACAATTTTCAAATTTATGTTTTCTCTTCGTGTACACACTCCTGTAAGATTGATCTCGTGGAAGCGTTCCTACTCCCGATGGGAGCCGCGTGCGTTTATTTATGGAAGACACGAACAGCCCCTGTTGTGGCGTACAAGTCTACGATGATCGCGACTCGTCAATACATGAGGAGTCAGGATAGGAAACGGGAGAAAAGGAGATAGAGGAAAGTTTAGATTACAGAAGATTTAAACGGTATTCTAACAGCCTTCCTTAATCTAAACTACCCTATATTTAAATTTCTCTTGAACTCCTCAAATGGCTTTGCTGGAAGAGCTTTAGTAAACCCATCTACCATTTGATCTTTGGGTGGAATAAAACGTATCTCCAACTTCTTCTCAGAAACTCTTTCCCGTACAAAGTGAAAGTCTATCTCAATATGCTTAGTTCTGGCATGGAAAACTGGATTAACACTTAAATAAGTAGCACCCGAATTGTCACACCATAGACATGAGATATGATGTTGCTTCACTCCCAATTCCTCAAGCAAAGATTCAAGCCGAATAATTTCAGCAGTAGCATTCGCCAATGACTTGTATTTAGCTTTAGTACTTGACCCTGACATTGTTGCTTGTTTCTTGGCACTCCATGAAATAAGGTTAGGACCAAAGAAAACAACAAAACCTCCTGTTGATTTTCTGTCATCACTGCAATCTGCCCAATCTGCATAAGAGAAAGCACTAACAAGTGTAGAATTTAAACATCTAACTTGTAGTCCCAAACCCAAGTTAGACCCAAACCTACAGTGTGCTTAACATACCGTATGATTCTTTTAATAGTTGTCCAATGAACTGAGGTAGGAGCATGCAGATATTGACATAATTTGTAAACAACAAATAAAATATCTAGTCGTGTCCAGGTTAAGTATTGCAAAGCTCCAACATCACTTCTATATCTAGTGCTTTCTTCCTCTTTAAGTGGCTCCCCTTCATGTGCTAACAATTATTCTGAAGAGGATAATGGTGTGGGTGAAGGTTTGCAGTCCTTCATTCCCATCGGAGCCAAAAGTTCAGTGGCATATTTTTCCTGTTTCAACACCATGCCATCTTTAACCTTCTTAACTTCAATGCCAAGAAAGAAGTTCAAATCACCAAGATCATTCAAGGAAAATTCTGAACTCAGGCCACGCGAAAGAGCATCAGCAGCATTCTTTGAAGAACTTGCAACTATAATATCATCAACATATATGAGCACAAAAATAACAGTATTTGCCTTCTTATATATAAAGAGAGATGTGTCAGCCTTTGATGCAATAAAACCAAGATGTTTCAATTGCATACTCAACCTGGAGTACCATGCTCTAGGTGCTTATTTCAAACCATAGAGAGCCTTGTCAAGTTTGCACACATAGTGAGGTTTTTGCATGTTTTCATAACCTGGTGGTTGTCTCATATAGACCTCCTCTTCCAGAACACCATGCAAAAACGCGTTTTGCACATCTAGCTGTCGTAAGCTCCATCCCCTAGATACAACAATAGTTAGCAGAAGTCTTAAAATTGCAGCCTTTACAACTGGACTCTTTTCGCACCTTAGAGTTTTTTATACCTTTCTGCAACTGAGTCATAACTCTTGATGTGGAAGGTTGTGCTTGGACACGATGTTGTTCTGGGGGGTGAACTGATCTGGTTGTCGTAGAAGATCCAGGAGAAGTTTCAGAACTTGTCATAGAAGATCCAGTAGCCATCGATGTGGCCACCACGTCCACAGCCGGCAAACCATCCGCCGCAGAAGATCCCGCGCCTAGCAACGCTGTCGGTTGCATGTGCGACCCATGCGCCACACTTGTTGGCTGCATGCGCTGAGTGCGCTCGCGCCGCGAGGGAGAAACCCCTCGTGATGACGTGTCGGGCGTGGGGCGGCTCGCTGCTGCCTGGCCCTCCTGACTGGCTGGCTCGTGATCCAGGGGCGATCCAGTCACACGATCCAAAGGAGATCGGCGTACAGGAGTTTCAGGTGCTTCCATATCCTCTTCGTACGCCACGCCAGCTTTGTCTTGTTCTTCCACATGAAATATAGCATCATCTTGAGCCAGAATTTGATCATGTTGATCATTTTGTGCGCCGTTTTCTCCAGGGACCTGCATAGAAGAACTGGTTCCAGCAGGAATATTATCATATTGGTTAACACAATTGTTTCCCCCGTGATCAAAATCTCGAGTGTGGATGGAAGAAAAAGAATTTGCTGATGAGGAAGGGCTCTTGCATTTAGATGTAAGGATTCAAATGGAAATACCGACTCATCAAAGACAACATCTGGATGTAGAAGTGCATGCTCTAACCAATGCAACCAAAAGACCGATCTGATGGAAGAGACAAGGTAATACATTTATACGTCAACACTCCTCCTCTCGTGTGCCTCCCTCAGGCCTAAACGTGGACCGAAAGTGGGCTGCAATTTAATTGCGCCAACCGGGTCTTGAACTCAAGACCTCTTTGCTCTGATACCATGTAAGATTGATCTCGTGGAAGCGTTCCTACTCCCAATGGGAGCCGTGTGTGTTTATTTATGGAAGATAGGAATAGCCCCTGTCATGGCGTACAAGTCTAAGATGATCGCTAGGACCCATCGATACATGAGGAGTGAGGATAGGAAACGTGAGAAGAAGAGATAGAGGAAAGTTTAGATTACAGAGGATTTAAATGGTATTCTAACAACTCCCACCTTCCTCCCCATATCAGCATGAAAACAAATCACCCCAGGGGTTCCCTGCCAAGCATGCCCCCTTCTACACTCCAGAAACCAGGTTTCCTTTCATCTACCTTCCTTGAATATATGACGCTCATCCCGTTTCTGCTTGCCCATCTTGTTAATCTTGTTTATAACTATGGTAAGATCGAAAAGGAGGTATTTGAAAAACATCGCCCATTCTTGCTGACAAAACCAGAGAGAGAAAAATGGAGCTACCTGATGAAATAGCAGAAGATTCGATTGATAGCGAGAGGACAATAAGCAATGATTTTGTCGGGATCGCAAACTGTGGCAGCCAAGCTGAAGATGACGACCTGGAAGCAGATTCTGCTATGGTATTACCTGCTATCGGACGGAAGCAAACAAGATCTGACGGGCATGGTTATACCGATGGCCATGAGATTGATTCTGCCTCCCATGCTAGGAGGGTTGTTGTCAGCCCAGAATTTTTACCAGTAGCACAACCCGGAGACTATGTAGATATACCTCTCCCTAAGTGGCTAAACGAAATAGATTCAGGAGCAGGAATGTGGACGGCTGTTAAACAATTTTGAAAAGATGGGAAGCAGTATGACAAGGTTAGTGTACTCATGTTCTTCTATGCTCTTTCCACTAACAATTTTTGTTGTTTGCTAATCCCTAATCATCTCATAGCATATGGAGTATTTACGTCATGAGCATTCAGACCAAATGACAAATTATTAAGATTCACAAAGATGTGTTTTAATTGAGTTATCTTATAAATTTTTATCTTCTGCGTCCAAATAACATTATGCATATGTGAAACAAGACATGGGGCACATTGATATCATGTTATTATAAAATTCTCTTGTGTACTGAATGGTTAAAATAATTAAAACCTACTCGACCAATCATGTGACGCTTCACAATCTGATGCCATAATTCAAAAAAAAGTGGTTATACCACTTTTTAAGGAAAAAAAGTGGGTATACCATGAATTTATTTTACACTCTTTTTTCAGATAGAGTGTAATTTATATCTGAGGAAAATGCTAACCATACAATCCAACACTAGATAACCGATGAGTTGCAAAGTAGGAAGGCGGGCCCATTACGCGCAACGCATGCATGTAGAATCGTGCAAATTTTCTAAAAATAACCCGACAAATAAAGTCTGGAAGAAAACAACCAAACCAGACCTTCATATTAGTCCAGCGTTACTTATTCCGCAGCCTCCACAGTTTCCCGACCGCCGGCAAGAGTAGGTCGTTAAGGTCCATGTTTTGCAGTTGTCTACGAGCAAGCATATGCAGGGAGAGAAAGCATGTGAAGCCAGTTGACTTGAGTAATCGCATGTCTCTACCACATCAAATGATGATCCTCATAGTGGTGACTAGGATTTTTGGTGGATTATTTCAAACTTGTCATTAAGCACGAGCTTTCATTGTCTTGTAAGTTTGTTTGTACTAGTTTATGGAACAAATCATACTACCATAGTGTTATTGTGTTTGTAATTTTTTCCTTAAAACATTTCAGAAGCATATACAACGATGAAGTACCTTTTAGGGTATTGAGATCATAGAAGGCACTGATTATATGGGTGAAATATTGGGCTTTGCTTGAGGTACTACTGAACACTCTAGTAATTTGTTGGTTCTCTTATTAGTAAATATTCTATTATTGCAAAACATATTTTACTCTCCATTATTAGTGTTGATTTTAAGGTCTAATTGAATTTCCTGGAATGTCTATTGATCTTTGTTGCGAGATTTTTGTTCTTTTTCTCATGGATCTTGGTTACGACACAAAGCCAATAGACGAGGAAGAATACTTCGACACCCCAAAGACTTGGATGTATTTTTCAATTCATGTAAGGGTGTTTTACTAAGATATGTGCTACTTAATATCTGGTCTTTCCCATTTTTACAAAATAGATAAAAATCAGATGCCTTTTTTGGGTTGTAGAACTCCGATGACTCTAAGTTGTATGTTTTATGGATAGAGTGTCTAAAGTTGATATACTTTTTTTTTTATAGAAAAAGTGGGTATACTACTTTCTGTTAAAAAAAGAGGCCCATTACCCACAACACACACAAGTAGCATCGTGCGAATTATCCAAAATACTGACAGAGGGAGTCTGAAAGAAAACATCCAGACCAGACCTTCAAATTAATCCTGTGTCGGAACGGATCAGAGCATAAGGTGGTAGTATGGAACAAGTCTTAAGATTCCGCAGCTTCCGCAGTTTCCCGATCGCCGGCGAGAGTGTGCTGTAAAGGTCCATGTTTTGCAATTGTCTATGAGCAAGCAGATGCAGGGAGAAAAACCATGTGACGCCAGTGGACTTGAGCAATCTCATGTGTCTACCACCTCATATGATGAGCCTCATAGTGGTGATTAAGATTTTTGGATGGATTTTTTCAAACATGTCATTAAACACGTGCTTGCATTGTCTTGTAAGTTCGTTCGTACTAGTTTATGGAACAAATCATACTACAATGTTGTTATTTTTATTGTAATATGTTTTTCCTTTAATATTGTCCTCTAATTACGAGCCATGTGGTAATAGTTATCCATAGTACTATGTTAGGACTGTTTTTTATAGTAATATGTCAGGATTTTAGGAAACATGTCTTAGCAACTTGTAGACAAAGTTTTGATCTAATTAACTGTCATGCGGTAATAGTTTGCCATAGTACTATGTTAGTACTGTTTGCTATAGTAGTTGGCATTTTGTAGCAATTTGTACTAAAAGTTTTCATCTATTCTAGTTATATGTGTTACGTGCTTTTCATTGTATTTTGTTGGGATAGTTTGTTATAGTAGTAAGTTAGTATAGTTTGCAACAATAGAATTCATTCCACACCATGTGTATGCATGCCACTTTAAATTGGCTATTAAGTGAGCAATTCATGCATGTATGACATACTGATGTTTAACCTTCATTTGACCATTCATTCATATTGTTTTGATCCTTCCCTAATGTTGGGAGTATGGGTAACAACTGCGAAAGGCAGCTTATTCGATTCTGAATGACAACTACCTTTTTTTTTCGTTTTGAGTTGTGACAATTTGTCGTATACTTCCCATTTTCAGTTTTCTCTTTGATATATGATTTGCACATCCTAGTATGAACAATGGTGGGTAGGATTATCATGAAATATGAAGTTTGATGTTTTGACCACGGAGGTAGTTGTTGTGTTTTCCCTACTTTTCCCCCTTAGTTTTCCCGGTTTCGGTCATCATAAGGTTTTGGTTCTATTGATTCACACGATTTCCCACGTAAAATTTTGTGCTATATTGGTGGTCTTCATCGTATGCGCGGAGAGCACACAATTCTCGCCGCACAATCGTGTGCATTGGAACAAATCATACTACCATAGTGTTATTGTGTTTGTAATCTATTTTTCCTTTAATATTTTTCAGAAGCATATATGACAACCGAAGAAGCTTTTAGGGTATTGAAATCATGGAAGTCATGATTATAAGGGTGAAGAATGTTGGGCTTTGCTTGAGGTACTACTAAACACTAGTGATTTGTAGGTTCTGTTATTAGTAAATATTCTATTATTGCAATATATATTTCTCCATTATTAATGTTTATTTAAAGGTCTAATTGAGTCTTATGGAATGTCTATTGATCTTTGTTGCGAAATTTTGGTTCTTTTGCTCCTAGATCTTGGTTTCGGCACACAGACGATTGACGAGGAAGAAGACTTCGGCACCCCAAAGACTTGGATGTATTTTTAAATTCATGTAAAGGTGTTTTAATAAGATATGTGCTACTTAATATATGGTCTTTGGCAATTTTGCAAAAATAGATATAACTTGGATGACTTTTTTGTGTTGTGGAACTCCGATGGATAGAGTGACTAAAGTGGATATACCACTTTTCTTTAGAAAATAGAGTGTATATCACTTTCTAAGAAAAAAAGTGGGTATACCACGAGTGTATTTTACACTATTTTTTATTTTAAGATAGAGTGTAATTTATACACTAAGAAAATGCTACTAGTACAACCCAACACTATACAACCCATGAGTCGCAAAGGAGGAAGTCAAGCCCATTACCCGCAACACACACATCTAGCATCGTGCGAATTCTCTAAAAATCTGACAGAGGGATTTGGAAGAAAACATCCAGACCAGTCCTTCATATTAATCATGCGCCCGAACAGGTCGAAGCGTAAGGTAGTGGTATGGAACAAGTCTTACAGATTCCGCGATTTCCCGATCACTAGCGAGAGTGTGTTGTCAAGGCCCATGCTTTGCAGTAATCTACGAGCAAGCAGATGCAGGGAGAGAAACCATGCGAAGCCATTGGACTTGAGCAATCGCTTGTCTTTACCACACCAGATGATGAGCCTCATAGTGGTGATTATGATTTTTGGATGGATTTTTTCAAACCTATCATTAAGCACGTGCTTGCATTGTCTTGTAAGTTCGGACAAACTAGTTCATGGAACAAACCATACTACCATAGTGTTATTGTCTTTGTAATATGTTTTTCCTTTAATATTTTTCAAAAGCATATATGATAACTGAAGTAGCTTTTAGGGTATTGAGATCATGGAAGTCACTGATTGTATGGGTGAAGAATGTTGGGATTTGCTTGAGGTAGTACTAAACACTCTAGTAATTTTTTGGTTGTATCATTAGTAAATATTACATTATTGCAAACTATATTTTACTCTCCATTATTTGTGTTGATTATAAAGTCTAGATGTATTACCTAGAATGTCTATTGAACTTTGCTGTGAGATTTCGGTTCTTTTGCTCATGGATCTTGGTTACGGCATGCCACCAATGGATGAGGAAGAAGATTTTGACTCCCCAAGACTTGGATGCATTTTTTCAATTCATGTAAGATATGTGCTACTTGATATATGGTCATTCGCATTTTTGCAAAAATATACAAAACTTGGATGACTTTCTTTGTTGTGTAGTTCCAATGACTTTATGTTGTGTGTTTTATGGATAGAGTGACTAAAGTAGATATACCAATTTTTGTTTTTTTAAGTGGGTATACCACTTTCTTAGAAAAAAAGTGGGTATACCACAAGTGTATTTTACACTCTCTTTTTTGAGATAGAGTGTATTTATACTCGAGGAAAATTCTACAACTACAGACAAACACTAGACAACCAATGAGTTGCAAAGGAGGAAGGCAGGCCCATTAACCGGAAAGCACACATGTAGCATTGTGCGAATTCACTGAAAATCCGACGGAGGGAATCTGGAAGAAAACATCCATACCATACCTTCATATTAATCCTATGTCTGAACGGATCGGAGCGTAAGGTAGTAGTATGGAACTACTCTTACAGATTCTGCAGCTTCCCGATCGCGGGTGAGAGTGTCCTGTCAAGATCCATATTTTGCAGTTGTCTACGAGCAAGTAGATGCAGGGAGAGAAACTATGTGAAGCCAGTGGACTTCAGCAATCGCATGTGTCTACCACATCACATGGTGAGCCTCATAGTGGTGATTAAGATTTTTGGTTGGATTTTTTTCTAACATGTCATCAAGCATGTTCTTACATTGTCTTGTAAGTTTGTATGTACTAGTTTATGGAAAAAATCATACTACCATAGTGTTATTGTATTTGCAATCTGTTTTCCCTTTATTTTTTAGAAGCATATATGTCTACTGATGTGGCTTTTAGGTCACTTCCAATGTATAGGTGGTTAGATAAGGTGCTAAGCATATTTAAAAGTTTAGCAACTAATGTCCACAATGCATAGGTGCTTCACTTGTTGGTTCTAAGCTTCCCTCCTTTAATGCTTTAGCAACTAAACTATTCCATGCATTGGTGGGTTTCTTTCATTTAATTGTTTTTTCCTAGGTTCACGTGCTTGGCATTGGTTCTTCATGGGGTCACCAAACTCACCTCTCTCCTCTTTATTACCTTGCCATATCGGATTTTTTGCCTACATGGCAGCCTTAGCACTTGTACAAGATGGAGCACTAGGGAGGGCCTTAGGGTATTCAGGTCATATAAGGCACTGATTATATGGGTGAAGAATGTTGGGCTTTGCTTGAGGTACTACCAAACACTCTGGTAATTTGTTGGTTCTGTTATTAGTAAATATTCTATTATTGCAAAATATTTACACTCTCCATTATTAGTGTTGATTTTAAGGTCTAGTTGAATTTCCGGAATGTCTGTTGAACTTTGTTGCGAGATTTTGGTTCTTCTACTCATGGATCATGGTTACGGCACACCGCCAATCGATAAGAAAGAAAACTTCTCACACCCCAAAGACTTGGATGCATTTTTCAATTCATGCAAGAGTGTTTTAATTAGTATGATATGTGCTACTTAATATATTGTCTTTTTCATTTTTTTGCAAAAATAGATAAACCTCGGATGATTTTTTGTGTTGTGGAACTCCGACGACTTTAAGTTGTATGATTTATGGATAGTGACTAAAGTGGATATACCACTCTTCTTTTTTTAAAAGTGGGTATGCCAGTTTCTAAGAAAAAAAGTAGGTATACCACGATTGTATTTTAAACTATCCTTTTTTAGATAGAGTGTAATTTATACTCGAGGAAATTTTTACTAGTACAGCTCAACACTAGACAACCCATGAGTTGCAAAGTAAGAAGGCAAGCCCATTAGCCACAATGCACACATGTAGCATCATGTGAATTCTCTAAAAATCTGACAGAGGGAATCTGGAAGTAAACATCCATACCAGACCTTCATATTAATCTTGTTTCCGAACGGATGGGAGTGTAAGGTAGTAGTATGGAACAAGTTCTACACATTTCGCAGCATCCGCAGTTTCCCGATCGCCAACGAGAGTGTGCCGTCAAGGTCCATGTTTTGCAGTTGTCTACGAGCAAGCAGAATCAGGGAGAGAAAACATGAGAAGCGAGTGGACTTGAGCAATTGCATGGGTCTACCACATCACCTGATGAGCCTCATAATGGTGATTAAGATTTTTGGATGAATTTTTTCTAACCTGTCAACAAGCACGTGCTTGCATTGTCTTGTAAGTTCGTACGTACTAATTTATGAAACAAATCGTACTAACATATGTGTTATTATGTTTGTAATTTGTTTTTCCTTTAATATTTTTGAGAAGCACATATGACGACTCAAGTAACTTTTGGGCTATTGAGATCATAGAAGTCACTCGTTATATTGGTGCAGAGTATTGGGCTTTGCTTGAGGTACTACTAAACACACTACTAATTCGTTGGTTATGTTATTAGTAAATATTCAATTATTGCAAAATATATTTTACTCTCCATTATTAGGGTTTATTGTAAAGTCTAGTTGAATTTCTTGTTATGTATATTTATCTTTGTATCAAGATTTTGGTTCTTTTGCTCACGGGTCTTGGTTATGGCACGCCGGCGATGGATGAGGAAGAAGACTTCAACACCCCACAGACTTGGATGTTCAATTCATGTAATGGTGTTTTAGTAAGGTATGTGTTACTTAATATATGTTCTTTGGCTTTTTGGCAAGAATAGATAAAACTCCGATGACTATTTCTTGTGTTCTGGAACTCCAATGACTATAAGTTGTATGTTTTATAGATAGAGTGACTAAAGTGGATATACATTTTTGTTCTTCAAAAAAAGTTGTTATACCAATTTTTAAGAAAAAAAGTGGGTATACCATGAATTTATCTTACACTCTTTTTTCAGATAGAGTGTAATTTATATTCGAGGAAAATGCTACTAAAACAACCCAATACTAGACAAACCCATGAGTTGCAAAGTAGGAAGGTGGGCCCATTACCCGCAACTCACACATGTAGCATCGCACAAATTCTCTAAAAACGACAAATAAAGTCTGGAAGAAAACATGCAGACCATACCTTCATATTAATCCAGCGTTTGAACGTATCAGAGCATAAGGTAGTAGTATGGGACAAGTCTTAGTTATTCCACAGTTTCTCGATCTGCACCAAGAGTGTGTCGTTAAGGTCCATGTTTTGTAGTTGTCTACAAGCAAGCATATGCAGGGAGCGAAACCATGTGAAGCCAGTGGACTTGAGCAATCGCATGTCTCTACCACATCGAATGATGAGCCTCATAGTGGTGAAAAGGATTTTTTGGGGATTTTTCGAACCTGTCATTAAGCACGATCTTTGATTGTCTTGTAAGTTAATCTACACTAGTTTATGGAAAAAATCATACTACCATAGTGTTATTGTGTTCGTAATAATTTTTTCCTTTAATATTTTTGGAAAGCATATATGAAAACTAAAGTAGCTTTTAG
Source organism: Aegilops speltoides (assembly GCA_021437245.1). Taxonomy (NCBI): domain Eukaryota; kingdom Viridiplantae; phylum Streptophyta; class Magnoliopsida; order Poales; family Poaceae; genus Aegilops; species Aegilops speltoides. Next base: position 448,145,443 of record CM038141.1, read on the forward strand.
GGTATTGAGATCATAGAAGTCATGATTATATGAGTGAAGAATGTTCGGTGTTCCTTGAGGTGCTACTAAACACTCTAGTGATTTGTTGGTTCTGTTATAAGTAAATATTCTATTATTAGAAAATATATTGTACTCTCCATTATTGAGTTGATTTTAAGGTCTAGTTGAGTTTCCTGGAGTGTCTGCTGATCTTTATTGCAAGATTTTGGTTCTTTTGCTCATGGATCTTGGTTTTGGCTCGCCGTCGATTGATGAGGTAGAAGACTTCGACACCCCAAAGACTTTGATGTATTTTTAAATTCATGTAAGGTTGTATTAGTAAGACATGCTACTTATTATATTGTATTTCGCATTTATGCAAATATAGATAAAACATGGATGATTCTTTGTGTTGTGGAACTCCGATGACCATAAGTAGTATGTCTTATGGATCAAGTGACTAAAGTGGATATACCACTTTTCTTTTAAAAAAACTGGTAATACCACTTTCTATGAAAAAAGTGGGTATACCATTTTCAATGAAAAAAGTAGGTATACCACGAGTGTATTTTACACTTTTCTTTCTTTGGAGATAAAGTATAATATATACTAGAGGAAAATGCTACTAGTAGAGCCCAACACTAAATAACCCATGAGTTGCAAAGGAGGAAAGCAGGCCCATTATCCAAAACGCACACATGTAGCATCTTCTGAATTCTCTAAAAATCCGACAGAAGGAGTCTCAAAGAAAATATCCAAACCAGACCTTCAAATTAATCCACCGGCGGAACAGGTCGGAGCTTAAGTGTAGCGCCCAAGATGAGATGCTATCCCATTAATGTGATGAATTCATGATTAGGGCACAACTGCATTTCGAGCGTATAGCAAGGTGGATATCATTACAACATACCATGTACTGAATAGATGAGAATACTAGGTACAGGCTTACACTCGCCACAAGCTACAACCTGAATACATCAATACATATCAATCATCATACAGAAGAGCAGGATCCGACTACGGATGAAATCAAACAAAAAATAAGAACGACATCCACCCTGCTAATCCTAGGCTCCCAACTCGGAACCTATCTCATGATCGAAGAAGAAGAAGCAGAAGAAGAACTCCAAAAGCAATCAAGCATCCCTCTCATGTCAAAGCATCGCTTTACCTCTACCTGCACCTATTATTGTAGTAATCTATGAGCCACGAGGACTCAGCAATCCCATTACCATGGGTATCAAGGCTAGAAAAGCTGAATGGGTATACAATGGTTAAGTGGTGAGGTTGCAGCAAGCACTAAGCATTTTATGGTGGCTAACTTACAAGTACAAGAAAAGAGCAACTACGCATGTAATGATCAATAAATGATCATGAACTACTTACGAGTCAAACATAACCCCACCATGATCTCTTCTTGAATGTGCCATCAAGATCCATGTTTTGCAGTTGGCCACGAACGAGCAGATGTAGGGAGAAGAACCATGTGAAGCCACTAGACTTGAGCAATCGCATGTGTCTACCACCTCACATGATGAGCCTCATAGTGGTGATTAAGATGTTTGGATGGATTTTTTCTTACATGTCATTAAGCATTGCATTGTCTTGTAAGTACGTACGTACTAGTTTATGGAACAAATCACACTACCATAGTGTTATTATGTTTGCAATATGTTTTTCCGTTTAAAACATTCAAAAGCATCATGACTGCTACGTCTTGAGCTTGTTGGTTTTCCTTGAAAAGGAAAGCGTGATGCAGCAATAGTAGCGTAAGTTTTTCCCTCAGTTTTGGAGAACCAAGGTATCAATCCAGTAGGAGGTTCCTCAAAAGTCCCACACACCTACACAAACAAACAAGAACTCGCAACCAACGCAATAAAGGGGTTGTCAATCCCTTCACAGCCACTTGCGAAAGTGAGATTTGATAGAGATAATATGATAAGATAAATATATTTTTGGTATTTTATAAATAGTTTGGAAAAGTAAAGATGGAAATAAAAGTAGATTGAAAGCTTATATGATAAGAGATAGACCTGGGGCCATAGGTTTCGCTAGTGGCTTCTCTCAAGATAGCAAACTACTAGGAAAAGGCTAATTAGTGGCGCACCTGTTCTGGCCATTCATGGCACACTACAGGTGCGCCACTATCATCACGCCACTAGTAACTAGTACTAATGGCGCATCCCTGGTGCGCCATTAATATACCAGACAATAGTGGCGCACATGGAAGTGCGCCATTAGTATGTCAAACGGTGCGCCATTACTATGCCTCCCAGGGGGCCATATTTACCTTGTGCTCTGGGTTACTAATGGCGCACTTCTAGTTAATGCGCCACTAGTGTGTTTATTGCAGTGCGCCACTAAAGTGTAGTATGATGCGCCATTAGTATGAATATTAGGTTTTTTTTCTGATATTTGCACAGGTTACAAAATATATTAATGCACAGAATATCGACAACACAACATATAAACAACAGATTTATCGAATAAAATAGAATATTAGTCTCCGAATACAATTCATCATATTAGTCTCCGAATTCAAAATACCGAGCAAAGTTAGAACATTACAAGTCTCGAGACCGCAAGTAGCGAGTTTGTCTTCACATTACAAGTCGATATCGATCATCTAAACTACCATCACATAGAAGAGAGTTGCGGTCATCACGATGAGCATCATCTCACTGGTCTTCATCCGGTTCCTCCAACGCTCCCTCCTCTCTCCCGCTAGATAGCGCGCGTATCTAGCTTCCGCCTCCGCCCTAGTGTTGTACCCTTTGTAACTGTTACCGCTGAAACGGTGAATCTGTCTCCGACACTCCTCCCAGTCGTCGTAGACTCCGGGAACCTTACCCTTGTACACGACATACGACGGCATCTCTATGCAGTAGACAAACAAAACGTTAGTAGCAATTCATAGACAATACATAAGCAATATATAAGTATGCAACAAAAGGATCGGAAGAGAAAAGCAACACATTAATAGCATGATTTATGGTCCTACTAATAAATAACATCGATTACATATAAGTTGAACGACTGTCCAAACTAAAGAGACATACAAGTTCATTAAAGTTTAATTACAACATGAGCTAATCGATTTTCAGAACTACATAGCATCACTACTTTCGACTCGACTCAGGGACCGGAGCATGGATGAAGCCGCCGTCTATCGTGATGGTCATGAAATCGCGGTCGTTGTCAGCCATTTGTAGTGTTGTTTCTATCTCACTGTTGGACGGTTGATATCTGAGGTAGAACTGCCCCGTGGTACGAAGGACATCTTGATGGATGATTTCTGCAAACTCCGACTGGATGCGAAAGAATTCTTGTCTGATGTCCGCGTCCTGGATTGCCGACAAGTGTGCGGCCCAATCTTTGAGATTATTTGGTGGCAGAAGGTGATTATGGTCCCGTACGAACGCCCACATGTGATGGAGGGCGTAGTAGGCATCCTTCTGACCGCCAGGCGTCTGCTTGACGTAGGGGAACGTCGTATTGTGGGTGAACACGTGCTTGCCGTACCTACGAATTGGCCTGCTGAAGGTGCCTCCAGATCTGGCGTAGCCGGGGAGAGCTTCATCAAGAACTTTCTTGATATTTGTGTAGTCTTTCTTCGACTGATTGTCCGAGTCAAAATACGTGGCCATGGAATATTTCGGGCTTAAGAGGATGAGTGTGCAATGTGTGTCACTGCACAAAACACGGAATGTTAGAGAAAAAAAGAACGATTGAAATCTAAGAAATCATATGTTACGGGGCGGTGAGGGGATGACTTACTCGGGAAAGTAAGGCACGAGGAAGTTATCCTTATCTGGGTTTGCCAGAATGACGCCTTCGAGGTATGAACTCGCGACTTGCCGATCCCTAGCGCTGCCCTAGATCTTGGGGCACGCATGTAGAAGGGGTCGAGAATCACGATGTCTGGGGTCTTGTCTCTAATGATCCGCATCTCCATACTCAGCAAAATAGTCAAAGGAAGGTGTAGTGCAGCGGATGAAGGTTAAACATAGCGAAGATGTCATCAAACCGCAGGACAATCATACCCCCGATGGTGCTATCGACAAAGGCCTTGCCCTCTGGCACCTTGGACATGAAAACCGGGTATGACACATCATTCTCGGAGAGACGCTGCTTCTCCAAAGAAAGAACATTGTCATGCATACTCCGCATAGCACCGGTTGCAGCATTGAGCATATTAGTCGGTAGCATCGGCCTACCCGCCACATGCACCCTCCTCGAGATATCCTTAGGTAAAGGTGGCCCGTCCTGAGCACGGATCGTACTCGGTGCCGGCTGGCTCGCACCCTTGCTATTCTTTCTTTTCCGTCCCTTCTTCTTCTGCTGTAATGGGATCGAGTTCTGCTCAGAGACTGCCTTCTTGAGTGTGTTGGGGCTGATAATATTTTGCACCTCGGCTATCTGAGGCTCGGTGAAGGCGGCAGCTGGAGGCGTCTCCTGAGAACTAAACGCCAGATGATGCCTATTGCAATTGGGTTTCTCTGCGGTGCCAGGTAGATCATGATCGTCTTTTGCAGGGTTGGGTTATTGAGAAGGAGGCCCAAAGAATTTGTCACTGTACCCATGTTTGTTGAAGTACTTATCGACATTGGTAAATGTACCGTCGTCGTCATCATCGTCCGGATCCTGTGCCATATGCATGTCCGGATCCTGTGCCATATGCATGTCCGGCATGTCCGGTAGCGTTGGGGCGGTCTTGCCATGGCTTGGCGGTGGCACGACTGGCGGTGTTGTCTGTGGGGTGGTGTCCCCTGCCCCCAAACGAATCTGGCTCTTCGGCCAAAGCAGGGTCCAGCTTAAGAAGACGCTGAGGGTCGTCACATCATCTTCATCAGCCCCAGGGGGTCGAAACGGAGGTAACAAGTCGGCGCAGCCCCACAGCACCCGAACCAGTTGAACCCTATACATGGTGGGTGGCATCGGATTACCTGGAATACGCGTCTGCCCGGTTGAACGATTCTGGCCTTGGCGAATCAATCAACTCGCCGTCCACGAAGTGCAGGAGAGTGCATAGAACGTCGGCGGTGCCCTGTGAAAACACGTAGGGCGTCAGGGATGCCCAGTGAAAGGCAAGGAGATGAAGTCATCGGTCGAGAGGCTTATTTAGTTACCATGATGGCGTCGAGCTTGGCTAATGTCGAGGCACCGCCAACGGCGGGGGTGCAAGTGACGGAGGGGCTGCTTGCTGTCGAGGTGCCGGCCGGCGTATTCTTCCCACACCCGTGTGCATTAAGCTGCAATGCCGCCGCCGCCGCGGGAGACACCAATTCCGCCTCTGCCGGAGACACCAATGGCGCCGCCGGCGTGTTGTGCGAGTTGCTGCCTGTGAAGCTAGGAATCGGGGGCGGCCCCTGTTGGCCGCTCGCAATCCACGCCTGCAGCCCCTCAATCAAGGTAGGCACAATGGCGGTGATCGTCGCTCCCAGTTGGTCTCGCACTTGCTCTTCGACTATCTCCGGCCGCGCCACTTTTGCCTTGAGTTCTTGAACCTCGTGCTCCTGGCTTTCCGAGCTGGTTTTCCTCTACTTTTGCCCAGCGGTACAATATTCCAACCATTTCGTGGACAAGCATTTGCCGGCCACACGACCAGCTGACGACGGCTTACTGAGCTTATCCTTGTTTTTCATTACGTTCAATGCCCTATTTAAAGTGGTGTCCCAAGGGGAGCTCTTAGACGACCCCGCGCTATGATACGTCTCCAACGTATCTATAATTTTTTATTGCTCCATGCTACTTTATCTACTGTTTTGGACTATAATGGGCTTTATTTTCCACTTTTATATTATTTTTGGGACTAACCTATTAACCGGATGCCCAGCCCAGAATTGTTGTTTTTTGCCTTTTTCAGTATTTCAAAGAAACAGAATATCAAACGGAGTCCAAACGGAATGAAACCTTCGGGAACGTGATTTACTCATCAGATAAGACCCAGGAGACTTGGACCCTCCATCAAGAAAGCCACGAGGCGGTCACGAGGTGGGGCGCCCCTGGCGCGCCCCTGCCTCGTGGGCCCTCGAGCTCCACCGACGCACTCCTTCCTCCTATATATACCTACATATCCCCTAACGACTGAACAGGGCCAAAACCTAATTCCACCACCGCAACCTTCTCAGATCCACGAGATCCCATCTTGGGGCCTGTTAGAGCTCCCAAGAAGGGGCATCCACCACGGAGGGCTTCTACATCATCACCATAGCCCCTCCGATGAAGTGTGAGTAGTTTACTTCAGACCTTCGGGTCCATAGCTAGTAGCTAGATGGCTTCTTCTCCTTTTTTGGATCTCAATACAATGTTCTCCCCTCTCTCGTGGAGATCTATTCGATGTAATCTTCTTTTTGCGGTGTGTTTGTTGAGACCGATGAATTGTGGGTTTATGATCCAGTATTATCTATGGAAAATATTTGATTCTTCTCTGAATTCTTTTATGTATGATTGAGTTATCTTTGCAAGTCTCTTCGAATTATCCTTTTGGGTTTGGACAACTAGATTGGTAGTTCTTGCAATGGGAGAAGTGCTTAGCTTTGGGTTCAATCTTGCGGTGTCCTTACTCAGTGACAGATAGAGTTGCAAGGCACGTATTGTATTGTTTCCATCGAGGATAACAAGATGGGGTTTTTATCATATTGCATGAATTTATCCCTCTACATCATGTCATCTTGCTTACGGCGTTACTCTATTTTTTACTTAATACTCTAGATGCATGCTGGATGGCGGTCGATGAGTGGAGTAATTGTAGTAGATGCAGAATCGTTTCGATCTACTTGTCTCGGACGTGATGCCTATATACATGATTATTGCCTAGATATAATCATAACTATTCTCAATTCTTTCAATTGCTCAACAGTAATTTGTTCACCCACCGTAGAATACCTATGCTCTGGAGAGAAGCCACTAGTGAAACCTATGGCCCCCGGGTCTATTCTCATCATATCAATCTATATCACTTTATTTATTTGCTTCGCTTTTTTACTTTTTACTTTGCATCTATCTATCAAAAATACCAAAAATATTATCTCTATCAGATCTCACTCTCGTAAGTGACCATGAAGGGATTGACAACCCCTAATCGCGTTGGTTGCGAGTAGCTATCGTTTTGTGCAGGTACGAGGGACTTGTGCATGACCTCCTACTGGATTGATACCTTGGTTCTCAAAAACTGAGGGAAATACTTACGCTACTATGCTGCATCATCCTCTCCTCTTCGGGGAAAACCAACGCAAGCTCGAGACGTAGCAAGAAGGATTTCTGGCGCCGTTGCCGGGGAGGCTTACGCAAATGTAAACATACCAAGTACCCATCACAATCCCTATCTCTCGCATTACATTATTTGCCATTTGCCTCTTGTTTTCCTCTCCCCCACTTCACCCTTGCCGTTTTATTCGTCCTTTCTTTCCCAATCTCCTCCTCTCTTTCCCGTTTGCCTTCTCGTTGCCATGGCCGAATCAAAAAGAACTACGGGTTTTCTCCCGAACTCTAGCCTTGGACGACCCCTCTATCCTCTCCAAGCTCATAAATAATGATGCTATAGAAAGACCCACCGGGGTCTCCAATGAGAGCTTGAATAATTTTGATGAGGATGACTCTGGAATTTTTCGCTATTTACTTGATGAGTCTTTAAAAGGTGCTTGGGATAGGTTACTTAGGATTCGGGCTAGTTATGTACCACAGTATCAAATTGAAATTTACCTAAAAAGTTTTTATGTTGGCTTGCCCGCTTCCTTCAAAAAAGTTTTAGATTCCATCTTTGAAGAAGGTTTTCTTGAAGGGGATGATATAGATACCTATGAAAGAATGAAAAATATATTTGGGCACCCCATGAATGATAAAGTTGAACCGACTACTCTCTTATGCTTTTATCAAAATGAAATTTTTAAAGAGATGAAGTCTAGTGTAGAGGCAAATTTCCGTAACGTGCTTACTCTTACTTCTTCCATTAATGGCCATGTGCTTAACTTAAATAGAAGAATGAACGCCATAGAAAGGAGATCCTCCTCTCCAAGTACCAAAGATGGCAATACACCTAGATCTATCCTTGCTTTTATGCCTAGCTAGGGGCGTTAAACGATAGCGCTTGTTGGGAGGCAACCCAATTTTATTTTGTGTTTTTTGTTTTTGCTTCTGTTTAGGAATAAATAATCCATCTACCTTCTGTTTGGATGTGGTTTTATGTTTTAATTAGTGTTTATGCCAAGTAGGACCTATAGGATAACCTACGATGATAGTTGATTTGATTCTGCTGAAAAACAGAAACTTTGCACACACGAATTTAGTTATGATAAATCACAGGAACGTGTTTTTGCGTTGATTCTTTTTGATGATGATCAATAAACAAAAATTCCAGGACTTCATATTTTGGTTGAAGTTTTAGAGTTCCAGAAGTTTGCGTTAGTTACAGATTACTACAGACTGTTCTGTTTTTGACAGATTCTGTTTTTCGTGTGTTGTTTGCTTATTTTGATGAATCTATGGCTAGTAAAATAGTTTATGATCCATAGAGAAGTTGGAATACAGTAGGTTTAACACCAATATAAATAAAGAATGAGTTCATTACAGTACCTTTAAGTAGTCTTTTGTTTTCTTTCTCTAACGGAGCTCTCGAGATTTCTGTTGAGTTTTGTGTTGTGAAGTTTTCAAGTTTTGGGTGAATTCTTTTGATGGATTATGGAACAAGGAGTGGCAAGAGCCTAAGCTTGGGGATGCCCATGGCACCACCAAGTTAATCCAAGGACACCAAAAAGTCGAAGCTTGGGGATGCCCCGGAAGGCATCCCCTCTTTCGTCCACTTCCATCGGTAATTTACTTGGAGCTATATTTTTATTCACCAACATGATATGTGTTTTGCTTGGAGCGTCTTGTATTATTTGCGTCTTTGCTTGTTAGTTTACCACAATCATCCTTTCTGTACACACCTTTTGAGAGAGCCATACATGAACTGAAATTTGTTAGAATACTCTATGTTCTTCACTTATATCTTTTGAGCTTGATAGTTTTGCTCATAGTGCTTCACTTATATCTTTTGAGCATGATAATTTTTGCTCTAGTGCTTCACTTAGATCTTTTTGAGCACGGTGGTGGATTTTTTTTAAAGAAACTTGATCTCTCATGCTTAACTTAGATTATTTTGAGAGTCGTTAATAGCATGGTAATTTGCTTAATGTTAATATACTTGGTATTCAAGATATGTGAAACTTTCTTTTGAGTGCGTTGAATACTAAGATAAGTTTGATGCTTGATAATTGTTTTGAGATATGGAGGTGATAATATCAAAGTCGTGCTATTTGGGTGATTATGAATTTGAGAAATACTTGTGTTGAAGTTAGCAAATCCCGTAGCATGCACGTATGGTTAAAGTTGTGTAACAAATTTGAAACATGAAGTGTACCTCCTTATGCGTGGCGGTCGGGGACGAGCGATGGTCTTTTCCTACCAATCTATCCCCCTAGGAGCATGCGCATAGTAATAGATTTTTGATGACTTCTAAATTTTTGCAATAAGTATATGAGTTCTTTTGAATAATGTTGAGTCCATGGATTATACGCACTCTCACCTTTCCGCCTTTGCTAGCCTCTTCGGTATCGTGCATTGCCCTTTCTCACCTTGAGAGTTGGCGCAAACTTCGCCGGTGCATCCAAACCCCGTGATACGATACGCTCTATCACACGTAAACGTCCTTATATCTTCCTCAAAACAGCCACCATACCTACCTATCATGGCATTTCCATAGCCATTCTGAGATATATTGCCATGCAACTTCCACCATCATCATCGTGACATGCATTACTTTTGTCATATTGCCATTGCATGATCTTTTAGTTGAAATCGTATTTGTGGCAAAGCCACCATGCATTATTTTCCATACATGTCACTCTTGATTCATTGCAACATCCCGGTACACCGCCGGAGGCATTCATATAGAGTCATTTCTTGTTCTATGTTTCGAGTTGTAATCCTTATGTTGTAATCAATAGAAGTGTGATGATCATCATTATTAGAGCATTGCCCAAAAATAAGAAAAAGAAAAGAGAAAGGCCAAAAAAAGGAAAGGCCCAAAAAATATATATAAAAAGGGCAATGCTACTATCTCTTTTTCCACACTTGTGCTTCAAAATAGCACCTTGTTCTTCATGTAGTGGGTCTCATATATTGTGCTTCAAAGTAGCACCATGTTTTTCATATAGTGAGTCTCATAAGTTGTCTTGTTCATACTAGTGGGAATTTTTCATTATAGAACTTGGCCTGTATATTCCTACGATGGGCTTCCTCAAAATGCCCTAGGTCTTCATGAGCAAGCAAGTTGGATGCACACCCACTAGTTTTCTTTTGTTGAGCATTCATAGCTCTAGTGCATCCATTGCATGGCAATCCCTACTCCTTGCATTAACATCAATCAATGGGCATCTCCATAGCTCATTGATTAGCCTTGTTGATGTGAGACTTTCTCCTTTTTTGTCTTCTCCACACAATCCCCATCATCATATTCTATTCCACCCATAGTGTTATATCCATGGCTCACGCTCATGTATTGCGTGAAGGTTGAAAGAGTTTGAGATTATTTAAGTATGAAATAATTGCTTGGCTTGTCATCGGGGGTATAGAAGTTGGGAACATCTTTGTGTGACGAAAATGAAGCATAGCCTAACTATATGATTTTGTAGGGATGAACTTTCTTTTGCCATGCTATTTTGAGAAGACATGATTACTTTGATTAGTATGCCTGAAGTATTATTATTTTTTGTATCAATATGAACTTTTGTCTTGAATCTTTCGGATCTGAATATTCATACCATGATTAAGAAGATTTACATTGAAATTATGCCAAAGTGTCACTCCGCATCAAAACTTCTCTTTTTATCATTTACCTACTCGAGGACGAGCAGGAATTAAGCTTGGGTATGCCTGATACGTCTCCAACGTATCTATAATTTTTGATTGCTCCATGCTACTTTATCTATTGTTTTGGACTATAATGGGCTTTATTTTCCACTTTTATATTATTTTTGGGACTAACCTATTAACCGGAGGCCCAGCCCAGAATTGTTGTTTTTTGCCTCTTTCAGTATTTCAAAGAAACAGAATATCAAACGGAGTCCAAACGGAATTAAACCTTCGGGAACGTGATTTACTCATCAGATAAGACCCAGGAGACTTGGACCCTCCGTCAAGAAAGCCACGAGGCGGTCACGAGGGTGGAGGGCGCCCCCCTGGGCGCGCACCCTGCCTCGTGGGCCCATCGGAGCTCCACCGACGTACTCCTTCGTCCTATATATACCTACGTATCCCGAACGACTAGAACAGGAGCCAAAAACCTAATTCCACCGCCGCAACCTTCTCAGATCCACGAGATCCCATCTTGGGGCCTGTTAGAGCTCACGGAGGGGGCATCCACCACGGAGGGCTTCTACATCATCACCATAGCCCCTCCGATGAAGTGTGAGTAGTTTACTTCAGACCTTGGGTCCATAGCTAGTAGCTAGATGGCTTCTTCTCTCTTTTTTGGATCTCAATACAATGTTCTCCCCTCTCTCGTGGAGATCTATTCGATGTAATCTTCTTTTTGCGGTGTGTTTGTTGAGACCGATGAATTGTGGGTTTATGATCCAGTATTATCTATGAAAAATATTTGATTCTTCTCTGAATTCTTTTATGTATGATTGAGTTATCTTTGCAAGTCTCTTCGAATTATCCTTTTGGGTTTGGACAACTAGATTGGTAGTTCTTGCAATGGGAGAAGTGCTTAGCTTTGGGTTCAATCTGGCGGTGTCCTTACTCAGTGACAGAAAGAGTTGCAAGGCACGTATTGTATTGTTGCCATCGAGGATAACAAGATGGGGTTTTTTATCATATTGCATGAATTTATCCCTCTAGATCATGTCATCTTGCTTACGGCGTTACTCTATTTTTACTTAATACTCTAGATGCATGCTGGATAGCGGTCGATGAGTGGAGTAATAGTAGTAGATGCAGAATCATTTCGATCTACTTGTCTCGGACGTGATGCCTATATACATGATCATTGCCTAGATATACTCATAACTATTCTCAATTCTTTCAATTGCTCAACAGTAATTTGTTCACCCACCGTAGAATACCTATGCTCTTTAGAGAAGCCACTAGTGAAACCTATGGCCCCCGGGTCTATTCTCATCATATCAATCTATATCACTTCATTTATTTGCTTTGCTTTTACTTTTTACTTTGTATCTATCTATCAAAAATACCAAAAATATTATCTCTATCAGATCTCACTCTGGTCAGTGACCGTGTGTAACGCCCCGGATCCGATGCGCCAGGTGTCCGCCAGTTATTCGCCGTCGTTGCCTTGTCATTTGCTTGCGTATTGCATTTTGCCATGTCATCATATGCATTTCATCATGTCATCATGTGCACTTCATTTTGCATACATGCTCGTCTCATGCATCCGAGCCTTTTCCCCGTTGTCTGTTTTAAAATCCGGCGCTCCTATGTCATCCGGCGTCCCCCTCTTCTCTCTTTTCGTGAGTGGGTGTTAAACTTTCTCGGAATGGCCCGAGGTTTGCCAAGCGGCCTTGGTATAGCACCGGTAGACCGCCTGTCAAGTTTCGTGCCATTTGGAGGTTGTTTGGTACTCCAACGGTTAACCGGGTAACCGTAAAGCCCTCTTTGAGTCGCAGCCCAACACCCCTTCCAAAGTGGCCCAAAACCCATCTAACTCCCCTCCATGCTCTCGGTCGTTCGATCACGATCGCGTGGCCGAAAACCGCTCCTCATTTGGACTCTCCTAGCTCCCTCTACCTATATATATGCCCTCCCCTTCCATTTTCGCGGTCTAATCCCCCGAAACCCTAGCAGTTTTCCTCCTCGCGCCGCCGGATGCGTCCGTCCGCGCCGGACATGTCCGCCGGCCACGTCGCTGCAGCCAATCATATCATGCCACGTCATCGTCGCCGCCGCCCGCAGCCAATCCCCGTCCGCCACCTGTCCTCGCGCCGCCTCGCGCGCCATGGAGCCCATCGAGGCCCAGCCCGCCCACGCCAGCGCCGCTTCGCCGCGCCTCGCCGAGTCGCCGCCCGCCCTCCGCCTAACATGCCCGAAAGCATCGCTGTCCCCGCCGCGGGCGTGCCACCGCCGCCTCGCCGGCGCCTCCGCGCCGCCGCCCGGGACCTGTCGCCGCGCCCTCCGGATCCCGCGGCAGCTCCTCCTGCGGCCGCCGAGACGCCTTCCGTCCCGCGCCGGCCGCTCGCCGCCGTGACCGCTGCCGTCGCCGCCCGTCGCCCGGCCGCAGCAGCCGCCGCCCTCACCGGATCCGGCCTCCTCAGGCCCAGATCCGCCGGATCTGCCCCGCGCTGCTCCGACTTCGCCTGTTCGCCGCCGGCGCCGACCACCGCCGTCGCCGTGCCTGCCTCGTTCCCGTTCGGGATCGGGGAGGACGACGGCTGCGCCTCCCCTCGCGCCGTTGTGGGCCTCGTGGGCCCAGCCTAGCCGGCCGCCCTCCAAGCCCCGGCTTCTTCTCCTCTCCACCAGCGGGCCGTGGCCCAGGGGTGAGCAGCCCCCTAGCCCCTCTGTTCTGTTTTGGGCCAGCTAGATTCGGCCCGATGCATGTTATTTTCCCTGCCAGCGATTTTAACCTTTATCCAGAGTTTGCATATTTACAGAAAGACCCTCATGATCATACATTTAATAACTCCACAACCGTGCATCGGATTAAAACAAACTTTATATGTAAAATGCTTAGAATTTTATCTAGTTTCACAATATGCCACTTTCTTCCCATGTTAATATGTTTAAAACGTTGTTTACATTAATTTGCTCAAATGCCATGCTAAAATGATTTAATTCATAACTAAATAACCGTAGCTCGGTTTTAAATGTTCTTTATATGTAAATGGGGTGGAAAAATGCCTAGATTAACATGGTGCACTTTGTTTTGCTGTTTAACAACATTAAAATGGTGTTTAGGGCAGAACAGTACCTAATCCATAAATATGCACATGAGGATTTTCCGGAATTGTTGTTTGTTGTTCCGGCCTCATTTAAACTTGCCTAAATAGTTAGTTTACTTATGCCTCACCCCTTGACATGTTTAACAACATTTAACATTGTTGTGTACCTTAACGAGAGCGAACTAAATAACTCGGATGTGGTGTTTTGTCAATATGCAACTCGTTGCATATTGAGCTCCACTTAACTTGTAGTGTTGTTTGTTGCACTTTGCCATGACATGCCATGCCTCATTAAACCGTACATGCATCATACTTGTTTGTGCATCATGACATGTTTATGCCTGTGTGTGTTTACTATGTTGTTTACTTCTTTCCGGTTTGCTTCTCTCGTTAGCTTCGGTTTCGTTCCGGAGTTGTGAGGATTCGTTCGACTACGTTCGTTTGTCTTCTTCATGGACTCGTTCTTCTTCCTAGCGGGATTTCAGGCAAGATGACCGCTACCCTGGATCTCACTACTATCATTGCTATGCTAGTTGCCTCGTTCTTTCGCTATGCTGCGCTACCTATTACCTGTTTGTCTAGCCATCCCATATTGCCATGAACCCCTAACCTTTGACACCTTTCCTATGCAAACCGTTGTTTGGCTATGTTACCGCTTTCGCTCAGCCCCTCTTATAGCGTTGCTAGTTGCAGGTGAAGTTGAAGATTTCTCCATGGTGGACAGGATTTTGGTTGGGATATCATAATATGTCTTATATTATTAATGCATCTATATACTTGGTAAAGGGCGGAAGGCTCGGCCTTATGCCTGGTGTTTTGTTCCACTCTTGCCGCCCTAGTTTCCGTCATACCGGTGTTATGTTCCTGGACTTTGCGTTCCTAACGCGGTCGGGTGATTTATGGGACCCCCTGACAGTTCGCTTTGAATAAAACTTGTCCAGCAAGGCCCAACATTGACTTTTACCATTTGCTTCACCACCACCTACTTTTCCCTTGGGAGTCGCTCTCTCGAGGGTCATCTTTACTTTAGCCCCCCCGGGCCAGTGCTTGTCTAAGTGTTGGTCCGAATCGAGCTACTGCAGGGCCACCTCGGGCAACTTGAGGGCTGGTTTTACTCGTAGCTAGTCTCATCCGGTGTTGCCCTGAGAACGAGATATGTGCAGCTCCTATCGGGATTGTCGGCGCATCGGGCGGCTTTGCTGGTCTTGTTTTACCATTGTCGAAATGTCTTGATGTACCGGGATACCGAGTCTGATCGGAGTGTCTCGGGTGAAGGTCTATTCCTTCGATGATCGCGAGAGCTTGTCATGGGCTAAGTTGGGACACCCTGCAGGTATAAACTTTCGAGAGTCGTGCCGCGGTTATGTGGCAGATGGGAATTTGTTAATGTCGGTTGTAGACAACTTGACACTTGATCCGAATTAAAACACATCAACCGAGTGTGTAGCCGTGATGGTCTCTTCTCGTGGAGTCCGGAAGTGAACACGGTTTCGGGTTATGCTTGACGTAAGTAGGTGTTCAGGATCACCTCTTGATCATTGCTAGTTGACGACCGTTCCGCTTGTTCTCTTCTCGCTCTCATTTGCGTGTGTTAGCCTCCATACTTGCTTAGTCGCTGCTGCAACCTCACCACTTTACCCCTTCCTTTCCCATTAAGCTTTGCTAGTCTTGATACCCATGGTAATGGGATTGCTTGAGTCCTCGTGGCTCACGGATACTTCAAAACCAGTTTGTAGGTGCCTATGTTACCGAAAGCAGGTGGCGCAACCAAGCTCAAGGAGGAGCTCGATGAAGATCTTGTCCTTTTGTTGTTTCGTTCTAGTTGATCAGTAGTGGAGCCCAGTTGGGGTCGATTGGGGACCTTTGTCGCATTTGGGGTTCTTCTTTTATTTTGGTTCCGTAGTCGGACCTTGTTTGTATCTGGGTGATGTAATGCTTTATTCATGTAATTGTGTGAAGTGGCGATTGTAAGCCAACTATATATCTCTTTCCCTTATGTATTACATGGGTTGTGTGAAGATTACCTCACTTGCGACATTGCTTTCAATGCGGTTATGCCTCTAAGTCGTGCTTCGACACGTGGGAGATATAGCCGCATCGAGGGCGTTACAAGTTGGTAATCAGAGCCTTCCCCGACCTTAGGAGCCCCATTGCTTGATCGTTTTTAGCGGCCGAGTTGTGTCTACAAAAATGTTTTGAGTCATTTAGGATTACATATATCGGAGAGTTAGGAATTCTTTTTACTCCTCAGTCCCTTCGTCGCTCTGGTAAGGTCTCCTGACGTAGAGTTTTGACTTTTGTCTTCTCAAATTTCACTAAAAAAAATTTTAGGATCACGCGGGTATCTTAGAATCGTTCCGATGGTTTTATGATGACAACATTGTCTTGGTTGCCTCCCGTCAGCAGGGGTTTTTTACTGGAGGTGTCCCGGGGAGTTGAGCTCCGAGGTGTTGTCGTCATAATTTTATCGTTGCAGTTCTGGAATACCTGAGTTTAGTACGCCGACATCGAAAATCTCTTTTATGCAGTTGTTGGTGAGATAACCCCGCTAACCCAGTACTGAGGTGAGTACGGGAGTACTGCCATGACTCATATAACGGATGCTTTTCGAAGGTTGAGGTAGACGATTTCCGAAGGTTTCTTGGTTATGTGTTGACGGATGGATACAGCTTGGATGTAGGTATTGTTAGTTTGGGTGAGATATATATTGCTTCCCCTGTATCCCCAACACCAGATTGCATAACCAGAAAGTTTCGGGAGTTTTATAGGTGGGAATTCAAGTAGCTCCTAGAATATCTTTCCGACAGATGCATGATATGGGATTGGGTAAATCTCTATCATATGTGTTTGTTCCAGCTTATTCTGCAAGCCAACTCCTTTGTTTTGTTTTAATTGTGGTATTCGAGTTGCTTCGAAGTCAAATGTTGAATCCATATTTTTTTCCTAAACGGTGTTCTCATATTGCTATGTGAATACTAATCCTTCTTGATAATTGAGGTTGTCATGTCAATTCTTTTCCAACCAGCGTGCTTCTCTTCGAGATGATCCCATCATTCTCCCCATCCGCAAGATCAATTCTACGTTTTCTCAACGGTGTTTGTTTCGTTCATCCCAAGTTGTCCTTGTTTTTCCCCACCCTCCCACCCTTTTCTTCAAGGACTCATTTATTTTAATCAAGTATCCATTTAAGCCTCTTCATTCTTTTCAATCAATATTCTTATCCGGTGATTTCCCATGTAGATGCTCAACAGTTTCAAGTTCATCATCCTTCATTGTTGTCTCTTCTCCGGTGGATCCTATTCAAGCTTTCGATATTCATCATATTCCTTTCCTCGTTTCTAATGTTTTCTCATATCGGTGCACCTCATTATCATTCTACTTCTTGCTATTTGTTAGTCCGGAGTGCTCAAGATATCTCGAAGATTCGTGTTTCCACTCTGCATTCATTCAAGCTCTTTCGAGAGTGGTATCTCATTCAAGTCATTTAATTCAACCGGTGCAACATCTCTTTTAAATCTTTTCAACGGTGTTCTTTTGAGTGGGCCCTAACCCACAGGTCTTTTCCTGGATCTTACGACTCTTCTATTTTTCGAGCTATCCTAAATTCTTCTCCAAGTTTGACGTAAGAATGAGTTATCATCAGTCAAATGCTTTTCTCCAAGATCTTTCAAATTCTTTTCATAGTTGGCTCAACCTCTTCGCTTTTGATTCTTCCGGTGTGCCTCATTAATTCTTGGTGGTGTTTCTCATCATCATTCTCAACATTTGAAGACCGAAGAAGAGTTTCTCTTTAATCTTGCTCTATTCTCTTCAAGATCCATAGTGCTAGCTTGTTGCCATCCTCTCATAATTGTTTTCGATTGTGAGAATCTTTTTCACCCATCCGGAGCATTTTAGGAGTCTTTTCAGATTCATTCTTTGAAGCCCATCATCTCAGTATTATTCATTCAAGCTTTCAGCTCTCGTTCTCCAAATCATACCGGTGCATCATTCAAGTATTCTCTAATCAGCTAGTGATCAATTCGTTCATTTGTTTTCTAATTCTTCCCGGTGATTTGTGCGTTTGCAACGTTCAATTTCAATTCTTACGGTGGTTCTTTCAAGATCTCTCTTCCTTGTTATCATATCAATTCATTTGTTGTTCCAATCCTACCGGTGGTTCGTTGAAGACCTTCTCAAGTTTACGCTATATCCCTCTTAATCCTTTCTATGAGAATAAGTAATATGCAAAATCCATTGCTTGTCGTCAATTTAATTTGATGAAGGATAAGCATATAATAAATCTTATTCTTATTTCCTCGGGGTGATTCAATTCTTTTCTTCCGGAGATTATTCATGACGAATAAATTCTTGTTTACAAGTGATTCATCTTTCTTTCCGGAGTTGGCCATCATATCACATTATCGGTTTCAGTTGTTTCATCTTTTCTTTTCCCGGAGTTCCAAGCTCTCATTATCACGGAGATCCATCTAAATCATTGCAAGGATTCACCTTGTGTTTTCAATTTCTCTTTCTTTTCTTTCCTTTTGGTTACCGGAGTTCTTCATGGAGGCTCTACATGGTGGTTTGTCAAGGTTTTTTTTTCATTCTTCAATTGTTCTTCAAGATTTCTCTTGAAGTTAAGATCCGTCAAGCTATACTCAAAATTAAACAGGGTGCCCAACACTTGTTTTGTTTTGAGAAGCTCAAGTATTCTCCGTCTTGCATTCCAAACTGCAATTCTTCTCCATTATCTTTTGAGGTGGTGTTATGTCACTCTTGACAATTTCCTTCACGTTTCATGATTCATATGTTGTCAAGAATGAGGTATTTTAAATCCATCAATCCCTTTGTTGGAGTTATCTTGGGTTATATTTCACCTAAAGCTTTCCCTAAGGATTGTTGCTCTTTATGGTGCTTATAAATGACCCAAGTTCTTCTTTATCCTCCCGGTGATATAGCTTTCTCGTCTCCTTGTTCGTATCAATGAAATTTTTTTCCCGTGCTTGGCAGGTTGTCGCCTCATAATTTGAGATGCATTCCTTAAGACCATATCAAGCTTATTCTTTTCGTTGTTGGTTTTTCCAACAACTCCGTTCTAATCTTCTTGAAAGGATGCTTTCCAAATTCAATTGTGGTAGAAGTTATCATTTCCTTCTCCGTCCATTTATCACAACGGTCTAACTTCTATTATTTCATTACGGAGACATTGTGATGTTGTGCTCTTCACTCATCACCTCGTTTTGTGAGGATCATGTTCTTTTCTTGATTATCCATTTAACCGGAGTGCTAACTGAAATCTTTCTTACCCCTTGTGCCATTCTTTCAATTCCGGAAGCAGTGTGTTGTTGATTTCATCAAGTATCCTCTCATCTTCTCAAGTACATGTTCAATTCCTTCCATTTATAGTCGGAGTGCTGCCCAAATTATATCAATCTTACTCCTCCTCTATCTAGTTTTAACCGGAGTGGTTTCAATATCTATCTTATCACTAAACCTCCTGGTTCTCGTTGTATCCCTTGCTCCTCTTTTCTAACGGAGTGTTTTCAACTTTGCTCATCTTAGTTGTTTTCTTCATTTCATTTTGCTCAACCTCCCAAGGTTCATGGTTTTCACTCGTTCGTCAAAGAAGCAACTTAGTTTTACCTTTTCTCTTTCTCTTCTGTTTTCCCTCCGGTGCCATCCTAGATCTCGGGACGAGATCCTCTCGTAGTGGTGGAGTGTTGTAACGCCCCGGATCCGATGCGCCAGGTGTCCGCCAGTTATTTGCCGTCGTTGCCTTGTCATTTTCTTGCGTATTGCATTTTGCCATGTCATCATATGCATTTCATCATGTCATCATGTGCACTTCATTTTGCATACATGCTCGTCTCATGCATCCGAGCCTTTTCCCCGTTGTCCGTTTTGCAATCCAGCGCTCCTATGTCATCCGGCGTCCCCCTCTTCTCTCTTTTCGTGAGTGGGTGTTAAACTTTCTCAGAATGGCCCGAGGTTTGCCAAGCAGCCTTGGTATAGCACCGGTAGACCGCCTGTCAAGTTTCGTGCCATTTGGAGGTTGTTTGGTACTCCAACGGTTAACCGGGTAACCGTAAAGCCCTCTTTGAGTTGTAGCCCAACACACCTTCCAAAGTGTCCCAAAACCCATCTAACTCCCCTCCATGCTCTCGGTCGTTCGATCACGATCGCGTGGCCGAAAACCGCTCCTCATTTGGACTCTCCTAGCTCCCACTACCTATATATATGCCCTCCCCTTCCATTTTCGCGGTCTAATCCCCCGAAACCCTAGCAGTTTTCCTCCTCACGCCGCCGGACGCGTCCGTCCGCGCCGGACATGTCCGCCGTCCACGTCGCTGCAGCCAATCATATCGTGCCACGTCATCGTCGCCGCCGCCCGCAGCCAATCCCCGTCCGCCACCTATCCTCGCCGCGCCTCCCGCCGCCGCCGAAAAGCCCATCGAGGCTCAGCCTGCCCCGCCCGCCCGCTTCGCCCGCGCCTCGCCGCGTCGCGCCGCCCGCCCTCCGCCCAACATGCCCGAAACATCGCTGTCCCCTGCCGCCGGCGTGCCACCGCCGCCTCGCCGGCGCCTCCGCGCCGCCGCCGGGACTCCGTCGCCCGCCCTCCGGATCCCCGGCAGCTCCTCCTGCGGCCGCCGAGACGCTTCCGTCCGCCCGCCGCTCGCCGCGCCGCCGACCGCTGCCGTCGCCCGCCGCTCGCCGCCGCCTGGCCGCCGCCGCCCTCACGGATCCGGCCTCCTCAGGCCCAGATCCGCCGGATCTGCCCCGCGCCGCTCCGACTTCGCCTGCTCGCCGCCGGCGCCGACCACCGCCGTCGCCGTGCCTGCCTCGTTCCCGTTCGGGATCGGGGAGGACGACGGCTGCGCCTCCCCCTCGCGCCGTTGTGGGCCTCGTGGGCCCAGCCTAGCCGGCCCGGCCTCCCGAGCGCCGGCCTGCTTCTCCTCTCCACCAACGGGCCATGGCCCAGGGGTGAGCAGCCCCCTAGCCCCTCTGTTCTGTTTCGGGCCAGCTAGATTCGGCCCGATGCATGTTTTTTTCCCTGCCAGCGATTTTAACCTTTATCCAGAGTTTGCATATTTACAGAAAGACCCTCATGATCATACATTTAATAACTCCACAACCGTGCATCGGATTAAAACAAACTTTATATGTAAAATGCTTAGAATTTTATCTAGTTTCACAATATGCCACTTTCTTCCCATGTTAATATGTTTAAAATGTTGTTTACATTAATTTGCTCAAATGCCATGCTAAAATGATTTAATTCATAACTAAATAACCGTAGCTCGGTTTTAAATGTTCTTTATATGTAAATGGGGTGGAAAATGCCTAGATTAACATGGTGCACTTTGTTTTGCTGTTCAACAATATTAAAATGGTGTTTAGGGCAGAACAGTACCTAATCCATAAATATGCACATGAGGATTTTCCGGAATTGTTGTTTGTTGTTCCGGCCTCATTTAAACTTGCCTAAATAGTTAGTTTACTTATGCCTCACCCCTTGACATGTTTAACAACATTTAACATTGTTGTGTACCTAAACGAGAGCGAACTAAATAACTCGGATGTGGTGTTTTGTCAATATGCAACTCGTTGCATATTGAGCTCCACTTAACTTGTAGTGTTGTTTGTTGCACTTTGCCATGACATGCCATGCCTCATTAAACCAGACATGCATCATACTTGTTTGTGCATCATGACATGTTTATGCCTGTGTGTGTTTACTATGTTGTTTACTTCTTTCCGGTTTGCTTCTCTCGTTAGCTTCGGTTTCGTTCCGGAGTTGTGAGGATTCGTTCGACTACGTTCGTTTGTCTTCTTCATGGACTCATTCTTCTTCCTAGCGGGATTTCAGGCAAGATGACCGCTACCCTGGATCTCACTACTATCATTGCTATGCTAGTTGCCTCGTTCTTTCGCTATGCTGCGCTACCTATTACCTGTTTGTCCAGCCATCCCATATTGCCATGAACCCCTAACCTTTGACACCTTTCCTATGCAAACCGTTGTTTGGCTATGTTACCGCTTTCGCTCAGCCCCTCTTATAGCGTTGCTAGTTGCAGGTGAAGTTGAAGATTTCTCCATGGTGGACAGGATTTTGGTTGGGATATCATAATATGTCTTATATTATTAATGCATCTATATACTTGGTAAAGGGTGGAAGGCTTGGCCTTATGCCTGGTGTTTTGTTCCACTCTTGCCGCCCTAGTTTCCGTCATACCGGTGTTATGTTCCCGGATTTTGCGTTCCTAACGCGGTCGGGTGATTTATGGGACCCCCCTGACAGTTTGCTTTGAATAAAACTTGTCCAGCAAGGCCCAACATTGACTTTTACCATTTGCTTCACCACCACCTACTTTTCCCTTGGGAGTCGCTCTCTCGAGGGTCATCTTTACTTTAGCCCCCCCCGGGCCAGTGCTTGTCTAAGTGTTGGTCCGAACTGAGCTGCCTGCGGGGCCACCCCGGGGCAACTTGAGGGTTGGTTTTACTCGTAGCTAGTCTCATCTGGTGTTGCCCTGAGAACGAGATATGTGCAGCTCCTATCGGGATTGTCGGCGCATCGGGCGGCTTTTCTGGTCTTGTTTTACCATTGTCGAAATGTCTTGATGTACCGGGATACCGAGTCTGATCGGAGTGTCTCGGGTGAAGGTCTATTCCTTCGATGATCGCGAGAGCTTGTCATGGACTAAGTTGGGACACCCCTGCAGGGTATAAACTTTCGAGAGCCGTGCCCGCGGTTATGTGGCAGATGGGAATTTGTTAATGTCCGGTTGTAGACAACTTGACACTTGATCCGAATTAAAACGCATCAACCGAGTGTGTAGCCGTGATGGTCTCTTCTCGGCGGAGTCCGGGAAGTGAACACGGTTTCTGGGTTATGATTGACGTAAGTAGGTGTTCAGGATCACCTCTTGATCATTGCTAGTTGACGACCGTTCCGCTTGTTCTCTTCTCGCTCTCATTTGCGTGTGTTAGCCTCCATACTTGCTTAGTCGCTGCTGCAACCTCACCACTTTACCCCTTCCTTTCCCATTAAGCTTTGCTAGTCTTGATACCCATGGTAATGGGATTGCTGAGTCCTCGTGGCTCACCAGATACTTCCAAAACCAGTTTGCAGGTGCCTATGTTACCGAGCAAGTGACGCAACCAAGCTCAAGGAGGAGCTCGATGAAGATCTTGTCCTTTTGTTGTTTCGTTCTAGTTGATCAGTAGTGGAGCCCAGTTGGGGTCGATTGGGGACCTTTGTCGCATTTGGGGTTCTTCTTTTATTTTGGTTCCGTAGTCAGACCTTGTTTGTATCTGGATGATGTAATGCTTTATTCATGTAATTGTGTGAAGTGGCGATTGTAAGCCAACTATATATCTCTTTCCCTTATGTATTACATGGGTTGTGTGAAGATTACCTCACTTGCGACATTGCTTTCAATACGGTTATGCCTCTAAGTCGTGCTTCGACACATGGGAGATATAGCCGCATCGAGGGCGTTACACCGTGAAGGGATTGACAACCCCTAATCGCGTTGGTTGCGAGTAGCTATCGTTTTGTGCAGGTACGAGGGACTTGCGCGTGACCTCCTACTGGATTGATACCTTGGTTGTCAAAAACTGAGGGAAATACTTACACTACTGTGTTGCATCATCCTCTCCACTTCGGGGAAAACCAACGCAAGCTCGAGACGTAGCAGTGTGCGATACAAAACTGAATTTTGGAAATCTACAGAATGAACAAGCTAAGGGCTGCAAATGCCCGCAAGGCTTCAAGGGTGATGGCATAATGGCTCAGTGTTATTTAAGGGTTGGTTTGTAAAGAATTATCATGGTCTCATCATTTAGGGTTTGTCGACACCGAGGCATCCTAAAAGCTAAGCTTTTATCATTTAGGGTTTGTGGACGCCGAGGCACCTTAAAATCCTAAGCTTTCATCATTTAGGTTTTTATCGACAACAAGGCACCCTAAAAGCCAAGGTTTTATCATTTAGGGTTTGTCGACGCTGAGGCACCCTAAATGCTATGTTAAGTTTTCATCATTTAGGGTTCATCGATGCCTAGGCACCCTAGGTTGACTGATATATATGGGTATCTTCTAATAATATACCCTATCAAGTATGGTGCAATAGTTAAAAAAAATAGCCAACAGTGACATGCAAGTGGTGACAGAAAAGGGAAGGAGAATTCTAAGTTGGGCCTAATCACTTGGCTCTATTGCCACCTATGGCAGTTGCATATTAGTTGTGCAAAAAATTAAGAGCGGGCAGTAATGAATAATATTTAATGGGATACCTCAAAAAGCTAATCTAGTATCTCCATTTAACAGTTTTCAACTAGAAAGTGCACAAAGTGCAACAAACAGATTATTTCAACCCCCCAAGCAATAATGATAACATTCTTTTCGTGAACTATAAACGACTCATGGTTTCGTCTGTCCATACATGAATTCAGCATATGTGTTTAATGCAGCAAGAATAAAGGGACACCACATGTCAAAAATCTCGCATCCAAAATTTCACAATTGGGCCTAACGTGACAGTGCATATATAACCAGGCTTATGGTGCATTCTACTTTCTACCTGTCCAAATTGTATTTGTTAGACTTAACTAAGTTAACTGTTATCTGCACACCCTAATATTTTTATCTGATTAACAAAAAATAGACATCTCAACACTTGCATTTGCAAATATAACACCATGAGACACTTCAACTAGATACTTCTCGAAGGACAAACACCAAGAGACAGTAAACATATCAGCCGTTGATAGAAGATTCAGAACTAGTCCTTAGCTTGAGCTTCTGAACTAGTACTGGCAAACCTAGAATAATGGCTCAAATGCTGAACTGTTCGAGCTTCTGAACTAGTACTGGCAAACCTAGAATAATAGCTCAAATGCCAAACCTAGAATAGATGATACCATTAGTAATAACTATGCATTGCTCATGTTGTGAAAAGGCACAGAAAGAGAGCAACTGACATTAGTAATAACTATGAGTTGATATCACACTTCTATATGTATAACAAAAGAGGCAGTTGATCCTACTTAGTTAAGTACTAAGATACCCCGGCCCATGCATTAGTCGCAAATACCCCATATGTCCTATTTTTAGCAAAGTCATGCTAAAATTCACGGAAAATTTCAGCATGACCTTTGCTGAAAATAGGACATATGGAGCACCCGAATTTGCCGGAACGGAAGTTAATCGACATTCTGGCAAACTCAAGGGCATCTCGGGGTACCTGCAAAATCATTATCCCACCCTCGCCCCGCTACAACCCCACAACACCCCACAATATCATCACGACACGATGGTATTAGACAAAATAACCCAATATCATCACGATACGATGGTCGGAGACAAAACCCAACAATATATCTTCTAGCCGTGAAACCCTACCCTGATTCTCCTTTCTTCCTCTTTTTTCACTTAAACCTGCAAACATGTAGGGAAAGCAATTAATACAAGGCACAAAAATGGCATGCTATGTAGCCTTAATGCTACAGAACATATGAAATACATGCCAGCAATATATATGATATAAACTCCAATAATTTTTGAATCCACTAGTTGTCTGGCTAAGAGGTTGAAGTTGACACTGATTAGTGCTGAAGTTGGCACTCTTTAAATTCAGAAAAGAAAAGGCACCACATAATATTGATGGACAGGGGATAGCTTTGCAATTGAACCCACAAGTGTCAAGCACCAACTTAATAGCCACTCCTAATAAATGCTTCCCATGACAGTATGAAGCTCACTCTCGGTTCAACACATAATAATATTCTCCCGCATTAGCTAAAATGGCTAACACCGAATGCGATAATCCTAGTGTTCTCTTGTGGTGGTGGTGAGATGCCCATATCATGCATTGTTGGGCAACAATGATTAGATTAAACTGTAACCAGGCACGTACTTGCAGGTGTTTGCTAATATGAAAATGGAGTGGACCTTTGGGTACAAAGGAGTGGACCTGAACGGTGCAAACAAAAAGAAACTGGTAAAAAAGATGAGTGTTGTGTTCCCGGGGGTGGAAGAACATGACAGGGCCAGCCGACAATTACTAACTCGATGAAAAAGTTATTATTGCCCAGGGAAATGGCACCAAGTCCCTCCGGATCGTTAACACGCGAGGATGCAGACAGGGGACTTCAATCAATCGAGCATCAGCAGCACAGCGGCATAACCAGATGGAATGGAATCGGGTTGGAAGGGCAACTAGCAAGCAACAGGGAGAGCAGTAGTGTGGCGGCAGCAGAGAGCAGCATCAACAGCGGGAAAGAGCAACGCCAAGGCAGCAGCAAGTAACGGCCAAGCAGCGAACATCAACAACAGCAGTAGTGCAGTCAGCAGAGCAACAGCAGCAGCGGGGGCGGCGCGACAACAGTCAACACGGGCGCGCGCGAGCGGCAACGCGCGGACGAGCACGGGGGAGGGATGGCCAGGGACGCGCAAGCGGATGCGTGCCCAAGGGCAGGAGCAGCAGGGATGGCGTCCACCGGGGCGCGGCAGAGGAGCCCGGGGGCACGGGCCGGCTGTGGGGTGAGCGTGAGGTCGACGGCGGCGGCTTACGGCGGCCTATGGAGGCGGATCGAAGGGGGGAACGGGTGAGGGACTCACCGCGGAGATTGTGGCAGGCTCGGTGAAGGCCAGGGTGGACCCGAGAGACGGTGGCGACCGCGATATGGCGACGGCTGGAGGAAGAAGAAGGACTCCTCCTCCTAGTGCTCCGGCGCGACTCCGATGGCGGAGCGGGCGCGGGGGTCATCGGGTGCGGGGGGTCGTCGGCGGCGGTGGAGAGCGAGAGCGGGCGAGGGGGATCTGGCGAGGGAGGGAGATCGATCTGGCGAGGGAGGGTTAGCGAGGGGGGAAGGTTAGCAATGGCGCACCTCCTAGGGGTGCGCCATAAGTAATTTGATAGCAATGGTGCACCTTCCCCTGAAGAATATGAACTTTCTACCTATGATCGTCATGAATTGAATTACAATCAAATTGCTTTAAGTCGGTTACCAATCTCCATAATGGGAGATTACACAATTCAAACAATTAGGAATTAAATCGAAAGTAAAATAAACAAAGAAAAATCTTGAATTCAATAACGATTACTGATTACTAAATTTTGATTTTGCCTTTTGTTATAAAAATCTAATAATTCTTTATTAAACTATAAACTTAAACTATAAAGAAAAACGAAAACTACTGCTTATTGGAAATTCTTTCTTATTTTAAATCAAACTATATTTTCGTGATATAATATAACTAACTTTTTTTTGGATTTTTCGTTGCATCTAATATTTTTTTATTTGAAAATATCAATAAATTTGTTATTTGAAAATATTTATGAATGTGAAAAAATATCAACAAATTTGTTATTTGAAAATATTTATGAATATGAAAAAATATCATCAAATTTCTTATTTGAAAATATCATCAAATTTGTTATTTGAAAATATATGAAAAAATATCATAAAAATTTGTATACCAATGGCGCACCTCCTAGGGGTGCGCCATAAGTACTTTGATAGCAATGGCGCACCTTCCCCTGGTGTGCCATTACTAACCTTTTTTTTTGTATTTTTAGTTACATCTAATATTTTTTTAGAAAATGATGATCAAATTTGAAAACATTTATGAATGTGAAAAAATATCATCAAATTTGTTATTTGAAAGTATTTATGAATATGAAAAAATATCATCAAATTGTTATTTGAAAATATCATCAATTTTTTTTAGTTTTAGTTGCATTCATTTGTGCATTGGTAAAACATTTATGAATATGAAAAAATATCATCATATTTGAAAAAATATTCATATATTCAAAAAGTGCCCATGAAATTTAAAAATATTCTTGAGTTCAAAAAATATTAACAAATTCAATACTTTTTGTGAGTTAGAAATTCAATGCCAGAATAAACATAAATAAATATTCATGAGGACTAGAACAGAAGAAATATCATTTGAATATGTTGAAATACAATCGAGAAATGAAGACTATAAATTAAATACAATCGATCTTAGCTAGCTATCTTTTCACAATCTTCTTGCCCTTCTTTTTCGCAAATGGAGTTCTTTTGTTGAACGGACGTCCTTTAGGTAGGGTGGTCCTGCTTCTTCTTGTGGTGTATGGCACTTCATCGTCGTCGTCATGTTTCATCTTCGGGTCGCCGTACTTGTCGAAGTCTTGCTCATTGGCGACTCCATCCATTCCGATGATCTTCCTTTTGCCTCTCCTCATGACAACACGACTGGGCTTTGACGGGTCGGTAATGAAGAAGCATTGGTCCACTTGGGAAGCCAGTACCCATGGCTCATTTTTTGCTATGACGTTTGCGCCCGCGGTCTTGGATTTGGCTTCGGGTATAACCATGGTGGTGAAATACCGGTCTTCTTTTAGGACGCTCTTGGCCCATCTAACACGGAACATCGGGACCTTCTCTCCAGCGTAGCTCAGCTCCCAGATCTCCTCGATCCTTTCGTAGTATCTGTCCTTGTTGTTACCGGTGTCGGATTCCATCGTTACCCCGGAGTTCTGATAACCATCGCTCTTCATGTCCTTGTCCTCGGTGTACAATGTGTAGCCATTGATATTGTACGCCTCATAGGTCATCAGGTTGTGCTCGGCGCCCTGTGACAAGGCGAATATTAATTTTTCTTCCGCGGAAGAATCCTCATGTAAAGGGTACGACAGAAGCTTCTCCTTGAACCAACGCGTGAAACATGAGTTGTGCTCTTTGAATATATCTCTGTCCGTCCTCTTTTGGCCTCGGTCATTGTACGTCTTCTCAATAAAGGTTTTGTGCTCTACCACCCAAGGATCGACCACGTCTATGTGTTGTAGCACGACTAGGTTTGCTCTTTCAAAGTCGGCGAGTCGACCCTAGAAGTAGACATGCATTTTGCGGCGACCATCACAGTGACCCCATCCAGCGAGCCTGCCGAGGTGCCTGTTGATGGGCAGACCAACGGGGTTCTCAATGCCTAGATAATACGTGAAGTAGGAGATGCACTCTTCGGTCAGAAAGCCCGTGGCTATGCTTCTGCTACGTCTTGAGCTTGTATTGGTTTTCCTCGAAGAGGAGAGGGTGATGCAACAATAGTAGCGTAAGTATTTCCCTCAGTTTTTGAGAACCAAGGTATCAATCCAATAGGAGGCTCCTCAAAAGTCCCACGCACCTTCACAAACAAACAAAGAACTCGCAACCAACGCAATAAAGGGGTGGTCAATCCCTTCACGGCCACTTGCGAAAGTGAGATCTAATAAAGATAGTATGATAAGATAAATATATTTTTAGTATTTTATAATATATATGCAAAAAGTAAAGATGCAAATAAAATTAGATTGGAAGCAAATATGATAAGAGATAGACCCGGGGGCCATAGGTTTCACTAGTGGCTTCTCCTCAAGATAGCATAGTATTACGGTGGGTGAACAAATAACTGTCGAGCAATTGATAGAAAAGCGAATAATTATGAGATTATCTAGGCATGATCATGTATATAGGCATCACGTCCGCAACAAGTAGACCGACTCCTGCCAGCATCTACTACTATTACTCCACACATCGACCGCTATCCAGCATGCATCTAGAGTATTAAGTTCATAAGAACAGAGTAACGCATTAAGCAAGATGACATGATGTAGAGGGATAAACTCAAGCAATATGATATAAACCCCATCTTGTTATCCTCGATGGCAACAATACAATACATGCCTTGCAATCCTTTCTGTCACTAGGTAAGGACACCGCAAGATTGAACCCAAAGCTAAGCACTTCTCCCATGGCAAGAAAGATCAATCTAGTAGGCCAAACCAAACCGATAATTCCAAGAGAC
Source organism: Aegilops speltoides (assembly GCA_021437245.1). NCBI lineage: Eukaryota > Viridiplantae > Streptophyta > Magnoliopsida > Poales > Poaceae > Aegilops > Aegilops speltoides. Next base: position 448,175,173 of record CM038141.1, read on the forward strand.
TTGCAAAGATAACTCAATCATACATAAAAGAATTCAGAGAAGATTCAAATATTATTCATAGATAAACTTGATCATAAACCCACAATTCATCGTATCTCGACAAACACACCGCAAAAAGAGTTTACATCAAATAGATCTCCACAAGAGAGGGGGAGAACATTGTATTGAGATCCTAAAAGAGAGAAGAAGCCATCTAGCTAGTAACTATGGACCCGTAGGTCTGTGGTAAACTACTCACAACTCATCAGAGGGGCAAGGATGTTGATGTAGAAGCCCTCCGTGGTCGATTCCCCCTCCGGCAGAACGCCGACGAAGGCTCCAAGATGGGATCTCGCGGATACAGAAGGTTACGGTGGTGCAAATTGTGTTTCGTCTACTCCCTGGATGTGTTCAGGGTACGTAGGCTTATATAGGAGGAAGAAGTACGTCGGTGGACGCCCGAGGGGCCCACGAGACAGGGGGCGCGCCCTATAGTTGGGGGGGGCGCCCTCCCATCTCGTGGGAGCCTCGGCCGCTTCTTGACTTGCACTCCAAGTCCTCTGGATCACGCTCGTTCCAAAAATCACGCTCCCGAAGGTTTCATTCCGTTTGGACTCCGTTTGATATTCTTTTTCTTCGAAATACTGAAATAGGCAAAAAAACAGCAATACGAGTTGGGTCTCCGGTTAGTAGGTTAGTCCCAAAAATGATATAAATGTGTAAAATAAAGCCCATAAACATCCAAAAGGGGTAGCATAATAGCATGGAACAATAAAAAATTATAGATACGTTGGAGATGTATCAGCTTCCCTCTGGACGTGACATGTTGCGAACATATCCTTTGATGACACCATTCATCCTTTCGAATGGCATCATGCTGTGTAGGAACGTCGGCCCGAGTTGGATGATATCCTTCACGATATGGACCAGCAGATGCACCATAATATCGAAGAATAAGGGCAGGAAGTACATCTCAAGCTCGCATAGTATCACCACGATCTCTTTCTGTAGCCTTATGAGTTGCCTCACGCCAACCGACATCCAAGAGATGACGTCGAAAAAGTTGCATAGGCCAAATAGCGTTTCACGGACGTGCGCGTCCATGATCCCACGGATTGCAACTCGAAGTATCTGCTTCATCAGCACGTGACAGTCGTGAGACTTCATCCCGCTAAACTTCTGCTTCGCTGAGTCTAGGTATATGCTTATCTTCCCCGTGTAACCGTAAGGAAGTTTTACTCCTACGAGACAGGTGAAAACTGCTCGATCTCCTCCCGACTTAGAGTGAAGCACGCGGGAGGGTAGTCATTTCCGATCTTCTTGGCCTTTTTGCATTTGCGACGACTTTCCGTGTCCTGCTTCGCCTCATCATCATCATCATTAGCGTGAAGCTCCTCCCTGATGCCCATTGATTTCAAGTCTGCCCTTGCTTTCGACCCATCTTTGTTCCTCTCTGGCATGTTGAGCAGGGTACCAAGCAGACTCTCGCACACGTTCTTCGTGATATGCATGACATCAAGGCTATGAGGCACACAGAGGATCTTCCAGTACGGCAAGTCCTAGAAAACAGACCTCGTTTTCCATACCTTCAGCAGCGGCTCTGGCGCCTTTCGCTTCTTTCCTGGCTCTGGCGCCTTTTTCTTCTTTCCCGGCAGTTGATACGTCTCCAACGTATCTAGAATTTTTGATTGCTCCATGCTACTTTATCGACTATTTTGGATTATATTGGGCTTTATTTTCCACTTTTATATTATTTTTGGGACTAACCTATTAACTGGAGGCTCAGCCCAGAATTGTTGTTTTTTGCCTATTTTAGTATTTCGAAGAAACGTAATATCAAACGGAGTCCAAATGGAACGTGATTTTCTCATCAGATAAGATCCAGGAGACTTGTAACCTCCATCAAGAAAGCCACGAGGCTGTCACGAGGGTGGAGGGCGCGCCCCCTGCCTCGTGGGCCCCTCGAAGCTCCACCGACGTACTCCTTCCTCCTATATATACCTACGTATCCCCAATAGACGAGAGACGGAGCCAAAAACCTAATTCCACCGCCGCAACCTTCTGTATCCATGAGAAAGTACCACACCACTTTTCGAGGAGCTTCTTCCTCTTCTTGTATCGAGTGACGCCGCACACCGGATATATGGTAGACTCCGCGTGCTCGTCCCGATAAATGATGCAATTGTTCATGCACACATGGTATTTCACGTGCGGTAAATCCAGAGGACACATGATTTTCCTCGCCTCCTCGAAACTGGTCGAACACTTGTTCCCCTTGGGAAGACGTTCGTGCCAGAATGACATGTTCTCGTCGAAGCATGCGTTGGTCATTTTCTGTTTTACCTTCATATCTAGAGCCATGAGCATTACTTTCAGGCGGGTATCCTCGGGCCTGCATCCTTCATAGAATGGAGTAACCGCGTCTATCTCTAGTTGATCCAGCTTGGCCTTCTCTCGAGCGGCAGCTCATGCATTATCCGTCTGCTTGAGAAGCAGCTCTTGAATATGAGGGTCCTGCACCCAGCCCATCGATGGTCCATCGTCATCTGCTCCGGCATTTTCATCTTCATGATCATGCCCTTCGTCTGCTCCGGCATCTTTCTCATCATCATTTCCGGCATCTTCTACATGTTGACTGTGTACAACATCTACTTCGTGATCATGTCCTGGAGATTCTTCATCTTCTCGCCCGCCCTCGCCGCGGTTGTCTTGCTGCCCTTCCTCATTTCTTGCCCGACCCCCATGGACGACTTCATAATCATCTTCATCACCTTGCCACCGATAGCCATCCATGAAACCACGCAAGAGCAGGTGGTCCCGCACCTGTTCGGAATCCGGGTCCATAAGGCTCTTCAGCTTGCATCTTCGACATGGACATCTTATCTCCATCTCATTCTTTTGAAGCATCTTGGCCTTCGCGGAGCTCAAAAACCTATTCATGATGCCTTCGGCCGTCGTGCGGACCATGGTCGCCTGCCGGGGTAGAGCAAAACGATATTTTAGAACCAAGATTTTTTTTTTCATGACTTTGCCTAAAAATAGGACCAAAAAGAATGCATAGTACCAAATTCTTGCCGAAACGGAAATGAATCAACATTCCGACAAAATATTGGCAACTATCGCATTTCAAATACCGGTACCTGCAAACACAAACATATGCAACACCACAAACTTATACAACACCACAAACATATGTAGATCTAGGCCATAAAAAGTGCATGTGCACATTGTTGGAGGGAGAAAAAAGTAGATCTACAACATAAAGAAGCTTTCCCCTTACTTACCTATCAAAAAAAGGAAAATTAACCACTTAATTTGGGTGAATCTATGGTGCAAATGAGGTGAGGAGGAGGAGGCAGCCGAGACAAGTTTGGAGGAGGGGTGGAGAGAATGAAGTGGGGAAAGTGAGTATGGTTGGTTGTCCAAAATATCTAGCTGCTCTCAGGTTACGAATGGCACACCACCTAATAATGCGCCATTAGTAACCCTGGTTACTAATGGCGCACCTGTTACGTGGTGCGCCATGACTAGTTTTGCAAAAATATAAAAAAATAATTGTTAGTAGTGGCGCACCATGGTTGTGGTGCGCCATTACTAGTTTTGAAAAGAAGTAAAAAAAATTGTTAGTAGTGGCGCACAGAGTGTGTGGTGCGCCATTACTAGTTAAAACTAGTAATGCGCACTAAGCCCTGGTGCTCCATTACTAGTTTTGGAAAAAGAAAATTGTTAGTAGTGCGCACCATGGGTGTGGTGCGCCATTAGTGATATGGACACGAATGGCGTACCTACACATGGTGGTGCGCCATTAATGTCCATATTAGCTATAGCCCTTTTTCTAGAAGTGGCATAAGTATTACGGTGGGTGAACAAATTACTGTCGAGCAATTGATAAAAAAGCGAATAATTATGAGATTATCTAGGCATGATCATGTATATAGGCATCACGTCTGTGACAAGTAGACCGACTCCTGCCTGCATCTAGTACTATTACTCCACACATCAACCGCTATCCAGCATGCATCTAGAGTATTTTTTTGAAACTGCCATGCATCTAGAGTATTAAGTTCATAAAGAACAGAGTAACACATTAAGAAAGATGACATGATGTAGAGGGATAAACTCATGCAATATAATATAAACCCCATCTTTTTATCCTCGAAGGCAGAGAGAGAGAGAGATAAGGATACCAGAGGGAAAGGGAGAAGAAACATGAGGGGAAGGAGAGGCAAGTGGTGATGGGGTCCTGGTGGAGCTCGTCAGCACGGTGGAGCCCGGTGGGGCGGTGTCCAAGCTCGAGGAGCAGCAGAGGAGGCCTCAGGCGTTGCTTCCGTGTGTCCTGGATAGAAGAACAAGAGGAGGGAGGCGACCAGGAGGGTTGCTCGGGCGCGATGGGGATTCGTTGGTTGGTCGGGGAGGGATCTGGTGGCTGGTTGAGTGGATCCACTAGATGGATGGATCGAGGGATGGCTGGTGGTTGGCGCGGTGGGGAAAGGGAGGATTCCGAGGTGGGACATGTTGGCGGTGACGGGATGGGACAGGCGTCCTGATTTTTAGGGTTCCCAAAAATGAAGGGTTTTGCTTAAATATCTAAGGGGCCGGGGTAGTTTAGGGATGATTTGGACTCATGCGAGGGTTCGGGAAATCTTTTGGACATGTGCGAGGTGTCTGAGAGAGGTCGACTAAGACAAAGGGGCCTGACAAATGGTCAACAGAGACAAAGAGATAAGTGGCAACTACGAACGGATGCCTATTTTATGAAAACGTGCGAATGCAATGCACATGATGACATGATAAAATGCAACAAGCAAATAAATCACACGGAGACAACGAAATAACTCGAAGGTATCTGAAGCATCGGTCTTGGGCTGTTATAGTAAGGTAGAAGTATGGAACATGTCTTACAAATTCCATAGCTTTCGCAGTTTCCCGATCACCGGCGAGAGTGTGTCGTCAAGGCCCCATGTTCTGCAGTAGTCTACGAGCAAGCAGATGCAGGGAGAGAAACCATGTGAAGCCAGTGGACTATAATAATCGCATGTCTCTACCACATCACGTGATGATCCTCATAGTGGTGATTATGATTTTTAGATGGATTTTTACAAACCTTTCCTTAAGGACGTGCTTGCATTGTCTTGTAACTTCGTACTTACTAGTTTACGGAACAAATCGTACTACCATAGTGTTATTGTGTTTCTAATTTGTTTTTCATTTCATATTTTCTAGAAGCACATCTGACAACTCTAGTAGCTTTTAGGGTATTGACATCATAGAAGACACTTATTATATGGGTGAAGAATGTTGGGATTTGCTTGAGGTACTACTAAACACTCTAGTAATTTGTTGGTACTGTTATTACTAAATATTATATTATTGCAAAATATTTTACTCTCCATTGGTAGTGTTGATTTTAAAGTCTAGTTAAATTTCCTGGAATGTCTATTGAACATTGTTGCCACATTTTGGTTCTTTTTCTCATGTATCTTGGTGACGGCACGCGCCAAGCACTGAGGAAGAATATTTCGGAACCCCAAAGAATTGGATGTATTTTTCAATTCATGTAAGGGAATTATAGTAAGACATGTGGTACTTAATATGTGGCCATTCGCACTTTTGCAAAAAATTATAAAACTCGGATGATTTTTTGTGATGCAATGACTGTATGTTGTATGTTTGATGAATAGAGTGACTAAAGAGGATATACCATATTCTTTTTAGAAAAGTGGGTATACCACTTTCTAAGAAAAAAAGTGGGTTTACCACGAGTGTATTTTACACTTTTTTTTTACATAGATTGTAATTTACCATCGAAGAAAATGCTGCTAGTACAACCCAACACTAGACAAACCATGAGTTGCAAAGGATCTCCCCCGCACCCTCGGGCGTGTTGAGCGACGACCCGAGGAGGGTTTCCTCGTCGGACTTGACGCCGGGATGGCCTTCGAAGACATGGGCAAATGCCCGTCCGCGTTGACGGACGCATGCAGGAGTGATTGGGTGACGACGTGACGCTGTAGGTGGAGGGCCTGCTTTTGTTGCGCGCAGTGGCCCGGTGGTTGCAGTAGTCCATGCGCTGCATCTCGGGCGCGCTGATCGCGATCCGGGTGGTGTATACAGCGCCGATGATGTCAGGGATTCCCGACACGTCCTGGAACCTGGCGGCATTGGTGGCAATGACGGCGGAAGGGCTACCCCGTGGCGAGGTGCCAGAGGCAGACCGCGACGCGATATTCCAGGGGAATAGCGGCAGCGGCGTCCATCTTGCCGGCGGCGCCGGCCAGCTCCTCGCAGAGGGACTTGAACGTGTGGCGGAGCATGCGGAAGTCGTGCAAGAACTCGGCCTCCGTGTAGCCCGGGCTGTTCACCGTACGTCCTCCCACCACCCGGTGCGGCGATTCTTGATACACCGCCGCCTCCTTGCGCCGCCAGCCATCTCCCCCTTGGCCGGTGCCGGCGCCACCAGCGGATCAGCAGACAAGCGTTCATTGCTCCCTCCGCTGGCGGTCTCAGTCGAGCCCGACAGCGAGCTGCTGCACCGCGGCCGCCTTAACTTTACTCGCTTCCTGAGCAGCCAGCGGCACCAGCAACAGCTCACACATAGCAGGGCAGTGTTGGGGAAGACCAATCGTCAACAGGAGCTGGTCGTCGTCACCGTCGGGCATGTTGTGGCCGCCGGAGTAGCCTTGTGACAGGATGCGGAGTAGGTTCTCCATCTAGCTATCTTGAATCGAGAATGGATCTTACATGTGGTTAGGAGAAAGGAGATGAGGAGAATGGCGGCTGCTCGGTGGACGAGGCAGGAGGAGGGATGTGCGGCCGTATATGTAGAGAGTGGTGGGCGCAAGGATCCGCGTACGGCCAGGGAGACGGATATGGTACGTAAGTGATCAAGTGCGATGAGAGTGAAAGGATATTTCTACAGGGGCGTGGCGTCTGGTCATTGGGTCCCGTCACGAAAGAATATTCTTCCAAGTCCAAAAAGAATGGCACGTTCTTGTAACTTTTTTTTAACACAGTACAGAAGCAAGCGCTCATATACACGCGCATACGCTCACCCCTATGAACGCACACACGCACACCTTGCCCCTATGAGCACCTCCCAAAACCTGAGCCGGCATATCATCTTGAAATATACGAAGTCACCGTAGGTACCTCGTCGTCGACGGGAACGTCTCCTCCCACGGGATGCGCATCGCCGAAAATCCTGAAATAAATTCACAAATAAAAGCGAGCACCAGGATTTGAACTGTGATGGGCTGGGGATACCACAGTCCTTCTAACCATCCAACCATAGGTTGGTTACTAGTATAGTGTTATTGTGCTTGCAATATGTTTTTCCTATAATATTTTTCAGGAGCATATATGACGAATGAACTAGCTTTTAGGGTATTGAGATCATAGAAGGCACTGATTATATGGGTGAAGAATATTGGGCTTTGCTCGAGGTACTACTAAACACTCTAGTAATTTGTTGATTCTGTTATTAGTAAATACTAGTAGAGTGCCCGTGCGTTGCCACGGGCTCTTGACATATGACACGTATAAACAATATAACACAAACATAATAATTTAAGAAATTCAGCCGTCTTTGCAATGTGAATGATAACAAGAAGTAAAATAACGACATGTCCATGACAAAACTGAGCGATATTTGATCTTAAAATGTAGTACGAAGATATCAATATCTAGATGATGCACTTAAGAATTTCTTTCACAATATCAGGAAAGTTGCCTTTAGCTTCATTATCCCGATGTTTCAGCAAGTATAATAAAAATTTCTTCCTCATCTCGTACCCGTCCTGCACAAACAATTATGTCCTTAGTATGAAACTTTCACGCAGAATGTTTTACGTCATGCAATAAACGATACACACCGTGCAAACTGGCTTGACCAGTTCTTTACCGTTCCACCACAACATAGAATGAAAAACAAAATAGCCAGACACATTCCTGCAATTTATTATATTAATAATATAAATAATATAGTGATTAGAAAAATAAATATTTTTATTATGAATTCATTACCCGTCTATACTCATAGGAACACAAAGTGAAAATAAACGTTGCCATTTAGATATATCATAATTCCAACCAGGCATCTTGATTTCAAGTGCTTCTTTGAAATCCCTTGCAAAACTTTTTAATTTCAGTGAATGCCTCAAATTTTTATCCTCTGTCGATTGTGATGTTTGAATAGGGTCCATAATATGTAGACGATGTGCCTCTTTGTCGATGACATACAATATGTACCGGCCAATGGATGCATAGGGAAGATAAATCTACAAGTGGAGGTATTAGATACAACAATATACCATGATAACAAAACGGAAAAAACTTTACTTACCATGTTGCATGATGAGATGTTGTTGTCCATCCTAGGCCAGCTATCAAATAATGATGACAACTTCTTAATAGTCTCCTTATCACAAAACTTCTGACCTCGTGTTGACTCTAGCATCATGGACTACGTAAAAAAATATAATTGCTTCAACATGGTGATACTAATGGAAAATAGAATGAAGAGTAACGATTACTTACACAAAACCTTAGATCCATGTAGTGTATATGAGGGTCTGTGAACAATACCCCCTCGTCACATGCCAGTATACGCACGGCAGTGTTGAAGCAATCATTGTCCATAGGTTGATCCATGTTAAGTATGCACTGAAGTTTCTTAAGGCTTAAGCCCATTCGATCAGGTGTCGAGATAAGGACCCATTCATCCCTAACAAATGGATGGTAAGAAGAATGATAATAAACATGAGCACAATATTAATGGGAACAAATGGTACTTACTCCAACAACCCCGCATCATCGACCTTCATTATGTAGTTGCAGAGGCCAGCAAGTAACTCATGTTGGTCCGTGGGCATGAAAGTTACTGGGGGAGAACATTTGTCTTTCACAACGTCATGTGGATTATCCAGGATCTCGACATCAGAATTAGATAAACTTTCTTCATCGTTAGGTTGATGGTATATGGGACATCCTTTTAGCTTATTAAGCTCCGAATCAAGCAAAATGATAATTAATTTTTGTCGAAAGTGTTTCATATCCTCCTAAAAAATAACAGAAATTAAAATAATATTTCTGAGATAAAAAATCAGATAATGTAAAAAACATGAAATACCTGGGTGAACTCGTCAGATAGTGCATTTGATGTCCAATATTCCATATAATTTAGCATAAATAGGCCACATGACACGCTATAATATATTGAAATAATGCTTTAGAAGTTTACTCAGATCATTGTAATAAAGAAACCATTGTAACAAATGTTTACCCATCAGTTTGTATTGCTTCTTTAAACTGCTCTACGACGGTCCATTTTGTAACGTTGAGATCAGGCCACCTATGATCTTTGTTAAACTCCAGACTCTGCTCTGCAAGTTTTAGACGCTTCTTGAGTCCTATTAACTAATTTTTTATATGTGATAAGTATTAGGAATTAAGGCAAACAAAACAACGTTTAAGATGAGCAAAAACAATAGATAGTTACCGTAGTAGCAAGTTCATTGTGTTTCATCCGAGAACCAAGTGAGTCCAATACTTGAATCTCACATTTTTTGGAATTGGCGACTGCTAAATATCAATGGTAGCCCGGCATATTAATCGGAATATATAACTGATGCAAAAATCATACTGGTCAGAGTGAGCATTATATATTAATATTAAAGGGATGGCTATAGAGACGACACTAACCATATTTTGATCCAGATAAGTATTAACATGATGTACGATGTGACGATATTTTGATGGATCTATGTCTTTTTCACCATCTTCTTTTATTTGGTCAGATACAAACGTGCTTATAATGTGCACTTTTTCACCTGCCCTGTCTCGTAGATGGTCATGATCAAGCATGCAATATATGTAAGCATTTATCACCTGCAATCAACGTCTCAATTAAATTAACATTTTACACTATTAATTTTTGTTCATACTATAAATTTCAAAGTTTATAAAATTGGTCTTACACCATCATGTAAGAACATATCATCTTTCAAAAGGCATTCTAAATCATCTATTGATAACAAGGCATCTCCAATGTCCACGAATTTGGTTTTCTTGGGGGCAGACATGATTGATTCGATGATTGTAATATTTCTGGAGGTACAAACATAGTCTGTAGACATAATACAAATTTAGCTGACTACAATAGGCAATATCACAAAGAAAATATTGATGATAAACTTTTAAAAAATACCTTGTGGGATAATATTTAGATTGGCATCCTTTTTTGGTTTGTTATGATATATCACCGCTTCGACATTACTATTTTGTAAAAATGTAGGTGAATTTTGATCCCCTTTCAACGACGTCCCGACAGAGCCATCAATGGATTTTATCTGTGCATCTCCAAAGTCCATATACATGTCTCCTAATTTCTGAAAGAACAAATAAATTTAAAAATAGAACTTTCGTAATATCATCTATAATATAAATGTATGGGAAGGTTAGTCATATGCACCTCTTCTCGTGGTGATTCAGTGCGGTCTGTCATCGTTACATCAGTGAGTATGTTTGAACCCATCACTTTATATATATACTGAAATATAAATAACTAAATGTGATAACACAACTAATTTATCCGAAATAAAACAATACATTTAATTATATTACAATAACTAGATGCTTAAACCATTTTACTAACACAACTATTTTCAATGAAATAAAATAATATTTTCATTATATTATTACAATGTTCTAATAAAATCAATGTAGTAACACAACTATTTTCTCTATAATGTTCATGGAAACGTAAGTATTCATCTGAAATTGCTTAAATGTTTTTAAATTATTTTTATAGGCTATGCAAAATTGTCCAACAAAATTTAAAAAATGCAAACAAACCAGAAATAACAAAGTATATTTGTTTTTAATCTGATTTTTGGTTGATACCCTCAGTTTAACATTTTTATCCAAAAATGCAAACAAACCAGAAATAACAAAGCCCAAAATTTTATATTTTTATCAACCATGTTTAATGTGTATATTCCCATCCTTTTTTCTGGGAAATGTGTAAACTATAAATATATATGTAAACTCTTAATAATAACTACAACTGGAAAAATGGGCCGGTCCGGAACGGCACGGCCAGGGCCGGCTTAAACGAGCCAAACTAATTACTTATATAGGACATGAAAAATTAGCCAAAAAAATTACAGAAACTTGCAAACAAAACTTCTACAACAAAGTATTATAATTTTTTCCTATCTCTTTTATTGTCATACAATTAGTATTCAGAATTATTTTTATTAATCAAATTTAATAACATATATATATATATATATATATATATATATATATTTATAAGAGTTACCTATACATTTAATATATAATATTTCTTTTAATAAATTAGTACAAATGTCAGGACATCATTTCTAAGTCGACCACAATTTGTACGTAAGCATAAAATTAGATATCCACTATGCCAAAAAAAGGCAAATGGTAAATAGGATTACAATGTAAATAGTAAAATGGGCCACCCTAAAAAATTCCTATAAAAGCAATTACCTTTTGTATGACATTATTTGTGAGGGACATTATTTTTGTATGACTGTTATATGACATTATTTTTGTATGACATTATAAAATGGGCAGGCCAGACACGTAACGGCCCGGCTAGGATCACACGGGCCAGGCACACGTGCTGGCCTCACCGGCGCAGCCAGGCCCAAGCGGGATCACGGCCCGACCCGACAACCCACAGGCTACAAAACCCTAGCCGTCTGCCCTCCCCCGCCGCAACCCTAGCCACACTCAGATATCCCCTCCACCAACTCACTTCCACACCTACTTTCCTTTCCACTTCTCCCCTCCCCCACCGCATCCCAAGCCTCGGCTCCTCCCATCCCCCGCAGCAACGCCGACTGCATCCACCAGCCGCGCAACTCCGACCGCCATCCGCCGCCGTCCCGCCGGATCTGTCCCCTGCGCTGCCGCCGTCCCGGCGGATCTGTCACAGCCACGCAACCACTTTCCTATCCACTTCTCCCCTCCCCCGCCGCATCCCAACCCTCGACTTCTCCCCTCCCCCGCAAGAATGCCGCCTGCATCGACCAGCCGGCTGCCGCACAACTCCGACCGCCGGCGGATCTGTCACACAAACAACTAACCAATCTCCATCCCCTACCTCACTCCACTCCCGCCGCTCTTGACCCGACGGCGGCGGCATCCTCTCCACTCTAGTTCCCCTCACCCACTGTACTGTCTGTGCTCTCGCCCCCACGGCGGCAAAACCGACGACCACGTATCTCACTGAATCGCTCGAATCCATGCGACGACGGTCGCACCATAGATCTAGCGGGCAACGGGTGTTATTCCTCCTCGACGGACGACCTGATCGCCAGGAGAGTAGCATGGATCCGGCGTTGATGGAGTTGAGAAGCAAGGTCAACGTGACCATCTCCTTGGTAAGCAGCTCCCCCCCATGTCCATTTCGGTTTAAACCATTTTTTGTGTGTGTAATGATGATGGACTGGATTGCTACTATCTGTAGCGAGTAGTGCGAGCGCCAGTCACCTTGTTCCATCGTCATCCGATGCCACATACCTCTCATCTCCTGTCCGCTCCGCCTTGGCGTCGCCATGAACTGAAGCAAGCACGTGCTCAAGTAAGTCAGGCGGATGCCCGGCACTTTCCATTTAACACCGCAATCATGTTTCAACGTTGTAGCCTCCGCCGTCTATCGATCACGCGGCTTTGATGATTTCTTTGCAACCGCCCACCCCAGGTTGATGGAGATTTGTGATGACAGGGAGACAGCCTACCCCAAGCTCTGTCTCGGCAATGCACGGACGATGGCCACAAATCCAGTGATTACTTGCATGCCTGGCTGCTCATCATGAGTAAGCTCCTCCTTAACCACCCCACCCCCCATGCATCAAATATCTCATGCTCCATACATCAAATATCTCATGCAGACATATCTGCTTATTGTTTGAATATTATATGGTAAGTCTGCATCATGTTCACCATATCATAATTCAGTATTTGTAGAAGTAGTCAAAGCTACCTGTTATTATGTGATATAGTATCTGTACATGCAGTTGTCTACAAAATACTTTGTCAGATCTTCCACAAGATTTTTCAATTGGATTAACTTTATATTTTGATCTGACTTGTAATTAACAAAATTAGCAAACTGCTTTCTTCAACGTTTGGGAACAGGGTTCAGTAGTTAGGTTCTCAGTCTAGTCTAATTCTGTGAGGCAAGAAGAGGATATAATTTATATTTGTGGTCATGATACATGATTATTATTTTTTTGTTTCAAGATGTGTCAACCTCATGCAACAATAATATGAGCATGATACATAATTGTTTCTTTCTTATTGTGTTACATTTCTATTAATGTTGGCAGTTTGCATAAGTGAGATTTTGCGCCCGTTTGAAAAATATAATTTACTTATATAACTTTGCTATTCAAGTTAAATTGTTACAAATAATACATGCATACTATTTGGTTGTACAATGCTAATTGGTTGTATAATCTTGTTGTATATGTATAATGGTAAAATTTCATATCCAAAAATTACATTTCCAAAAAACACAAAAAGAATATATGTGTTTTAAATGAATTAATTAAATTTGTTAATCAAGCTTATTTGTTGTGCCCCAATAGTACATATGCTAGCTTCCTCCGTATCTACAGTAGACATGTTGACCGTTTAAATTCGAGAAATCTATGTATAACAATGCTATTTTAAAATCTCTCAATTTAGATATCTATTGATCATCTGCCTATCAATAAAACTAATCAAAAAAATTATGTGTGTGAGCCGAGATGTGGGTCGTGCGGTGTTTAGAACGAGCACTGACAGCAGAGAGATGGAGCCGGGGGACAACAATTACAACTCCTACAGCACCAATATGTTAAAAGGCATGGGAGCAGGTACGTGAGAACAAAATATCGACTTAAATGACCAGTTCACATTGATTTCATATTGTCGTGTGTCTGGTTAACTATCAATAACCATTTCATTATTTGTCTATGCTATGTGAGGGTGTAACGATGATGGATTATAATGAATTTGACTTGCAGTTTCAGTTACAATTGTACTTCAATTAACTTTTTGTTAACATATATCTCAATTTCGAGTCATCTAGCCTTTTATCTGCCTCTCCAGTTCCTGTGGTTTTGTAGTGTGTATCTTAGCTGCGTTTACACACAAGAGGAATGACAAACACTTGTACATTTTCCTTGATTTTAGTCATGGACCAGTATGGAGCAGAATACCATCATTGCACATGGACATGTGAGGCACATTGACCCCGTTCAAGGCACATTGACCCATGACATAGTAGGGCCACCACCAGTCACCGACCGCTCTGGTCGATGCTTTGTTCGAGGTTTGTTCCCAGCTCTTTCATTCCTCCAATTGTGGTTCTATCCAATTGTGGTTCTATCTTACGTATTTTAGATCTTTTAATACCTATGTATTGGGGTCCATTGTAGTTAGTATGAGACTGATGTTATTTCTAAATTGTCCAGAGGTCTATTTTATCTGAGTTCTAATTGTTTGTGCTCTTGGTCGGTGAACTAAGACAGTAAAGCTTTTTTCAATACTTTTTGTTATGATTTCTAATGAAGCTTGTAAATCAACCAACAATGCTTCTATAAGGCAGCCTTTTTCCTCTACTGTAGTTGTTTCTTCAGTTGATTTATCCGATTACTGATGGCTGCATTTAGCCTCCTACAGGCTCTACTTCCTTAATCGTCGTCCATCAGTCCAGGCTGGCGCTGTCCGCTCCATCGCCTTTCGATTTCTTCTGGAGCATGCTGCGGGTTCGTCTCTACCCTCTCGCATGTGCCTTCATCCAATGTAAGTTCTTTCTACTTCCATTACCTTTTCTTACATACGCACATGTGTTGGGAAGTTCCTGATCAATTCATGCAATGTTGGCCACAACTACATATTTGTTTGTCATTTTGGTGGGGACAACTTCATTTAGTGAGTTCTTCCTTAGGGGAGGATATGGTATAGGTAATAGTGAGTGTTGTTCTAGCTTATGCACTGTTTCCCCCTGGTCCGTAGGTTATGAGTGTAAAAGTACATCTCTAAAGGATCAATCGTAGTTGTTCTAGAACAGAGCATTCTTGAGACACACCATTCAATTTTCACTTTCAAGTATTAAAGAAAATGGGGTTTTGAATTGTGCCTTTACAGCCATGAAATGCCAAGACATAAGTGATGATATTGAATTTCTTTCTTGCATCAGTCTAGCTAGATTATATATGTTCCAATCGATCAGGCATCAGGTGCTCTGTTGATAATTTTAGTTTTTTTCCTGCAGTACTGCTCCTATAGAATTGTCTCTAGAATTATTGCAAAAAATGTTACCCGAGTTAGTTGGATGCTTGAATAATGCCACCTTGGGTCAGCATCAACTTTAGTTGTATGCTCTCTTATCAATTGATGTACTGCTAAGGTATGTATGTGATTGATAAATACACAAGAATAATCTTATGCATTAATTAATTCACACATCTTTCCCACGAAAAATAGAATAAGTTCGCATTTTAGCTGAAAGAGAGCTCTGCAAATTAATGAGCGACATGACTCCTCCCTGGCATTGTATCTCTACTCCTGAAAGGGGGACAACAGTGATAGCAGTGCATGGGGGCCAACGCAAAATCAGGCTCTAGAGCGTCAGGGCATCACTAGAGGAACTACGATCACAGAATTCAGAGAATGATCTAACAGACAATGGTTATGGATCTTCTCCGTTGGAGGAATTCATGATCAAAAAGACCCTATCTATTGAATTTTTGTTGTTTTGTTTGGAAGATCTGTGGTAGTCTGAACAATACTGAACTTAACTATGATGGTAGTTCTGCTTTGTACTTAAAATAACACTCTTAAATATTGCATTGAAAGACAATCACCCAGTTTTGGTCAGTTTAAAAAAAATATAATTGGTGGTTGCTATTGTACATAACTCAAAGTCTATTATATCAATTGCAAGTTTTTCTTAAAGTACTGCATTTTTACATGCATAAATTATCTCTCGAGATAAGCTTCTTCAGTTTACTAATTATTATTTTCCTACAAACTATGATTTTCATGAAGGGACTAAACAGAGCAAAGGGAAGAAAGAGAATGGACCAATATTGGAGAAGTTGAGTGCATGAAATAATCTATTGATCTTCTTGTAATTTAAAATCATTTAACCTTTTACCAGCAAAAAAATATTAAGTTTACATTTGATGATTAGCATGGATAAATAAAATAAATATACTTTCAAACTGACATTTTGAATGGTTACATAAACTTTGCTGATTCCACACTATTGTATCTCTTACTGAAAGTTTACATTGCCTACTATTTTCACATGATTATGAAAATTTAGTTTGCTAGCAATTGATATGCCTATTAAGTACGACCTGGTAATACTATCATCATCAATATTTGTTCTTCCCTATGACCCATGTGAATCACCATGAGACATCTCTTCGGAATATGACTCTGTTATAAATAAAATTTCTTTTTGATTGTAAAAATTCAAACAATTGTCTCTCTTTGAACATTTTTTAAATATTTCATATTTTCCAATAGGAAAACTTAACAAGTGTTTTCATCTATTACCTGTAGCTATTTACATACATGCAAGTGCCTAGTGAAGACATGTACATACCATAACAGTTTTACATTTCTCGTGACAGATTTTCCCAAGGCCTACATATTATGGCTGACAGCTACTTCATGGAATCAGTAAGATGGACTTAGAAGACAGGCATGGATAAAACAATGAGGTCATAAAATGGAAAGGAATCTCTGGTAAATTGTTATGCTTACTTACCTTGTTGTTAAACTTAGGATTATTCCAACATATAAAGTATTTAAGATTATGAATTTTAATTTGCATTGCAAAATTAGGCAGTGAGAACTGTTCATCGGTACAAAAGCTAGGGGTGTGGCACAATTGTAATCTAAATAATAGACTCATAGGCTAAAATATGTGTATAAACAATTTAGAAGTAGTTCCAGCCCACTACAAACAAATTATTTGGGTATGATATTTATATAAGCTTGCATAATCTGCAATGGTGTTCTTTATCTGGGATTTGATGGTATAACTAAACATATAAAAACTATTAATCTAAAAAATAACACGCTATTATATAAGAGAAAGATCCAGAATGGACATACCTAGAGGAACTCCAAATCTTGATGGTTCTTGCTTACACAACGTAGTCCTCGGAAATCATCCTCCTGGTCTGGGCGAAGGGACAGTAAGGAGGGAGAGGAGGGATGGCATAGTATTTTAATGTTAACATATATATAGTATGCCATGCAGAGGACATCTGGGTATCAGATCATGCCTTGATCCAGTCATGCCATTAATATTTCTGTATGGAAAGGATCTGTTTCCTTTTCATATCAAATACACACCTATTAATAATCTAGAAAAGATGTCAGAGATATTAACTTACCAAAAATTTATATAATTATCATTAATTCAATGCCAATTTCCTTCTTTCTGACTATAAAATATCTGCATAATATTTTCAAGATATATACAGCTAATAAACATATTGATATGTTTTTCCATCAAAAAAGAGTTTACAAAGTACGTAATAATAATCTTACTTGTGCCAGAAAAATTGGAGGAATACAAGATTCGATGTAAATAAGCTAACAAATCTTGAGATTACTCTTTTTTATATACCACCATTGAGATTTTAATTGCTTTTTTTTCATCCTATGAATCATTCATTAGTGCCTCTTTTAATTTAGTTTTACTTACCACATATGTCTATTCTGTCTAGATAAAGTTCATACATAGAACACATCATATTTTGAATTATATTATATTAGAAGAAGATGTGACTCCCTTAGGGTAACTTAATAATAATTTTCTTCCTCACCAACTAATATTGGAAAATGCTGGTAACGAATAATAGTTGTCGGAACATCCTGGGACAGACTTGTACTTTTTATGTAGTCAATAAGAAAACACTTTGGCGGGGACTAATTTTGGCTACTATATTCAGGAACACATACAAGATAATCATTGCTTTATCAGAAACATCTTGAGCATGACAGAGAAATATGGATCCTGTGTGAACTTGAAGATTGGTGACAATTGAAGGTACGTGCCTTATGACCATTCGATTGCTGGCTTGAAAGTATACATCATATCATATAACAGTGCATGTATGGATGATGTTATACAATACGAGATTAGCTACATCAAAAGAAAATTAACGACGTGCACAATAACGATGAAATGTTGATGAATTTATTTGTTCACTTAAATAATTCACTGAAAAAATGATCAGGAAAGCGCTACACGCTAACCATGCATTTGGCTATCAATTATTTAGATCTCTACGTCACAAGCGTTAGGCTTTAGTACTTTAGTGTGACAAATTAGGCCAAATGGTCTGCCCAAGCCCACTTAAACACAGGGACATATTGTGGTTCTCCTACTAAAGATCAGTATGTGCATAGTCTACTCATGCCGCCTCTCCCCCTCGTCCTCTATACTTGATGTATCATGGCGCCTCTCTCCCTTATCCTCTCTCAATTGCAGCACTGATCGGGAACCGTAATGTCAAGCTCGAATTCTAGCTTGAGAAGCTAGACCCCTCGCCGGAATAAGTTGCTTTGTCGTCGGAGAGGTTGAATTCTCGTACGGTAGGACATGGCTGCCCGTTTTTTTGAGCGTCTACGGCGAAAGCTAGGCGCTAGGCCAATGCCTAGTGCTTAACCGCGCAAAGGCGAGCGCTTAACAAACAGAAATTACCAAAACAACAAATATAACAGTGAAACCAACTTGTAGTAGTACCAAAACTACAAATAGTTCTTAAATATTCTAAACCCAAAAACAAAAATTATAGTTTCCATCCATAACCAAACATGACAAGATGAGTGAAGTAATCCTAACGGTTCTGCATGCATAGAAGCATTTTTAGTTGTTCAAAACCCTCAAGGCCGCCGTAATCTCCTGAGGGATGTTTCTAGCAGCTAGATTGTCTTTCACTATGAGCATCTGGACTACCACTTGGCTCCTGAGCATAATTGGATCCTAGAGACAATGAAACAAGTTCACCATTAAACGCTGAAGTGGTTGGATTATAAATGGCACATTAAAACTCGTCGTAAAGATAATTACTGTAGTGTTCATACAGGTCATGCTCCGCAAAGAACCTAGCTGGTGGGCCATCTCTTGTAGAACTAAGAAACCCGAGTCTTTGTTGTGACAAACAGAATAAAAACTTGAGATTTCTACATACTGCATCTTATTCATCTGAAAAATTTATTAAATTACCACTGAAAATTGAATGACATGTTGTCTTGTCGCCAATCCATGAGTTCGGTGTTCCATCCAAGGACACTAGCCTGCAACACTTCATTGAGTTCTTTCTTCAAAACAGTGATCTCCTTCATGATCTCTTTGTTGTGAGTGCTATTTCCCACTTGTCGTACGTCTAGTGATGGATTAAATATGATAACCCTTCTCCTCATCCGATTTACCACGAGTAGACTATACGAGGAATCCGGGATAGACAACGGAAGTAGATACTACAGAAGGTCAACACAGGTTAATTGTTATCAGGAAAAAAATATTTAGGAATTAAAGACTCTTACAATTGTGGAGTTGAACACATCATATCTCGGAAAGGGCTGTAGAACAACATTGTTGATCAGCGTCGAGGTGCGCTGCCCTTGCGGCATCCAGGAATACCTTAGAGCTCATGATTGAGCATGAAACTGCAATTCAAAATAATGTTTTCCTCCAACCATGTTGGTGCCTGCATGCCTCTCTACTTCAGCACTCGCAAACTTACGGACAGCGAGATTGAAGCATTCGGGATGTAGGCTTGCTGAAGTAACAAATAGTGTGTCCTTCAGCATTCTCAGGCTGATTTTGATCCGGTACTGTGTATCCCTTCTTATCGAGATTGAGCTGCACGTAAAAATACAAAAAAATGGTTAGCACTATGAGTGGTACTTTAAAACATAAAATTTGCTCATATGGTAACATTTTCTAGATAATCTAATAGCTATGAGCAAAACGTAATATTTTGATAAACTATAGAGCATGAAAAATTTTGCAGCACCTTCTAGCAAAAGCTAAAATTAAATAATAATTTCTCTGTAAGAACAATATTAATTTGCTAGAAATTAAGAGCAGGAAAATTTAGGTACCACCCATTATACCAAGTTTGCTGGCTGTTGAAAAAAAATATTAAATTGTTGTACAATATAGTATGGACATTAAGTTTTTCAACATTTGTACTGCAAATAATATTAGCATTTTGTTATTCATTACATACGGTTGATGTTCAACGGAAATACTGCCAAAACATTTAACAAAAATAATTTTCTACTGATGGCTGCAAAAAGTAAGATTTAATCTAAAGAAAAACAAATCAAGCAATATCATACTACTATATCAAACAGAGTCTGCTGTGTACGACCTAGTTCTAATGAGATTTCTTTAGAGAAAATAAACATACAATAGCATAACTTACTCTAGTGTCTACTCGTCATGAACGCCGTTCATAAAGCCGAATATATATTCGAGTGCATCTTCCACAAAATGCCTTGGTGGGGGCAGAAGATGCAGGGCTATGGGCAAATCCTCCTGGGGGTTGGCCACAGCTTCATGGAGCTAGAGGGCAGCCTCATTGGGGTCGGGGGCAGCGGCATCCAGGGTCGCCAGCGCATTGTTTCCAATGATAGGCTCCATCGTTGATCGATACGCGTGAGTGATCGTTCACTAAGGTGTCCTGGCAATTAGGATGTCGATGCAGCATATATATAAACGGATATATTTTTAATGCTACTTATTGCCTGCCAAATATATCAAGTCCTTTTTAATGCTATTTATTGCCTGCCAAATATATCAAGTCGTTTTTAAGACGTAGATGATTCTTTCTAATTATAAAAAATCATGACGGGGGCGTATCAGATCTTTCTCCTTTTTTATAGTTGAATATTTTGTTCCTAAGGATTGACATATTTACAGTTCAATATCAACGAATCGAAAAAATTAACCTTTGTATAAAACCAGATATCCCGAATTAAGTACGCGTACAAAAAATACATACTGTCATAATGGCTACACGTAGAGTTGACAAGCAAAAAGAAAACTCACTTTAACATAAATGATTGTTCTGTGTGAATACATTATTATTCCAAATGTAGATAAAAGGACCGAGGGAAAGGAGCTATTTAATGAGCCGTCTTGAAAAACAAACTCATCTACTGTCCATTTTTCCTGGCTACAACTACAACATTGACGTATGATAGTGTTTCGTCAAGTGTCATTAAGCAGGCTTCGTGGATATCTTAGAAAAAACTTTTTGTTAGTACTAATAACATCGTAATACAGAAATGAACAAAAAGCCATAAAAATCAAAATAGTTTATAGAACTTACCTTGAAGATGATGAACATCATCATCTATGTCGGGGGAGAACAAGAATGTGCTCTCCCTCATAGTCTCCAGGCACTTATCCCTCAGGTTTAGCTATATGTACGTAACTGCAATTTTCTCGAATAAATTTTCAGTGCACTGCAAGTGGTACAAGTGACAACCAGCATGCTCTTGACTTAGGCGTATAGAAAGTATTTCCCGTCTGGAATGATAAAGATATGTTGATGGTAGTCAACTATCAAATATTAATAATCATATAAAACCTCAAGTACTGATTGGAGTTTACCGAAAGTTCATGATGCCTATCTCAACAAAATGGACCTGTCGTCTATATACTGAATCCCACCTATGTTGTATCCTACCAGCATAGACAAGAATACCAAGAACATCTGGAAAAAATTACGTCTGGCTGAGACAAAATGTTAAATCAATAAATATGCAAAAACAAACTAAAAGCTGTTGCATTGGTAATGGTTTTGTCCCGTAGCAAGGATATGGCACCAAGTTATGGGAAAAAAGGTGGACAGATTGTCGATGCAATACTGTGCACCGATGTCCTAACCATGGTCATAGCATTTAGTTCAATGACGAACTCCATGCATAGATACCAGAAGTGACCATCTAACATTTCCGTGGGGTTTATCCCAACGCTAGTGAAGTCATATGTTAGCCCGGTCTGTAGAATGTCGTTGAATCGATAAGCTTGGTTGTTAAACGCAATTGCTTCAATCTTTGTTCCCTAGAAATTTTTAAAAATTCAGATAACAAGACTTTAGAACACATGTGTATATACATTAAAAAAGGTTGATATGTTTAGTGATTACTAATCTCATACTTCCTGGTCCAGAAGTATGCAACGAAAGTATGGGTTTCCCATTGCATGCACCCTGATATGGGACTTCCACATCACCTTAGCTCGAATGATCCAACATCTATGATAGATATGTTCCATCTGTACACTTTGAAAATTCAGGTACCTACATAAAATAATACAAAATGATGGGATAAACAAACGGTGATGTCAGATAAGCGTGCATGAAGATCTGTACACTTGCCTGTTCATCGGAGGGACGATGGGATCCGGTGGATTCGCCATCACCCTCCTCGAGGGCCTCGAGCTGTACGATATCACCATGGTCAGGGAGCTAATGGGTGAAGTGTTAAAGAAAGATAGAGGGGCGCACGGGCTTTTATAGTCCAAGGGGCCCATAGGCGGGAAAATCAACATTCTTTCAATATTTGCATGTGGCCGCCTAGCGAAAAAAAACCTCTAGTATCGAAACGATTATAAATAGTAAGTTATGAGAGTTCTTTGGCAACAAAAAATTTATTGCTAAAACTTTTTGAATCAATTAATTATTTATAGATACTAGTGTTGATTTTAAAGGTCGAGTTGAATTTCCTGGAATATCTATTGAACTCTGTTGCGAGATTTTTGTTTGTTTGCTCATGGATCTTGGTTACGGCACACTACCAATGGAGGAGGAAGAATACTTCGACACCCCAAAGAATTGGATGTATTTTTCAATTCATGTAATGAGTTTTTGTAAGATATGTGCTACTTAATATATGGTCATTCGCATTTTCGCAAAATATATAAAACTCGGGTGAATTTTTTGTGTTGTGTAATTCCAATGAGTGTAAGTTCTATGTTTTATGGATAGAGTGACTAAAGTGGATATACCACTTTTCTTTTGAAAAAGGTGGGTATAGCACTTTCTAAGAAAAAAAGTGGGTATACCACGAGTGTATTTTACACTCTCTTTTTTAGATAGAGTGTAATTTACACTCAAGGAAAATGCTACTAGTACAGCCCAACACTAGACAACCCATGAGTTGCAAAGGAGGAAGGCAAGCCCATTACCCAAGACTATTCACGGTGTTGGAGTTGAAGTCACCATCCCTAAGTAGCCGAATACCTTAGGGGACACAAACCACAACTCAAACAACCTCAAAAGCAATGGGGAACAAAATGGGTTAGGATGTGAAAGTCGGTGGCGTTAATGCGGATGATATGGTGGAAGCCCTAGGCAAAGATGCCAAAATTCCAAAACTTTGATTGACTCAAATGATAGTGGAACTATTTTTGTGTGATGGGGGATGTCAATACATTTAAAACGAGCTAAAGCACGTCAAAATCGGACTCCAGATGAATTAGTTATGGTCAAAACGGTGAAACATGGGAAGCTGAAATGCCAGGGGCCTGACATCCGGGGTCGGGGCCGGATCCGGGGATGTATGTACAGAACCACGTCAATTTTTTGCCTCAGGAGCCAGATGTTCGGAGCTATGGGTCGGCTGTCAGGGGGGAGCAGATGTCCGGGGCCAAGGGCCGGATGTCGGGGCTCCAAATCCGAGGATGAACTCAAGGAACTCGATTTTGGGGGAGGAAATTGATGATTTTGGGGGGAAAATTGGGGACATTTTGTGGATGGAAATTGGGAAAAATTGGGGAGAAGCTAGATCTACTCAAGACACAACTAATCCATGGATCAAATTCAACAAAACGTCATCCAACCAACAAATCACAAAGAAATTTGGGGGCTATTTTTGGTGGGGATTTTCGAAATTGGCTCCAAATTCGTGATCAATGTGGCTCAAGATACCAAGATGATGTAGGGTGGAACCCTAGAGGGCCAATATTTCATGATTGGAGCGGATCCCGCGAATAACACTAAGAACATACGAGGGGAAACACGAGGGAAACGAGAGGAAACACTCAAATTGACTCGATCCAACCACACATATGCTAGATCCACAAACACAAAGAGAGTACACGATCCAAATCCCACAAAGGGGGATACAAAGGTAGCTAGTTCATCCCAATCCGTGAGGAGTTGAGGTCTTGAATCCAAGATGGATCTTCCCAAGAAGGGGTCTTCATTCCCCTATGGGATCCTCTCCATAGGAGGTCCTGAACTCCAATGGAGTGGTCTCTCTCTCTCTCTCTCTCTCTCTCTCTCTCTCTCTCTCTCTCTCTCTCTCTCTCTCTCTCTCTCTAGAGTAGGTAAGGAGAAAATCTCACATACAAATGAGCTATCCTATTTGCTAACCCTAAAACGTAGGCGGAGGAGGAGTATATATAGCCAAGGGCGTGAAGGGGTACATTAGCTTCGGCCCAGATGCACTGCACGCAGGCGGGAGGTGCCAGATGTCCGGGCGTCGGGCCGGATGTCTGGGCCTTCAAGAAGGTGCCGGATGTCCAGGGAAGAGGGGCCGGATGTCCAGGCAGGCATGGTTTTGCATTCTGTGAAGTAGGCTAGATTTCCGGGCTGAGGGCCGGAAGTCCGGCCGCTCGCGTTGGGCCAGATGTCTGGGCAGCTCGAGCGGGATGTCTGGGGCCTAGAGCTGGCTTGTGGCCCTGCTGTTGGTGGTGAAGCCACCAGGGGCCGGATGTCCGGGTCCTGTGGACTTTCTCCGGTTTCGCTCGTTGTGCTCCTTCATCCGTGTACTTGGGGACTTGTCCATCATCACGAGCATCTCCATGGTCGTCTCCTTGGTTCCTGACCACATGTAGTGTCCTTGCATTAGGTAGCAACCATGTCTCGCATAAATGGAAAGGGGAAGAATTTAGGAGCGGGTTCACCTTGTGTCCAATGACGTGTGTTTGAGGTCTCGCCATATGTCCGCTCTGGGCTTGGGGTGTCACGTCCCTAGCCTTGCTATGCACTTGGACTATCTTGGTTGCCGCATCATGTTTAAATTTCTCTTAATTTTGAAATGGGGATTGTTTCAAACCCTAGCATCAAAGGAATTCACTAGGTTCAACTAAAATAATTTCAGTGAATCCAAATGGCTTTCAAAAATGTTCATCATTTCTGGAAAATGCTGGAAGCAATAACCAGAGGTGTTGCACATTTTTCCATGACATATTTGGGCTCTGAATTAAATCTTATAGTATTTGCATATGGGCATTTAAATGCTACTAAATATTTTAAATGCTCAAATAATCATAGACTAAAATGTTTACTGTTGGATATATTCCAAACAGTAGTCATGGTTAGTTTCATGATTTTTGGAAATTCCCTGACATTTTTAATAAAGCCCTGAAGTTACGGAAATAATAGAAAACATGAATTAATAAAAAGAAAGGAACTTACCTGGCAAGGCCCACCTGGCCTGGCACTGTAGCAGCCCAGCTGGGCAAAGCCAGCCCAGCCCGCCATCGCAGCCATCCCTGTCGTCTTCCTCCTTTTGCCAGGAGGACGGAGGGCGCGTGCCCGACGCGCGCACGGCCACCGCACGCCACCTCCTGCTTGCCGACGAGGGCCTGGACGCCTCCACGATGCCACGCGCTCCCCTCGACTGCTCTCACTCTCTCGCGCGCTCATTCTCTCCTCTGCTCCCTCTCTCTCGCCCGGACCGAACGCGTCCGTTGCCGCCGTCCGAAACCACCACGGCCACAGCCACCCCCTCGCTTCCTCTCCGCGTCCCGAGCTCCGCCACGACCCCGTGGAGCTACACACCCGACGCACGCGACCGCAGGAGCCCTGCAACGTCGTCCCCGCCGTCCTCATCGCCGCCTCTGCCGGCGATCTCCACCGTCCGATTCGGCGCGTCCAGAGCTTCCCCGACCTCACCGTCGCCTCCGCTAGCCCCGCCGTGAGCTCTCCTACGTTCCCCCTCTCTCTCTGTGGTTCTTCCCCGTTGTAATCGTGCTAGCCACCGTGTCGAGCGCCGCCGTCCGCCATGGACGCCGGGCATGGCGTTGCCGTGCTGCTGCGCTCAGACCCACGAGCCTAGCGAGCTCCTAGCTGCCCCAGGACTCCGCTTATCTCCTCGTTTGGCCTCTCCGCACCCCGCAGCCCCGCTCCACTCGAAGCCGAGCTCCGGCCGCCACCGCGAGCTCGCTTCCGGCGAACCCCGGCCACCCCCGCACCTCCCGTTGGTCTCCCCAGATGCGCACGGGCACGGGCTACCTTCTGGTGCCCCTGGCGCGTTGATCCGTCGCCTCTGGCGAGGTCCGAGCGAACTCCGCCGCGGTTCGAGGTCACCGTCGGCGACGCTCCGGCGACTATCGACGTGGCCATCTAGTTAGGCGCTAATCCCCCACCACTTAACCCCCTAGCTCACTTACAGACGGGCCCCACAGCCCTTAATTAACCAGGATTAGTTTCTGACCAGGATTAGATTAACTCCAGTGGGCCCAGGCTGTCAGGTTTGACCGGCCCAGTCAGCTTTGACCTGGCCCCACTGGTCAGCCTCTGCTCCTGCCTTGTTACACTGACATGCGGAACCCACGCGTCAGGTTTGACCGTGGCTGACCGTGTTGACCTGCTGAGGTCAGCATGACGTAGTGCTGACGTCATAAAGCTTTTTCTGGTGTTTTTGTTAATTCAGGAAATTCCAGAAAATAACCAAAACTTCTAAAATTCATAGAAATTCAACCGTAACTCCAAATGAAATAAATTATATATGAAAAATGATCAGAAAAATCCAATCTATCCATCTGTACCATTTTCATGCATGTTAGAACAACTTACAGCTGCTGTTTAGCACAAATCATATAAATGGCATTTAAATATCCACATATGGAGTTTGAATTTGAATCCTGGATTCAAACCAACTTCATTTAATATGGTTTTAGTTGCATTAGCTCAATCAACAACATATTGCCA
Source organism: Aegilops speltoides (assembly GCA_021437245.1). Lineage (NCBI taxonomy): Eukaryota > Viridiplantae > Streptophyta > Magnoliopsida > Poales > Poaceae > Aegilops > Aegilops speltoides. The sequence goes on from CM038141.1 coordinate 448,202,160, forward strand.
TGACATTATCATGCATCATATTTGTTGCATTGCATTGATTGTGTCCCTCTTTGTTTGCCGGTATTTGTCCCCTCTCGATAGACGTGGTTTCGACGATGAAGATCGATGACACTGATGAAGAACTATATTATCTTCAGAAGTGCCAGGCAAGCAAAACCCCCTTGTTCATTCCGATAAAATCCCACTCTCTCGCTCCTGCTCTCTTTTACTGCATTAGGACAACAACGATTCATCTGTTACTTGCTGCGGTAGCTGAACCCCTTTATCCTTTGCATGACCTGTCATTCCACAGTAAATAGATGAAACCCACTAGCATGAGTAGGAGTTGTTTGAACCCTGTTGTGCCTACTCATACATGCTTGTTTGTCATGCCTGCTACTGCTTAGAGTTGAGTTGGTCTGATCCATCGAGGATGAATCAGAGGTGTGTGAACATGTCCTACTGTGTGTGCGCTAAGTGTGTGAACACGATTTGGTAAAGGTATCGGTGAGAGCCCATGTAGGAGTACATGGTGGGTTGTCTCATTGAAGCCGTCCTTAGGAACTGAGTTCTGTGTTTGTGATCCATGATACAGCTACTACCATGCATTGGGCCCTGAAATATGACCCCGCTCGACTTCTTATTCACCCTTGTCCTCTGTCCAGGAGTTGCAAGTAGTTTCGTGTTTGTAGTATCTTTGGAGGCCGTGCGCAGTGCTGACCGTAGGGGTGGGCTGTGATGCGGTAGGCACATGGCCGGGTAAACCGGGCGCCCGTTTGGTGTCACGGAACCCTGTTCACATCGTTTGAGGCTGTGAGCGAAACTTCGGCCGAAACTCCTCATAGATGGAACCCAAATAGGCGATAAACCTGGACTAGGGACTTGAGTGTCTAGGTAGGTCGTGGTCTACAACCACGTCGCCTTTCGCTTGAAGTCTGCCGAGCACATGTCGTGTGCAGACACTAAGTGGTGGAAACATGTATGAAGAAGTACACCCCTGCAGGGTTAATATGATCTATTCAAATAGCCGTGTCCGCGGTAAAGGACTTCTGGGTTGCCTATAACAGTTCATAGACAAGTGAAAGTGGATACTCTAAAATACGCAAGATAAGTGTGAGTGCTATGGATGGCGTTCTCGTAGGGAGACGGGAGCGGATCCATAGTGGTGTATTGATATGGTGAATATGTGGACTCGTGTGCGCCACCTCAAAAGAGTTACTTGTAGTCGTAGTTTAGGATAGCCACCGAGTCAAAGCTGGCTTGCTGCTGTTAAACTCCACCATCCCCTTTTATTGATAATGATGCATTTGTAGTTAGTTCTGATGTAAGTCTTGCTGGGTACATTTGTACTCACATTTGCCTATTTTATGTTTTTTGCAGAGAGACTTCAGTCTCGCTAGTAGTTCCACGTGGACTTCGACGTTTAGCTTGATACCTCAGCTACGATCTTGTGCCCTCGGCAGGATCTAGTAGATAGTCAGGCTTTCAAGCCTTTTTCATTTATAGATGTCTGTACTCAGACATGTTAAGCTTCCGCTTGTGTTTTGATTTGTATGCTCTGATTGTTGGGTCATGAGACCTATGTCTGTAATATCTCGCTCCTCGGAGCCTAATGAATAAATACTTGAGTCGTAGAGTCATGTTGTGATGCCATGTTGTATTTGCACATATCGAGCATATTGTGTGTATGTTTTGAAATGCTTGGTATGTGTGGGATCTGACTATCTAGTTGTTTATCTTTAGTAGCCTCTCTTACCGGGAAATGTCTCCTAGTGTTTCCACCGAGCCATGGTAGCTTGCTACTGCTCCGGAACACTTAGGCTGGCCGGCATGTGTCCTTCTTCGTTCCTGTGTCTGTCCCTTCGGGGAAATGTCACGTGTTGAGTACCGGAGTCCTGTTAGCCCGCTACAGCCCGGTTCACCGGAGTCCTGCTAGCCCAGTGCTACAGCCCGGAACTTACTCGCTGATGACCGACACGTTCGATGCTGGGTCATGGATGCCTGTCCCTGTAAGTCTGTGCCACTTTGGGTTTACGACTAGCCATGTCAGCCCGGGCTCCTTTTCATATGGATGCTAGCGACACTATCATATACGTGTGCCAAAAGGCGCAAACGGTCCCGGGCAAAGGTAAGGCGACACCCGTGGGGATACCGTGCGTGAGGCCGCAAAGTGATATGAGGTGTTACAGGCTAGATCGATGTGACATTGAGTCGGGGTCCCGACATGGGGAGTAGTCGTAGTGTACATGGGGATGATCATAGGATGCTCTGCATCATATCCCCCCCTCCCCCGGGGGAAAGATCCGACCTCGGACCGTAAACCTCATCACCATGGAAACGGCTGCCGTGGACGGACTTGTAGTTGGACGGAGTTGAAGATATGGCGCAATCCAAGTACTCCACGATGTTTCCTGAGCGGTATACATGCAAAAAGAGAAAACACAAACATCACTCAGAAATACAATGGTTAGCACACACTAGGTGTCTATCAAGTAAGTATGAGGTCATCCGCTGGAATTTTTCATGACAAGGCACAAGATGCTTATCCAAATGATGTAAAATGACATGTAAAGCATTCATGTTGTCAAATGCATTTGTTGTATGCACAAAGATGTTGTAAATGTGATTAATGCGACCATTGTGCAAAATGATGTCATAATGGGACAGTGTATCAAAAGCATGAACATGGCAATGGATGCTCAATACGATTATGTTATCATGCAATTGATGGTTGGAAATATGATCATGATGTATGAATATGCCATAAAGGAAGATCACAACAAATTTGCTAAGAAAATGCACAAGCTCATATATCATGGATGACATGGTAATACAAGATGTAACAAGGCAATCATAATGTGAGTCAATCCATGCAGAAGATGCAAATTTGTTATGGGTGGTGTTGTACAAGGGCTCAATGTCGTGGTAGAAGTGGTGGTCCGGTGGCACTTCCAAAGTAGGCGCATCCACTAAGTTCGAGCACTTCTCAACATGAAGGTCCATACGGTCCATCTCCAATGTCGGTCCTCCATCTAATAGATGTATCATGTAGACAAGACGGAGCAAAAAACAATGAAAGAATGGCCCATCCAATATGCGTATAGGAGAATGGCTCAAAGGGAAGGAGTTCACCTTATGAATGTTCCCGATGATGTTGGTTTTGCACATCATGTACGCCGTCACATAACCAATATGTCTCATGATGGTAATGCTTTGTGAATCCTTCAAAATGAAATAACATGAGAAACACTCGGAAAAACAAATGAGGTTAGCGAAAATGCAACACCTATCATTCATGTGGTGAAATACCCAATAAGTGTTTTCATCATGTTTATCAAGGGCAAGGGTGTAGGGCATGGTATGTAGGCGTATGATGCGAGTACATCATTCTTATCATAAGAAGGGACAAGGGGCGTAGCGTCTGGTCATTGGGTCCCATCAGGAAAGAATATTCTTCCAAGTCCAAAAAGAATGACACGTTCTTGTAACTTCGTACATACTAGTTTATGGACAAATCATACTACGTACCATAGTGTTATTGTGTTTGCCATATGTTTTTCCTTTAATACTATTTAGAAGCATATATGATGGCTGAAGTAGCTTTTAGGATATTGAGATCATAGAAGGCACTGATTGTATAGGTGAAGAATGTTGGGATTTGCTTGAGGTGGTACTAAACACTCTAGTAATTTGTTGGTTCTGTTATTAGTAAATATTATATATTGCAAAATATATTTTACTCTCCATTATTAGTGTTGATTTTAAGGTCTAGTTGAGGTTCCTGGAATGTATGTTGATCTTTGTTGCGAGATTTTGGTTCTTTTTCTCATGGATCTTGGTTTTGGCACGCCGCCGATTGATGAGGAAGAAGACTTCGACAACCCAAAGACTTTGATGTATTTTTAAATCCATGTAAGAGTGTATTAGTAAGACATGTGCTACTTAATATATGGTCTTTGCCGTTTTTGCAAAAATAGATAAAACTTGGATGACTTTTTTGTGTTGTGGAACGCCAATGACCATAAGTTGTATGTCTTATGGAGCAAGTGACTAACGTGGATATACCACTTTTCTTTAAAAAAAGTGGGTATACCACTTTCTAAGAAAAAAGTGGGTATACCGTGAGTGTATTTTACACTTTTATTTGTTTTGAGATAGAGTATAATATATACTCGATGAAAATGCTACTAGTAGAGCCCAACACTAGACAATCCATGAGTTGCAAAGGAGGAAGGCAGGCCCATTACCCGCAACGCACACATGTAGCATCGTGCGAATTCTCTAAAAATCTGACAGAGAGAGTCTGGAAAAAAACATCCAGACCAGACCTTCATATTAATCCAGCGTCGGAACAGATCGGAGCATAAGGTAGTAGTATGGAACATGTCTTACAGATTCCTCAGCATCCGCAGTTTCCCGATCGCCGGCGAGAGTGTGCCGTCACGGCTCCATGTTTCGCAGTAGTCTATGAGCAAGCAGATGCAGGGAGAGAAACCATGTGAAGCCAGTGGACTTGAGCAATCGCATGTCTCTACCACATCACGTGATGAGCCTCATAGTCGTGATTATGATTTTTGATGGATTTTTTCAAACATAACATTAAGCACGTGCTTGCATTGTCTTGTAACTTCGTACATACTAGTTTATGGATCAAATCGTACTAACATAGTGGTATTTTGTTTCTAATTCGTTTTCCTTTAATATTTTTCACAAGCACGTATGATGACTCAAGTAGCTTTTAGGGTATTGAGACCATAAAAGTCACAGATTATATGGGTGAAGAATGTTGGGATTTGCTTTAGGTACTACTAGTAATTTGTTGGTTCTGTTACTAGTAAATATTATATTATTGCAAAATATATTTTAATCTCCATTATTAGTTTTGATTTTAAAGTCTAGTTGAATTTTCTAGAATGTCTACTGAATTTTGTTGTGAGATTTTTCGTTCTTTTGCTCATGGATCTTCGTTACGGCCCGCACCAATCGATGAGGAAGAAGACTTTGACACCCCAAAGAGTTTTATGTATTCTTCAATTCATTTAATGGAGTTTTAGTAAGATATGTGCTACTTAATATGTGGTCATTCGCATTGTTTCAAAAATATATAAAACTCGGATGAATTTTTTGTGTTGTGTAATTCCTATGACTGTAACTATGGATAGCAACTAAAGTGGATATACCACTTTTCTTTTTACAAAAGTGGGTATAGCACATTCTAAGAAAAAAAGTGGGTATACCACGAGTGTATTTTACACTTTTCTTTCTTTTGAGATAGAGTGTAATATATAATCGAGGAAAATGCTACTAGTAGAGCCCGACACTAGACAACCCAAGAGTCGCAAAGGAGGAAGGGAGGCTCATTACCCGCAACGCACACATGTAGCATCATGTGAATTCTCTTGAAGTCCGGCAGAGGGAGTCTGGTAGAAAACATCCAGACCAGACCTTCATATTAATCATGTGTCTGAATGTATCAGAGTGTAAGGTAGTAGTATGAAACAAGTCTTATAGATTCTGCAGCTTCCGCAGTTTCCCGATCATCGGTGAGAGAGTGCCGTCAACATCCATGTTTTGCAGTTGTCTACGAACAAGCAGATGCAGGGAGAGAAATCATGTGAAGCCAGTGGACTTGAGGAATTGCATGTGTCTACCACATCACATGACGAGCCTCTTAGTGGTGATTAAGATTTTTTGGATGGACTTTTTTCTTACATTAGCAAAGCGGCCCGCTCGATGCGCGGGCTAGAACTTTAGACAGATTACTAATGACATTATATTATTTTATTATTGTAAATAATTAAATAGAAGCACTTTATTAGTTTTTATTTTTAAATATAAATTTGTAAGGCCATATAGTTATTTAGCATTATTCTATATATGAGTGCATATTGTTGTCAAAGAAGTTGCATATATCATCCTTCAGGAAACGACCGTTAATGAAAAGGGTAGATGGTACTTTTTCATTGTCTCAATCGTATATTTTGGCTCAAAAAGAAATGGAAAAAATGAACTTGAAGACAAATATGAAATTTGGTGGTTGGTGGGAAGAGACTATTTCATTGTCCCGAGGTTATCTGAAATTTAATAATATGTATGAGTAGTAAGTTCAATACAGCACATATGTTAATTTCTATTCTGCTTGTCGTGGGAAACTGGATAAAAGAAAATGCGCCTCCTGATCTTCTGTATCAAATTATCTTTAGACCCATATACTATCTACCGCTCAATTATGCACACCGTATCATTTATTTTATCATTTTCTCTGATTGTCGTCTAAACCATCCTATTGTGCGTGCCCGCCTCTTTGATTATCTAGGAACTAATGTTATTGTACACATGCATACTCAACGCCTAATTCACCATCAACTTCTTACTTGGTCACTCGCGCAAAGTCACATCCCTGAAAATCTAACTATTTAGGGTCGACCGGCTTATAAATGTTAGTCCAAATCAAAAATAGGAAGAAGAAAGAAGTAAAGAAACTACTATACAATATTAATTTCTATTTCATTTGCTGTGGAAAGTTTCTTTTACTGAGTTGGCCACCGAGTAACATATACTCCCTCCATTCCATAATGTAGAGCGCCCACGCTTTTTGAGATTTAAGTTTCACCATAAATTTAACCAACCTGCGCGACTGCGGCAGCAACAAAAATTATACCATTGAATCGTATTCCAAAGAAGTTTTCAATGTTATAACTTTTGCTCCCGCCGCAATTTTTCATGTTGGTTAAATTTATGGTCAAATTTAAATCTCAAGCGGGCGCACTAAATTATGGAATGGAGGGAGTATAATACATGTGTGTGTGGTCAATATCTCCTTTAGTGAACGGTCACATGTATCTAAAGGAAAACTCTATGTGTTACTAAATATAATAATATTAACACTACGTTGATGTCCTACCTTTTCATTGTTGCAATTCCCGTAATGAAATTGGTATCAATTTTTCTTTGGGCACTCAAGAAACTTCACAACAGAGTGTTTGTTATGCTCTCTTGGATTATTATAGAGAGGGTTTGTTGTGCTTTATTAGATTGCCTATAAAGAACAATAACTCTAACTTTGCGAGTTTGACCAACCATTTCAATTTGAGATGTAAAATTCCTGGATTTCATATGTAACATGACAACAGCCACACCAACTTTCCCATCCAAGGAACCATAAAGAAGCATAGAAGGGAAATCTTCAAATGAGAATTCTCGATATGTTGTTCGAACTTGCTCTTAAAATTTCATCTATCTCACACATATAAAAATATATTTAATATTCAGTTGTAAAAGCCATAATATAGAATGCAAGATTTGCAAAAAAAAAAACTACGGCATGCAACTAAAATGTTGGGTAATTAAAAATATGTTTCCACTCACGATGAGCTGACCATTTGGTACATTCTCGAAAGAGATATTACAGTCTTCATTCTACCTGAACAAATAGCTTGAAGGATGGGCCCTGTCATTGCAAGAAAATACCGAATTGTGTACAAGTGTTTGGGAGAGAAATAAAATAGTTCTATCTACAAATGTATCCCTTCCTGTGAACATCTACTAAATAAATTGGTCATCTAAAAAAGCCATAATATATACAGATATCTACTGACCTCTTTGTTTTAAAATGTCTTTGTTGATAGTGATAAAATCTAGATGGTGTATTGTATTATACAGAGGGAGTAGTAAAACAATGCTTATACCCAGCTATCATGTGCTTGTGCATAGCTCCGAATTTTGTGGATTTGGCATGTTTTAGATCCATCATGTTGTTACTATGAGACAAGTCTTCAATGGTACAGGCTAGTTTTCCAGCCAACTGCGCCCAGTCGAATGTTACGGTGATGGCCGCATGCGTGAGGCCGTACTCATATACGGTATTCCTGATCTATTTTAAGTCCGCCAAGTGGACATAGGCGAAGCGAGCTCAACTCATAGGCGGAGTTCCATGGGAGGCGTCGTCTCCGACTCGATCTACTCCGGTTCATGCTGGCTACGGTAGCGATTACGGTCGATGCCAATACTGCCTGGACGGATCTGGCAGGTGGGCATGGATCCGCGGGAAACTCCAGGCCGGCATGGCGGCCGCACCAAAGTCGACGCCCTCGGCGCCGATTCCCTTCCTGGAGGCTTCCGTGTGGATCATACGCCGCCCACCTCTGCCATGAGCGCAGATGAAAGCATCTGTTGCTCTGTTAGGGTGACGATGGCACTTTGGTGTCGTGTTCTTCCTGAAGGCGTCGGCCGGGGTACTACTCAGGGTGGTGGAGTTGCTGGTAGTTCGAAGTCGACGCGAGATGGCATGTAGGTGGAGCGGTGTGGCATCAAACGTATCGTCGATGGTGGGTCTCGGCGGCTTGGTGCAGTGGAGACTTGGTGTTTGATGCGCGGAGATGGACTCGCGCAAGAGGAGGAAGCCGTCTGCCGTCATGGTGGCGTTGATAGCAGGGAGGGCTGACAAGCTCGATGCATCAGTTCTGCTCTGAGGATGGACCGATGGAAGATGGAGGTAACGGCCCTTGCAGCGTGCGGTGCTCACTCGGAGTGTGCAAGGCCTGTGTGGGACCTAATCCAGGTAGTGGCTTGGATGGGACACCCAGGTTTAGATGTTAGGCTTTGATGCGATGTATGTTTGGTATTAGGCCCGGATATTCGGCACACCTCAATCAAGGGGATAGAAGTAGCAACAGTGTTGCCAAGATGGTGGCTTCAGGCTTATTGATGTATCATCTTATATGGTCTTTGTGAATAATTAATAATATGGTTGCATGTATCGTCCAGATGCAGAGGCCGGGGTACATCCTCCTTTCCTATAAAAAAATATCAAGGGGATAGGAGTAGCAACAGCGTTATCAAGATGGTGGCTTCAGGCTTATTGATGTATCACCTTGTATGGTCTTTGTGAGTAATTAATAATATGGTTGCATGCATCGTCCATATGCAGAGGCCGGGGTACATCCTCCTTTAAAAAAAACCATGTAGAACTCAGATCGTTCTCCTGCCATGATTGTTTGCTGGAACCGTACCTCATCCTCCCCGTCCAGAAATTCTCAGAAGAATGATTCTCCGGATCTTCCTCATATACAAGCGAAGCCAAGCCGTATGTCCTTGATCGTCATGCAAGACACTGGAGCCCCGCAGCTGGGGCATTCTCATCATCGTGGAAGGAACTATGATCGCACCTTGGTTTACATAATATTTTAATCCTTATGTTCGCTCAGAACGTGTCTCCAATCTAAATAATTTTCGTCCCATGCATGTCCAGTATTGGATCAGCTCTCCATACAACTCTGAAAGCAAAGTTCTAATGGCTAGAACACCACTGTGCAAATAACATTGAAGAATAAACTAAACCCAACACATGAACCCAAATCAAATATTGGTGTCCTCCTTTTCACCTCCACGCCACCAATCAAGATAGTTTTGGCGGAATGCTCTTTTCATTGACCGTACCTTCTCATTACCTTTGCAATAAAAAATTTATTTTAGTTTGTCGAGATCAACTGACAAAGTTACACGGATCAGGCCCCACGTAATTGATCCATACTATGGATGAAGGATTCAGTTGGCCTCAATACGCTTGCACATACACAGCAGGATAAATTGATCTATTCCTCCTTTTCAAAGCGAGCCGTGCTAGCTGATTGATTGCCGCCGGCCGGCAACCCACGAAGTCAAAACTTGACTCTCTCTCCTAGGTGAATTCTCTCCGCCAAGATTATATACATACAGAGTTGCCTTCTACCCACTACTTACTACCAAATATGCAAGCAACAGCTGAATCTAGAGCTTAGAAGCAATTAATCTGATTAACACACTGTGATTATTCCAAACAGCTATCTTCATTGGAGTGCGTATGTACATCCTGTGATTATGGATTCATGGCGATGGGCTGCATGCGTAGGTGTCAAACACTCCCCCTCACGTGTGGCTCCCTCAGGTCTAAGCATGGACCGAAAGTAGGCTGCAATTTAATTGCGCCAGCCGGGTCTTGAACTCAAGACCCCTTGGCTCCGATACCATATAGAAGTGCGTGCTCTAGCCAATGCAACCAAAAAGACCGATCTGATGAAAAAGACTAGGCAGCACATTATACCTCAACAGTAAGCTCGTAGGTCATAGGAGGCAAGAAGATTGCGGCAGCCGACAACATGTTGCATTAGCTGTAGAACGCCCCCCTCTTTATATTCCTGGCTAGAGAACACAATTTTCAAATCTATGTTTTCTCTTCGTGTACACACTCCCACCTTCTCCCCATATCGGCAGGAAAAAGAAATCATCCCAGGGGGTCCCTGCCAAGCATCCCCCTTCTACACTCCAAAAACCAGGTTTCCTTTCGTCTACCTTCCTTGAATATATGCTGCTCATCCCGTTTCTGCTTGCCCATCTTGTTAATCTTGTCGATAACTAGGGTAAGATCGAAAAGGAGGTATGGGAAAAACATCGCTCATTCCTGCTGACAAAACCAGAGAGAGAAAAATGGAGCTACCTGATGAAATAGCAGAAGATTCGATTGATAGCGAGAGGACAGTAAGCAATGATTCTGTGGGGATCGCATACTGTGGCAGCCAAGCCGAAGATGACGACCTGGATGCAGATTCTGCTATGGTATTACCTGCTATCGGACGGAAGCAAGCAAGATCTGACGAGCATGGTTATACCGATGGCCATGAGATTGATTCTGCCTCCCATGCTGAGAGGGTCGTTGTTGTCAGCCCAGAATCTTTACCAGTAGCACAAACCGGAGACTATGTAGATATACCTCTCCCTAAGTGGCTAAAGGATATAGATTCAGGAGCAGGAATGTGAACGGTTGTTAAACAATTTCGAAAAGATGGGAAGCAGTATGACAAGGTTAGTGTACTCATGTTCTTCTGTGCTCTTTCCACTAACAATTTTTGTTGTGTGCTAATCCCTAATCATCTCATAGCATATGGAGTGTTTACGTCATGAGCATTCAGACCAAATGATAAATTATTAAGATTCACAAAGATGTGTTTTAATTGAGTTATCTTATAAATTTTTGATCTTTTGCGTCCAAATAATATTCTGCATATGTGAAACAAGACATGGGGCACAATGATATCATGTTATTATTGAATTCTCTTGTGTACTGAATGGTTAAAATAATTAAAACCCACTCGACCATTCATGTGACGCTTCACAATCTGATGCCATAATTTCAAAAAAAGTGGTTATACCACTTTTTAAGAAAAAATGTGGGTATACCATGAATTTATTTTACACTCTTTTTTCAGATAGAGTGTAATTTAAATTCGAGGAAAATGCTAATAATACAACCCAACACTAGACAACCCATGAGTTGCAAAGTAGGAAGGCGCGCCCATTACCCGCAACGCATGCATGTAGCATCGTGCAAATTTTCTGAAAAAAACGACAAATAAAGTCTGGAAGAAAATATCCACACCAGACCTTCATATTAGTCCAGCGTTCAAACGTATCAGACCGTAAGGTAGTAGTATGGAACAAGTCTTACTTATTCCACAACATCCGCAGTTTCCCGATCGCCGGCAAGAGTGTGTCGTTAAGGTCCATGTTTGCAGTTGTCTATGAGCAAGCATATGCAGGGAGAGAAACCATGTGAAGCCAGTGGACTTGAGCAATTGCATGTCTCTACCACATCAAATGATGATCCTCAAAGTCGTGGTTAGGATTGTTGGTGGATTTTTTCAAACCTGTCATTAAGCACGAGCTTTCATTGTCTTGTAAGTTTGTTTGTACTAGTTTATGAAACAAATCATACTACCATAGTGTTATTGGGTTTGTAACCTTTTTTACTTCAATATTTTTCAAAAGCATATACAACGACGAAGTACCTTTTAGGGTATTGAGATCATAGAAGGCACTGATTATATGGGTGAAATATTGGGCTTTGCTTGAGGTACTACTAAACACTCTAGTAATTTGTTGGTTCTGTTATTAGTATATTCTATTATTGTAAAATATATTTTACTCTCCATTAGTAGTGTTGATTTAAGGTCTAGTTGAATTTCCTAGAATGTCTATTGATCATTGTTGCGAGTTTTTGGTTCTTTTGCTCATGGATCTTGGTTTTGGCACGCCGTCGATTGACGAGGAAGAAGAATTCGACACCCCAAAGACTTTGATGTATTTTTGAATTCATGTAAGGGTGTATTAGTAAGACATGTTCTACTTATTATATGGTCTTTCGTGTTTATGCAAATATAGATAAAACTTTGATGACTTTTTTGAGTTGTGGAACACAGATGACCATAAGTTGTATGTTTTATGGATCAAGTGACTAAAGTAGATATACCACTTTTATTTTAAAAAAAGTGGGTATACCACTTTCTATGAAAAAAGTGGGTATACCATGAGTGTATTTTACACTTTTCTTTCTTTTGAGATACACTATAATATATACTCAAGGAAAATGCTACTAGTAGAGCCAACACTAGACAACCCATGAGTTGCAAAGGAGGAAGGCAGGCCCATTACCCCAAACGCACACATCTAGCATCTTGTGAATTCTCTAAAAATCCGACAGAAGGAGTCTGTAAGAAAATATCCAAAACAGACCTTCATATTAATCCACCGTCAGAATAGATCGGAGCGTAAGTGTAGCGCCCAAGATGCGATTCTATCCCAATTACATGATGAATTCATGATTGGGGCACAACTGCATTTCGAGCGCATAGCAAGGTGGATACCATTACAACATACCATGTACTGAATAGATGAGAATATCATATACAGGCTTACACTCTCCACAAGCTACAACACGAATATATCATACATATCAATCATCATACAGAAGAGCAGGATCCGACTACGGATGAAATCAAACGAAAAAGAAGAATGACTTCCACCCTGCTAATCCTAGGCTTCCGACCCAGAACCTACCCCTTAATCAAAGAAGAAGAAGCAGAAGAAGAACTCCAAAATCAATCAAGTATCGCTCTCACGTCAAAGCATCCCTTTACCTGTACCTGCACTTGTTGTTGTAGTAATCTATGAGCCACGAGGACTCAGCAATCTCATTACCATGGGTATCAAGACTAGCAAAGCTTAATGGTTATGGAATGGTTAAGTGGTGAGGTTGCAGCAAGCACTAAGCATTTTATGGTGGCTAACTTACGATTACAAGAATAAGAAGAGCAACTATGCATAACGGTCGCAAACTAATAATGATCAATAAGTGATCCTGAACTACTTATGAGTCAAACATAACCCCACTGTGTTCTCTTTTCGAACCACTCGTAAAGAGACGGTCACGGTTACACACGCGGTTGGTGTATTATAATTCGGATCTGGTGTCAAGTTCTCTACAACCGGATATTATAAATTTCCAATCTGCCACATAATTGCAGGCATGGCCCTTGAAAAGATTAAACCCTGGGGTGTCCCAACTTAGTCCATCATAAAATCTCCCGATCCATGGAGGAAAATCTCCATCTTGGGACAACCCGATCAAGCTCGGAATCCCGGTGCACAAGACATTTCGACAATGGTAAAACAAAACCAGCAAGACCTCCCGACGTGCCGACACCCTGATAGTAGCCGCGCGTATCTCGCCTCAAGCCACGGTCGGATGGGACAAGCTACGAGTAAAACCTATCCTCTAGTTTCTCCGTGGTGGCCCCATGGGCTGCCCGGTTTGGACCAACACTCATGAGGAGCACCGGCCTGGGTTGTTGATTAATTGTCCTCGGGTGCTAGCTGATCCCTATGCAAGTTTTAGTTATTATTAGGCAAATGGTAAAACCAAAGTTGGGCCTTGCTATAAGAGTTTTACTCAAAGCGAACTGTCAAGGGGGGCCCATAAAGCCCGACCGTGTAAGGTACACAAATCAAGGAACATAACACCAGTATGACGGAAAATAGGGCGGCAAGAGTGGAACAAAACCCCAAGCAAAAGGCTAAGCCTTCCATCCTTTACCAAGTATATAGATGCATTAACTAAATAGGAGATATTGTGATATCCCATGATATCCATGTCCCAACGCGGAACAACCTGAAACTGTACCTGCATCTAGCAACGATATAAGAGGGGCTGAGCAAAGCAGTAACATAGCCAAACAATGGTTTGCTGGGATGATGGAAATGGTATAGGCTTATCATGGCATATTGGGAGGCTTGATAAACAAGTGGTAGGTAGCGTGACATAGTGATAATATCGAGGCAACTAGCATGCAAAGATAGTAGTAATATCCAGGGCAATGATCATCTTGCCTGAAATCCCGCTAGGAAGAAGACCGAATCCATGAAGTAGATGAACCCACGTAGTCGAACGAATCCTCACACTCGCAACATAACCGGAACTATCAGAAGAAGCACAACCGGAAATAAGCAAACAACATGGTAAACCAACAAGCATAATCATGGCATGATGTACAATCAAGTATGATGCATGTCCATTTTAATAATTCATGGCATGGCAAAGTGCAACAATCAAATACTTCAAAATGAAGTGGAGCTCAATATGCAACGAGTTGCATATTGACAAAACACCACATTCAGTTATTTAGTTCACTCCCGTTTATGCTACTCATTAATATTAAATGTTGGTTAACATGGCAAGAGGTGAAGCATAATAAAACTAACTATTTAGGCAAGTTTAAATGAGGCCGGAAACAACAAACAAGAATTCCGGAAAATCCCCATATGCAATTTTTGAAACTGGTACTGTTCTGCCCTGTACACAATTTTAAAGTTGTTAAACATAAAAATTAATGCCACAATGTTAATCTATGCATTTTTCTACACCAATTACATATAAAGTTTATTTAAATCGGAGCTACGGGTAATTAGTTATGAAATAAACCATTTAGCATGACATTTATGCAAATTCATGCAAACAACGATTTTAAACATCTTTATCATGGATGAACGTTGTAAATTAATAATCTATGCAAAATTCTAATAATTTTACATGTATAAGTTGTTTAATTCCGATGCACATTTTGTGAGTAATGATATGCATGAGCAAGGAGGGTTTTTCTATAAAATTGGCAACCTCTGGATAATTGGCAAAATTCGCTGGACATAGGAAAAAAACAATCGGGCCAAAACTGAGGTGAACTGGGATGGGGGGAACTTCTCACAATGGGCCAACGGGACAGAAGCGGAGAAGGCCTGGTGCGTTGTTGCGTTCGATGCGAGGCAAAGGAGCAGTCGCAGGGACGTGGATTTTTAGAGCACCTACGTCCCGGCCCTGCTATCCTAACTCTCCAATATCGCATTAAGATGCGTGCGACACAACTAACTTTCTATATGAAATTTTCTCTTTTTTGTTTCTCTCATAAAAAAACATATTTTGAAGTTCAAACCTTTGCAGTGTGTCAAAGCTTTCTAACCAGAATCTAGGATAAATATTTCAGAATTTTTTGTCCTGCATAAATACTAGAAATACAATTTTTAAATCAAACAAAACTTATTTTGTATATTTATGTTTGACAAGAAAATCTGAAAGATTTATCCTATATTCTAGTTAGAAAGCTTTGCCACGCTGCACAGGTTTAAACTTCAAGATATGTCCTGTGTGGGAGAAACAAAAAAGAGAAATGTACTTGCATGAATCGCGATGTAGAAAATGGATGGCTAGATAGAGAGGGCCTGGGTGCAGGTGCCCTATTATATATTTCCCGCAGACGAAGCCTCCTCCTCTCGAACAGAGGCAGGAGCGGGACTTGGGACAAACACTCCGGCGAGGGCGCGAAGGCCGGCGAGCACGGATCTGGACGGCGACGCAGGTCAACGCAAGGGAAGGCAGCGACTTGAGGCGATGCGGGCGCGTCTCGATCAACACAAGTAGAGCATAGTGGCAGTGGGACTTGGCGCCTCAATGAGGAGGAGCAGCTCCAGGAGAGGGACTTGGTCAACATGGGCGTCGAGGAAGGAGCTTCGGTGCGGCGGCGTAGTCCAATGGCGACAGGGACGGCAGGAGGAGGCGCTGTGAAGACAATAGGGAGAGAGAAGTGTGAGAGGGAGAGATAAGGAGACCGGAGAGAGAGGGAGAAGGAAACATGAGGGGAAGGAGAGGCAAGGGGCGAGGGGGTCCTGGTGGAGCTCGTTGGCAGGGTGGAGCCCGGCGGGGAGGCGGCCAAGCTCGAGGAGCAGCAGAGGAGGCCTTGGGCGCTGCTTACGATCCGTCCTGGATCGAAGCACAGGAGGAGGGAGGCGACCAGGCGGGTTGCTCGAGCGCGATGGGGATTGGTTGGTTGGTCGGGGAGGGATCTGGTGGTTGGTTGGGTGGATCGACTGGATGGATGGATCGAGGGGTTGGCTGGAGGTTGGCGCAGTGGGGAATGGGAGGATCCCAAGGTGGGAGATGCTGGCGGCGGTGGGATGGGACAGGCATCCTGACTCTTAGGGTTCCCAAAAATGGAGGAGGGGTGTGCTTAAAAAGCTAACGGGGTAGTTTCCGGATGATTTGGACCCATTGGTCATGACTGAGCGGTCCGAGTTTGGGCAATCTTCTGGACGCGTGCGAGGGGTCTGAGAGAGGTCGACAAAGACAAAGGGGCCCGACAAAAGGTCAACCGAGACAAAGAGAGAAGTGGCAACTACGAACGGATGCCTGTTTTGTGAAAACGTGTGAATGCAATGCTCATGATGACATGATGAAATGCAACAAGCAAATAAATCACACGGAGACAAAGAAATAACTGGAGGGCATCTGGAGCGTCGGTCTTGGGCTGTTACAGTAAGGTAGTAGTATGGAACATGTCTTACAGCTTCCACAGCTTCCGCAGTATCCCGATCGCCGACGAGAGTGTGCTGTTAAGGCCCCATGTTTTGCACTAGTCTATGATCAAGCAGATGCAGGGAGAGAAACCATGTGAAGCCAATGGACTATAGCAATTGCATGTCTCCAGCACATCACGTGATGATCCTCATAGGGATGATTATGATTTTCAGATGGATTTTTTCAAACCTGTCATTGAGGACGTGCTTGCATTGTCTTGTAACTTCATACGTACGAATCTATGGAACAAATTACACTACCATAGTGTTATTGTGTTTCTAATTTGTTCTTCCTTTAATATTTTTCAGGAGCACGTATGACGACTCAACTAGCTTTTAGGGTATTGAGCTCATAGAAGTCACTGACTATATGGGTGAAGAATGTTGGGATTTGCTTGAGGTACTACTAAACACTCAATACTTTGTTGGTTCTATTATTAGTAAAGACTATATTATTGCAGAATATTTTACTCTCCATTATTAGTGTTGATTTTAAAGTCTAGTTAAATTTCCTGGAATGTCTATTGAACTTTGTTGCGAGATTTTGGTTCTTTTGCTCACGGATCTTGGTTACGGCACGCGCCAACCGCTGAGGGAAAAGATTTCGGCACCCCAAAGAATTGGATGTATTTTGCAATTCAAGTACGGGAATTTTAGTAAGATATGTGCTACTTAATATATGGCCATTCGCACTTTTCAAAAATTTATAAAACTCGGATGATTTTTTTGTGATCCAATGACTGTATGGTGTATGTTTTATGGATAGAGTGACTAAAGAGGATATACCATATTATTTTAGAGAAGTGGGTATACCACTTTCTAAGAAAAAAGTGGATTTACCACGAGTGTATTTTACACTCTCTTTTTTTGAGATAGATTGTAATTTATACTTAGAGAAAACGCTACTAGTACAACCCAACACTAGACAAACCATGAGTTGCAAAGGAGAAAGGCATGCCCATTACCCACAACGCACACGTGTAGCATCGTGTGAATTCACTAAAAATACGAGAAAGGGAGTCTAGAAGAAAACATCCAGAACAGACCTTCGTATTAATCTTGTCTCCGAACATATGGGAGTGTAAGGTAGTATTATGGAACAAGACTTATAGATTCCGCAGCTTCCGCAGTTTCCCGATCGGCGGCGAGAGTGTGCCGTCAAGATCTATGTTTTGCATTTGCCTATGACCAAGCAGATGCAGGGAGAGAAACCATGTGAAGTCAGTGGACTTGAGCAATCGCATGTGTCTACCACCTCACATGATGAGCCTCATAGTGGTGATTAAGATTTTTGGATGTATTTTTTTCTTACATGTCATCAAGCACGTGCTTGCATTATCTTGTAAGTACATGCGTACTAGCTTGTAGAACAAATCATACTACCATAGTATTATTGTGTTTGCAATCTGTTTTTTCTTTAAAAAAAATCAGAAGCATATATGACCACTGAACTAGCTTTTAGGGTATTGAGATCATAGAAGGCACTGATTATATGGATGAAGAATATTGGGCTTTGCTAGAGGTACTACTAAACACTCTAGTAATTTGTTGGTTCTATTGTTATTAAATATTCTGTTATTGCAAAATATATTTTACTCACCATCGTTAGTGTTGATTTTAAGGTCTAGTAGAATTTCCTAGAATGTCTATTGATCTTTGTTGCGAAATTTTGGTTCTTCTGCTCATGGCTCTAGGTAACGGGAGGCTAAAGATTTGGATGTATTTTCAATTCATGTAAGGGTGTTTTAGTAAGATATGTGCTACTTAATATACGGTCTTTTGCATTTTTTTCAAAAACAGATAAAACCCGGATGACTTTTTTGTCCATTGGAACTCCGATGAT
The DNA here is from genome assembly GCA_021437245.1 of Aegilops speltoides. Classification (NCBI taxonomy): domain Eukaryota; kingdom Viridiplantae; phylum Streptophyta; class Magnoliopsida; order Poales; family Poaceae; genus Aegilops; species Aegilops speltoides. The sequence goes on from CM038141.1 coordinate 448,220,695, forward strand.
TGTAAGTTTTATGTTTTATGGATCGTGAATAAAATGGATACACCACTTTTCTTTTTAGAAAAAACTGGGTATACCACTTTCTAAGAAAAAAAGTGGGTATACCACAAGTGTATTTTTCACTCCCTTTTTTGGGATGGAGTGTAATTCATACTCGACAAAAATATTACAAGTACAGCCCAACACTAGAAAACACATGAGTTGCAAAGGAGGAAGGCAGGACCATTAGCCACAACGACACATGTAGCCTCGTGCGAATTCTCTAAAAATCTGACAGAGGAAGTCTGGAAGAAAAAATCTAGACCAGATCTTCATATTAATCTTGTGTCCGAACGGATCAGATCGTATGGTAGTGTATGGAACTAGTTCTATAGATTAAGAGGCATCCGCAGTTTCCCGATCGCCGGCAAGAGTGTGTTGTTAAGGTCCATGTTTGCAGTTGTCTACGAGCAAGCATATGCAGGGAGAGAACCCATGTGAAGCCAGTGGACTTGAGCAATCGCATGTCCCTACCACATCACATGATGAGCCTCATAGTGATGATTAAGATTTTTGGATGGATTTATTCAAACCTGTCCTTAAGCTTGTGGTTTTATTGTCTTGTAAGTTTGTACACACTAGTTTATGGAACAAATCATACTAGCATAGTGTTATTGTGTTTGTAATCTGTTTTTCCTTTAATATTTTCACAAGCATATATGACGACTGAAGTAGCTTTTAGGTTATTGAGATCATAGAAGACACTAATTATATGGGTGAAGAATGTTGGGCTTTGCTTGAGGTTGTAGTAAAGACTCTAGTAATTTGTCTTTTCTTCATTAGTAAATGTTATATTATTGCAAAAATATATTTTACTGTTCATTATGAGTGTTGATTTTAAGGTCCAGTTGAATTTCCTGGAATGTCTATTGATATTTGGTTTGAGATTTTGGATCTTTTGCTCATGGATCTTGGTTATGGCATGCCGCTAATAGATGAGGAAGAAGACTTCGACACCCCAAAGACTTGGGTGTATTTTTCAATTCATGTAAGGGTGTTTTAGTAATATATGTGCTACTTAATATGTCGTCTCTCCCATTTTTGCAAAAATAGATAAAACTTGCATGATTTTTTTTTTGTGTTATGGAACTCCGATGATCGTAAGTTGTATGTTTTATAGATAGAGGGTCTAAAATTGATATACATTCTTTTTTCTTTTAAAAAAAGTAGGTATAGCACTTTCTAAGAGAGAAAAGGTGGGTATACCACAAGTTTATTTTACACTCAGTTTTTTTAGATATAGTGTAATTTATATTCGAGGAAAATACTACTAGTACAACCCAACACTAAACAACCCATGAATTGCAAGGGAGAAAGACAAGCCCATTACCCGCAACACGCACATGTAGCATCGTGTGAATTCTCTAAAATTCCGACGAGGGAGTGTGGAAGAAAGTATCCAGACCTAACCTTCATATTAATCCTGCGTCGGAAAGGATCAGAGCGTAAGGTAGTAGTATGAAACAAGTCTTAAGATTCTGCAGCTTTCGCAGTTTCCTGATCACCGGCGAGAGTGTGTCGTCAAGGTCCATGTTTTGCAGTTGTCTGCGAGCAAGCAGATGCAGGGAGAGAGACCATGTGAGCCATTGGACACGAGCAATTGCATGTGTCTACCACATCACATGATGAGCCTCATAGTGGTGATTAAGATTTTTGGATGGACTTTCTCAAACATGTCATTAAGCTCGTGTTTGCATTATCTTATAAGTTCGTACATACTAGTTTATGGAACAAATCATACTACCGTTGTGTTATTTTTATTGTAATATGTTTTTCTTTTAATATTTTTTATGACGACTGAAGTAGCTTTTAGGGTATTGACATCATAGATGGCATGATTATATGGGAGAAGCATGTTGGGCTTTGCTTGAGGTACTACTAAACACTCTGGTAATTTGTTGGTTCTATTATTAGTAAATACTAGTCAATGTGTATGTGCAATGCACGTTAGTTTCAAAGTATATTAAGTGCATACGGTTATTAAGTAGGATATTATTTGCGTGTTATTATGTGATTAGCACTACATTTGGCATGAAATTAACTGCACACTACACGTGTTGAGCGCTCAACATTGAAGCAGTCTAGGTCGTTGGATTGACATGATTTGATGGCCCAGATTAATTGGATCTGCCCCTTTGGGTCTTTTTATATTGGTATAGATTCTATATTGCAAAATATATGCACTCTCCATTATTAGTGTTGATTTTAAGGTCTAGTTGAATTTCCTGGAATGTCTATTGAACTTTGTTGCGAGATTTTGGTTCTTCTGCTCAATGATCTTGGTTATGGCACACCGCCAATGAATAAGGAAGAAAACTTCTGACACCCCAAAGACTTGGATGTATTTTTCAATTCATGCAAGAGTCTTTTAGTATGATATGTGCTACTTAATATATTGTCTTTTGTGCAAAAATAGATAAAACTCGGATGATTTTTGGTCTTGTGGAACTCCGATGACTGTAAGTTGTATGATTTATGGATAGTGACTTAAGTGTATATACCACTCTTCTTTTTAAAAAAGTGAGTATACCACTTTCTAAGAAAAAAAAGTAGGTATACCGCGAGTGTATTTTACACTCCTTTTTTAGATAGAGTGTAATTTATACTCAAGGAAAATGTTACTAGTACAACCCAACACTAGACAACCCATGAGTTGCAAAGAAGGAAGGCAAGCCCATTAGCCGCAACGCACACATGTAGCCTCATGTGAATTCTCTCAAAATCTGGCAGAGGGAGTCTGGAAGAAAACATCCATACCAGACCTTCATATTAATCTTGTGTCCGAACGGATCGGAGGGTAAGATAGTAGTATGGAACAAGTTTTACAGATTCCGCAGCTTCCGTAGTTTCCCGAATGCCAGCGAGAGTGTGTGGTCAACGTCCATATTCTGCAGTTGTCTACGAGCAAGCAGAATCAGGGAGAGAAACCATGTGAAGCCAGTGGACTTGAGCAATTGCATGTGTCTACCACATCACATGATGAGCCTCATAGTGGTGATTAAGATTTTTGGATGGATTTTTTCTAACCAGTCATTAAGCTCGTGCTTGCATTGTCTTGTAAGTTAGTACATACTATTTTATGGAACAAATCATCCTACCAAAGTGTTGTTATGTTTGTAATTTGTTTTTCCTTTAATATTTTTCAGAAGCACATATGACGACTCAAGTAGCTTTTAGGGTATTGAGATCATAGAAGTCACTCGTTATATTGGTGCAGAATATTGGGCTTTGCTTGAGGTACCACGAAACACTCTACTAATTTGTTGGTTCTGTTACTAGTAAATATTCTATTATTGCAAAATATATTTTACTCTCCATTATTAGTGTTTATTGTAAGTTCTAGTTGAATTTCATGTTATGCCTATTTATCATTGTAGCAAGATTTTGGTTATTTTGCTCATGGATCTTTATTACGGCACGCCGGCGATGGATGAGGAAGAAGACTTCGACACCCCCACAGAATGGGATGTATTTTTCAATTCATGTAATGGTGTTTTAGTAAGGTATGTGTTACTTAATATATGTTCTTTGGCTTTTGTGCAGAAATAGATAAAACTCCGATGACTGTTTTGTGCTCTGGAAACTCCGATGACTATAAGTTGTATGTTTTATGGATAGAGTGACTAAAGTGGATATACATTTTTCTCTTCAAAAAAAGTGGCTATACCAATTTTTAAGGAAAAAAAGTGGGTATACCATGAATTTCTTTTACACTCTTTTTTTCAGATAGAGTGTAATTTATATTCGAGGAAAACTAGACAACCCATGAGTTGCAAAGTAGGAAGGGGGCCCATTACCCGCAACTCACATATATAGCATCGTGCAAATTCTCTAAAAACGACAAATAAAGTCCGGAAGAAAACATCTAGACCAGGCCTCATATTAATCCTGCGTTCGAACATATCAGAGCGTAAGGTAGTAGCATGTAACAAGTCTTACTTATTTCGCAGCTTCCACAGTTTCCCGATCGCCGGCAAGAGTGTGTCCTTAAGGTCCATGTTTTGCTGTATATGCAGGCAGCGAAACCATGTGAAGCCAGTGGACTTCAGCAATCGCATGTCTGTACCACATCAAATGATGAGCCTCATAGTGGTGATTAGGATTTTTGGTGGATTTTTTCAAACCTGTCATTAAGCACAAGCTTTCATTGTCTTGTAAGTTCGTCTGCACTAGTTTATGGAACAAATCATACTACCATAGTGTTATTGTGTTTGTAATAAATTTTTCCTTTAATACTTTCGAAAAGCATATAGGAAAATTGAAGTAGCTTTTAGGGTATTGAGATCATAGAAGGCACGATTATATGGGTGAAAAAATGTTCGGCTTTACTTCAGGTACTACTAAACACTCTAGGGATTTTTTGGTTCTGTTATTAGTAAATATTCTATTATTGCAAATTATATTTTACTCTCCATTATTAGTGTTGATTTTAAGGTCTAGTTGAGTTTCCTGGAATGTCTATTGATCTTGGTTGCAAGATTTTGGTTCTTTTGCTCATGGATCTTGGTTTTGGCACGTCGTCGATTGATGAGGAAGAAGACATCGACACCCCCAAAGAATTTGATGTATTTTTAAATTCATGTAAGGGTGTATTAGTAAGACATGTGCTACTTATTGTATGGTCTTTCACGTTTATGCAAATATAGATAAAACTTGGATGACTTTTTTGTGTTGTGGAACTCCGATGAGCATAAGTTCTTTATGGATCAAGTGACTAAAGTGGATATACCATTTTTCTTTAAAAAAAAGTGGGTATACCACTTTATAAGAAAAAAGTGGGTATACCATGAGTGTATTTTACACTTTTCTTTCTTTTGAGATACACTATAATATATACTCGAGGAAAATGCTACTAGTAGAGCCCAATACTAGACAACCCATGAGTTGCAAAGCAGGAAGGCAGGCCCATTACCTGAAACGCACACATGTAGCATCATCTGAATTCTCTAAAAATCCGACAGAAGGAGTCTGGAAGAAAATATCCAAACCAGACCATCATATTTGTCCACCTTCGGAACAGATCGGAGCGTAAGCTAGTAGTATGTAACATGTCTTACAGCTTCCACAGCTTCCGCAGTTTCCCGATCACCGACGAGAGTGTGCTGTTAAGGCCCCATGTTTTGCACTAGTCTATGATCAAGCAGATGCAGGGAGAGAAACCATGTGAAGCCAGTGAACTATAGCAATTGCATGTCTCTACCACATCACGTGATGATCCTCATAGTGCTGATTATGATTTTTAGATGGATTTATTCAAACCTATCATTAAGGACATGATTGCATAGTCTTGTAACTTCATATGTACTAGTTTATGGGAAAAATCATACTACCATAGTGTTATTGTGTTTCTAATTTTTTTTCCTTTAATATTTTTTATAAGCACATCTACAACTCAAGTAGCTTTTAGGGTATTAACATCATAGAAGTCACTTATTATATGGGTGAAGAATGTTAGGATTTGCTTGAGGTACTACTAAACACTCTAGAAATTTGTTGGTTCTGTTATTAGTAAATACTATATTATTGCAAAATATTTTACTCTCCATTATTAGTGTTGATTTTAAATTCTAGTTAAATTTCCTGGAATGTCTATTGAACTTTGTTGCGACATTTTGGTTCTTTGCTCATGGATCTTGGTTATGGCACGCGCCAATCACTGAGGAAGAAGATTTCCACACCCCAAAGAACTGGATGTATTTTTCAATTCATGTAAGGGGATTTTAGTAAGATATGTGCTACTTAATAAATGGCCATTCGCCCTTTTGCAAAAATTTATAAAACTCAGATGAGTTTTTTGTGATCCAATGACGGTATGTTATATGTTTTATGGATAGAGTGACTAAAGAGGATATACCATATTATTTTTAGAAAAGTGGGTATACCAGTTTCTAAGAGAAAAAGTGGGTCTACCACGAGTGTATTTTACTCTCTCTCTCTTTTGAGATAGATTGTAATTTATACTCAAGGAAAATGCTACTAGTACAACCCAACACTAGACAAACCATGAGTTGCAAAGGAGATAAGCACGCCCATTACCAGCAACGCACACATGTAGCATCATGTGAACTCACTAAAATACGACAAAAGGAGTCTAGAAGAAAGCATCCAGACCAGACCTTCATATTAATCTTGTGTCCGAACGTATGGGAGTGTAAGGTAGTATTATGGAACTTGTCTTACAAATTCCGCAGCTTCCGCAGTTTCCCGATCGGCGGCGAGAGTGTGCTGTCATGATCCATGTTTTGTAGTTGGCCACGAACAAGCAGATGCAGGGAGAGAAACCATGTGAAGCCAGTGGACTTGAGCAATCGCATGTGTCTACCACCTCACATGATGAGCCTCATAGTGGTGATTAAGATTTTTGGATGGATTTTTTCTTACATGTCATTAAGCACGTGATTGCATTATCTTGTAAGTACGTATGTACTAGTTTATGGAACAAGTCATACTACCATAGTGTTATTGTTTTTGCAATATGTTTTTCTTTAAAAACAGGAAGCATATATGACCACTGAACTAGCTTTTAGGGTATTGAGATCATAGAAGGCACTGATTATATGGGTGAAGAATGTTGGGCTTTGCTAGAGGTACTACTAAACACTCTAGTAATTTGTTGGTTCTATTGTTATTAAATATTCTGTTATTGCAAAATATATTTTACTCACCATTATTAGTGTTGATTTTAAGGTCTAGTAGAATTTCCTAGAATGTCTATTGATCTTTATTGCGAGATTTTGGTTCTTCTGCTTATAGCTCTTGGTAACGGCACGCCAAAGATTTGGATGTATTTTTCAATTCATGTAAGTGTGTTTTAGTAAGATATGTGCTACTTAATATACTTCTGCATTTTTTCAAAAACAGATAAACCCGGATGGCTTTTTTGCCATGTGGAACTCTGATGATTGTAAGTTTTATGTTTTATGGATCGTGAATAAAATGGATATACTACGGTTCTTTTAAAAAAAAACAGGGTATACCACTTTCTAAGAAAAAAAAGGGGGTATACCACGAGTGTATTTTACACTCTCTTTTTTGAGATAGAGTGTAATTCATACTCGACGAAAATATTACTAGTACAGCTCAACACTAGACAATACATGAGTTGCAAAGGAGGAACGCAGGCCCATTAATGCACACATGTAGCCTCGTGCGAAATCTCTAAAAATCTGACAGAGGGAGTCTGGAAGAAAACATCTAGACCAGATCTTTTTATTAATCTTTTGTCCGAACGGATCAGAGCGTACGGTAGTAGTATGGAACTAGTTCTATAGATTCCGCAGCTTCCACCGTTTCCCGATCGCCGGTGAGAGTGTGCCGTCAAGGTCCATGTTTTGCATTTGTCTAGGACCAAGCAGATGCAGGGAGAGAAACCATGTGAAGCCGGTGGACTTGAGCAATCGCATGTGTCTATCACATCACATGATGAGCCTCATTGTGGTGATTAATATTTTTGGATGGATTTTTTCTAACCTGTCTTTAAGCATGTGCTTGCATTGTCTTGTAAGTTCGCATGTACTAGTTTATGGAACAAATCATACTACCACAGTGGTATTGTGTTTCAAATTTGTTTTTCCTTTAATATTTCTAAGAAGGACATATGAAGACTCAAGTATCTTTTAGGGTATTGAGATCATAGAAGTCACTGATTATATGGGTGAAGAATGTTGGGATTTGCTTGAGGTACTAATAAATACTCTAGTAATTTGTTGTTTCTGTTATTACTAATGATTCTATTATTGCAAAATATATTTTACTCTCCATTATTAGTGTTAATTTTAAGGTCTAGTTGAACTTCATGTTATGTCTATTAATCTTTGTTGCGAGATTTTGGTTCTTTTGCTCATGGATCTTGGTTACGGCCCGCCGCCGATGGATGAGGAAGAAGACTTTGACAACCCGGAGATTTGGATGTATTTTTTAATTCATGTAAGGGTGTTTTAGTAAGATATGTGCTACTTAATATATGGTTTTTGGCGTTTTTGCAAAAAATAGAACTCGGATTACTTTTTTGATTTGAGGAGCTCCGATGACTGTAAGTTGTATGTTTTATGGATAGAGTGACAAAACTAGATATACTTTTTTTCACAAAAAGTGGTTATACCACTTTTTAGGAAAAAAATGTGGGTATACCATGAATTTATTTTACACTCCTGTTTTTAGATAGAGTGTAATTTATATTCGAGGAAAATGGTACTAATACAGCCCAACACTAGACAACCTGTGAGTTGCAAAGTAGGAAGACGGGTTAATTACCCGCAACGTACACTAGTAGCATCGTGTAATTTAAGCACAATTTTTTATGTTTACCTTTTGCATACACATTGTAAATTTTTTATACATCATTAACTTTTATTATACACATGTTTAAAAATTTACAAATACATGATTAATATATTTTTCGAAATGTATTCTTTTGTCTACCTTTTGTATAACAAGTTGCATTTTTTGCATAGATCAGGAACATTTTGCAGTCATATGTTTAATGTTTTAAAAATACTCTCTAAAAATCCGATAAAGGGAGTCTGGAAGAAAACATCTAGACCAGACCTTCATATTAATCCTTCTTTCGAACGTATTGGAGTGTACGGTAGTAATATGGAACAAGCCTTTCTTATTTTGCAGCTTCCGCAGTTTTCCGATCGCCCGGTGAGAGTGTGTCATTAAGGTCCATGTTTTGCAGTTATCTACAAGCAAGCAGGTGTAGGGAGAGAAACCATGGGAAGCCAGTGGACTTCAGCAATCGCATGTCCCTACCACATCACATGATGAGCCTCATGGTGGTGATTAAGATTTTTGGAAGGATTTTTTCAAACATGTCATTAAGCACGTGCTTACATTCTCTTGTAAGTTCATACGTACTAGTTTATGGAACAAATCATACTACCATAGTGTTATTGTGTTTGCAATCTGTTTTTCCTTTAATATTTATCAGAAGCATATATGACGACTGAAGTAGCTTTTGGGGTATTGAGATCATAGAAGGCACTGATTATATGGGTGAAGAAAGTTGGGCTTTGCTTGAGGTAGTACTAAACACTCTAGTAATTTTTTGTTATGTTATTATTAAATATTCTATTATTGCAAAATATATTTTACTCTACATTATTAGTGTTGATTTTAAGGTCTAGTTGAATTTCCTGGAATATCTATTCATCTTTGTTGCGAGATTTTGATTCTTCTGCTCATGGATCTTGGTTATGGCACGCCGCCAATGGATGCAGAAGAAGACTGCGACACCCCAAAGATTTGGATGTATTTTTCAATTCATGTAAGGGTGTTTTAGTAAGATACGTGCTACTTAATATATGGTGGGGTAAACATCGGCGGCCGATTAGCCGCTTGACAGCGACGTGGAGGCGGAAATCTTCAAAACCTTGTGCTCCGGCCAGAGGAGGAGGTTATCGAGGCGGATGAGGAGGAGGCAAAGGCAATGGCCGGCTTTCTCGGGTTCATGGACGGACATGGTGGTCGGGGGCCGGCGATCGTTTAGATTAGGTCTACAGTAGGTTTAGTACAGTTTGTGCGAAATATGTAATGAATTTCGTCCAGCTTGTAGGAAAAGGATTCGAAATATAATGAATTTCATCCGGTTAATTTCATCCGGTTAATTTGAAATTTGCTTTGTTTGCACGAATTTAGTCTGGTTAGTTCATATAGTTGTCGAAAGGTATGCGGGCAGCATCGGATGGCATCCATCAGTGTCCTCGGACAGATGCCGGTGTAAATTTGTGGGCCAGCGCTGGAGATGCCCTAAATATCATGCTATAACCGCTAACTCCATTATTTGGCAGGGAACAGTTATCCCTCGATGAAAATAAGATCCGCGGTGTTTCGCACTCCTCTCGCGTAAGAGTGTAAACTCTTGCTTACATAAAAATGGAGCAAGTGGACGGCACTGTAGCACGTCATATCACTCAAACTAGCCCGCCTAACGAGCGGGAAAGCACCGCCCTCGTCATTTTGTTCTGGATTTCTATCGATCGATCGCACGAAAATGTTATGCTTCGCAAGTTCTAAAGGAAAAGGCAGCACACTTACGACTCGTACGCGTCGCAACCCCGACAGTCCGGCTCGCACGCCGCTCACCAGAGGGGACACGCATTGTCTTGCAATTTCACTGACATGTGGGACCGTAATTGAATAAACCATCGATAGCCGAAAGCTAATCGCTCGGCGGGCATCGGCTGAGAAGAGAGAAATGGAGGAGGGAGAAGAGATCGCCCGCCCGCCGTGCACGGACTCCAAGAAATATATGGTGATAATGTGAGGTGGGCCATGCTGGAGTCCGGACCGCTTCCGGAGCCCGCTCTCACCGCCCTGGCCCCTCAAGACGCCAGCTGCCCGCTGCATGCATAGCAAGTAGTCCCTGCTTATGTGGAGGAGAGAGGCATTGACAAAGTCAAGGAGTAACAGTGGAGACAATAGCTTTCATCAAAAATAAACAATGAATACTCGTTGCTCGTCCTCTATATCGGAAAGAATACTTTCATTCACCGACATGTGGGACGTCGACCATCCTAGTCCACCTTCCATGCACAAAATTATCTTGGTCTACCCCGGTCGTATCGCAGGCCCAACCTTTCCCACTGTAAGTTGTCCGGATGAAGGAACCATCATGACTTCATTGAATTCCACTTCTTCAAGAAAACTTACTGTACCCTCAATACTGCTACCACACGCAAAGACTGGACGGCACTGTACCACGTCATATCACTGAAACCCTCTAGGCCAAACTAGCCCGCCTAGGTCATCGATTTTGGAACGGAGGGAGTACATCTCTGCACTGCTATGATTTTTTGTTGCACGTTCTCTGTACTTTTGCTACGATTTTCCTACCCTATGAACCAAATGAGGCCTGAATGTATGTCGACTATTGTCTGATCGATCGCTAAGCCTACAATTTTAGGAGCTAGGGCTATTGGTCGATCGACGAGGGATAAGTATAAGCATACCATGAGCTCATCAGCCCCAACGTTTCTCTTCGGTGAGTGTTTTGCAAGTACTATAGCTCGCACAGTAGCTAGCCTACTAACACCAAGAATCATCAAACAAGCCATGCTGATATGATAAACAATTCAAACTTACATCTAAGCATGCCATATATTACATCAAAAGCTGGTGAGGATACATCTGTTTCCATAACTTAGAGAGGGTTCGCATGATTCACTATCAAACAAAAGTAGCAAGATCCGCCCACACAAGACAGTGCACTAGCCCTAAGATGGTTTGATAACACGCATCGTTCTAGTAATTAAACACAGGGCAATGCAAACTACCCTGAAGGATTAGTGAGACCAACTATTTCTTGTCATCGATCTCTCAAGCAATGACCACAGCACGGACAGTGGCATGGTAATCGATTTCTGGGACGATGTCCACAGGACTGACCGCGACATCGGAATCGATCTCTAGGGCGATGTCCACAGGATGGACAGCGGCATCGGAATCGATCTCCGGGGCGATGCCAACAGGACGGGCCACGACATCGGAATCATCAAGGACAACCTGCACAACCCTAACATATTAGCAAGCACATTGCAAATAATCAAAAACCACAACTATGGTAATAAGCCATTATTTTTTACCTTGTGCAGCTCACCGGGGGATCTCATCCCTCCGGGGGCCATCTCCTCGTCCTCGATGGGGGCCATCACCTTGCCAGGGGAATACTGCTTCTCAACGGCAACTATCTCCTCAAACTCGGTCTTGAGCCTCACATAGGTGGCAATCAGAGTTCCTGGGGTAGGCATGGTGGGGCCCTTGCTGTTCTTCCAACTTTCTTTGAGGAGTTCGTCCGCCAACGTCCTCAACTCTTTAACGAGTGCTTGTTTCTTGGAGTTCTTCGTCTCCATGGGTTGGCCCGCCAACATGGTCAACTCGTTGGTCGGTGCTCGCTTCCTGGAGATCGCTATCTCCAGTGGGTTGTCCGCCAGCAACTCTTTGCCTAGTGCTCCAGGATCAATCAATGAACTGACAAACAAAAAGCAATCGAAAGGAAACCACAATCGCAATGAAAACGGGAAAAGAATAGGATGTGAGAATCGGTTGATTGCTTCGCAAAAGAAGATTATTGGAATGAAAATATAGCAGCATAACTGATTCACCCACCTTTCCTTCGCTCGATGCAGAAGAAAAATGGCGAAGTGAGTAGCACGGAGTGAGGTTTTCTTCAAGAAAGGGAAGAAAGTGCTTGAACAGCGTTCCAATGAAATGATGGTTGCTTCGTCCAGTCCAACTTGGAGGCTACCTTACCACCTTGGTAAAGGTGTGGGTTTTGTGATATGATGGGTCATGACGGCCACACGGGGTGACAGTGAGTCTCATTGTAGCACCTCGTTGTGATTTGGTGGATGGCACGCGGGCCCGGATGCTTTGAAATGTCCGCATGTAGATAGAGCGGCTAGTCATATAGGAGTACTCAATATTGTGCAGCGCGACCAAGGCGGAGAGGAAAACGAGAGAACTATGTAATTAATGCATGAGTTTAATTAGGGTAGTTTTGTAAAGTACGAGATACATTCCTCCAATCGCAAAATGCCTTGGTTCATGAGACTTGAGATTTGAGCCCTATAAACCGAAAGGGAGGGGGTACTGCACACAATGTAGTCTAGTCACTTGTCGAAATCTCTAGTAAGGCAAATACTCCTTTCTGGTTACAGGTCTATACTACTCCCTCCGTCTAGGTGTGTAAGTCATCTTACGAAAACCAAATAGTCCCAAAACACTTAGGCGCGGTGCATTAACTTCTACCTTGTTTCTTGTTTCCTGACATACGTATCAAGCAATAAGAGATGAGAGGTGTGCATGCTTTTAATGACTTGCAATGGCTAGTTCATTGCATGGAATGCTATTAATTAGCAAATAAACATTGGTGACCCCAGGAGGAAATGGTGCTAAGCGCGTGGACCTATGCAGAATGAGTATCAACCAATGGATAATGGAGTTTAATTGTTAAACAATAGCAATTTTGTCTCATGCAAGAGCCTGGCTAGTACTCCAAGGAACCGCACCACGCGAGCGTTCGCAACTGCCACGTTTGGTTTGCGCTTGGCTCTTCGCCTCTTCGAGAAGGCGAACAATGATGTTACTCCTACTTCTACAGTATCGAATCCACTGCTGCATGTCCGTCCACCTCGTGTTGGAGGGATAGCGTGTAGCGAAAGCTTCTACTTACTGCTCCTGCCTTTGCGTCTATGACAGGTGGGCCCAATAGGTGGTTGGCCCCCCTGTCATGCAGCCAAAGGCAGTGCGATCAAACACCGAGCTCATCCATGAGGAGAGGCGTCGTAGTAATCAAATTACTTGGTCTTGTACGAGTTGACGCGACACATCAAAGCACTTCACTCGATAAAAGTCTTTTTACACATTTCAAATGGGCTACTTCGTATGTAGGAGTAGACATATTCTGCTTCGTATGTAGTCACTTGTTGCAATCTCTAAAAAGACTTACATTTGGAAACGGAGGGAGTACAATGCATGCATGCATGCCGTGACTTTCCTTTTGATACTTGCATGTGTTGATTTGATGCACCTTGCCAAATTTTGACTATAAATTTAACTAACCAAATTTTCATGCATGTCACAAAAAATTACGGGGCTGTTTGGATTGTGACTATGTTTGTCTTATGTTGCCACATTATTTTTCCCACACTTGCCACACTTGCCTAACCTAAGTTGCTCAAATTGTTAGACACACTTTGGCTTGCCTAAGGGAATCTTGCCACAATTTTTGTGTCTATGACATGTGGGGTTCACTGCTAATAAAAAAATTCTTGTCTTAGGTGTGGCTAATAAAAAAGACTTATATTTAGGAACAGAGGGAGTAAAAAATATAAAATATTAATGCATGTTGGGGCAACCCACGTTTCCGCTAATTTTAGCCGTGGGCTTGTTCACAATTTTTACGAGGGGGTGGTTGTTCATTTAATGGAGGGACTTGTAGTACCAGACTTGAACGATACAAAGTGCGATCTGGCACATCGTAACACCACTTGGAACAAGCGGGTAGATATCTCGAAAAATAATTAACAACTAAAAAAACCGTGACCTGGCATGTAGTAGTACACAATTTTAAACGATTGTTTTGAAGGAGTGAAAAAGGAAAACTACCCCACTACTTATATATAGGCCGGAGCCTCCGCGCTTGGTTGCTAGGGTTGCTCTATTCACACACTCTCATCCTCTCCAGATCTAAACAAGATAGGGGTAGTAACACTGTCTTTCTCCCATCAAAAAACACTGGCTTTCTATCCTCATCGCTGGTTACAGATCCGGACGTATCCCCCTCCGCCTGTGAAGGGGTGGAGGGGCAGCATTTAGACCGTCATCGACAGTGAGGGAGGAGACCCACTGCCGGCCGCACCGTTATCTCTGGCCGACCACCGGCGCGGGAGGTCCTCCAATCCCTTCGTCGTTGCCTGTGGGCGGATCCGGCCTCCCGCCGCCCACCTATCCACATCCCGACGACCTTCAGGTATATCTTCGTTCGAAACCGCCTTAGCTCTACTTCCCCAGCTCGCTACGTCGCTGCATGTGCATCATTTTCTACCTCTCAGCCCCTCTCAATCGGATGGTCCAACGTCACCTATTTTTTTCTATTGTTAGAGGTAAAGCTACTTCATGGAGTCGAATCTTGTACTCCCTCCGTCCGAAAATACTTGTCATTGAAATAAAGTGGGGGTGGGGAATTTAATGTACATCGGACTTGGTACAAACAGGAAGAAAAGGGGATGAAAGTAGTACATACTGGTCATCCAACCGGTCTCTTGGTCGAAAAGGGAAATATAGGGGTAATGTTGTACACAGTGGTATGACCAGGACTAGATTTGCTATCCACACATAGGAGTAGGTGGCTAGAGTGAACAAAAATCGGACCAACCCAGATATGTTTCTTGGATGTTTGTTTCTCGGGGCAACAAACTATGAATCACCACTTTATGCCCCTGTTTACGTACATGGTGCTGTACTGCTGGTGCACCCACTGTCCCATGCCCTTATACCAAATATTTAGGCTCCGGTCAGAATAAAGGGGCAGAAAACATAGGTCTTGATGAAAATAGAGGAATAGGAAAGGAATGTAGGTATAAAACTATGGAATAACGAACCGGAGGAAACTCTCAAGAGAATGTGTTCGTATGGACTACGTAATGTACATATTTGTTTTTTTAGAGTAGCATGCTTGGCAGTATGAGATGCTATTTGTTTATTCAGCTGCACAGTGACTACTCTTGTCCTCACCTCACGTACCACACATAGGTTGATTTTTTTTATTTTGGCAAACACAGCATAGTAACCTGTCTAACGCATGGCAGTGAGCGCCTGCCTCGGGCTTCTGCCCAAAAAATGAGCAGCGCGTGGATGTTTCTAATCCGATGGAATCAAGACTACCGGACCAGCTTTCCTATGAAACACTATTCACCTTTCCCGTGTTCCGAACGGTTGGAAGGGAAAGAATACCATAGGAATTGTGTTCCTACGAAAATCCTGCACCAAACCTGTGAACCGAATGCAGCCTTAGTTGTTCTTAATATAATGTCCCTCGTAAAAATGAAGCCATGCCACTGTTTTTGCCTGTAATTGTTTGAGACTCTGACAAGTTTAGCCAAATGTTTTTTCCTGTAATTGCTTGAGACTCTGACTGTTTCCTCTGTGCCCTTTTGTGCAAACAGGGATATCCAATTCACCTGGTTGCTGTTGTGACCTTTTGGTGCACTGCACAAAACTCTTCTTAAAAGAAGTGACTTTTGTGCTATTTAACTGGAATGTCAGAATGGAACAGTTGGTTCATTTTGGTGGAACTGCACAAAGGGAGATATGTGTTCCAATCCTCATCATCCATATTGGCGCCATAACCTTCCTTTAGGTAAGAATGATATCTAATGCATGTGTTCATCTCTATTTTCCGACTGCCATGAGAAAATAATGTTTTTTTACTAGTACACTTGTACTCCCTCACTGACAAAACCAATTCTGAATTAGAAGGCCAATCATGTACTTTGTTTCGCCAACTGGTGAGGAGAAAGAGAAACAGAGCATGAAGAGGAAGAAGAAGAAGAATAAACAGTGCCAAGGCGATCTTGCTGAAGCCAGAGGCCTCAGTCGAGGCTATTCAAGGGCTCCGGCAATGACTACCTTACATGTGAGACAATCCTCCAGGGAGCCCTTCCACTTCTGCTATCTCATTTAATTAATTAGAAGTACTTAAGTACCACTAATTTATTACTGCCTAATTTTCCTGTTGGAGTTAAACAAATCTTTAGTAGGACCCTATGCTGAATCATGTACGTGTGAATGTTTGTATATGGAGGTGAATCATGTGGTGGAGCAGGGAGGGAATATTATTAGTGTCATGACATAATAGTGCTATTGTTTTGCATGTCAATTTATTGCCATTGGTTCAATGAGGCAATGTTTTGCGTATTGTCCATCATGAATTTGATGCTACTGTTTGAGTAATATGCTAATGTCTTCCTATCCTTTCTCACTAAGCTAATGAAGGTTTCACCTTGTTCCTACTTGTGCAAAAGGGATCATGTTGTGCCAATCATACATTTTAGTGGAACTACACAAGACAATACAATGAATCTGTATCCCAGCCATTGCTTTAACTCTGCTGGAAGTTCTTGATAATCTTCGATATAATCTCAAGATTGGTAAACAAGAGTGATTTCAACCATACATTTGAAGTGCACAAAAATATATACTATTGTGTGATTCTAGTGAGTGCTTTATCATCTCTTATGGGACTACATGAATAAGCTTTTTTCTCATGTTGGTACGGGCCTAAGGCCTTCATCCATATTAGTTTGCTGTCATCTCTATTTGTATTGTGCTACTGTCATGAGAAACTCCTTTATCTTTGCACTTTTAAGTTTTGCAACCTATGATAAATGGCAATGCTTTGAGTGTTGAGTTGAGCTAATTGGCATTGATTAAATAAACTAATACCTCTCTTTAAGCAAGACTTCTATGTTGCTAACTTTACCCATTAAGATAATGAGGGTGCTTCTATTTGTTAGTGTATGTTTCATCAACTAGTCCCACTATTACAGTAATCTCACTCTCTCAATATATGTGCCAACAGGGATGCTCGATTTTGGTGGTACTGCACAAAAACTTTGGGTGCTTCATTTCCTCGACAGCTTCCGTCCTTTCTGTCAGTCGCTAATCTCCGCTTGCTTTCTTCCTTTGCTGTCAGTCGCTTGGCTTATCTCGGCTTCCAGTCAAAGGAAATAGTAATTGATATGCTACCTCACATAGGTTGGTACTGGTCTTTATTCTGATTATTGTGCCTGTCATGTGTATTGGTAATTTCGTATTGTGCTACTGTTTGCCAATTTCATAAAGGAGTAATTTGGAGCCCGAACTTCATGAGCAAATCATTACATCGGGTGATTTTAGTAGAACTGCATAAAATGATCGGATGGACAGTACTTACGCTGCTGCTATGTACTCCAAAGTTCACTCGAGACAAGCATCGATGTTGACAAGAAGTGCCTATATTCATTTGAGTATCAACCGGCGTCAACCAATTGTCAAACTCAAGTATTAGGAGAGTGAGCGCCAAAAATATTGCTTGGTGCATAGCCCGAAAAACGCAGATCCGATCTTTGGTCCCAACTTGTGCCTTTTGGTTATCGGCACATATGGTAGCGAACTATATGGCATGGAGTCTAAAGATTCGGACAAGTTGGTTGACGTATATTCATCGGCACTTAATCACCGCATGCCAAGGATGCTCCATTTCAGTTGAACTGCACAAAAAATTTGGGTGGTTCATTTCCTCAACCGCCTCCTTTCTTGTCTGCAATGTAGAATTTTGGCGAGATACAGGACCAAGATGAGCCAGTAAACTAGTTGGATGAAAGTAGTGGCCAAGTTGCTCAAACCTCCCTCGGCACGAGGCCACTATTTGAGGATAAACCTACAAGCAAAGTTCAGATTGTCTGTGCTGCCTCTTATGTACTCGAAAGTTTACTCGTACAAGAACTAATTTTAGCAAGAAGTACCTCCGATTGAACACCATTTACCAGTCTGTACCCTAGGTAATTAAAGTTCGTCCATGGATCATATTGGCTGTGATCTCAATCATTTGGATGCATAAACATACTGAACATATGTATATCTGAATCTTTTTGTGAATTATGTATGAATATTGTCGTGTGATCTATCAATCATTTGGATGCATAGATATGCTCAGCTTGTGTATATATGAATCTTTTGAGTTGTTGATAGTGAATGTTGGCTATGAATATGAACGTGTCCTGTGAACCTGAGTTTGATATGAATGTTTACCTTTTTTGTTGTATTTGTGTGTGAACTTGTTAGTATGCCTACTGTGGGGTATAAAACGCAGGTCTCTTATAAAATTAATGTTGTGTCCAATTTATTTTGAGCAATAACTCGCTAATTTCTTATATATATATATATATATATATATATATATATATATCTGTGTGTGTGTGTGTGTGTGTGTGTGTGTGTGTGTGTGTGTGTGTGTGTGTGTATATATATATATATATATATATATATATAGGGAAAATTCATCCTACCACCGGTGGTAGTTACCCCACATATCTCATATACTACCATGTGGTATTACATATACTATTTTATTATTTTAAATATGTTCATATACTATATCTAAGATATTTGAAAGCAAGTTACATGAAAAAATTGCATATGAGCCTATAGTTTTTGTTATTTTTGTGAAATACGTTCATATTTGTACGTAAAAAAGAGCATATCAAAAGATGGTACATACTACCTAAAAATTAGTATATATACTACCTAATCATTGTTATATACTACATACTACACGTACATACTCTCGGTTTCGATAGATACTACATACAACATACAAAACGCAAGTGGTGGTAACTACCACTGCTTGTAGGAAACATTATATATATATATATATATATATATATATATATATATATATGTGCCTCTCCGGTTTATTCTTTGTATAATGTGCCTCTCCGGTTTATTCTTTGATATTAATTGCTCTTTCTAACATAACATTATATACATAACGAGCCCACCTAATACGTGTATTTCAAGGAAGTGCAAATGGGCTGGGATTTCTTAGAAAATATAAATGGGCCTGATTGACGCGAAATTATTTGTTCACCCAGCCCAGCAAATGGACTGTACATTCTAGAAAACATGGGTTAAATATATGCCACATTTTTGCAGGCTGACATGTGGGCCAATAGGTCGAAGCCTACGCAGGGCGTTGTCAACTTGGTCAACAAATGATTGTGTCATCCACAGCCATTGGATTTATATCCAACGGCCGGCATGCACCTTCAATCTCTCGTCTTCTTCCTCCAGCGTCGCCGGGACCGCCTGGTCCGGCCTCCGGCGGCTAGCGGCTCTGCTTAGCATGCATCGCTGCGAAGCGCTACCCCACCGCCGGCCAGGCTATCCCTCCACCCCTCGACACCTCCTGTTATTCTCCACAGACTACAGCCCCACGCCGCAACAGAACCAGTTATAACCCTTCTCCTCCTCTCAATCTACGACTCCACTGCCGCGTTTTCCCATCTCCGAGTCATTCCCGTCCGGGGCCTCGCCGTCGTCCACCACCTCGCTGTGTTCGGTGCAGCGTGGTCAACAAACGAGAGTCATCGGAAGAGGATTGTACGTGGAGAGCCCGACGGTTGGGACCCATGAGGTCCATGGTCGCACGCAAGGAAAGTTCCTCCTTATTAAGCTGAAAAAAATGTTTCCTCCACCTGACAGCTGGGACCCACCGGCTGTATCTTTGCACGGAAGGAAGAGCCTCCTTGTTTTGCGAAAAAATTATTCATCCCGTTGATAGCTGGGACCCGTCAGATTTGGTGACTGACTTGTGGGCCTACTAAGCGGACGTGTATGCACGGCTTTGTCAACTTAATCAACAAATGATTCTAGCAACTGGACCATTGGATGTTAATCCAACAGCCGTGCTCCTTCTTCAACCTCTGTTCTTGCTCCTGTCTCCCGTGGGCGGCACCGCGACTGTGCTGCCGCGCACCCGAACCAGTGAAGTTTCCCGCTCCTCTCCATCTGCGACTTCACTGCCTCGTCTCCCCCATCTCCGGGTCGTTCCAGTCTGGGTGCGCTCGGCACGGTGTGGTCAACGTGGTCAACAACCGAGAGTCATCGGAAGATGACTATCGTGAAGAGGTCGACAGGGGGGCGCACCACGCCCATGGACGCATGCATGCAACGGAACGCGGAGAGGTCAACGTGGTCAAGGAACGACTTCCATCGAAAGTATACTGTACGTGGAGAGTCTCAGCTGGGTCCACGGCCGCAGCCAGTAAGTGCCTCCTTATTACGCGGAAAATAATGATTCCTCCAACTAACAGCAGGAACCCACTGGACGGGCCACCGTATTTTGTGAAAAACCGTTTGCCCCCTGACTGCTAGGACCCACCTGATGGGCCACCGTATTTCACGAAAAAAACGTTCCCCCCGCTGTCAGCTCGGACCCACCGGAAGTACCTCCTTATTACGCACAAAAAAATGAATACTCCCCCTGCTAGCTGGGACCCACCTTGGTGGGAGGCTGACTTGTCGGCCTACTAAGTTCACGGGGACGAAGGGCTTTGTCAACTTAGTCAATATGAACGATTCTAGCTCCAGTGATCGTACGATGTCCATCCAACGGCCGTAGTGCTTCCTCAACCTCTGGTCTTCTTGCTCCAGCTGCCCAAACCAGCGCCGGTCGTGCCTCATGCTCCTGCTTCCCGTGGCTGGCTGTGCTGCCGCGGAGGCCTCACCGCCCCCTACTATTCCCACCGCTGGCCAGGCCCTGCGGCGACGGCAGCCTCGAACCGCAGCCGAACCAGTGAACCCTCGTACTCCTCTCCGCGCGGGCTTCCACTGCCGCGTCTTCCCCGGCTCCACGTCGTCCCCTTCCTAGGCCTCGCCGTCGTCCACCGCCGTGGTGCTCTCCGCGCGGTGTGGTCAACGTGGTCAAGGAACGACTTCTATCAGAAGAGTACTATACGTGGAGAGGCTGACAGCTAGGTCCACGGCCACAGCCCAGTTTTTTTTATTTGCCAAGTAAGTCGCTTTGTCAGGCCTCTTGGGCTGCAAATCTTTCAAGACGAGGAGAGCTTTTATTCGGCTGGCCGAGAAAATGGCCCATCAGTAATGAGGAATGGGTTGTACATTTTTAAAACATATCAAACTGGCAATTAGTTTCAAATATCTTTTTTTCATTTCGAGATTTTAAATTACATTAATTTTTATGCGTGGAGAATTTGTTGGATTTTATATTGATATACATTTATTTTTAAAATTAGTTTGAATGTGAGTCGAAATTTCGGGATTAAAAACAGTTCGGACCGCACCGAAATATGCAAAATTTCGTATAATTTTTTAACCGTGGCCACTATATGGGCTGTAATGCTAACAAAAAGAATATGGGCTCCAAAAAAACCTTAAGAATTAGCAAATGAGCTATAAATTATTAGAAATAATGGCAGATGGGTTTTATGCTGTTTTCCACAGATTTGAGGGTTTCCTAAAAAAAAGGTTGACGCTCCAGCAGTGAATGTTGGATGGCCATCCAAGGGCCGTCGTGCTTCTTCAATCTCTGCTCTTCCTTCTCCAGCCGCTCAAACAAGCGCCGGCGGGACTGCCTGCTCCCTCCTCCCTGCAGCCGGCTCTGCTGCCGCGCAGGCCTCACCGCCCCACCGTACTCCCATCGCTGGCCTAGCCATCCCTCTACTCACCCACACCTGATGTTATTCTCCGGCGACGGCAGACGAACCAGTAAACCCTCGTACAGTCGTACTCCCCTTGTAACACTCCAAAATTTTTGATTTGGTTTTTATTAAATTCTTTATTTGATTTAAAGGAGGTTATTTCAATTTTTCTAAAAGAGGGACTCTCCTTCTCAAATCTTTTTATGACAAATATTTTTTCATGAGTCCTTCTCAATATTGATTTTGGTCTTGAGGGTTTTTCAACATGTGTTGGTTCAACACAAATAATCTTGGGTTGTTTTAATAATTCTTTAATTAAAAAGTATTCCTATAAATTATGGATTTATTCTTCCCCATTCAAAAAAAATTCTCTATTGCCATGACCTATGTAGAAAGTTTTCTTCAAAACCCACCTCCCTACTTTGGGTCAAGCCAAGCATCCAATTCCAGCAAGTTTCAACCTCTTTTAGATTTTATTTCTATTTATTTTATCCTCAAATCTTTTCTGCCATTTATTTTGGACTCTTGGGATTTTCAAAGGAAGTACTAGATTCTTTGAGCTTTTAATCCCAAGCAAATTACCCTAGCTACTCCTTGGTACCCTCAACCTAGATCCATCAAGATCTGTTGGTCCACAATTCAAAATTTTCAAAAATTGCTTGCTGCAAGTTTGGACCAGATTTACCATTTTTGGTGAAATTTATTCTTTTTCTTTTCCAAAAATTCTAAAATAATTCAGGCAGTCTCCAGATGCATCAAGAGATCACCTCACCAAGGATCAGCTCAAGAAAAATTTTCCACGTGCCTAAATCATTTTGTCAAATAGCTGGTGTGCATTGTTTCTGTTCAAATTCAGAAATTCAGTGTTTAAGTTCAGAGACAGTGTTGTTTTCGTCAGTCGGCAGCGTCAATCTCGTCAGTGCTCTCGTTGGCTCGTTGCTCACTGCTCCTCCTTCTTATCCATCACGCCGCACAGTCGTTTGGATGGGTGCGAGCGTCGGCGGTGAGCTGGCAGAGGTTCATCGCCCCCATGAGCGGCGACAGCAACGCTCACTGCGGCCGCCAGAGAAGCTCAGCAAGGTACGGCGCCATCCAGCATCGCCCACCCCACCAGGAGCCTCCGCGTGGCCGTCAGGGAATACATCAGGGAACTCACACACCACTGGAACTTTTCTTAACTCTGAAATGTCCACCTTGTTCAACCTTGGTTGCCGTGATATTGGTCTTTCTTGAGCTGCAATTTTTATCGTCTTCCTGTGATGATGAGTAAGAATTACAGTCCGGTTGAAACAGTCGATAAACCCCTTGTTGGTGGTTAACCAGTCCATTCCTAGGATAGCATCCAGTCCCTTATTTTCCAATGCAATGAGGTTTGCCTGAAACTTTAGTCCCACAATCTCAATAACCACACCCTGGCAGTAACTCTGAGTGATTTGCTTAATCCCGGGGGACTTGATGATCATGGATTTTTCCAAGGGAAGCATCGAAAAATCATGTTGCACAGCAAATTTCTTTGAAATGAACGAGTGAGAAGCTCCAGAATTAAACAAAACCGTGGCAGGTATTGTGTTGATAGGGAACGTACCGAGTACGATATCCGGGGCATTTTGTGCTTCCTCCTTGGTCACATGGTTCAAGTGACCCTTCTTGTGATTGTTATTGGGGTTGAAGTTGTTACGCTTGGGTGTTGAATTATTTCCACTGTTGTTCGGTTTGGGGGCCGAGTTTCTTGGCTTTGGGCACTGTTTGGCATAGTGTCCTTCCTCTCCACAAGCGTAGCAAGTAACACCTAGGCGATATGTAAAATCCTTGTCCCTTGCATGAATTTTTTTGTTTGGGCGTGGAACATTGGTCGTGGATTTGTTTGCTCCATTTTTCTGAAACTCAGTCTTGTTCCGGTTGTTGCGAGCATGAGTAGTCTTGTTCTGGTTGTTGCGAGCATGAGTAGTCTTGTCCCTTTTGTCCAGCTGGCATTTAAGTGCTGGTGCCAGACCGTCCAAAATTTTTTTCCATTTTTTTTTATTTTCAGTCATATGCTCTTCGTTGGCATAACGAGATAATTGAGTAAACTGACTATATTGTACTTAGTCACTGTCATGCTTCTCTGCTTGAGTTCATCAAACACCCTTTTCTTGATCTTCATAATGCTTCTGGGAATGTGCTCCCCACGAAAACCTTCTTTAAATTCTTCCCAGGTGATGTTATTTTCATTGGGGTGCATGTGTAGGAAATTTTCCCACCATGATGCAGCTGCTCCCGTGAGGTAGTGAGGTGCATAAAGTACCTTCTCACGGTCCGAACATTGTGCAATAATTAACTTCCTTTCAATGTCTCGAAGCCAATCATCGGCCTCAAGAGGTATATCAGTGTGAGAGAACGTTGGGGGACGCGTCTTTTGTAGTTCAGACAATTTGGAGTGCTGCTGATATGGTTCACGGTGATTTCCCATATTGATTACATGATTCATCATTTCTTGATGCTGCTGCTGGCTTTGCTCATAAAGGCGGCATACTTGAGAAAATGCTGCTTCACTGCCTTGCTGACTTGATTGCCCCTGTGTGAAATTGTTACTTGTCTGGGTACCACAATTTTCTTCCGGTGGACTTGGCATGGAACGAGTCCAGGGACGAGGCATTTTCCACTCTGGGGTATTTTTGTAGAACTCATGAGAAAACTGAGTGGCAAAAATAAATAATTTTGCAAAGGCGGAATTTTTAAAGACTCCAAGATTTTTCAAGAAAATACTTGACTGCGCATGGAGAAGGACCGCTCAGTACATATCTTACACGCAAGTCGTAATTGTACAATACATCACTCAGGATATGCGTACACATTCCTGACATGTTATTTAGGCTAGTGCACTTCTCCGAGTTCCTACATGATGCGCACACAAACTACTTCTCACCAAACCTATATACATATAAACATATCATACAAGCTAGTACATCGCACGGCTGCTAAGCGCACTCAGTCGGAGATGGTAAGAACTTCCCTCGGCCTGATGTATTCCCACCAAAAATTTTGATTTGGTTTTTATTAAATTCTTTATTTGATTTAAAGGAGGTTATTTGAATTTTTCTAAAAGAGGCACTCTCCTTCTCAAATCTTTTTATGACAAATATTTTTTTATGAGTCCTTCTCAATATTGATTTTGGTCTTGAGGGTTTTTCAACATGTGTTGGTTCAACACAAATAATCTTGGGTTGTTTTAATAATTCTTTTATTAAAAAGTATTCCTATAAATTATGGATTTATTCTTCCCCATTCAAAAAAAATTTCTCTTGCCATGGCCTATGTAGAATGTTTTCTTCAAAACCCACCTCCCTACTTTGGGTCAAGCCAAGCATCCAATTCCAGCAAGTTTCAACCTCTTTTAGATTTTATTTCTATTTATTTTATCCTCAAATCTTTTCTGCCATTTATTTTGGACTCTTGGGATTTTCAAAGGAAGTACCAGATTCTTTGAGCTTTTAATCCCAAGCAAATTACCCTAGCTACTCCTTGGTACCCTCAACCTAGATCCATCAACATCTGTTGGTCCACAGTTCAAAATTTTCAAAATTTGCTTGCTGCAAGTTTGGACCAGATTTGCCATTTTTGGTGAAATTTATTCTTTTTCTTTTCCAAAAATTCTGAGATAATTCACGCAGTCTCCAGATGCATCAAGAGATCACCTCACCAAGGATCAGCTCAAGAAAAAATTTCCACGTGCCTAAATCATTTCGTCGAACAGCTGGTGTGCACTGTTTCTGTTCAAATTCAGAAATTCAGTGTTTCAGTTCAGAGACAGTGTCATTTTCGTCAGTCGGCAGCGTCAATCTCGCCAGTGCTCTCGTTGGCTCGTTGCTCACTGCTCCTCCTTCTTATCCATCGCGCCGCACGGTCATCTTGACGGGTGCGGGCGTCGGCGGTGAGCTGGCAGAGGTTCATCGCCCCCGTGAGCGGCGACAGCAACGCTCGCTGCAGCCGCCAGAGAAGCTCAGCGAGGTACGGCGCCGTCCAGCACCGCCCACACCACCAGGAGCCTCCGCGTGGCCGTCCTCTTCTCTGTGCGCTGCAGGACCATCGCCGTGGCCTGGAAAGCATAGCGCGCGCTCTCTGCCGCCGACGTGCCCGTGAGGCTGTTCCATCGAAGACCTGGAGTATCGCCCAAGTTGTACCAGGATTAGCTGTTGAATGGAGCTAGTGAACCAATCCGAAGATGCCCAGTCACCTAAACCTCCAACCCGACCACGGCCTCGCCGTAATCGCTCGCCGGAGTAATCTCGCTCTCGGCAACTGCCTCGGGCTGACTATTAAATGGAGGCCCCGAGCTCGTTCTCGACCCAGCACCTCCCCTCCTCGCCTCAAAACCTCGCCACACTCATCAGAGGGCCTCGGGAGAGCATTCTTCCCCGACTCCGGCCGCCCCGATCCGCTTCGGGCTCCGGCAAGATTCTCTTTGGTGAGAGCACCGCCGCCCCCAAACTGCATCAGTAGCCTCCTAGTACTCCCACTCTTCTAACCCGTGCTTTGGCATCTGCAGCCCTCCTCGGTGAGATCCTTCCTCGACCGAACCACCGTCCGCCGGAGAGGAGGCCGCCGTCGATGTGGTGCTCGCCGACGACCAACTCCACCACCCACAGACGCGAGAGGGCTCCGTGAGTCCGTAGGTACCCTCCACTCCCCCTGCCTCGCCGTGGATCGACGCCGGCACGACCGCAAGCCTCGGGCGCCGGCGGGGCTCTGTTCTGATTTTTTAAACCTGACATGTGGGGCCCCCTCATCAGCTTTTCTCTTTTATTCGAAATGTTTTCTGAAAACACCTTCGGGAAAAATACGTTTTCTAACCGAAACGTTTTCTTTGTTTTTTAAACTAGCCCCTGGAAAGTTTTTGTTTCATCACAGATTAGTCCCTAGACTAAAACCTTTATAACTTTTAAACAAAAGATGATTTTGAGCTGATTCTTTTTCTGTCATCTTTATTTTTCTATCTAGTTTTTTATCATATTTATTTGAAAAATATTTGGAACAATTTTCATGCACGCACGATATTTACGTTAGTATCCGATTTCTTTTATAACGTAGATACCGAAGGAGGTGACGGAGCCGCAAACTTCGCCGAGCTAGACTCCGACTACTCCGAACCAGGAAAGCATGTTTGAACCTTTGATATGATGAGTGTTTTTCATGATTTCTAGAGTGGTTTTATCATGACATGTTTATATAAGTATTTGTTATATTTCATGCAAAGTAAGCCGCAAGTGAGCTCCGAATTTTGATGTGTTCATATGATGGTGAGATAACCTGATCATGTGGTGGCATGATAGGTTGCAAGCTGGTATTGTTGAAGCATGCCAGTCTTATGTCAACCATTTAACTCCAGTATTAACGTGGATCAAGTCGTGTTCCCGTTCGTCACCTTTTTCGTGATGCCACATGTCCTCTGCAAAGAATGCGGTCTAGTCAGTTGCAAACCTATTTCCTTGTACACACCAAATAGAGGGGCCGTGATGAGGATTCCATGGCCCTGGATTAAAGCCCGTCATCCGGTCAGGGGGCATGGGTGTTTCCGGTTGGGACCGAGAGGGGGGCACCCCTTAGAGCGCGTGATATAAATTTGATCCCATGCTACTCGAGGTTGTGGCCTCCCTGTCTTAGAGTTTTTCTTGAAAGTTGCCTACGGTGATTCCTGGCAGCCGAATGTGGAATGGGTGTGTACTAGTTAGATGTGTTTCTTCTAAAATACCGTAAACGGAACTAGTCCTTTGTGACTATGGAAATCCGTTGGCTGTGGGTAAAGAGTACAAACTCTGCAGAGTCAAACCATTCGAATAACCGTGTCCATGGTCAAGGACTATGATCAACATATCAATGTTAGTATCAGTGTTAGTCTTAACGTTCATCTCAACGTCAGTCTCAGTGTCAGTCTCAGTGACAATCTCCGGTAAATAAACAGGAGTGGTAAACCCAGCTGAATGTTATTCCTGTGAATGGACTAACCAGTTTATTATTATGTACTGAGTATTTCCTTGGGATGATTTAAATTCATGAGCTATTTGAATTCGAATGGTGAAATATAAGCCCTTTATGTGATGTCGCTCAGACATCTGACTGTGGCATCCTGGTTATTTACTTTTGATATAAGCCCTTTATGTGATGTCGCTCAGACGTCCGACTGTGGCATTCTTGTTACTTACTTTTGATATAAGCCCTTTATGTGATGTCGCTCAGACGTCCGACTGTTGCATTCTCGTTATTTACTTTTGATATAAGCCATTTATGTGATGTCGCTCAGACGTCCGACTGTGGCATTCTCATTATTTACTTTTGATATAAGCCCTTTATGTGATGTCACTCAGACATCCGACTGTGGCATCCATGTTATTTACTTTCATTATAAGCCCTTTTTGAGATGTCGCTTAGACGTCCGACTGTGGCACGTACTGTCATTTACAATTCAATATAAGCCCTTTATGTGGTGTCGCCCTGACGCCCGACTACGGCATGTTAATTTATTATTACATTTCGAGGCGTCGCTTCAGACACCCGATCGGTCTTCAGTTATTTTATTGGGATTTCGGTAGGACTACCGCCTGACTTCCTTTTTATTTAGCATGCAGTACAAATTTATTATCTGAGTGTGCATTACTAGTCTGCTCATGTGCATCATGTTTGCATTTGTTATATCTTAAGTCCAAAATATCTTGCGAGTACATTCAAAGTACTCACCTGGCTTGTTGATTTGGCCAGATGTTGACGAAGGCGATCTTATGGATGAAGAGTACGGTAGCGAGTCCGACGCCTAGTGGAGTCCCAGTCAGTCCCGTGCGATCCTGGAGTTGGTCACTTGTATTATATACGCTTCCGCTACCCAAAATAAATCATCGAGCCCCACTCCTGCGCTTGATGGACTGTAAGATTTAGGAGTCATGTTACCCACTTCACTATGACATAACCACCACCACTTTTATTATGAGTCAGTAGTTTTGCCACCATACTCCTTGTGACATATCCGCCTTTATGTATAATATCGGCATGCTTGTAAGAATTTGTTGAGCAGCCTCAGCTCAACCTTGTATAATATTTAGTACTTCTGGATTTCTGTATTTTTTTCTACCAGTAAGGAGGATTTTTTCTATACTGGTCGGATAAAATGGTTGATTTTTCAATAAATATTTTATTGGAAAACCGGTCCTGACACCCCTCCGCGTGGGAAACAATTGCCGAGTCTTCCCTGCCTCCGTGTCGCTCCCTTCCTAGGCCTCGCCGTCGTCCACCGCCTTGGTGCTCTCGGCGCGGCCTGGTCAACATGGTCAACGACCGACATGCATCTGAAGTGGACTGTACGTGGACAGGCCGACAGTTGGGTCCACGGCCGCACGCAAGGAAATGCCTCCTTATTACGCGCAAAATAATGATTCCTCCACCTGACATCAGGGACCCACCGAAAGGGCCTCTGTATTTCACCAAAAAAATGTTACCCCCGCTGACAGCTCGGACCCACCAGCTATATTTTTGCACGCAAGGAAGTGCCTCCTTATTAGCTGGGACCCAGTATAGTGGCATGCTGACTTGTGGGCCTACTAAGTTGACTGGGACGGAGGGCTTTGTCAACTTAGTCAATATGCACGATTCTAGCTCCAGTGACCGTACGATGTCCATCCAACGGCCGTAGTGCTTCTTCAACCTCTGGTCTTCTTGCTCCAGCCGCCCAAACCAACGCCGGTCGTGCCTCGTGCTCCTGCCTCCCGTGGCCGGCTGCGATGCGGCGGAGGCCTCACCGCCCCCTACTACTCCCACCGCTGGTCAGGCCATCCCTCTACTCACCCACACCCCCTGTTATTCTGCGGCGACGGCAGCCTCTCACCGCAGCGAACCAGTGAACCCTCGTACTCCTCTACGCGTGGGCACCCACTGCCGCGTGTTCCCCGGCTCCGCGTTGTCCCCTTCCTAGGCCTCGCCGTCATCCACCGCCCTGGTGCTCTAGGCACGGCGTGGTCAACGTGGTCAAGGAACGGCTTCCATCGGATATGGACTGTACGTGGAGAGGCTGACAGCTTGGTCCACGGCCGCAGCAAGGAAGTGCCTCCTTATTACGTGCAAAATAATTATTCCTCCACCTGATAGCGGGGACCCACTGGACGGGCCACCGTATTTTGCAAAAAAATGATTCGCCCCACTAACTGCTGGGACCCACTAGCTACATCTTCACACGCAAGGAAGTGCGTCCGGGCAAAAAAACGATTTGCCCCCCTGACTGCTGGGACCCACCAGCTACATCTTCGCACGCAAGGACGTGCGTCCGGGAAAAAAAAAATATGATTCGCCCCCTGACTGCAGGGACCCACCAACTACATCTTCGCACGCAAGGAAGTGTGTCCTGGCAAAAAAAATTCGCCCCCCTGGCTGCTGGGACCCACCAGCTACATCTTCGCACACAAGGAAGTGCCTGACAGTCGGGACCCACCTGGTCGAAGAGTACCTAGCGTTGTCATTCTGGTCGCGAACGTGTACGTACATATATACTGGTGGATGTAGAGGCGCGCACGTGTCGTAGTAGAGGCGCGCACATAGCATGTACACGTACGTACAGCGGCAAGGGTGAAAGAAAGAAAATACGGCCATGTACGTACATATGGGCAGGGCCTCGAACGCCTACTCGTGCATACGTACGGCCAGGGCTCGTGTACATGGCTGGGTCAGAACGGAGAAAGGGCTCGTGTACATGGCTGGGTCGGAACGGAGAAACAGCGTCGTCCTCGTGTTCATGGGGAGGCAACAGAATGCGTCGTGTTCATCAGGAGACAACGGAATGCGTCGTGTTCATGGGGAGGCAACAGAATGCGTCGTATTCATCGGGAGGCAACGGAATGCGTCGTGTTCATCGGGAGGCAACGGAACGCGTGGGAGCCAACCAGCTTGGACGGAACAGGCGATGGAAACGACGCCTCGCGTACCGCAAAACAGAGGAAACGGACCTCCTACGTTCGGAACGGGGTCCTGTTGATCGGGAGGGGTGTGGTGTACCGCAAAATGGAGGAAACGGACCTCCTACGGTCGAAACGGGGGGTCCTGTTGATCGGGAGGGGTGTGGCGTACCGCAAAACGGACGAAACGGACCTCCTACGGTCGAAACGGGGGTCCTGTTGATCGGGGGGTGTGGCGTACCGCCAAACGGAGGAAACGGACCTCCTACGGTCGAAATGGGGGTCCTGTTGATCGGGAGGGGTGAGGGAGTCCTGGATTAGGGGGTATCCGGACAGCTGGACTGTGTACAACGTCCGGACTATTGAAGCGTGAAGATACAAGACTCAAGACTTCGGCCCGTGTCCAAATGCGACTCTCCTTTGCGTGGAAGGCAAGCTTGGCGATCCGGATATTATATTTCCTTCCTTGTAACCGACTTCATGTAAACTCTAGCTCTCTCCGGTGTCTATATAAACCGGAGAGGTTGGTCCTTAGAAGGCCGATCACAATTATATTCATACCATCATAGGCTAGCTCTTAGGGTTTAGCCTCTACGATCTCGTGGTAGATCTACTCTTGTACTACCCATATCATCAATATTAATCAAGCAGGAAGTAGGGTTTTACCTCCATCGAGAGGGCCCGAACATGGGTAAACATCTGTGTCCCTTGCTTCCTGTTACTATCAGCCTTGACTCACAGATCGGGACCCCCTACCCGAGATCCGCCGGTTTTGACACCGACACTGGTGCTTTCATGAGAGTTCCTCTGTGTCATCGCTGTCAGGCTCGATGGCTCCTTCGATCATCATCAACGACGCTGTCCAGGGCGAGACTTTCCTCCCCGGACAGATCTTCGTGTTCAGCGGCTTCGCACTGCGGGCCAATTCGCTTGGGCACCTGGAGCAGATGGATAGCTATGCCCCCGGCCACCAGGTCAGGTTCGAGAACTTGAACTACACAGCGGATATTCGCGGGGACTTGATCTTTGACGGATTTGGGCCAGCGCCAGAAGCGCCGAACAGTCACAATGAGCACGGCTTAGACCTGCCATCAGACGCCGCTCGGGATATCACCCCGGCAGAAGCCTCGGATCTAAATCCGGGGCAGGTTGCTTCGCCTAAGGACGGAGGGCTGGACCCCTCCCCTCAGGCCGTCCCCTCATCGGCAATGGAGCCGAACACAGGTCTCACCTCTGAGGGATCCTGTGACTCCGGACCCCAGATTCATATCTGGACGTAGGTTCCAGTCCGCGCGCCTCCGAGCCCGTTGATCCTGGTTGGGCTGCGGTGATGGAGTTCACCGCGGCGGACGTCTTTCAGCACTCGCCCTTCAGCGACATGCTGGACTTGTTGAAGTCTCTCTCCTTGTCAGGAGACTCCGGGCTGAACTATGTCCGGCTCGAGTGGGAAGTAGACAACGATGGAATTCGTTGCCCTCCCACCACCCACTTCATTGCCACGATCGATGATCTAACCGACGTGCTTGACTTCGACTCCGAAGACATCGACGGTATGGACGACAATGTAGGAGAATTACAGGAGCCACCGCTCACTGGGCGGTGGATGGCCACCTCCTCATATGATATATATATGGTGGACACTCCGAAGGAAACTAATGGCGATGAGGCAACGGAGGATAACCCCTCACGGAGGAAAACAAAACATGTGCGTTATCGGCGCCACTCCAAGCCCCGCCACACCAAAAACGGCCCCGGAAACAAGAGCAGTCCAGATGATGCCGAAGAGGAATACAACCCTAGTCAGCCTACACTCAAGCAGGGCGGACAGATGACGATGGGACGCTTGGAGAGGGAAAATTACACACACCCCTCCAACGACGAGGCAAGCCTCGGCAATGACAAATTCGGCGTACCTGAAGACCCAGTGGAACAAGTTCGCTTCAAGCGACGGCTCATGGCTATGGCAAGGAGCCTACAAAGGAAGCAAGAGCAGCTTACAGCTGACCAAGACGTGCTAGAGGATATGTGGACCAAGATACTGGCCGCCGAAAAGTACGAACTCGACAGCCCCAATAAAGAGCACACACGGCACAACTGGCTACCTCAACTCAAGCAGGAAAACCAGAGGCACGCACACAGATGCCCACACATCACTACGGTCCAAGACGGCAAGAAGCATACACGAAGAGGCACCCTCAGGCCTCGACACAAAGGTCATAAACGTCAAGACAAGGAAGTTGGTGCCAAGTCCGGCAACTCTCAGTCCGGTAAATGGACAAAGAACAGCCCAAGCCTACCCGACCAAAGCCACACACTGGATCAGCCGTGTGAAATTCACGGTACCCCCAGAAGGACGGCAAACCATACCAATAGAAAATGCAGGATCCTCAAAACAAAGCGGATGGTCGCACGCCGGAAGCAATGAGGGAAGACATTGTTGGGGAACGTAGCAGAAATTCAAAATTTTCCTACGTGTCACAAAGATCTATCTATGGAGAAACCAGCAACGAGGGGAAGGAGAGTGCATCTACATACCCTTGTAGATCACTAAGCGGAAGCGTTCAAGAGAACGGGGTTGAAGGAGTCGTACTCGTCGTGATCCAAATCACCGGAGATCCTAGTGCTGAACGGACGGCACCTCCGCGTTCAACACACGTACAGCCCGGTGACGTCTCCCATGCCTTGATCCAGCAAGGAGAGAGGGAGAGGTTGAGGAAGACTCCATCCAGCAGCAACACAACGGCGTGGTGGTGGAGGAGGAGCGTGGCAATCCTGCAGGGCTTCGCCAAGCACCGCGAGAGAGGAGAAGTACTTGGGAGAGGGGAAGGGCTGCGCCAGAACTTGGGGTGCGGCTGCCCTCCCACCCCTGCACTATTTGTAGGTGGGGGGAAGAGGGGGCCGGCCCCCCTAGATCCCATCTAGGGTTGGGGGCGGCGGCCAAGGGGGGAGGAGTGCCTCCCAAGTCAAGTGGAGGCCCTCCCCCTTAGGGTTTCCCCCTTCCCATGCGCATGGGCCTTGGGGGGGCTGGTGCCCCTAGCCCATTAAGGCTAGGGCGCCCCTACAGCCCATGCTACTGTATTGGACGTGGTGGAACAATTTCCGGACCTCCAGACCCCTCCAGAATCCTCCGGAACCTTCTGGAAGCTTCCCAGTACAATACCGGAAAAACCCGAACTTTTCCCGGAACCCAAACAACAACTTTCCATATATAAATCTTTACCTCCGGACCATTCCGGAACTCCTCGTGACGTCCGGGATCTCATATGGGACTCCGAACAACATTCGGTAACCACATACTATTTCCCATAACAACTCTAGCATCACCGAACCTTAAGTGTGTAGACCCTACGGGTTCGGGAATCATGCAGACATGACCGAGACAACTCTCTGGCCAATAACCAACAGCGGGATCTGGATACCCATGTTGGCTCCCACATGTTCCACAATGATCTCATCGGATGAACCACGATGTCGAGGATTCAATCAATCCCGTATTCAATTCCCTTTGTCTAGCGGTATAGTACTTGCCCGAGATTCGATCGTCGGTATCCCGATACCTTGTTCAATCTCATTACGGCAAGTCTCTTTACTCGTTCCGTAACACATCATCCGTGATCAACCCCTTGGTCACATTGTGCACATTATGATGATGTCCTATCGAGTGGGCCCAGAGATACCTCTCCGTCACACGGAGTGACAAATCGATCTCGATTCGTGCCAACCCAGAGACACTTTCGGAGATACCGTAGTGCACCTTTATGGCCACCCGATTCGTTGTGACGTTTGGTACACCCAAAGCATTCCTCGGCATCCGGAGTTGCACAATCTCATGGTCTAAGGAAATGATACTTGACATTAGAAAAGCTTTAGCATACGAACTACACGATCTTTGTGCTAGGCTTAGGATTGGGTCTTGTCCATCACATCATTCTCCTAATGATGTGATTCCGTTATCAACGACATCCAATGTCCATGGTCAGGAAACCGTAACCATCTATTGATCAACGAGCTAGTCAACTAGAGGCTTACTAGGGACATGGTGTTGTCTATGTATCCACACATGTATCTGAGTTTCCTATCAATACAATTATAGCATGGATAATAAACGATTATCATGAACAAGGAAATATAATAATAATAACTAATTTATTATTGCCTCTAGGGCATATTTCCAACAGTCTTCCACTTGCACTAGAGTCAATAATCTAGTTCACATCGCCATGTGATTAACACTCACAGGTCACATCGCCATGTGACCAACATCCAAAGAGTTTACTAGTGTCACTAAACTAGTTCACATCATCATGTGATTAAGACTCAATGAGTTCTGGGGTTTGATCATGTTTTGCTTTGTGAGAGAGGTTTTAGTCAACGGGTCTGCAACATTCAGATCCGTATGTACTTCGCAAATCTCTAGGTCATATTGTAAATGCTGCTTCCACGCTCCACTTGGATCTATTCCAAATGGTTGCTCCACTATACGTATCCAGTTTGCTACTCAGAGTCATTCGGATAGGTGTTAAAGCTTGCATCGACGTAACCCTTTACGCCGAACTCTTTATCACCTCCATAATCGAGAAACATGTCCTTCTTTACTCCAACGAAAATTTTGACCGCTGTCCAATGATCCATTCCTGGATCATTCTTGTACCCCTTGACTGACTCATGGCAAGGCACACTTCGGGTGCAGTACACAGCATAGCATACTATAGAGCCTATGTCTGAAGCATAGGGGACGACCTTCGTCCTTTCTCTCTATTCTGCCATGGTCGAGCTTTAAGTCTTAACTTCGTACCTTACATCTCAGGCAAGAACTCCTTCTTTGACTAATCCATCTTGAACACCTTCAAGATCATGTCAAAGTATATGCTCATTTGAAAATACCATTAAGCGTTTTTGATCTATCCTCATAGGTCTTGATGCTCAATGTTCAAGTAGCTTAATCCAGGTTTTCCCTTGAAAAATACTTTTCAAATAACCCTATTTGCTTTTTAGAAATTCTACATCATTTCTGATCAACAATATGTCAACAACATATACTCATCAGAAATTCTATAGCGCTCCCCCTCACTTCTTTGGAAATACAAGTTTCTCATAAACTTTTGTATAAACCCAAAATCTTTGATCATCTCATCAAAGCGTATATTCCAACTCCAAGATGCTTACTCAAGTCCATGGAAGGATCACTGGAGCTAGCATACCTTTTAGCATCCTTAGGATCGACAAAACCTTTCTGATTGCATCACATACAACCTTTACTTTACGAAAACTGGTAAGGAAACTCGTTTTGACATCCATCTGCCCGATTTCATAAATGCAGCTAATGCTAACATGATTCCGACGGACTTAAGCATCGCTACGGATGAGAAAATCTCATCGTAGTCAACTCCTTGAACTTGTGAAGAATTCTTTGCCACAAGTCGAGCTTCATAGATGGTGACATTAAAATCCACATCCGTCTTCTTCTTAAAGATCCATTTATCTCAATGGCTTGCCGATCATTGGGCAAGTCCACCAAAGTCCATGCTTTGTTCTGATACATGGATCCTATCTCGGATTTCATGGCTTCTAACCATTTGTCGGAATTTTGGTCCCACCATCGCATCTCCATGGCTCGTAGGTTCATTGTTGTCTAGCAACATGACCTTCAAGACAGGATTATTGTACCACTCTGAAGTAGTACGCATCCTTGTCACCCTACGAGGTACGATAGTGACTTGATCCGAAGTTTCATGATCACTATCATAAGCTTCTACTTCAATTGGTGTATGTGCCACAGGAACAACTTCCTGTGCCCTGCTACACACTAGTTGTAGTGATGGTTCGATAACCATATCAAGTCTCCACCATCCTCCCACTCAACTTTCCGAGACAAACTTTTCCTCGAGAAAGGACTCGATTCAAGAAACAATCCCTATTGCTTTCGGATCCGAATTAGGAGGTATACCCAACTGTTTTGGGTGTCCTATGAAGATGCATTTTATCCGCTTTGGGTTCAAGCTTATCAACCTGAAACTTTTTCACATAAGCACCGCAGCCCCAAACTTTTAAGAAACGACAACTTAGGTTTCTCAAACCATAGTTCAAACGGTGTCGTCTCAACGGAATTACGTGGTGCCCTATTTAAAGTGAATGTGGTTGTCTCTAATGCCTAACCCATAAACGATAGTGGTAATTCGATAAGAGACATCATGGTACGCACCATATCCAATAGGGTGCAACAATGATGTTCGGACACACCATCACACCATGGTGTTCCAGGCGGTATTAATTGTGAAACAATTTCCACAATGTCTTAATTGCGTGCCAAAGCTCGTAACTCAAATACTCATCTCTATGATCATATCATAGACATTTTATCCTCTTGTCACGAAGATCTTCAACTTCACTCTGAAATTACTTGAACCATTCAATAATTCAGACTTGTGTTTCATCAAGTAAATATACTCAGTATCTACTCAAATCATCCGTGAAGTAAGAACATAACGATATCCACTGCGTGCCTCAGCACTCATTGGACTGCACACATCAAAATGTATTACTTCCAACAAGTTGCTTTCTTGTTCCATTTTACTGAAAACAAGGCTTTCAGTCATCTTGCCCATGTGGTATGATTTACATGTCTCAAGTGATTCAAAATCAAGTGAGTCCAAACGGTCCATTTGCATGGAGTTTCTTCATGCATATACACCAATAGACATGGTTTGCATGTCTCAAACTTTTCAAAACAAGTGAGTCCAAAGATCCATCAACATGGAGTTTCTTCATGCGTTTTATACCAATATGACTTACATGGCAGTGCCGCAAGTAGGTGGTACTATCATTACTCTAACGGTTGCCTTCGGATAACCCGAACATGTTACGCCAAAGAATAAATCTTCAGCACCTTCCCACCATGCAGAAGTTTACCGTATGCTAACGGGAAAAACCACGTCGACTAGATTACACATGGTAAATTATCCAGACCAGCTATCCAGACACCCATCACGGAGTCCGCACTACCTCACGGTCTAACGGCTGGGCACACCAGAGCCCGATTAGGGACCTCGGTGTTGGGGAACGTAGTAATTTCAAAAAAATTCCTACGCACACGCAAGATCATGGTGATGGCATAGCAACGAGAGGGGAGAGTGTATATCCACGGACCCTCGTAGACCGTAAGCGGAAGCGTTAGCACAACGTGGTTGATGTAGTCGTACGTCTTCACAATCCGACCGATCCAAGCACCGAACGTACGGAGCCTCCGAGTTCAGCACACGTTCAGCTCGATGACGATCTCCGGCCTCCGATCCAGCCGAGCTCCGGAGATGAGTTCCGTCAGCACGACGGCGTGGTGACGATGATGATGTTCTATCGGCGCAGGGCTTCGCCTAAACTCCGCGACGACATGACCGAGGTGGAATATGGTGGAGGGGGCACCGCACACGGCTAAGGAACGATCCGTAGATCAACTTGTGTGTCTATGGGGTGCCCCCCCCCCGTATATAAAGGAGCTAGGGGGGAGGCCGGCCGGCCCCTTGGGCGCGCCAAGGGAGGAGGAATCCTCCTCCTAGTAGGAGTAGGACTCCTCCTTTCCTACTCCTACTAGGAGGGGGAAGGAAAAGGGGGGGCGGCGTCCAATTCGGACCAGAGGGGGGAGGGGGCGCGCGGCCCATGCTGGCCGCCCCTCTCTCCTTTTCCCTAAGGCCCATAAGGCCCAATACTCTCCCGGGGGTTCCGGTAACCCCCCGGCACTCCGGTTTTCTCCGAAAACTCCCGGAACACTTCCGGTGTCCGAATATAGTCGTCCAATATATGAATCTTTATGTATTGACCATTTCGAGACTCCTCGTCATGTCCGTGATCACATCCGGGACTCCGAACAAACTTCGGTACATCAAAACTTATAAACTCATAATAAAACTGTCATCGTAGCGTTAAGCGTGCGGACCCTACGGGTTCGAGAACTATGTAGACATGACCTAGAACCATTCTGGTCAACAACCAATAAGCGGGACCTAGATGCCCATATTGGTTCCTACATATTCTCGAAGATCTTTATCGGTCAAACTGCATAACAACATCGTTGTTCCCTTTGTCATCGGTATGTTACTTGCCCGAGATTTGATCGTCGGTATCAATACCTAGTTCAATCTCGTTACAGCAAGTCTCTTTACTCGTTCCGTAATACATCATCTCATAACTAACTCATTAGTTACAATGCTTGCAAGGCTTAGGTGATGAGTATTACCGAAAGGGCCCAGAGATACCTCTCCGACAATCGGAGTGACAAAACCTAATCTCGAATTATGCCAACCCAACATGTACCTTCGGAAACACCTGTAGAGCACCTTTATAATCACCCAGTTACGTTGTGACGTTTGGTAGCACACAAAGTGTTCTTCTGGTAAACGGGAGTTTCACAATCTCATAGTTGCAGGAACTTGTATAAGTCATGAAGAAAGCAATAGCAATATACTAAACGATCAAGTGCTAGGCTAACGGAATGGGTCATGTCAATCACATCATTCTCCTAATGATGTGATCCCGTTAATCAAATAACAACTCTTTTGTCCATGGCTAGGAAACATAACCATCTTTGATAAACGAGCTAGTCAAGTAGAGGCATACTAGTGACAATAGTTTTGTCTATGTATTCACACATGTATCATGTTTCCGGTTAATAAAATTCTAGCATGAATAATAAACATTTATCATGATATGAGGAAATAAATAATAACTTTATTATTGCCTCTAGGACATATTTCCTTCAGTCTCCCACTTGCACTAGAGTCAATAATCTAGATTACATAGTAATGATTCTAACACCCATGGAGTCTTGGTGCTGATCATGTTTTGTTCGTGAGATAGGCTTAGTCAACGGGTCTACAACATTCAGATCCGTATGTATCTTGCAAATCTCTATGTCTCCCACTTGGACTTGGTCCCGAATGGAATTGAAGCGTCTCTTGATGTGCTTGGTCCTCTTGTGAAATCTGGATTCCTTTGCCAAGGCAATTGCACCATATTGTCACGAGAAGATCTTCATTGGTCCCGATGCACTAGGTATGACACCTAGATCGGAAATGAACTCCTTCATCCGACTCCTTCATTCACCGCTTGAAGCAGCTATGTACTCCGCTTCACATGTAGATCCCGCCACGACGCTTTGTTTAGAACTGCACCAACTTACAGCTCCACCATTTAATAAAAACATGTATGCGGTTTGCGATTTAGAATCGTCCGGATCAGTGTCAAAGCTTGCATCGATGTAACCATTTACGACTAGCTCTTTGTCACCTCCATATCGAGAAACATATCCTTAGTCCTTTTAGGTATTTCAGGGATGTTCTTGACCGCTGTCCATGATCCACTCTGGATTACTTTGGTACCTTCCCGCCAAGCTTATTGCTAAGCATTAAATCAGTCTGGTACACAGACATTGCATACATGATAGAGCCTATGGCTGAAGCATAGGAACATTTTCATTTTCTCTCTATCTTCTGCTGTGGTCGGGCATTGAGTTTGACTCAACTTCACACCTTGTAGCACAGGCAAGAATCCTTTCTTTGCCTGATCCATTTTGAACTTTTTCAAAATTTTGTCAAGGTATGTGCTTTGTGAAAGTCCTATTAAGCGTCTTGATCTATCTTTATAGATCTTGATGCCCAAGCTTCACCGAGGTCTTTCATTGAAAAACTTTTATTCAAGTATCCCTTTATGTTGTCCAGAAATTCTATATCATTTCCAATTAATAATTGTAGGATCGAAAGTATGTCTAGAGGGGGGGTGATTAGACTACTTGACAATATAAAAATTCTGCCTTTTGACAAAGAACAGTTTTTGGCAGATTCACAATTATGATCAAGTCAAGCATCACCCTACACATGCAATTCTAGAGTATAGGCAGTGGAAAGTAAATTGCACATGTAGTAAAGAGAGGTGGAGAGGAGCAAACGCAATTTTGGAGATGCGGTGATTTTTCTCGTGGTTCCGATAGGTGGTGCTATCGTACTTCCACGTTGATGGAGACTTCAACCCACGGAGGGTAATGGCTGCGAGAGTCCACGGAGGGCTCCACCCACGAAGGGTCCACGAAGAAGCAACCTTGTCTATTCCATCATGGCCTACGCCCACGGAGGGCTAGCCTTACTCGGGGTAGATCTTCACGAAGTAGGCGATCTCCTTGCCCTTACAAACTTCTTGGTTCAACTCCACATCTCGTGGAGGCTCCCAAGCGACACCTAACCAATCTAGGAGGCACCACCCTCCAAAAGGTAATAGATGTTGTAGATGATGATGAACTCCTTGCTCTTGTGCTTCAAATGATAATCTCCCCAACACTCAACTCTCCTCACCGATTTGGCTGTGGTGGAAGAAAGGATTGAGTGGAAAGCAACTTGGGAAGGCTAGAGATCAAGCTTCATATGGTGGGAGTGGAGCAACTTGATCTCAACACAAGGGTAGGTAGTTCTCTTCTCGAAATGTAAGGTAGGAGTGGTAGTTCTTTCGATGGCTCTCTCCACGAATGAAGAGGGGTGGAGGGGTATAAATAGCCTCCACACAAAATCCAACCGTTACACACATTTGACCAATCTCGGTGGGACCGAAGTTGACAACTCGGTGAGACCGATAGTTCAAATAATGTGAGCGTTGGGATTTTCGTGGGACCGAAAATACAATCTCGGTGAGTCGATTAGTGCAATGACAAGAGCATGCCAGTTTGGTGGGACCGACTTCATCATCTCGGTGACACCGATTTGATGACGAAGATTCTGAAGCTTGGCAACTCATTTTTCGGTGAGACCGAGTTCGAATCGGAAAATCCGAGTTTGCTAGGGTTTGGCTTTATGGCTGAGGTGGTTCATCTCGGTGTGGTGAGTTTGGAATATCGGTGGGACCGAGACTACTTATGAGTGTATATGGCGGTGAAAGTTGCTGATAGTTTAGGAGATGTATCACTAAGCACTTGAGCAACCAGATCATCATCATAACCTCATCCCTTTTAATAGTATTGGCTTTCCTATGGACTCAATGTGATCTTGGATCACTAAACCAAAAATGGAGTCTTGAGCTTTTGCCAATGCTTGCCTTAGCATTTTGAGGGGTCCACTTCTTGATCCTTGCCATACCCATATCATTGAACTTTCTGAAATGATTCTCAAGTAACTATTAGTTCAATGATATATATGTTGTTATTAATTACCAAAACCACCGGGGATTAGTTGCACTTTCAATCTCCCCTTTTGGTAATTGATGACAACATATAGATCAAAGCTTCGACAAAGGATATAATCAATGAATAATATAAATCGCTTTGAGAAGTATGTGATAAGCAAGAGCTCCCCTAAATTTGTGCATTATTTAAGATTTGCGTTTGAATGCAAATGCTAATCGATTAGTATCATGGGTCACTCTTCCATGTCACATACATCTTGGTGGAGCGCACAAAATGATAAGAATGAACAGCATGCACCCAATCACCAAGACATGAGTAAATGGTTATACAAGATAGGAATGGCATATGATAAGCATTAAGCACACATTAAAGCATAAATGCGACCAAGCACTCATTAAGGTAGAATCAAGCGAGTGTCAAACACATCTTGAATGTCTCGAAAACCAAAAGTATCTCAAAGAGACCGCAAAAGAACGAAAGAGCAAAAGCGCAAAGACAACAAAGACTCTCTCTCGAAGTCCTATGATCTATACAATTTCTCCCCTTTGGCAACAAGTTACCAAAAGTTCGAAAAGGCATAGAGCTAAGCGTCCTTTGGGGACTCTGCTGGTGGCTCCGTCCGAGTTGATGTCGGAGTGGATATGGCAGATCGGCGAAGTCTTGGTGATGTCTGTCTTTGGAGGAGTGGTCCTTTGGAGCTGGAGCTAGAGTAGGAGCAATATGGAACTGTGGAGAGTCTTTGAAGCTGTAGTCCCGTGTCGATCCTTTGGAATAGCAGTGATCGGGTCTGTGGGAACCGGAGCGATCTGTTGATAAGCATCTGGACTAAGTCATCCTGCATCTCACGCATAAGCTCTTCCTTCTCCCGCTTTGCTTTCTCAATGTCGCCTCAAGCTTGTTGGCGGTCACTTGCACTTGATCGACTTCACGTCCAGGCGTAGATCTTCTCGTCAACTATCCTCCCTAAGCTCTCCCGAGGCTGTACAATGCTGGCGGGCGTTGTTCAATCCTTTGGGTAGCTTCAAGAATCTGCTCTCCAAACTCTTTGGTTTAGGCTGCTGCTGCTCTTTGCTTCCTTGTCGACTTTGGCTTTCTTAGCAGCTTCGATCTTGGCTTGACCTTCAACAGATGTTGGATCCTCCTCATCCATCACAACAACATTGTCTTCATGCTCGGCTGCAGCGGTAAATGTTCTCTATCCAACAAGAATGTGCCCGTGCCAAACTTGGCATTGATAAGCAT
The DNA here is from genome assembly GCA_021437245.1 of Aegilops speltoides. Classification (NCBI taxonomy): domain Eukaryota; kingdom Viridiplantae; phylum Streptophyta; class Magnoliopsida; order Poales; family Poaceae; genus Aegilops; species Aegilops speltoides. The sequence goes on from CM038141.1 coordinate 448,263,744, forward strand.
CTCGAATCTGCGGGGCAAATCAACATGACCTTTTACGGTCACCGCAGTCCTCTTAATGGTCTCTACCATCAAGTCCATCACCTTGAAAGGTGCTTTCTCATCAAGTATATGCAGCATGTTGATAGAGTATCCTCGATCATGCGATGATCTCGAACTTGGGCATCAAGGTATGCCTCAAAATGGTATTAGTGGTAGGTAAGCCTGCCTGGAGATAGTAGACTAAGCCGAGCTTCCAGATTCCCAAATCCTTTGCTGGAACCTCTTTGTACATGTTCTTCATGGATTCATGATTCTTCTTTGGAATCCCATATACATCAATATCATCTTCTCGTTGCACTGGAGCATTCAGAATTTCTGCCCATTCTTCAACAGAAGAAGAAAATCTTTGACCTTCAGTCATCCATACAATCCTTCCATCAGGGTAGAAGTGAGCTGTGGAATAGAATTGCATTATCATCTCATCGTTCCAACTGGTCAATTTCTGACCTACAAAGTCTGCAACGCCACATGCAGTGAAACTTTCATGCACATGTGGAAAGAAATCTCTGTGCTCTTCACTGTCAATGTACTTCCAGTCAACATATCTAGTGTCTGCGACTATGGGCTTCTTGTCCATCAGCACGGTCTCATAGAAGTCCTGCTGCTCTCTGGTGTGAAATCTGGGATCTCAGCAGTTCTTCTCCTCACGGCATATGGGTCACTTGTCTCCATAGCCTGAGACCTCTATCTTTCCTTGCCTTCATATCCTCGGCTTGAGGATGAGCATCATTATGTAGTGGCAGTTTTGGGCGAAGTTTACGCAAAACTGGTCCTTCATCATCGACACACCGGTGGCACATCATCCTTGTTCTTTTGAGACGCTGGAATGTTTCGACAGTCTTCTTGGGCTTGGCAGCGAGCTTTTCTGGAGCTGCCTTAGCTGGAGCAGATTGCTTGGCTTTGATGTGGCTCCGGCCATAATGGCATCACCCATGAACTTAGGCTTCTGAGGAGGAGGCTGGGGTGCTTCCTCATCCTCATCTTCTTCTGCTGCATCTTCATGCACTTTCCTCTTTCTCTTGGAGGTTTTCTTCACTTTGCTTGCAGTTGCCTCTCCCAAATTCAGCTTCTTGGCAACAGTTGACTGCTTGACTTTGCTGGTGCCCTTCTTGGTTTGTTGACCTTGTTGCTCTTTGGCAACAACCTTCCTCTTAGGCTTTGAGGTCACCTCTTCCTCAACAACAAAATCTGAGTCCTCATCATCTGAGTTTCTCTTCTTTCTGGCTCTGGTGGCTGCAGGAGGCAAACCACTTGGTGTACTCCTCTCACCATCATCAGATGAGCTGCTAGGATCAGGACTAGTGCCTGCCTCTGGAATGTCTGCAATGGGTGTCTCGACCTGTTACATTACACGGCATCGACATGGTGACAACCTGTGAATAGATAAGGTGTAGGCAGAGAAGAAGAGTCATCACAAACTGCGAAGTTTTTGCAAAAAATGAGTTCAAATTCTAGTATTAGGTTTTCAAAGAAGACATTTGGTCGGACCGAGTTTAAGATTCGTGAATCCGAAGTGTTAAGCAGAGCTTTCACACCACTTTCGGTTTGACCGAAGTGGGTTTCGATCTGCCGAAAACACTAGGGTTTCACAGAATTTTCATTTCGGTCACACCGATTTGCACAACTCGGTTGGACGAAGGTGCGATCAATGGCCATAGGCCAAATCGGTCATACCGAAACTATAAAATCGGTCTCACCGAGATGTGTTTAGCGGAAACCTAACCTAAAACTTTTACTCGAATCTAGTCCAAGCGAACTAATCTGGTATGCGGAGGATTTCAATCGTGGCAAGATTCTAGGCAATCCAAACGTGCATTGAATCGGAGATGGGAGCACGAGTGGGATCAAAACTCACCCTAACTTGGTGGAGTTTTTCTACGGCGGCAACGGCGCGGAGAATATGTCCGTTGACGGTGACGGAGACCTGCGGCAAGGGCGCACAGGCGACGACGGCGACGATCCGGAGACCAAGGCGACGGCAGCAAGGGGTGTGGGGGCGAAGCGTTTGAAGGAGAAATCAACGCGCGCGGCCCTCGGAGTATATATACCCCTTTGCTGTCGGTGGCACCGAGATGGATAACTGCTAGGCAGTTATGCACTTCGGTCACGTCGAAAATCACAACTCGGTTTCACCGAGGTGAAAACCTAGATCAGTCCAAGTGCTTTCGGTTCGACCGAGTTTGAGTGAGTTGGTCTGACCGAAATCAATTAGAAGGTTTTGGAAATTAGCCCTTGACGGATCGGTGGCTCCGAGTGCTCCTCACTCAGAGGGTCCGAAAATGACTTGTTCAAAGTTTGTGATGTAAGCATGAATAGAATTTGAGACAAGAAAGCATAGATAGCTAGGGGAGGTACTTAGGCATTCTTGTCCATCCATTTGGTCGAAAAATCAAAACGACCAAAACAACGTATGGATGTCCTCGAATGGATAAAATCATGCATCCAACATGCTCACACAATAAGATAGCAAATGAAATATGTGTCAAACATGCACAATCAAAACTCTAGCAACTAACACACAATTTGTCGATGACTAGGTCATCTTTATATGAGTATATTGACTTAGGAGCCAAATGAGAACATTTGATCATAGGTCATACTCATCGTTTAAGCACAAGTGGGGTTACCACTTTTACATAAAGCATTGATGTGTTCACATCATTTGAAGTTGCTTTAGCTCAATTTTTAGAGCAAAGCTCCCCCTAGATGTGAGAACCCCTTTTAAAGGGTCAAACTAACCTTGGGTTGTCGTAGAAGATTTTATGTAGATGTTGAAGATGTGGATGCTCAATGTTGATGGAGATCATCAAGAGTTGGGAGCTATCCTTTGGATTCGGGCACTTTCAATACCTACATGGGTTAGTCCCACAAGGAACAAACAAGGATATCCATGGACATAGATTGAAGTTCACAATAGATGATGTCCATGAAAGCAATGATTACCTTGTCCCTTGACTTACCAACAAGAGGGTTTGTGACTCCATGAACTAGTGCACAATGTGGAAGTTGATTGCACAAGTTTTTGCCAAAATGAATATGAGTGAAGTATGTTGGCGGAGTCACCCTCAAGAACTTTCTAGTTCTTCTTCTTCGGGACCCACATCATCTTGATGGGAATCCTTGGGGTTGTAGTTGAGCTTGACGAAGTAGAACTTGACGTTTCCTTGGGAACCCACTTGACCATGGCTTGAGGTGCTTCAACAAATGCATCAATCTCCTCTTGAAGCTTGTCCTTGCCTTTTAGCTTGTGGTCTTGTGGTGGAAGATCATCTTGAGCTTGTCCCACATTGGAAGAAGTAGGATCATACTTCTCCTTTTGAGGAACAAAGCTGTGGAGTAGGATATTGACCTTCTTCCCACTCAACACCTTCGGCGTTGAACTTTCGCTCAAAACCAATTCCTTGATTCTTCCGTGCCTTCCTTGCTTGCGAACAATTTCCTCAAAGTTCTTGCTTCCGCAAGGCTCTTGTAGACACCTTTCTCTATGATCCCTTTCAATAAACTATTTTCTTGCTCAAGTGTAACTTGGCTTGAAACATTGTTAGTGGAATCAAGAGAACTACTAGAAGCAACAACATTGGATTTAGCATGGTTATTGTTACTACTAGAAAAGAATTTTTCTTATGCTTGTCATGCTTAGTCTTAATGGGTGGCAAGAAATTAGACAAGAGAAGTCGTTTGGCAAGATATGAAGAACTCTTCTTTCAAGATCGTCATTGATTGCTTTTAGAAACTCATGTTCTTGCTCTAGAGTGAGCTTCTCGAGCGTAGCTTCTCATGAGATCTTAGGAGCTCTCTATGATCTTCTTGAGTTGTTTCATGAGCTAACTTAAGAGTTTTTAGTTCTTTAGTTAGGCGCTCAATCTCCTTCATAGCATTGTCATTCGACTCTTCTCGACTATAAAGACTACTAGCATGTTCATCATTACTAGGCTCCTTTGGATTTATCAAGTAAGAGCTCATCTTCACCAAGCAAGTCATCCTCATCACTATTGAAGTCAATGAATTGTGGTGTGATACCTTGGGGCCTTTAGCCATGAAGCATCTTCCAATTCCCTCATTTGGTGAATCAAATAAGTCGTAGGAGTTGGAGTTGGAGGATACGAGAGCAAGACCGGCAACACCTTCATCTTGACTGTAGTCGAGTTGGAGTTTGGTTGGCTTGAGATTCTTGTAGTTTGGCATCATTTGGATCAAAGTGCACACGGTGTCATACTTTCCATCCAAAGCTCTGAGAATCTTCTTGATGATGAATCGGTCGGTCATTTCTTCGCTTCCTAAGCCGGCAATCTCATTTGTGATGAGAGCAAGCCTAGAGTACATTTCAGCGACTCCTTCACCATCCTTCATCTTGAACTTGTCAAGTTGACCTTGAAGAATATCCAGCTTTGATTCCTTCACGGACTCGGTACCTTCGTGCATTTCAACCAAAGTATCCCAAATCTCTTTTGCATTCTCAAGACGGCTGATTTTGTTGAACTCCTCGGGACACAAGGCATTTCAACCAAAGTATCCCAAATCTTCAGCACCTTCCCACCATGCAGAAGTTTACCGTATGCTAACGGGAAAAACCACATCGACTAGATTACACATGGTAAATTATCCAGACCAGCTATCCGGACACCCATCACGGAGTCCGCACTACCTCACGGTCTAACGGCTGGGCACACGAGCCCGATTAGGGACCTCGGTGTTGGGGAGCGTAGTAATTTCAAAAAATCCTACACACACGCAAGATCATGGTGATGGCATAGCAACGAGAGGGAGAGTGTATATCCACGGACCCTCGTGGGCCGTAAGCGAGCGTTAACTGCAACGTGGTTGATGTAGTCGTCGTCTTCACAATCCGACCGATCCAAGCACCGAGCGTCACGGAGCCTCCGAGTTCAGCACACGTTCAGCTCGATGGCGATCTCCGGCCTCCGATCCAGCCGAGCTCCGGAGATGAGTTCCGTCGGCCGACGGCGTGGTGACGATGATGATGTTCTATCGGCGCAGGGCTTCGCCTAAACTCATGACGACATGACCGAGGTGGAATATGGTGGAGGGGCACCGCACACGGCTAAGGAACGATCCGTAGATCAACTTGTGTGTCTATGGGGTGCCCCCGCCCGTATATAAAGGAGCTAGGGGGAGGCGGCCCGCCCTTAGGCGCGCCAAGGAGGAGAATCCTCCTCCTAGTAGGAGTAGGACTCCTCCTTTCCTACTCCTACTAGGAGGGGAAGGAAAAGGGGCGGCGTCCAATTCGGACCAGAGGGGGGAGGGGGCGCGCGGCCCATGCTGGCCGCCCCTCTCTCCTTTTCCCTAAGGCCCATAAGGCCCAATACTCTCCCGGGGGTTCCGGTAACCCCCCGGCACTCCGGTTTTCTCCGAAAACTCCCGGAACACTTCCGGTGTCCGAATATAGTCGTCCAATATATGAATCTTTATGTATTGACCATTTCGAGACTCCTCGTCATGTCCGTGATCACATCCGGGACTCCGAACAAACTTCGGTACATCAAAACTTATAAACTCATAATAAAACTGTCATCGTAACGTTAAGCGTGCGGACCCTACGGGTTCGAGAACTATGTAGACATGACCTAGAACCATTCTGGGTCAACAACCAATAGCGGGACCTAGATGCCCATATTGGTTCCTACATATTCTACGAAGATCTTTATCGGTCAAACTGCATAACAACATACGTTGTTCCCTTTGTCATCGGTATGTTACTTGCCCGAGATTTGATCGTCGGTATCCAATACCTAGTTCAATCTCGTTACCGGCAAGTCTCTTTACTCGTTCCGTAATACATCATCTCATAACTAACTCATTAGTTACAATGCTTGCAAGGCTTAGGTGATGAGTATTACGAAAGGGCCGAGAGATACCTCTCCGACAATCGGAGTGACAAAACCTAATCTCGAATTATGCCAACCCAACATGTACCTTCGGAAACACATGAGAGCACCTTTATAATCACCCGATTCGTTGTGACGTTTGGTAGCACACAAAGTGTTCTTACGTAAACAGGAGTTTCACAATCTCATAGTTGCGGGAACTTGTATAAGTCATGAAGAAAGCAATAGCAATATACTAAGCGATCAAGTGCTAGGCTAACGGAATGGGTCATGTCAATCACATCATTCTCCTAATGATGTGATCCCGTTAATCAAATAACAACTCTTTTGTCCATGGCTAGGAAACATAACCATCTTTGATAAACGAGCTAGTCAAGTAGAGGCATACTAGTGACAATAGTTTTGTCTATGTATTCACACATGTATCATGTTTCCGGTTAATACAATTCTAGCATGAATAATAAACATTTATCATGATATGAGGAAATAAATAATAACTTTATTATTGCCTCTAGGACATATTTCCTTCAGTCTCCCACTTGCACTAGAGTCAATAATCTAGATTACATAGTAATGATTCTAACACCCATGGAGTCTTGGTGTTGATCATGTTTTGCTCGTGAGATAGGCTTAGTCAACGGGTCTACAACATTCAGATCCGTATGTATCTTGCAAATCTCTATGTCTCCCACTTGGACTTGGTCCCGAATGGAATTGAAGCATCTCTTGATGTGCTTGGTCCTCTTGTGAAATCTGGATTCCTTTGCCAAGGCAATTGCACCATATTGTCACGAGAAGATCTTCATTGGTCCCGATGCACTAGGTATGACACCTAGATCGGAAATGAACTCCTTCATCCAGACTCCTTCATTCACTGCTTCAGAAGCAGCTATGTACTCCGCTTCACATGTAGATCCCGCCACGACGCTTTGTTTAGAACTGCACCAACTTACAGCTCCACCATTTAATAAAAACATGTATGCGGTTTGCGATTTAGAATCGTCCGGATCAGTGTCAAAGCTTGCATCGATGTAACCATTTACGACTAGCTCTTTGTCACCTCCATATACGAGAAACATATCCTTAGTCCTTTTTAGGTATTTCAGGATGTTCTTGACCGCTGTCCAGTGATCCACTCCTAGATTACTTTGGTACCTTCCTGCCAAGCTTATTGCTAAGCATTAAATCGGTCAGTACACAGCATTGCATACATGATAGAGCCTATGGCTGAAGCATAGGGAACATTTTTCATTTTCTCTCTATCTTCTGCTGTGGTCGGGCATTGAGTTTGACTCAACTTCACACCTTGTAGCACAGGCAAGAATCCTTTCTTTGCCTGATCCATTTTGAACTTTTTCAAAATTTTGTCAAGGTATGTGCTTTGTGAAAGTCCTATTAAGTGTCTTGATCTATCTTTATAGATCTTGATGCCCAATATGTAAGCAGCTTCACCGAGGTCTTTCATTGAAAAACTTTTATTCAAGTATCCCTTTATGTTGTCCAGAAATTCTATATCATTTCCAATTAATAATTGTAGGATCGAAAGTATGTCTAGAGGGGGGGTGATTAGACTACTTGACAATATAAAAATTCTGCCTTTTGACAAAGAACAGTTTTTGGCAGATTCACAATTATGATCAAGTCAAGCATCACCCTACACATGCAATTCTAGAGTATAGGCAGTGGAAAGTAAATTGCACATGTAGTAAAGAGAGGTGGAGAGGAGCAAGCGCAATTTTGGAGATGCGGTGATTTTTCTCGTGGTTCCGATAGGTGGTGCTATCGTACTTCCACGTTGATGGAGACTTCAACCCACGGAGGGTAACGGCTGCGAGAGTCCACGGAGGCTCCACCCACGAAGGGTCCACGAAGAAGCAACCTTGTCTATTCCATCATGGCCTCACGCCCACGGAGGGCTAGCCTTACTCGGGGTAGATCTTCACGAAGTAGGCGATCTCCTTGCCCTTACAAACTTCTTGGTTCAACTCCACATCTCGTGGAGGCTCCCAAGCGACACCTAACCAATCTAGGAGGCACCACCCTCCAAAAGGTAATAGATGTTGTAGATGATGATGAACTCCTTGCTCTTGTGCTTCAAATGATAATCTCCCCAACACTCAACTCTCCTCACCGATTTGGCTGTGGTGGAAGAAAGGATTGAGTGGAAAGCAACTTGGGAAGGCTAGAGATCAAGCTTCATATGGTGGGAGTGGAGCAACTTGATCTCAACACAAGGGTAGGTAGTTCTCTTCTCGAAATGTAAGGTAGGAGTGGTAGTTCTTTCGATGGCTCTCTCCACGAATGAAGAGGGGTGGAGGGTATAAATAGCCTCCACACAAAATCCAACCGTTACACACATTTGACCAATCTCGGTGGGACCGAAGTTGACAACTCGGTGAGACCGATAGTTCAAATAATGTGAGCGTTGGGATTTTCAGTGGGACCGAAAATACAATCTCGGTGAGTCGATTCGTGCAATGACAAGAGCATGCCAGTTTGGTGGGACCGACTTCATCATCTCGGTGACACCGATTTGATGACAGAAGATTCTGAAGCTTGGCAACTCATTTTTCGGTGAGACCGAGTTCGAATCGGAAAATCCGAGTTTGCTAGGGTTTGGCTTTATGGCTGAGGTGGTTCATCTCGGTGTGGTGAGTTTGGAATATCGGTGGGACCGAGACTACTTATGAGTGTATATGGCGGTGAAAGTTGCGATAGTTTAGGAGATGTATCACTAAGCACTTGAGCAACCAGATCATCATCATAACCTCATCCCTTTTAATAGTATTGGCTTTCCTATGGACTCAATGTGATCTTGGATCACTAAACCAAAAATGGAGTCTTGAGCTTTTGCCAATGCTTGCCTTAGCATTTTGAGGGTCCACTTCTTGAGTCCTTGCCATACCCATATCATTGAACTTTCTGAAATGATTCTCAAGTAACTATTAGTTCAATGATATATATGTTGTTATTAATTACCAAAACCACCGGGGATTAGTTGCACTTTCAATCTCCCCTTTTGGTAATTGATGACAACATATAGATCAAAGCTCGACAAAGGATATAATCAATGAATAATATAAATCGCTTTGAGAAGTATGTGATAAGCAAGAGCTCCCCTAAATTTGTGCATTATTTAAGATTTGCGTTTGAATGCAAATGCTCAATCGATTAGTATCATGGGTCACTCTTCCATGTCACATACATCTTGGTGGAGCGCACAAAATGATAAGAATGAACAGCATGCACCCAATCACCAAGACATGAGTAAATGGTTATACAAGATAGGAATGGCATATGATAAGCATTAAGCACACATTAAAGCATAGTACGACCAAGCACTCATTAAGGTAGAATCAAACGGAGTGTCAAACACACTGAATGTCTCGAAAACCAAAAGTATCTCAAAGAGACCGCAAAAGAACGAAAGAGCAAAAGCGCAAAGACAACAGCACTCTCTCTCTCGAAGTCCTATGATCTATACAATTTCTCCCCCTTTGGCAACAAGTTACCAAAAAGTTCGAAAAGGCATAGAGCTAAGCGTCACTGGGGACTCTGCTGGTGGCTCCCGTCTGAGTTGATGTCGGAGTGGATATGGCAGCATCGTGAAGTCTTGGTGATGTCTGTCTTTGGAGGAGTAGTCACTTGGAGCTGGAGCTAGAGTAGGAGCAATCTATTTGGGCTGTGGGAGGTCTTTGAAGCTGTAGTCTGGTGTCGATCATTTGGAATAGCAGTGATCTGGGTCTGTGGGAACCGGAGCGATCTGTTGATAAGCATCTGGACTAAGTCATCCGCATCTCACGCATAAGCTCTTCCTTCTCCGCTTTGCTTTCTCAATGTCGCCTCAAGCTTGTTGGCGGTCACTTGCACTTGATCGACTTCACGTCGAGCGTAGATCTTCTCGTCAACTATCCTCCTAAGCTCTCCTGAGACTGTACAATGTTGGCCAGGCGTTGTTCAATCCTTTGGGTAGCTTCAAGAATCTGCTCTCCGAAACTCTTTGGTTTAGCTGCTGCTGCTGCTGCTTCCTTGTCAGCTTTGGCTTTCTTAGCAGCTTCGATCTTGGCTTGACCTTCAACAGATGTTGGATCCTCCTCATCCATCACAACAACATTGTCTTCATGCTCTGGCTGCAGCGGTAAATGTTCTCTATCCAACAAGAATGTGCCCGTGCCAAACTTGGCATTGATAAGCATCTGAATCTGCGGGCAAATCCACATGACCTTTTACGGTCATTGCAGTCCTCTTAATGGTCTCTACCATCAAGTCCATCACCTTGAAAGGTGCTTTCTCATCAAGTATATGCAGCATGTTGATAGAGTATCCTCGATCATGCGATGATCTCGAACTTGGGCATCAAGGTATGCCTCAAAATGGTATTAGTGGTAGGTAAGCCTGCTGGAGATAGTAGACTAAGCCGAGCTTCAGATTCCCAAATCCTTTCTTGGAACCTCTTTGTACATGTTCTTCATGGATTCATGATTCTTCTTTGGAATCCCATATACATCAATATCATCTTCTCGTTGCCTTTGGAGCATTCAGAATTTCTGCCCATTCTTCAACGAGAAGAAGAAAATCTTTGACCTTGATCATCCATACAATCCTTCCATCGGGGTAGAAGTGAGTGTGGAATAGAATTGCATTATCATCTCATCGTTCCAACTGGTCAATTTCGACCTACAAAGTCTGCAACGCCACATGCGATGAAACTTTCATGCACATGTGGAAAGAAATCTCTGTGCTCTTCACTTTGTCAATGTACTTCCAATCAACATATCTAGTGTCTGCGACTATGGGCTTCTTGTCCATCAAGACGGTCTCATAGAAGTCCTGCTGCTCTCGGTGTGAAATCTGGGATCTATAGCAGTTCTTCTCCTCACGGCATATGGGTCACTTGTCTCCATAGCACGAGACCTCTATCTTTCCTTGCCTTCATATCCTCGGCTTGAGGATGAGCATCATATGTAGTGGCGGTTTTGGGCGAAGTTTACGCAAAACTGGTCCTTCATCATCGACACACTGGTGGCACATCATCCTTGTTCTTTTCGACGCTGGAATGTTTCGATAGTCTTCTTGGGCTTGGCGGCGAGCTTTCTTTGGAGCTGCCTTAGCTGGAGCAGATTGCTTGGGCTTTGATGTGGCTCCGGCCTTAATGGCATCACCCATGAACTTAGGCTTCTGAGGAGGAGGCTGGGGTGCTTCCTCATCCTCATCTTCTTTTGCTGCATCTTCATGCACTTTCCTCTTTCTCTTGGAGGTTTTCTTCACTTTGCTTGCAGTTGCCTCTCCCAAATTCAGCTTCTTGGCAGCAGTTGACTGCTTGACTTTCTTTGGTGCCCTTCTTGGTTTGTTGACCTTGTTGCTCTTTGGCAACAACCTTCCTCTTAGGCTTTGAGGTCACCTCTTCCTCAACAACAAAATCTGAGTCCTCATCATCGAGTTTCTCTTCTTTACGGCTCTGGTGGCTGCAGGAGGCAAACCACTTGGTGTACTCCTCTCACCATCATCGGATGAGCTGCTAGGATCGGGACTAGTGCTGCCTCTGGAATGTCGCAATGGGTGTCTCGACCTGTTACATTATCCACGGCATCGACATGGCTGACAACCTATGAATAGATAAGGTGTAGGCAGAGAAGAAGAGTCATCACAAAGCTGCGAAGTTTTTGCAAAAAAATGAGTTCAAATTCTAGTATTAGGTTTTCAAAGAAGACATTTGGTCGGACCGAGTTTAAGATTCGTGAATCCGAAGTGTTAAGCAGAGCTTTCACACCACTTTCGGTTTGACGAAGTGGGTTTCGATCTGCCGAAAACACTAGGGTTTCATAAATTTTCATTTCGGTCACACCGATTTGCACAAGTCGGTTGGACGAAGGTGCTGATCAATAGCCATAGGCCAAATCGGTCATACCGAAACTATAAAATCGGTCTCACCGAGATGTGTTCGGCGGAAACCTAACCCTAAAACTTTTACTCGAATCTAGTCCAAACAAACTAATCTGGTGTACGGGAGGATTTCAATCGTGGCAAGATTCTAGGCAATCCAAGCGTGCATTGAATCGGAGATGGGAGCACGAGTGGGATCAAAACTCACCCTAACTTGGTGGAGTTTTTCTCTGGCTGCAACGGCGCGGAGAATATGTCCGCTGACGGCGATGGAGACTGCGGCGGGGCGCCTGGCGGCAGCACGGCGACGATCCGGAGACCAAGGCGGCGGCAAAGGGGTGTGGGGCGAAGCGTTTGAAGGAGAAATCAGCAGCGCCCCTCGAGTATATATACCCCTTTGTTGTCGGTGGGACCGAGTTGTAAAACTTCGGTGGCACCGAGATGGATAACTGCTAAGCGATTATGCACTTGATCACGTCGAAAATCACAACTCGGTTTCACCGAGGTGAAAACCTAGATCAGTCCAAGTGCTTTCGGTTCGACCGAGTTTGAGTGAGTTGGTCTGACCGAAATCAATTAGAAGGTTTTGGAAATTAGCCCTTGACGGATCGGTGGCTCCGAGTGCTCCTCACTCAGAGGGTCCGAAAATGACTTGTTCAAAGTTTGTGATGTAAGCATGAATAGAATTTGAGACAAGAAAGCATAGATAGCTAGGGGAGGTACTTAGGCATTCTTGTCCATCCATTTGGTCAGAAAAATCAAAACGACCAAAACAACAGATGGATGTCCTCGAATGGATAAAATCATGCATCCAACATGCTCACACAATAAGATAGCAAATGAAATATGTGTCAAACATGCACAATCAAAACTCTAGCAACTAACACACAATTTGTCGATGACTAGGTCATCTTTATATGAGTATATTGACTTAGGAGCCAAATGAGAACATCTGATCATAGGTCATACTCATCGTTTAAGAACAAGTGGGGTTACCACTTTTACATAAAGCATTGATGTGTTCACATCATTTGAAGTTGCTTTAGCTCAATTTTTAGAGCAAAGCTCCCCCTAGATGTGAGAACCCCTTTTAAAGGGTCAAACTAACCTTGGGTTGTCGTAGAAGATTTTATGTAGATGTTGAAGATGTGGATGCTCAATGTTGATGGAGATCATCAAGAGTTGGGAGCTATCCTTTGGATTCGGGCACTTTCAATACCTACATGGGTTAGTCCCACAAGGAACAAACAAGGATATCCATGGACATAGATTGAAGTTCACAATAGATGATGTCCATGAAAGCAATGATTACCTTGTCCCTTGACTTACCAACAAGAGGGTTTGTGACTCCATGAACTAGTGCACAATGTGGAAGTTGATTGCACAAGTTTTTGCCAAAATGAATATGAGTGAAGTATGTTGGCGAAGTCACCCTCAAGAACTTTCTAGTTCTTCTTCTTCGGGACCCACATCATCTTGATGGGAATCCTTGGGGTTGTAGTTGAGCTTGACGAAGTAGAACTTGGCGTTTCCTTGGGAACCCACTTGACCATGGCTTGAGGTGCTTCAACAAATGCATCAATCTCCTCTTGAAGCTTGTCCTTGCCTTTTAGCTTGTGGTCTTGTGGTGGAAGATCATCTTGAGCTTGTCCCACATTGGAAGAAGTAGGATCATACTTCTCCTTTTGAGGAACAAACTGTGGAGTAGGATATTGACCTTCTTCCCACTCAACACCTTCGGCGTTGAACTTTCGCTCAAAACCAATTCCTTGATTCTTCGGTGCCTTCCTTGCTTGCGAACAATTTCCTCAAAGTTCTTGCTTCCGCAAGGCTCTTGTAGACACCTTTCTCTATGATCCCTTTCAATAAACTATTTTCTTGCTCAAGTGTAACTTGGCTTGAAACATTGTTAGTGGAATCAAGAGAACTACTAGAAGCAACAACATTGGATTTAGCATGGTTATTGTTACTACTAGAGAAAGAATTTTTCTTATGCTTGTCATGCTTAGTCTTAATGGGTGGCAAGAAATTAGACAAGAGAAGTCGTTTGGCAAGATATGAAGAACTCTTCTTTGAAGATCGTCATTGATTGCTTTTAGAAACTCATGTTCTTGCTCTAGAGTGAGCTTCTCGAGCGTAGCTTCTCATGAGATCTTAGGAGCTCTCTATGATCTTCTTGAGTTGTTTCATGAGCTAACTTAAGAGTTTTAGTTCTTTAGTTAGGCGCTCAATCTCCTTCATAGCATTGTCATTCGACTCTTCTCGACTATAAAGACTACTAGCATGTTCATCATTACTAGGCTCCTTTGGATTTATCAAGTAAGAGCTCATCTTCACCAAGCAAGTCATCCTCATCACTATTGAAGTCAATGAATTCAGGGTGTGATACCTTGGGGCCTTTAGCCATGAAGCATCTTCCAATTCCCTCATTTGGTGAATCAAATAAGTCGTAGGAGTTGGAGTTGGAGGATACGAGAGCAAGACCGCAACACCTTCATCTTGACTGTAGTCGGAGTTGGAGTTTGGTTGGCTTGAGATTCTTGTAGTTTGGCATCATTTGGATCAAAGTGCACACGGTGTCATACTTTCCATCCAAAGCTCTGAGAATCTTCTTGATGATGAATCGGTCGGTCATTTCTTCGCTTCCTAAGCCGGCAATCTCATTTGTGATGAGAGCAAGCCTAGAGTACATTTCAGCGACTCCTTCACCATCCTTCATCTTGAACTTGTCAAGTTGACCTTGAAGAATATCCAGCTTTGATTCCTTCACGGACTCGGTACCTTCGTGCATTTCAACCAAAGTATCCCAAATCTCTTTTGCATTCTCAAGACGGCTGATTTTGTTGAACTCCTCGGGACACAAGGCATTTCAACCAAAGTATCCCAAATCTTCAGCACCTTCCCACCATGCAGAAGTTTACCGTATGCTAACGGGAAAAACCACGTCGACTAGATTACACATGGTAAATTATCCAGACCAGCTATCCGGACACCCATCACGGAGTCCGCACTACCTCACGGTCTAACGGCTGGGCACACCAGAGCCCGATTAGGGACCTCGGTGTTGGGGAACGTAGTAATTTCAAAAAAATTCCTACGCACACGCAAGATCATGGTGATGGCATAGCAACGAGAGGGGAGAGTGTATATCCACGGACCCTCGTAGACCGTAAGCGGAAGCGTTAGCACAACGTGGTTGATGTAGTCGTACGTCTTCACAATCCGACCGATCCAAGCACCGAACGTACGGAGCCTCCGAGTTCAGCACACGTTCAGCTCGATGACGATCTCCGGCCTCCGATCCAGCCGAGCTCGGAGATGAGTTCCGTCGGCCGACGGCGTGGTGGCGATGATGATGTTCTATCGGCGCGAGGCTTCGCCTAAACTCCGCGACGACATGACCGAGGTGGAATATGGTGGAGGGGCACCGCACACGGCTAAGGAACGATCCGTAGATCAACTTGTGTGTCTATGGGTCCCCCCGCCCGTATATAAAGGAGCTAGGGGAGGCCGGCCGGCCCTTGGGCGCGCCAAGGAGGAGAATCCTCCTCCTAGTAGGAGTAGGACTCCTCCTTTCCTACTCCTACTAGGAGGGAAGGAAAAGGGGGCGGCGTCAATTCGGACCAGAGGGGGGGCGCGCGGCCCATGCCGGCCGCCCTCTCCCTTTTCCCTAAGGCCCATAAGGCCCAATACTCTCCGGGGTTCGGTAACCCCGGCACTCCGTTTTCTCCGAAAACTCCGGAACACTTCCGGTGTCGAATATAGTCGTCCAATATATGAATCTTTATGTATTGACCATTTCGAGACTCCTCGTCATGTCCGTGATCACATCCGGGACTCCGAACAAACTTCGGTACATCAAAACTTATAAACTCATAATAAAACTGTCATCGTAACGTTAAGCGTGCGGACCCTACGGGTTCGAGAACTATGTAGACATGACCTAGAACCATTCTGGGTCAACAACCAATAGCAGGACCTAGATGCCCATATTGGTTCCTACATATTCTACGAAGATCTTTATCGGTCAAACTGCATAACAACATACGTTGTTCCCTTTGTCATCGGTATGTTACTTGCCCAAGATTTGATCGTCGGTATCCAATACCTAGTTCAATCTCGTTACCGGCAAGTCTCTTTACTCGTTCCGTAATACATCATCTCATAACTAACTCATTAGTTACAATGCTTGCAAGGCTTAGGTGATGAGTATTACGAAAGGGCCCCAGAGATACCTCTCCGACAATCGGAGTGACAAAACCTAATCTCGAATTATGCCAACCCAACATGTACCTTCGAAACACCAGAGAGCACCTTTATAATCACCCGATTACGTTGTGACGTTTGGTAGCACACAAAGTGTTCTTACAGTAAACGGAGTTTCACAATCTCATAGTTGCGAGAACTTGTATAAGTCATGAAGAAAGCAATAGCAATATACTAAGCGATCAAGTGCTAGGCTAACGGAATGGGTCATGTCAATCACATCATTCTCCTAATGATGTGATCCCGTTAATCAAATAACAACTCTTTTGTCCATGGCTAGGAAACATAACCATCTTTGATAAACGAGCTAGTCAAGTAGAGGCATACTAGTGACAATAGTTTTGTCTATGTATTCACACATGTATCATGTTTCCGGTTAATACAATTCTAGCATGAATAATAAACATTTATCATGATATGAGGAAATAAATAATAACTTTATTATTGCCTCTAGGACATATTTCCTTCAGTCTCCCACTTGCACTAGAGTCAATAATCTAGATTACATAGTAATGATTCTAACACCCATGGAGTCTTGGTGCTGATCATGTTTTGCTCATGAGATAGGCTTAGTCAACGGGTCTACAACATTCAGATCCGTATGTATCTTGCAAATCTCTATGTCTCCCACTTGGACTTGGTCCCGAATGGAATTGAAGCGTCTCTTGATGTGCTTGGTCCTCTTGTGAAATCTGGATTCCTTTGCCAAGGCAATTGCACCATGATTGTCACGAAGATCTTCATTGGTCCCGATGCACTAGGTATGACACCTAGATCGGAAATGAACTCCTTCATCCAGACTCCTTCATTCACTGCTTCAGAAGCAGCTATGTACTTCGCTTCACATGTAGATCCCGCC
Organism: Aegilops speltoides; assembly: GCA_021437245.1. Lineage (NCBI taxonomy): Eukaryota > Viridiplantae > Streptophyta > Magnoliopsida > Poales > Poaceae > Aegilops > Aegilops speltoides. The sequence goes on from CM038141.1 coordinate 448,280,637, forward strand.
ACGACACTTTGTTTAGAACTGCACCAACTTACAGCTCCACCGTTTAATAAAAACATGTATGCGGTTTGTGATTTAGAATCGTCCGGATCAGTGTCAAAGCTTGCATCGATGTAACCATTTACGACTAGCTCTTTGTCACCTCCATATACGAGAAACATATCCTTAGTCCTTTTTAGGTATTTCAGATGTTCTTGACCGCTGTCCGATGATCCACTCTGGATTACTTGGTACCTTCTGCCAAGCTTATTGCTAAGCATCGTCAGTCGGTACACAGCATTGCATACATGATAGATCCTATGGCTGAAGCATAGGGAACATTTTCATTTTCTCTCTATCTTCTGCTGTGGTGGGGCATTGAGTTTGACTCAACTTCACACCTTGTAGCACAGGCAAGAATCCTTTCTTTGCTCGATCCATTTTGAACTTTTCAAAATTTTGTCAAGGTATGTGCTTTGTGAAAGTCCTATTAAGCGTCTTGATCTATCTTTATAGATCTTGATGCCCAATATGTAAGCAGCTTCACCGAGGTCTTTCATTGAAAAACTTTTATTCAAGTATCCCTTTATGTTGTCCAGAAATTCTATATCATTTCCAATTAATAATTGTAGGATCGAAAGTATGTCTAGAGGGGGGGTGATTAGACTACTTGACAATATAAAAATTCTGCCTTTTGACAAAGAACAGTTTTTGGCAGATTCACAATTATGATCAAGTCAAGCATCACCCTACACATGCAATTCTAGAGTATAGGCAGCGGAAAGTAAATTGCACATGTAGTAAAGAGAGGTGGAGAAGAGCAAACGCAATTTTGGAGACGCGGTGATTTTTCTCGTGGTTCCGATAGGTGGTGCTATCGTACTTCCACGTTGATGGAGACTTCAACCCACGGAGGGTAACAGCTGCGAGAGTCCACGGAGGGCTCCACCCACGAAGGGTCCACGAAGAAGCAACCTTGTCTATTCCATCATGGCCTACGCCCACGGAGGGCTAGCCTTACTCGGGGTAGATCTTCACAGTAGGCGATCTCCTTGCCCTTACAAACTTCTTGGTTCAACTCCACATCTCGTGGAGGCTCCCAAGCGACACCTAACCAATCTAGGAGGCACCACCCTCCAAAAGGTAATAGATGTTGTACATGATGATGAACTCCTTGCTCTTGTGCTTCAAATGATAATCTCCCCAACACTCAACTCTCCTCACTGATTTGGCTGTGGTGGAAGAAAGGATTGAGTGGAAAGCAACTTGGGAAGGCTAGAGATCAAGCTTCATATGGCGGGAGTGGAGCAACTTGATCTCAACACAAGGGTAGGTAGTTCTCTTCTCGAAATGTAAGGTAGGAGTGGTAGTTCTTTTGATGGCTCTCTCCACGAATGAAGAGGGGTGGAGGGGTATAAATAGCCTCCACATTAAAATCCAACCGTTACACATTTGACCAATCTCGGTGGGACCGAAGTTAACAACTTCGGTGAGACCGATAGTTCAAATAATGTGAGCGTTGGGATTTTCAGTGGGACCGAAAATACAATCTCGGTGAGTCTGATTAGTGCAATGACAAGAGCATGCCGGTTTGGTGGGACCGACTTCATCATCTCGGTGACACCAATTTGATGACGAAGGTTCTGAAGCTTGGCAACTCATTTTTCGGTGAGGCGAGTTGAAATCGGAAAATCCGAGTTTGCTAGGGTTTGGCTTTATGGCTAAGGTGGTTCATCTCGGTGTGGAAGTTTGGAATATCGGTGGGACCGAGACTACTTATGAGTGTATATGGCGGTGAAAGTTCTTGATAGTTTAGGAGATGTATCACTAAGCACTTGAGCAACCAGATCATCATCATAACCTCATCCCTTTTAATAGTATTGGCTTTCCTATGGACTCAATGTGATCTTGGATCACTAAACCAAAAATGGAGTCTTGAGCTTTTGCCAATGCTTGCCTTAGCATTTTGAGGGTCCACTTCTTGATCCTTGCCATACCCATATCACTGAACTTTCGAAATGATTCTCAAGTAACTATTAGTTCAATGATATATATGTTGTTATTAATTACCAAAACCACCCGGGGATTAGTTGCACTTTCAATAATATGTCATCTACATATAAAACTAGAAATGCTACAGAGCTCCCACTCACTTTCTTGTAAATACAGGCTTCTCCAAAAGTCTGTATAAAACCATATGCTTTGATCACACTATCAAAGCGTTTATTCCAACTCCGAGATGCTTGCACCAGTCCATAAATGGAACGATGGAGCTTGCACACTTTGTTAGTACCTTTTGGATCAACAAAACCTTCCGGCTGCATCATATACAACTCTTCTTCTAGAAATCCATTCAAGAATGCAGTCTTGACATCCATTTGCCAAATTTCATAATCACGAAATGCAGCAATAGCTAACATGATTCGGACAGACTTAAGCATCGCTACGGGTGAGAAAGTCTCATCGTAGTCAACCCCTTGAACTTGTCGAAAACCTTTTGCAACAAGTCGAGCTTTATAGACAGTTACATTACCATCAGCGTTAGTCTTCTTCTTAAAGATCCATTTATTCTCAATGGCTTGCCGATCATCGGGCAAGTCAACCAAACTCCATACTTTGTTTTCATACATGGATCCCATCTCAGATTTCATGGCCTCTAGCCATTTTGCGAAATCTGGGCTCGTCATCGCTTCCTCATAGTTCGTAGGTTCATCATGGTCAAGTAACATGACTTCCAAAATAGGATTACCATACCACTCTGGCACGGATCTTACTCTGGTAGACCTACGAGGTTCAGCAGAAACTTGATCTGAAGTTTCATGATCAATATCATTAGCTTCCTCACTAATTGGTGTAGTCGTCACAGGAACCGATTCTCGTGATGAACTACTTTCCAATAAGGGAGTAGATATAGTTATCTCATCAAGTTCTACTTTCCTCCCACTCACTTCTTTCGAGAGAAACTCCTTCTCTAGAAAGGATCCATTCTTAGCAACGAATGTCTTGCCTTCGGATCTGTGATAGAAGGTGTACCCATGATCTCTTTTGGGTATCCTATGAAGACACATTTCTCGATTTGGGTTCGAGCTTATCGGTTGAAGTTTCTTCACATAAGCATCGCAGCCCCAAACTTTAAGAAACGACAACTTTGGTTTCTTGCCAAACCACAGTTCATAAGGCGTCGTCTCAGCGGATTTTGATGGTGCCCTATTTAGCGTGAATGCGCCATCTCTAAAGCATAACCCCAAAGCGATAGCGGTAAATCAGTAAGAGACATCATAGATCGCACCATATCAAGTAAAGTACGATTCGACGTTCGGACACACCATTTCTTTGTGGTGTTCGGTGGCGTGAGTTGCTAAACTATTCCACATTGTTTCAAGTGTAGGCCAAACTCGTAACTCAAATATTCTCCTCCACGATCGGATCGTAGAAACTTTATTTTCTTGTTACGATGATTTTCCACTTCACTCTGAAATTCTTTGAACTTTTCAAATGTTTGAGACTTGTGTTTCATCAAGTAGATATACCCATATCTGCTTAAATCATCTGTGAAGGTGAGAAAATACGATACCGCCATGATCCTCAACATTCATTGGACCATAAACATCGGTATGTATGATTTCCAACAAATCGGTTGCTCGCTCCATAGTTCCGAGAACGGCGTTTTAGTCATCTTGCCCATAAGGCACGGTTACGCAGTACCAAGTGATTCCGAAGTCCATCGGATGGAGTTTCTTCATGCGCTTTACCGATATGACCTAAGCGATTGCCACAAATAAGTTGCACTATCGTTATCAACTCTGCATCTTTTGGTTTCAACACTATGAATATGTGTATCACTACTATCGAGATTTAATAAAATAGACCACTCTTCAAGGGTGCATGACCATAAAGATATTACTCATATAAATAGAACAACCATTATTCTCGATTTAAATGAATAACCGTCTCGCAATAAACAAGATCCAGATATAATGTTCATGCTTAACGCGGCACCAAATAACAATTATTCAGGTCTAAAACTAATCCGAAGGTAGATGTAGAGGTAGCGTGCCGACCGCGATCACATCGACTTTGGAACCGTTCCCACGCGCATCGTCACCTCGTCCTTGGCGGTGCTCGCTTATTCCGTAGTCCTGTTTGAGTTGCAAATATTAGCAATGTAACCAAGATCAAATACCAGTGCTACTCGAGCTCTAGTTAGGTACACATCAATAACATGTATATCACATATACCTTTGTTCACTTTGCCATCCTTCTTATCCGCCAAATACTTGGGGCAGTTCCGCTTCGATGACCATCCCGCTTGCGGTAGAAGCACTCGATTTCAGGCTTAGGTCCAGACTTGGGTTTCTTCTCTTGAGCAGCAACTTGCTTGCCATTCTTTTTGAAGTTCCCCTTCTTCTTCCCTTTGCCCTTTTTCTTGAAACTAGTGGTCTTGTTGACCATCAACACTTGATGCTCCTTCTTGATTTCTACCTCCGCAGCTTTTAGCATTGCGAAGAGCTCGGGAATATTCTTGTTCATCCCTTGCATATTATAGTTCATCACAAAGCTCTTGAAGCTTGGTGGCAGTGATTGAAGAATTTTGTCAATGACACTATCATCAGGAAGATTAACTCCCAGTTGAATCAAGTGATTATTATACCCGACATTACGAGTATGTGTTCACCGATGAACTATTCTCCTCCATCTTGCAGCTATAGAACTTATTGGAGACTTCGTATCTCTCAATCCGGGCATTTGCTTGAAATATTAACTTCAACTCCTGGAACATCTCATATGCTCCATGACGTTCAAAATGTCGTTGAAGACTCGGTTCTAAGCCGTAAAGCATGGCACCTTGAACTATAGAGTAGTCATCACTTTGCTCGCGAGACGTTCTTAACGTCGTCGGTTGATCAGCAAGCAGTTGGCACCCAGCGGTGCTTCGGGACGTAACTCTTACGTGCAGCAATGAGGATAATCCTCGAGATTCGGACCCGATCCGTGTAATTGCTACCATCATCTTTCAACTTTGCTTTCTCAAGGAACGCATTAAAATTCAACGGAACAACAAAGACGAGCCATCTATCTACAAACAAACATAGACAAGCAAAATACTATCGGTACTAAGTTCATGATAAATTTAAGTTCAATTAATCATATTACTTAAGAACTCCCACTTAGACAGACATCTCTCTAGTCATCTAAGTGATTCGTGATCCAAATCAACTAAACAATAACCGATCATCACGTGAGATGGAGTAGTTTTCAATGGTGAACATCACTATGTTGATCATATCTACTATATGATTCACGCTCGACCTTTCGGTCTCCGTGTTCGAGGCCATATCTGCATATGCTAGGCTCGTCAAGTTTAACTGAGTATTCGCGTGTGCAAAACTGGCTTGCACCCGTTGTAGATGGGCGTGATCTTATCACACCCGATCATCACGTGGTGTGCAGGCACGACGAACTTTGGCAGCGGTGCATACTCGGGAGAACACTTCTTGATAATTTTAGTGAGAGATCATCTTAAAATGCTACCGTCAATCAAAGCAAGATAAGATGCATAAAGGATAAACATCACATGCAATCAATATAAGTGATATGATATGGCCATCATCATCTTGTGCTTGTGATCTTCATCTTGAAGCACCGTCGTGATCACCATCGTCACCGTAGCGACACCTTGATCTCCATCGTAGCATCGTTGTCGTTTCGCCATCTATTGCTTCTCGACTATTGCTACCGCTTAGTGATAAAGTAAAGCAATTACAGGTGTTTGCATTTCATACAATAAAGCAACAACCATATGGCTCCTGCCGATTGCCGATAACCGGTTACAAAACATGATCATCTCATACAATAAAATATAGCATCACGTCTTGGCCATATCACATCACAACATGCCTGCAAAAACAAGTTAGGCGTCCTCTACTTTGTTGTTGCAAGTTTTACGTGGCTGCTACGGGCTGAGCAAGAACCGTTCTTACCTCGCATCAAAAACCACAACGATAGTTCATCAAGTTGGTGCTGTTTTAACCTTCGCAAGGACGGGCATAGCCACACTCGGTTCAACTAAAGTTGGAGAAACCGACACCGCCAGCCACACGTGTGCAAAGCACGTCGGTAGAACCAGTCTCGCGTAAGCGTCTGGCGTAATGTCGGTCGGGCCGCTTCATCCAACAATAACGCCGAACCAAAGTATGACATGCTGGTAAGCAGTATGGCTTGTATCGCCCACAACTCACTTGTGTTCTACTCGTGCATATAACATCAACGCATAAAACCTAGGCTCGGATGCCACTGTTGGGAACGGAGTAATTTCAAAAAAAATCCTACGCACACGCAAGATCATGGTGATGGCATAGCAACGAGAGGGGGAGAGTGTATATCCACGTACCCTCGTAGACCGTAAGCAGAAGCGTTAGCACAACACGGTTGATGTAGTCGTACGTCTTCACGATCCGACCGATCCAAGCACCGAACGTACGGAGCCTCCGAGTTCAGCACACGTTCAACTCGATGACGATCTCCGGCCTCCGATCCAGCCGAGCTCCGGAGATGAGTTTCGTCAGCACGACGGCTTGGTGACGATGATGATGTTCTACCGGCGCAGGGCTTCGCCTAAACTCCGTGACGATATGACCGAGGTGGAATATGGTGCAGGGGGCACCGCACACGGCTAAGGAACGATCCGTAGATCAACTTGTGTGTCTATGGGGTGCCCCCGCCCCCGTATATAAAGGAGCAAGGGGGGAGGCCGGCCGGCCCCTTGGGCACACCAAGGGAGGAGGAATCCTCCTCCTAGTAGGAGTAGGACTCCTCCTTTCCTACTCCTACTAGGAGGGGGAAGGAAGGAGAGGGGAAGGAAAGAAGGGGCGCCCCCTCCTAGTCCAATTAGGACCAGAGGGGGGAGGGGCGCGTGGCCCATGCTGGTCGCCCCTCTCTCCTTTTCCCTAAGGCCCATAAGGCCCAATACTCTCCCGGGGGTTCCGGTAACCCCCCCGGCACTCCGGTTTTCTCTGAAAACTCCCGGAACACTTCCGGTGTCCGAATATAGTCGTCCAATATATGAATCTTTATGTCTCGACCATTTTGAGACTCCTCGTCATGTCCATGATCACATCCGGGACTCCGAACAAACTTCGGTACATCAAAACTTATAAACTCATAATAAAATTGTCATCGTAACGTTAAGCGTGCGGACCCTACGGGTTCGAGAACTATGTAGACATGACCTAGAACCATTCTCGGTCAACAACCAATAGCGGGACCTGGATGCCCATATTGGTTCCTACATATTCTCGAAGATCTTTATTGGTCAAACCGCATAACAACATATGTTGTTCCTTTGTCATCGGTATGTTACTTGCCCGAGATTTGATCGTCGGTATCAATACCTAGTTCAATCTCGTTACGCAAGTCTCTTTACTCGCTCACGTAATACATCATCTCATAACTAACTCATTAGTTACAATGCTTGCCGAGCTTAGGTGATGAGTATTACCGAGAGGGCCCGAGATACCTCTCGACAATCGGAGTGACAAAACCTAATCTCGAATTATGCCAACCCAACATGTACCTTCGAAACACACAGAGCACCTTTATAATCACCCGATTCGTTGTGACATTTGGTAGCACACAAAGTGTTCTTCCGTAAACAGGAGTTGCACAATCTCATAGTTGCGAGGAACTTGTATAAGTCATGAAGAAAGCAATAGCAATATACTAAACGATCAAGTGCTAGGCTAACGGAATGGGTCATGTCAATCACATCATTCTCCTAATGATGTGATCCCGTTAATGAAATAACAACTCTTTTGTCCATGGCTAGGAAACATAACCATCTTTGATAAACGAGCTAGTCAAGTAGAGGCATACTAGTGACAATAGTTTTGTCTATGTATTCACACATGTATCATGTTTCCGGTTAATACAATTCTAGCATGAATAATAAACATTTATCATGATATGAGGAAATAAATAATAACTTTGTTATTGCCTCTAGGGCATATTTCCTTCACTCGGACCAATAACAAGAGGACACCCAGCTGCCTTCAAGCATTTCGTGTTTGCAAACTAACGATTGACGCAGAACAGGACTAGCGGCATGGAATTAGCCCGGACACACAAAGGAAGGAACATGCAGGTAGAAGGCAGTTCGGATTCATTCTTGATCCACTCACAAACTCCTCCAGCCCGGCCACAACAGGTTCCGCCAAATAACACCTCTTTCCATACATCATACTCATATGCATAGACATATCATCCTACTACAATGCGTAGACCTAAATAGCAATCACCGGCTGTCGTCTATCGCCGACGCCTTTTTGCCGAAAATGACAGCCACGCTTTGCGCTCGCCTGGTCGCATCAGGGGCTTCGCAGTACGGCAACAAAGTCGGACCACCTTTTCGGTCGCTCGGCACCCCGAACTTATAGCACTATATGCATCGGCTCTGAATCATGTCTTGGGTCATTGGTTGGGTTTGCCTGGCTCCCATGTTTTGGTACCTTCGTTCATTCTATCGGCTAAGGTAGCATTTGGAGAACTCTGCGATTGTGTCGGTTCAGCCGGACGAGCACCTCGATGAAAGCGAAAACCGACCGTCATGATGAAGCGAGAGCCGGTCTGCTGTTCGAGAGGTTATAAAATCCTTAAAGATTTATTCCGCACAACGCCATTATAAATGCTGAGTGCGGAGGATCAATCTTCTGATCAGGCACCAATAGAGCCCCTAGTTCGGCCTTCCGAACACTAGGGGTTGTGCCGACCATACACGAATTCCTATGGCTAAGTGAGAGTAATAAAGCCTTATAGTCCGATTGCCTGGTTCGCGGAAAGATACACCTCCTTAAAAGGAGCCAACTATGGGATAAAGAGCGGTCAATATATCCCGAACACCCCCGTATCCTTTTTACGAAGGGCGGTTTAGCGACGGCCAACTCCTGTGATTTGCATACAATAAACAGCCACACAGGAAGAACATATGTTCAAACAAAACAGGCAATATATAATAAACATGCCATTATCCCATATTACAACAAGCAGCACAAATGCCCTCGTGGAAATATAATGTCTTTAAGCGCCTTGTCCGCCACAAGGCGGGCCCTTTCATTACACCTTCATAATATAGCTCGGGCTTGCGGTGCTCCTTACCCTCCGGCCCCTCGACCATCGGCTTCTCGCGTCAAGCCTCCCCAATGCACTTTTGCATGGGCAAGCGCCATCTTGTGCGCCTTCTATCTGATGACCGCTTGATAGCATCAAGCGAGGACAGCGCCCACAATCCGCTTGAGCGAGTCCGGCGTAGCTGCTTGGAATCGGCTCCGCGAGCCACAATGGACAACTAAGTCCTTCATGGCTAGTTCGGCCGCCTGGTGCAGTTCGACCAGCTGTTTCAGCTGATCGATAAATGGCACCGGATAGTTCGGCGCCAGATACTGCGACCAGAAATCCCTCTCCACAGTCTTCTTCTCCTCGGTGCGGTAGAACTGAGCGGCATCTGATATGTTGCGAGGAAGATCCGCAAAAGCCCCTGGAAAATAAGAATTCAGCTTGCCGCTTAGGATTCTTCACATTCTAAACATATAAAGAGCTAAGAATATAGAAGGCCTTACCAGCCGCCACTTTCCGGGCCTCCTGAATGTCCCGCGCAGCACCTCGGGATTCTTCCCGAGCACCTTCCGCAGCCTCGAGAGCTTGGGCGAGTTCGGATTCTTTCCCTTCCAGACTCTGCTCCAAGCCCTCGCTTTTCTTCACAGCTTCCTGGAGCTCTCGCTCAGCTGTGATAACCCTGACCTCGTGTTTTTCACGAAGCGCCTGTTCGGCCTCAGCCTTCTTGTTGGCATCAGCCAAAGATTTCTTTAGTGCCTCGTATTCGTCACCCGCTCCTAGAGCACACAATACTAATATTTTTCATTACGCACAACTATTCGTTCGTGCCAACTCCAAGACAAATGTTTTCAACATACCTTGCTTGTCTTCCAGTTGCTTCCTCACACGGCCGAGTTCCTCCTCGGCCCATGTAAGGCTCTGCTTCAGTTCGGACACTTCCGCATTATAAGCAGCCGTCCTCTCTGCGGATGCCTGTTATCACACAAAAAGGTATATGTCATTCACATAGGCTCCTGCGAGAGCAGGGGATTTGATCCACTGCCCGGCTCTGTCTCCTTCGCCGGACAGTGCATCAGGGGCTACTACTCATATTATGATGATTCCTCAAGGGGTTCCTAGGAAACATACCTCAAAAGCCTTTATAAGGCCAAGGCAGGACTCGTTCAGCCCACTCTCGGCGGACTGAATCCTCTCAACCACCGCTCCCATAAGGGCCCGATGCTCATCGACAATAGACGTGTTTTTCAATGCTGTCGATAGACCGCCAGGCAGCTCTGCTCGAAAAGAGGACGTCGGTGGGGTAGGCAGGCCCTCCACCATCGGGGGTGGCTGCTCGCTCGATCACGAAACCCTAGAGGTCCCGGGGGCCGTATCCACCCGCGTGTTCAGCACCAGGGATATGTCCTCCCTGGTTCGGGTCTTGTCGAGATGACACCTCAGTGTCGTGCCCGGACTTGGGGGAAGGGGCCTGCGGAGGCGTCTCGCTCACCAAAGCGTCCGAGCCCATTGAATCCTCCGACCAGGATCGGCCGGCGCAGGACCTTGCCGGACTGTGCAATATGTAGGCAACAGTCAAAACCACTATACCAAAAAACGATCCCAGACGCATATGCATGTTCGGATACTTACGACTTCTCCACGGGCTGGGCCCTGGGATCCCACTCCGGGCTGCTATCGGCAGCCGTGGGGGATGCCCCTGGGAGGGAATGTTTCCCCCTCTTGGGCAATCCGGCCTCCAGAGATGTGGAGGCCGTCCTCTTCCTCCCACCATCAGAGTGAGGCTCATCCTCCTCTGCTTCCTCCTCTTTGTCCTCGGACGAAGAATCGTCGCTGGAGTCTTCGGATTTGGCGTTTGAAGCCTCGCAATGGCGAAGGCCACCCCGGGTCTTCTTGACCTTCTTGGAGGCCTCTTTCTTTGGTGCCTTGTAAGGCGCGGGGACCAGCATCTTCGTCAGAAGAGGTCCGACCGGTTCCTCCGGCAGGGGGGCTGGACAATGTAGCTGCTCCACCTTCTTTACCCATCCCTGAGGTTGCAATGAAACACGAAAGGTGTCTCCCGCATGACATGCCAGTTAAAGCATGAATAGACAGAGTGTGGTTGTGACTTACCGAGCTTGGAGAATGGGATGATTGATACCCACGGTCCTCGGCGGGGCCCGGCCACGATTTGCCGGACTTAAAGAGCACCTTCCAGATATCCTTGTGGGAGGAATCATAAAGCTCCCGAAGGGTTTGGTGCTCGGCCGGATCGAACTCCCACAGGGTACAAGCTCAGCGCTGACAAGGGAGAACCAGGCAAACTAGCATCACCTGGGCTATGTCGATGAGTTTGACGTCCCTATCGACCACACCCTGAATGCGCATCTAGAGCAGTAATAGCTCATCGGACGAGCACCAGTTCGGGCCCTTCTCGGGCCAGGACGTGAGCCGTAGTGGAGCTCCGGATCTGAACTCTGGAGCTGTCGCCCACTTCTTGTCGCGTGGTTCGGTGATATAGAACCATCGCTACTGCCACTCCTTGACAGAGTCGTTGAAAGCGCCTTTCGGCCAAACAGCCTTGGGCATCTTGCTTACCATGGCGCCGCCGCACTCGGTGTGTTCGCCACTCACCACCTTGGGCTTCACATTGAAGATCTTCAGCCATAGGCCGAACTGAGGTGGGATCCGGAGAAAAGCCTCGCACACGATAAATGTCGAGATATTGAGGAAGGAGTTAGAGGAAAGGTCATGAAAATCGATCCCGTAGTAATACATAACTCCCCGAACGAACGGGTGAAGGGGAAACCCAAGCCCACGGACGAAATGGGGAAGGAACACGACTCTCTCATGAGATTCCGGAGTGGGGACGACCTGTCCCGCCGGGGGAAGACGGTGGCGATCTTGGGCGGATACCGGCTCCGGAGCTTATTGATGTCCTTCTCCTGGACAGTTGAGGCCATCCATCTGCCTCCTGCTCCGGATCCGTACATCTTCGGAAAACTTCCCTTCGGTGGGGAAGAAGAGTGCTTGGGCGTTAGGGCTCGCACAGAGGGGAATGAGCTAGCGGGAGAAGAAGGCGTGGGTAAAAGAGAAAGGAACCTGACCTCCTTATAAAGGCGATAAAGGCTTTTTGTGCTTCCCCACTTGCCTGGTGGAACCCGTCTGCCTCCCACTCTCCGTGATTAGCGGCACGGTTAGATTACCCATACCCGTATTGATGAGAATCCCGAGATAAGGGGACACGATCTCTGTATTGACAAGACGTGTCAAAGAAACCGCCTCGCAATATGCGCTGTAGCTGGTTGTGGGAAAACGGATCGAATAATGATCCGACCGTAATAACATGTCATGTCATCAGAAAAAGTTGTCAGCAGATTGCATTTGTGAAATATCATTCTCTCTACGGTGGCATATGAAGATCATCTTGCAGATCCGGACACGGTCTACGTGTTCGATAACCACTTTGGAGTATTCGGAGGAGGAACCCGCCTTGCAATGCCAAAGACAATACTGCGTGCCCGACTCATCATCATTGAAGCCTGGTTCAGGGGCTACTGAGGGAGTCCTGGATTAGGGGGTATCCGGACAGCCGAGCTGTGTACAACGTCCGGACTATTGAAGCGTGAAGATACAAGACTCAAGACTTCGGCCCGTGTCTGGATGGGACTCTCCTTTGCATCGAAGGCAAGCTTGGCGATCCGGATATTATATTTCCTTCCTTGTAACCGACTTCATGTAAGCCCTAGCTCTCTCCGGTGTCTATATAAACCGGAGAGGTTGGTCCTTAGAAGGCCGATCATAATTATATTCATACCATCATAGGCTAGCTCTTAGGGTTTAGCCTCTACGATCTCGTGGTAGATCTACTCTTGTACTACCCATATCATCAATATTAATCAAGCAGGAAGTAGGGTTTTACCTCCATCGGAGGGCGAACACAGGTAAACATCTGTGTCCCTTGCTTCCTGTTACCATCAGCCTTGCCGCACGATCGGGACCCCCGCCGAGATCCGCCGGTTTTGACACCGACAAGGGGTGTGGCGTCGCAAAACAGACCAAACGGACTTGTGTTGGGCGCTTCTGGTCAAAGCGGGGTCTGTTCATCGGGAGGGTGTGGCGTGCACGCAAAACAGGACTCCACGGGATCTGTTCATCTCCACCGTCGACCTCCTCCGGCCTCCACGGGCTACCGTCGACCTCCTCCAGCCTCCACGGGCTCCTGTTCATCCAGCCTCCACCGCGCTACTCCACCGCTCTTGTTCAACCACCCCTCCACGGGCACCCTCCACCGTCTACACCACGGGTCTGTTCAACCACCCTCCACGGCCACCCTCCACCGTCTCATCGCTCATCCAGCCCTCCACACCACGGGTCCTGTTCATCCAGAGGCAACGCCACCGCTCATTATTCATCCAAACCCCGCCTCCCCCATAACGCCACTGTTCATCGGAGGAAGCATCGATCGGCTTGATTAGCGGCGATAGCGAAGAATCGCTCGATCGCGGTTCGATTAACGACCATCGATCGATCGCTCGAGTTCGATGTAGCGTAACTGCGGTCTGTCGCTTTCGGGTTCGATTAGAGCCCAACGCCTCGCTCGGGTTCAGTTAGAGCCAACGCCTCGCACACACGCACGTACGTACGAGAGAAACGCGCATCGCTCCGCCCCCGACCTCCCACCGTAACCGGCAACTCCCTGAAATTTTCCTCCCCCTCGCTTCTACCACGGTTTTTCCGTCATGGACGGCCCAAAGAATGTCATGCAGCTGCGTCTCCGGCCCGCCCAGGACGAAAAGCCCATTTTCTATCATGATTTTTTGTCATAGAAGTAGGAGCCCACCACATCTATGATGATACCGGGTTTTGTCACAATTATCGTCATAGAAGTGTCATATGTATGACAGAAAAAAAATTCGTTCGGCCCAAAATGTCACGGATGTGTCTTTTTTTGTAGTGAGATAGCGTGAAAACAGGATAAGCAGGATGAAGACAATGTGATTGAAGAAATTGAATTAAGGAAATAGAGAAAGTCTTCAGTCAAAGTCTTCAAACAGTAATGATCAGGTTCATTGACACATGAATGAGGAAATAGAACCAGTAGGCTTGGTGAAGACAATGATTTGGTAGACCAGTTCCAACTGTTGTGGCGGTTATGCGTCTGTTGGGCGGTGAGTATTTAAACTCGAGGACACACAGTCCTCACCGTATTCTCCTTGAGCTAAAGCCACACAGACCTCGCCCAACACTCGTGGTAAGTCTTCACAAGTGACTTCCAAACCTTCACGGACTTGGTCACTCGGCGATCCACAATTCCTCTTGGATGCTCAGACCATGACGCCTAACCGTCTGGAGGATACACAGTCCTCAAAGGTAACAAGCATCGGTTCCACACAGGAACGATCTCTTTAGTGATGCTCAATCACTTTGGGTTTGTAGGTGTTTGGGTTTGGGGTTTGGGTTTTCCTCACTTGATGATTTTCGCTCAAAGTCCTCGGAGGATGGGATGCTCTCAATGACATGTGTTAGTTTCTCGCGGAGCAGCCAACCAGCTAGTGGTTGTAGGGGGCGGCTATTTATAGCCTAGGGAGCAGCCCGACATGATAAGACATAAATGCCCTTCAATGATATGACCGTTAGGTGGGAAGATATTCTTGGATAGCTGGCGCGTAGCACAGCAACGGTCGGATATTTGAGGTTCGAGTTCCTCAGGGCTATCATGTTCCTCATTGTGTAGGCAATCTGCACTGGCGAATTCCTAACTCCTCAGTCAGAACAAATTCCTCAGCGACCAAAAGATCTTCGTCTCTGTCACTGAAGAAATTGACTGGACTGATATGAGATTTCCAATGGCTTCACTCGAAAGAATTGGGTAAGTGTAGGATTTTGGGATGAGCATCACTTGGAAATCAGTTTCCTTAGTATTACCTCGACCCCCTTTAACAATACGGTGTTTCCTAACTCAAGAAAGAGAAAATGAAACTACAAAAACAAAAGTCTTCACGCTTCATAATCCTCGCATGAATATCCAGGTCTTCAAGGTCACACCAATTTCTTCACTTTCAAAATCTTCAGGAGAACCAAGTCTTCAGCTGAAGACATACATTTTTAGGGGTCGACATTCATCATAAATATCAAACTCTTCATCGACTTATAGAGCATGTGTACACTCACAAACATATTAGTCAGCTAACATAAAAGTCTTCAATACACCAAAATCACTAAGGGGCACTAGATGCACTTACAGTTTCTAAATAGTAGAATCTGCTAAGTGCAAATTTAAGGAACAATCAGCAAGTTTATGGAAACCTAGCACATAACATAAAAAATTTGGAATAGTGGAAACGCTAGCACCGAAATCACATAAAGCATAACACTCATAATCTTTAATCTTAATCTTAATAGTAGGTTCCCATTCATCACAAAGCTTTCTAGGGATTGAAACTTCCAACTCAAGTTTTTCTTCAAAAGATGCCATCATAGCATCAACAACATGTTTAGTAAAAGTATTATTTTGATTATAAGCATGAGGTGAATTAAGCATAGATTGTAACAAGGAAATACACTCAATCAAAGAAAAATTATCATAATTAAAATCCTTGAAATCCAAAAGAGTGGGCTCATCACTACTTAAAGTTTTGACCTCGCCAATCCCACTTTTATCATTTTTTTTTCATTAAGACCATCACCCTCCAGATTATTGGGACGCCTTCTAGCTAAAGTTGACTCTTCTCCAGTCCCTTTTTCATCAAGTTTTATATTAGAAAACAAAGGTTCAATAGGAGTCACACCAATCACTTTAAGATCTTCATCATGATTATCACGAAAACTAGAAGAACATGCTTTTTATAACCAATTTCTCTTAGCTCACATTCTAGCGATTCTCTCCTTACTTTCATTAATAGAAATTTGAATAGATTTCATAGACTCATTAATATCAAGCTTGGGTGGCATAGATCCAATCTTAAAGGAATCAATCTCATGAGAAATTATATCAACGTTTCTAGCCAAATCATCAATCTTAAGCAATTTTTCTTCTACCATGGCATTGAAAATCTTTTGAGAATTAATGAAATCTTTAATATTATTCTAAAGATCAGAGGGTGTCTTATTGTAATTTACATAAGAATTGTTGTAGGAATTACCATAATTGTTAGAGGAATTACTAGAAAACGACCTAGGATTAAAATTGTCTCTATACGCGTTATTACCAAAATAGTTCCTACCAACAAAATTCACATCCATAGATTCATTATTATTCTCAATAAATGTAGACAAATTCATATCATTAGGATAAATAGGAGCACTCTTGCTAGCAATCAATTTCATAAGTTCATCCATCTTTCCACTCAAAGTATTAATCTCTTAAATCGCATGCACTTTTTTACTAGTAGAAGATCTTTTAGTATGCCATTGAGAGTAATTTGCCATAATATTATCTAGGAGTTTACCAGCTTCTCCTAATGTGATTTCCATAAAATTACCACCCGCGGCGGAATCTAAAAGATTTCTAGATGCAAAATTCAATCCAGCATAAAAAAATTGTATGATCATCCATAAACTTAAACCATGAGTAGGGCAATTTCTCATCATTAACTTCATCCTCTCCCAAGATTGTGCAACATGTTCATGATCAAGTTTCTTGAAATTCATTATATCATTCCTAAGAGAGATGATCTTAGCGGGTGGAAAATAGTTGGAGATAAAAGCATCCTTACACTTATTCCATGAATCAATACTATTTTTAGGCAAGGATGAAAACCAAGTTTTAGCACGATCTCGTAGTGAGAACGGAAACAACTTCAATTTAACAATATCATTATCCACATCTTTCTTCTTTTGCATATCACATAATTCAACAAAAGTATTAAGATGGGATGCAGCATCTTCATTGGGATTTCCAGAAAATTGTTCTTTCATAACAAGATTCAACAAAGAGGCATTAATTTCATAAGATTCCACACTAATGGCAGGAGCAATGAAAGTACTAATAAAATCATTATTACTAGTGTTGGAAAATCACACAACTTAGTATTTTCTTGAGACGACGTGACAAAGCAAGCAATCTAGCGCACAAGCAAACGAAAAGGCAAACGAAAAGAAGGCAAATAAGTTTGTGTTTTTCTGAAAGCATTTTAGAAGTGGGGGATAGGAAAACTAGAGGCAAATGGCAAATAATGTAAGTGCAAGAGATGGGAGTTTATGATAGGTACTTGGTAGGCTTAATGTAGATCCTCCCCGGGGACCATAGTTTTCACCAGAGGCTTCTCTCTTGAAAGAAAGCATATGGTGGGTAAACAAATTACTATTGAGCAATTGATAGAAAAGCGCAAAGTTATGACGATATCCAAGTCAATGATCATGAATATAGGCATCACGTCCGTGACAAGTAGACCGACTCCTTCTTGCATCTACTACTCCACACATCAACCGCTATCCAGAATGCATCTAGTGTATTAAGTTAACAAGAACGGACTAACGCCTTAAGAAAGATGACATGATGCAGACGGATAGATCCAAGAAATATGGTATAAACCTCATCTTTTTATCCTTAATGGCAACAATACAAATACGTGCCTCGCTACCCCTACTGTCACTAGGTGAGGACACCGCGAGATTGAACCCCATCACAAAGCACATCTCCCATTGCAAGATAAATCAATCTAGTTGGCCAAACCAAATCAATAGATCGGAGAGAAATACAAAGATGTCTTAATCATGCATAAAAGAGTTCAGAGAAGACTCAAATAATATTCATAGATAATCTGATCATAAATCCACAATTCATCGGATCTCAACAAACACACCGCAAAAGAAGATCACATCGAATAGATCTCCAAGAACATCGAGGAGAACATTGTATTGAAGATCAAAGAGAGAGAAGAAGCCATCTAGCTACTAGCTATGGACCCGTAGGTTTGTGGTAAACTACTCACACATCATCAAAGGGGCAGCAAGGTTGATGTAGAATCCCTCCGTGATCGAATCCCCCTCCGACAGAGTGCCGGAAAAGCCCCTAGATGGGATCTCACGAGAATAGAAGCTTGCGGCGGTGAAAAAGTATTTTTGGTGTGCCCTTCAGTATAAGGGGAATATTTGAGTATTTATAGAGCAGAGATTAGTGTTAGAGGAGCATCAGGGGGCCCACAAGCCTGAGGGCGCCCCCTAGGGCGCGCCTCCCGATCTTGTCATCAACTAGTGGCCCCTCTGACCCACTCCCGAAGTTCCTAGGTGTCTTCTGGTCCAAGAAAAATCCTCAAAAAGTTTCGTGTCGTTTGGACTCCGTTTGATATTGATTTTCTGTAAAGAAAAAAACAAGGGAAAACAGCAACTGGCACTTGGCACTAGGTTAATAGGTTAGTCTCAAAAAATGATATAAAATAGCATAATAATGCATATAAAACATCCAAGATGGATAATATAATAGCATGTAACAATTAAAAATTATAGATACGTTGGAGACGTATCAGAAGTTATCGAGGGTTGGCATTGATCGACCAGTGATTTTCTTGTTTTTCCTAGGCCGATCAATTGACGTGTGCCTGGCGCGGGGCTCGTGCCGAATTATGAGCCAACCTCGCTTCAGTTTGTTATCACAAATCAAATCTGTCTTTTTTTGTGCCAATCAGGCATCTTGATATTGCAAAATTTTGACACTAGATCGGATAACTCCGGAAGTGTTTGGACGCAGCGACGGGTAAGGGTGTTTGAAATGCATGTATCCCTACATCTGTGCTGAAAGTCTGCTATGATCTCTGAGTCCCGGTAGTCTGGTATGCCGTCTATGACAGACGAAAACATGTCCCAGAATTGCCTGATCGATTCGTCCATGAGTTGTTGCACGTAGGCGAGATCCTAGACATCGGGAGGTCCCGAATTATCGAGGTGACATTTGATGTGGGAGCTGGGTGGGAAAGTGCCTTCGGTCTTTATGGTCGCGCGCTTGAAGTCTTGATATTTTTAGCCCATGAGGGGCGAGCAGTCATCGGATCGGCCCTGCTGATTTAAAGATCGAACGTGGATCACCTCTTGTTTGTGAAGGAGAGGGCATAATCCCATGATGGGGTTTTTGAGAATGGGAATCATGCCTTGGAGGGCGAAGTCGTTGATGGACGAACCCATCGATCTTTCATTGATCCTTGCAGCGGAACTCTCAATGACAGCACTAGTGTCGGTGTGAAATCTGGCACACCTCGGGGTAGGGGGTCCTGAGTTGTGGATCTCGAATCGATGTTAACAAGAACGAGAGAGACAATGTTTACCGAGGTTCGGGCCCTCTTGATGGAGGTAAAACCCTACGTCCTGCTCTTGTTTATATTGATGGAGATGTATCGAGTACAGAGTTGATCTACCTCAAGATCATAAGTTGTGTTCTACCTCTAGGGCTAGGTGAATGTAATTGTGATCTGATCCCCTATGTGGGCTAAACCCCTTGGCTTATATACAGGCCAGGTAGGGCAACTAGGATTACATGGTCGGTATCCAGAGGATCGCATGGAGGCGGTAAGGGATGTCTTGGAGCATACGCCAAGTCTTCGGTAGGCGTAGTCTTGATCTCATCCAGGCGTGCAGCTTCTGGAGCCTTCCATTAATGAGAATGTGGGCCCAACGGCCCAGCCTGAGGACTATGGGTCGAATAGGTTAGTACCCCCTAGTCTAGGACACCATCACTAGGTAAGGCAGTCAAGCAAAAAGTGGGAAGTCAGCATCCCAAGAAGTGGAAATAAAGACCCTTTCAATAGTTCAAAAGATGGGCACCTCTTGGTTGTTTCTCCACGTAAAACTTCTAGTAGAAATATTCACCTCCATAAGGGCCCATTTATTAATCCAATCATTAAAAACATAAGAAAAGTGGTTATTAATGTGTCCATTGTTCTTATCAAACGCAGATCTCATCAAATTAAAATCCCCACCAATCATGCAGCTGAGCAATAAATTCTATCCTCAACTCATTGTAATCAGTGCCATAAATGGCGACAAAGTGCCTAAGGAAACCCCATTTCTTACTATTTTTTAACAATCACTATAATGCAATGTTTTTTATGGGAAAAACCAATCACCTCAAACAAATAACACTTAAGCCCCACAATAATGCCCCTAGTAGTATTAATAGCATGTAAGTAATGCTAATTAAACTCAATCCTACTAGAAATGGTTTTAAGCATGCTATCATCAATGAACTCTCTTTTGCTTTCAAAGAGACCAACAAAATTCACATGATTATTATTCAAACATTCAGCAAGACTACCATGTTGCCCTAAACCTCCAATATTTCATAAGGCACCAATCATTGGATTTTAAAAGGATGAGACAAAGGCACAAGGCAAGTTCTTAGTGTGAAAAATTGGACTATCACTATTCAGATCAGATGTGCCCCCTGACCTAGGAATAGTAATAGAAATAATAGGTGAAGAACAACTAAATTCATATTGTTCAAAAGGGTCAAGATTATCAGGAAGAAAAGGTTTTAGGACTATAGTTAGCAAACTTAAGATAGTTTAGTTTTTTGGATTCCACCATATCAAGGATAACATTTTTTTGTTCAGGGGTAGTATCACCAATGCAATATCTACCTTAGTAGTTTTATTAGCAAGTTCTTCACGGTCAAAGTTGGCAAAGGATTTCCCTTTAAAAGAAACAAGTATCTCCATATTCTTTTTCTTCACACAAGCTGCAGTCTTGTCCATGATTTTCTATGTTGCCATGGTTCCTTGTAATAGGCCTGTTGGATAGTGTAGGGTCCCATTTAGTAACAGGCTCCACAATACTCTTCAGTTTCTTCTCAGATTCATCTTTCTCCAAAGATTCCAATAAAGATCTCTTAACAAAGCCTAAGGCCATAGTCAGGTCTTCAGGAGGACATTGCATCTCAAGTAACAAGTTCTCCTCTTCTCCATTCGAGTAAACCATCTCAAACTTTCTTGGATGTTCAGAATGGTACTCCATATCAACAGAGGTTCAATTTCATGTTCTGAAGCAATGTTATTATCACAAATAGAACTAACACAGTCCACATCCATAAGGATCACAACAGGTTTGGGGAGCAATTTGTTTCTGGTTTCCTCAATGAATTGCTCATGGAATGAAACAACAAGTTTGTAAGGGTGGAAATCCATAGAAGAAACAGACAACACTTGTTTAGTTTTTTAGCCTACATAAGTAGCACTTTTTCCAGAGAAGTTAGCTTTGTCAAGTTCACCTATTGATTCATTACCATCTTCATCCATATATTTATCAGAAACATCAGAATCCTTATCCACTTTTTCTTCACTATGCTTGTCACTGTCAAGGTTGTCATCATCACCATCTTCACCCACCTGATCAAGACCTTCAACAGTAAAGAACAACGAGTGTAGCTTCCTTCGTGTCTCCAAAAGCCTTTCAAAGGGGGTTCTGTGGGATCTCTACAAGCCGCTTTCACTCTAATGACCTCATAAAAGCTTTTAAAAATCCCACTCATCCACAAGGATTCCAAAGCAATAATCTACATGTGCTCAAATCTTCCATGCATGCCACTTTGGGGGAATTCATTCTATCTAAACTATGACTTCGGTTAAATCTGCAAATGGATCAACAATCTGGTCCCATTCACAGATCTTGACAGGCACACCACCCACTGGTAGATGAAATGCTGGGAATTCAATCACGTCATCAACATTTGGGGGAGGGAGGGGGAGGGGGATCTCAGAAAGAATTTTTATCACCATGCTCTCTAGTTTTTCATGACCATTCCTTGTTCTTACAGGAAATTCCATTAACTGAATATAAGTAATCCAGAAGTAGAAACTTCACCCTTGACCAGTTTCAACGCAACAACATTTTTGAAATTCAACCAGCCAGACTCTGAAGCGGTAGGGACATCTACATGGTAGAAACCATGCCGCAGCACTGCCAAAGTAAGTGGCAGTGGGGAACCTTTTAGAAAAAATGAAAAATATATATGATTTGGAAAATCCCCTCTTTACCTGAAAAATTTTATATCCATATACTCTTCACATAATTGCATTTTTGAAAAATAGTACTACATGATTTTCATTTTCTTTTTAGAGGGAACCTTTAAAGATGTGATCAGCAATTCCGACACGGCCCAACTACATAGATGTTGTCGAAGCCCACGGGCCGGGGCTAAAACCCCGAACCGAGCCAGAACCACCTTCCTCCCTTCTCCCCTAGCCAGCCTCGGGTGGGTCTATCCTCTTCCCTCGCTGCCAATGGCGTCTCCGGCCTCCACCTCCGCGCCGGTCTCCCTCTCCCTCTCCCTCCCGCTCCGCCCTTCCCCGTGCCGCCGCCTCCCCGCGCCCTTCTCCCGCCCCCCTCCCCGCCACCTCGCCCTCGCGCCTCCCCGCCCCGCCGCCGCGCTGCTCTCCAGCCCCAGCCCCAGCCCCAGCCACGCGCAGCACGAGCCCAAGAACGAGGACGAGGAAGAGGAAGTAGAGGAATACGGTGAAGATGAGGAGCTCGTGGAGGAGGATGACTTGGTGGAGGTGGGGTACGTGAGCGGCGCGCACGGGGTGCGCGGCGACGTCCTCGTCTCGCCCCGCACCGACTTCCCCGAGCTCCGCTTCGCCACGGTAACTCTTCTAGGCGAGCTTGGTCTGATGCTAATTGGCGGTCGAACTGAACATTTCTCGTCCGTTTGTTCGAATTCGGTTCTGGCAGCCGGGGAAGAGGTGGCTGAGGGCTCGCGCCGCCGGGAAGATGCAGGTCAGGGAGTTCGAGCTCGTCAGGGGGAAAGCGCACACCGGGAAGAAGGGCTGGATCGTGCGCTTCGACGGCGTCGACTCCCTGGACGAGGTCTGCTCGTTTTCATTTCTGTGCCCGGGTCACTTGTTATATCTGAATCCGTGGGTCTGAAGAACTAGTCACAGTGTTAGCCTCCCTAGTTAGTAGCAAGGTTTAATTTATGGAATGAGCATTTGTAGGTAGAAAATCTAGCTATATGGTTAGCCTCTGATGCGATTTTGCTTGTGACTGTTCTTAGGCCAGGCAGATAGTTGGTTCGGCTGTTCTCGTGAAGACCGAGGATAGGCCGGAACTGGAGGAGGATGAGATCTATTCGCTCGATCTTGTTGGCATGAGTGTTATTGTCAAGGTACATATATATTTCCGCCATGATGTTTTCACCCCCTAAGTTTCTGGTGTGTTTCATTTGTTCATTTCCATTACAAAAATGAGACCACATCATGAGTAAGGTGAAAAGCACAGTGGTATCTACGTCGTTATTCTTTTATGCCCACACAGAACCAGATTGCAATTGGATAGTTGGATGGAAAGTACATGTGGTATATTGCTGGACTGGGTGGTTCCCTTTCCCTCGGTCCTTGGCTACGCAAGCAAAATAAATGCACAGATATGTTGTAAAACAGGATACTTATGTCATTCTCATGTAATATTGCATAGCATACTTCAGGTTCAGTGACATTAAATAGAAGTACCATATACTTTCTCCTATAAAATAGCTGTGACATCATATACAATTAACTATGTTATTGCCAATATTGGAACTTGTCATTGTTGCGTCACCAAATTGCTCTTTCTACCAACTATAAGTAAACACCACCATTAAAATGTACACTGGATTTGACATATTATGCTGGTCGTTTCCTCCATAGATGGTTTTCATCACAATTTTGATAAACAAAGTTAGTCCTTTTGTTTCCCTTCATAGGATACAGGCAAGCTTGTAGGCACTGTTGCACAGGTCTTCAATTTTGGAGGTGGCGATCTTCTCCAGGTTATGGTTGGCTCTGCTGATAATGCTGTGCAGACTAATTCAGAAAATCAGGATTCAACTCCATCCCGTCAGCACGTGTGGATTCCATTTGCTGAAGATATTGTGCCCGATATTGATATGGAGAGTAGAGAGATGTGGATTACACCGCCAAAGGGTCTTCTTGAGGTCAACACACGTCCTGAGAAATCAAAGAAAGAAAGGCGTGCGATGGTTAGGTCCGCGCCATCCTTTTGTTGCATGACATGATCCCTTTTATAGTAAGAACATGTCTGATCTAAAGAGCTATAATGTTGATAGTAGCAGCTCTCCTGACTGTTGTAGATGATAGATGCATCTCATGTAACAGTTCTTTAAACAAGCATATGTGGTTGAATTGTCATGCTTAGGTTCTAAACAAGATTGATGCAATGATCTGAGCTATTTTTTGCTGTTTGTTGTGTTCTTTCAAATAAAGCATTTCTATTTTAAATCGTTACAGGATTGGAAGGAAAAGAAGAAACTACAGCGTCGCATAACTGCAGCAAAGAAGGTACTACATGAAATGGAACAGGGTCATATTCTCGAAGGTTTGCTATCAGGAGACAAGCTTGAAAAGGCTTCACTTGCTGAACAAATTGCGGGCATTGACTTTCAATTGTTCAAACATGCAATGCATAGTGTCAGCAAGCAGGTTGACAGGTACGAACTGTGGATTCCCGTTATTCCCTGTCTTGCCAAAGTATTTTCAAAAGAAGCTGATTTGGTCATCATCACGTTCACTAAATATTTTCTATATATTCATGAATGCAGTTCCAGAATGCTCCTCATATGTAATAATATCTTTCTTTCTGTTATTTTGGTCAAACAATATGCATTTGTGGTCTATCCTGAGTTTTTAATCTAGCCTGCAGCTTACTCTTCGAAACTTTTGTCATTTTCAGCATGTCAAAGAATGTTCTTGCCAAGTCTTCATTAAGAAAAAATGTGATGAGGATACCTCGCGAGACCCTCATGAACCATGGAGAGAAAGGGAAGAATGTCTTCAGTGATGAATTTAGCAAAGGTCGTGAGATCCTTCAAAAGTCGAAAGCAGCAATCGTACTTATTACAAATGGCTCCGACTCTGATATTGTGGATGCTGAGTTTCAGAGATTGCTTAACTCTTTTAGTGAGTTAATGAAGGTATCCATTGTTCATGATGGCCACTGCATTGTTTTCTGTATTGGAACAGAATTTAGTGGCACCAATCAAATGCACTTTCTCCATAATTTATCTTGAATGTCATTTAAAAATTTATGACCATGCTGCCATAAGGACAGACCGACATAGTTTTTGATTGTTTCATATGTTGCCTGAAGTTGCATGAAGAACATAATAATCGTAGGAAAGGTTGATAACTGCTAAGTTTGCTCTTCCTTATGTTCAAGGCTAGAATTAAGATACAGAGGTAGTACTATTCAGGAATATGCTTTGGTGAATATATCTTTTGAATTCTAATCTACTGTTTACTAAGGATAGAATTTACAGTGGGTATCAGTTAGTTGCTGCATGTGTATTGAGCTGTAAAATTTGCCTGAAAAAACGACTAATGCATGGACAAATCTTATTCGTTTTTGTTTGATGCAGGTTGAAGAAAATCATATATCTCCCCCTTTCGTTATTATTTCTCCTGACGATCATGTGGATTCAGTTCGGAACTACTTGGTAGAGAATGACTATTTTGGTTTTGACAATCAGAAGGTATAGTACATTGCCCTACTACGAGTTTATATAGGAGCTCTCTGTTTTGCCAAAAAAAAATAACAGGTGTGCAATGTGACTATTCGTTTCAATTTTTCCACTTAATAGTTTGGCAGTTTCATTGGAGATCACATTCTTGGTGGAACTGCCCACGCCTCACATTTGTGTTATTGTACATTCCACATTGAACATTCCAGTCCAGAGAAGCAGTTACTTTAAGATTGCGTTTTGATATGTATGGACAACCTGGAATTTGTTCTTGTGTATATAAGCTTACCAGCATATGTACATCAGTTCAGTTGTACATGTAGCCTGGAGTGCTTGACTCTCTTTTGATTTTCAGTCTTTAGAGAGTCGACTGGCAAAAGGGGAGAGATCCCCATCATGTTCAGTTATGAATATAGAAATCTTTCTTCACCAGCATTATCTCCAATTTGCTTGTAACTTTGGATCTTAATATGGCCAAGCTCCTCTACTTATTTAATGTTCCACGGAATCCGTTTGCAGGTATGGGTCCTTGAAGAGATGAAACTGCCAGTTGTCAGTCTGTCCTCTGAGCTAATGAGCAAAAAAATTCTGCTGAAGTCCCCATGGGAGATACTTCAAAGGCCAGCCGGAACTGGGGCGATTTTCAGCTCACTATCATCAAATAAAATTTTGGAATCATTCAATGCAATGGGCATAGAGTATGTACAGGTATGATCATGTTGTGCCATTCGCATCACGTTTCCCCCCATCTCGCATTTCTTCTCGCTTTTTTACTTTTCGTTGCGCTGACTTATTCGTTCCACGAAATATAAATCTTCTTTAAAACTTCCGGCTCTGCAGTCTGCAACTGAACACTTAGCCTGCTAAAACAACATCAGCGAGAAGCATGCCAGCATTATAAATCGTTGAGGTCTCAACATATTAACTTAAATATCGGGGATCTAAACATCACAACTTCAAACTCTTCCTTTCATGAATATAATTTGTATTTTCTGCTCGTATAAGAACTGCCATCTTTCTTTGTCTGGAATCGGTACCTGAAACGAACTTTACTTTCCGACAGATATGCAGCCTCTCCGACGAGCTAGTCCTCGGACATCCTCTGCTCCTCGGTGCTGCAAGTTCCCGCAGCGTGGACGTCGGCGTCAAGCTCCGCAAGACCAGCGGCCCGACGGAAGATTGCTTCGATTTGATACTTTCCATCGACCACCTGAACAAGATGTGCCGAGACGTCGCCAAGGCCAGGTTCTCTGCCCACCCTGAGCAGCATGAACACATGGAGCATGTCGACGGCCAGTGGGTCACCGTCCAGCCGGAGGCGCCGAACTCCCACCGGTTGAGTACCGATGTTACAAGTGTTTTGGATTCTTGCTCCCCTGACAAGCTGTGCGTCATGGAGATTGTTGAGTAGCGGCTAGTGAATCTTTTTGCTAGTGTACTGTAGGACTGTACATAGCCAGCCACAGCTAAGAACTTTTTTTTTTCGAAACGGAGGCAAAAGGTTTGCCTCATCCAGTATTAGAGTTGCCCGGTTAATTGACAGAAAACTGGGCGAAAACTGTCACAAATTTGCGCACACATGCGAATTACACCCGCTTATTTTGAGTTGCCCACCATCCCCATGCTGCATCTTACACATACTGGGCATGTTTGATACGGGGGTTCTCGAGATCATAGGTAGCAATTGGGGTCATGGGGTCTAGGCTGAGTGGTAAGCCGAAGACATTGGAAGCTTTTCTAGGAGAAAGGCCGGTAAGGGTTTGCCCTCACCTCCAGGAGCAAATCGAACATCTCTCTCTTGTTCTCGAATTGCTTCGAATGGCCTCCGAGGCTTGCAAAAAATTGTTTGCCCATATTGCTTGGTACAACTACTGGATTTGACTGGAGTCTAGAAACCATGTCCAATATCTACTAAGCATTCCATCTTTCTCAAAATGTAGATCGTATTATTATACATACATACATGCGGTCAACGTCTTAAAAACATTTTCTTTATTTGCAGAATAACGTCTTAAAACTTCAACCACTAATACTCACAAAAGTACATGGATCGAACCTGTAAAAATGATACCAATGTATTTTCTTGCATACTACTCCCTCTGTTTCATAATTCTTGTCGTGGCTTTGGTTCAAGTTTAAACTAAACAACAAGAAGTATGGGATGGAGGGAGTACTTTTTTGTCATGTGTTTTTACTCTGGACACATGTATTATGTAACAAAATCTTAGTCAAATAGGATATTGAAGACCGTAAAAAATCAAACACAACTTAAATTTTGAGATGGGAATACTAGTCGAATTTTGAGAAGATGGGAATACTAGTCCAATCTGTTAAGAAAATTGCACGCAACTTTCGACCAATCATGATTTCCATTATTATTACTTACATATTTGGCACAACACTGTTCAGTTTGTCAATATTACTTACAAATCGGCACAATTTGTCTGATTGCGTCAACAATACATGTACACATGTTACAGCCTAAGAAAAACATCAGTCAGTTGCTGAGCTGACACTTTTCACAAGTAGCTCCTATTGTTTTCCGAGCCCAAGATATGAAGCTCCAATTGCCTCAACTTGAATTCCTAAACTACAAGGATCTGTTGCTGTTGGAGTTGCTAAGATACACAGCTACCTCTGTCAGGCATAACCGCGGAAATCGGCAAAAATCAGGCAAACCTACCATATATTGCTGCTGCAACAGCTTATTGTGTAGGTGGGTGGACACCCACAGATTCTCCTGGTTTGTGGCCCAACTATATATGCTTGTCCCTTAGATCCTCTGACAACGAATAATGCCTGCGGCGCCTCCATAGCATAACCATCTCTCGCTGCCTCTGTTTGTATTCCATCTCAACCGGTGCAGCGCTACAGATTTGGGAGGGAAGACCTCGAAGTCATCTTCCGCGTTTTCATCAACTGGGCCGTTGTGCATGCCATCACTCTCTTGCATTAGAGCATCAGCTAAAACTAGAGCACTAGTTTCTCGGCCTTCATCTAGTTCACCATCTCTGAGTTCTGGATCTACATGTTCTGCAGTGTAGTTCAGCAGGCATGTCAGGCAGTAAGCCAATGATATGACTTGCAGCAAAATGGAGAGGGTTTTACTTTACCTGAGTTAATGAGAGTCTGTAGTTCCTCTCTTCGCATGTCGTCCGTTTGATCTACATCTTGGCATGATTCTGGACCCTTTTTCGCGACCAGAGGAACATTCGGTAGAGGAGAGCTTTGCAATGTGCCACCGATCTTAATGACTGTCCCCTCCTCTGCCAGTGAACCACAGAGGAAATAAGGTACACGGTTCCTCCCAGGTTTCTTCTCCCAGAATCTCTTAGTAAGCTACACATGTGCAATATTCATTTAGCACACAGATCTGGATGACAGGCACAAGTAGATAATGAATTCAGGCTAGCGAGCTCACCTGGAAGCGCACAGCAGTACCATCTACCACGCAATAAGCTGCTTGACCTGTATACAGGAAAAGAATTATTACCAATTCAAGCATCATAGCGAAGATAACATTCCACCCGTATGTGCTTCAGTATGATATATTTTTACGAGAAGCTACTCATTCTCCTTACTTCTGTATAGAGATTCATTTTAAAAAAATATCATGTGTCCAAAATGTAGGAGAGCATTGTTAAAATTATAAATATCACAAAAAAGAAAATCAAGCGTCCAAAACAGAATCTTATCAGAGGTGAATATTACTAAAATAATAAACAATTTAAGTATTAGTATATACGGCAAATAACATAATTATAAGCTTTATATTCATTTCTTTGACACAACAGTCTAAGAAAAGGTACCACCCAAGGCTTCTTACTAGGAAACTTGTAACTGCATTCTGCTTAGGCCAGATATTGACTATGATTTCTGGAAATGTACCAGTAATTTCTGAGACATGGACGTCCCATATCAAATATTCTGATAATTGATAAGTGTGAATGCCCTGAGTTTTAGTCCCAGCGAATGGCCTTCCGGTGACAGGTACATCATTGGCTATTTTAGGTAAGCTGAGGAACTTCAATGTACCATCTTCCAATGAGATGACAATACCTCTGGACATGAAAGATAGTAACAGTTAGCATTATTAACCGAGTAGACAGAATTTTTTTATAACCTGCATATATACATAGTAAGGCCATTGGGAGCGAAGTAGAACTTTCAACCCATAGAGATTTTACCACTGTATTTTACTAATCCAGACCATTCCATTATAAACAAGGGAAGCCTAACCATGGACAAAAACACACAAAAAAGAGTGGAATACGAAAGTTTTGATTAGCCATCCTTCAATGTCAATTAATTCCAATCAAACATTACAAGCCACCTGAGTCCTATGTCTCCGCTATGTTTAGGACAAGCGAAAGGATAGGCCTGGGATCTATGTCATGTTCCTCAGGGGTTTATATACCTGAAAAGTGGAAACTACCAGCCTACCACTCTATAGACACAGCAGTTTTGACAAAAATGGATAGGCCTAGTCCCCAAATTACTTGCCTCACCAATGAAAACATGGTTGCCTTACGATGTTGATATAGGGCATAATGGTAACTAAGCTATCTGATAAGGTTAAAATTTATTAACCAGATAAGGTTAAAAGATAGAAGAAAAAGTTGCCGTATTGATTCAAACAAAATGCCAGGAAGAACTGGCTTTAATTCAAGCACAGTAGACTTTATTCATCAGCAACAATCACTGTTAGTTGGGTCAATAATAAAGAATGTAACACACTAGATCCTCGCAATAAAAGGAGCATTTCCATTAGTCATTTCCATCGGTAGATAAAGTCGTTTACTTTTTTCATGCCTAATCGTAGTCAATATATGATTAGGCATGGTTCTAGATCATTTACTTTTTTCTCAAGAAGACACAAAACCTTTGTGTTTCTTTTCATTGAAAAGTAGAAGAGATCAAAGTGCAAGCTACAGCAGGGCCAAGATCAACACAAACGTAGAGCACCAATAGCAAAGCAACAAAGAATTAATGGAGAATCATTTACGTTTTTAAGAAGCCATAGTTTGTTCTGTAAACAAATAATACAACTACCTTAGCAAGTTAGAATGCTGACATATCAGAGATCAAATGAGCCATGGATTGCATAAGAACATAAATAAATCATTTTTCTTATTTTCTTGCAACTGTGATTTGCATTTCAACTTCAATGAGAATAGCGATCTGCATCTGAAGTTCCCTAGTTTTAACTTAAGAAAAAAAAATGGAAAACAAGACAAAACCTAGTCACTATCTCACTGGGTACTGAAGGAAGCTGAGTAACATTAGCGTCTGCAGGTTTTGTTTACTACGGAAGGAATGGGACATATTACTACAAATCACATGAGATTTATTTGCTGCAAATGGGACAAAAATATTACCTTGCATCCTTTAACCAATGAAGACTTAAAACAGCCCTTGGGGCAGTAGTTAGTTCCCACAGAGGACGGTATGGATCTCTGCAACAAACGAGTTTTATGGATGCAAATCAGTATACAAATATTGCGGCCCATTACAAAACAGCACAAGATGCATCTTTCTAAAACTGCAAAGTGCAGTCAATTCGCTTGTGGAAAAAAAATCCTGGGTGAAATATTAACCAAAAAGAGAATAAAAGAAATTGCACTGACTATTGAGATAAACCTCAGTACAGCTACATATATGCAATATCAGAAATGGGGTGGCAAAGAGTAGTTTTGTCCACAACAAAGATTAGAATTATTGATTACAGTTCCTAGTAGAGTTTATGCTACCTTAAATCCCAGAATTTTAGGCCATCCTCTCCAGCAGTGACAAAGGTGTTTGTCTTTCCGTCACTGTCAAAATGATACGGAGTCAGACTCAGTGTTTACCTTTTGGAATGGAATAGAAGTGTAACACAACTTAGTACCTTAAATATGGTGCCCACGAGAGGGCTCTGATGGGAACAGATTCAGCAGTGACACACATAAAAGGTTTTGAATCTATACATCAACCAGAACAGACGGTTATTTAAGACACAAACGAAATAAAATAAGAGATGTGCAGTTCAGGAAATCCAATAGCTTGCTCTTTAACATGTGAAAGTAAACAGTTCCTGATTCAGACATGTCACCTGAATGGCATAAGTCATATGAAATCCTATAAAAAGGGAGGTAGCAAACCATTAGAATACCTTGTGCTGGCAAGTCTGTAGAGAACTTCCATAAAGCAACCTGGAACATCAAAATCCAACAATGAGAATTCTCGGGGCATCACCTTCTAACCAAACGGTGCAGTTATTAGATCTGAACTAAGAAAACAATTTACTACAGGCAGAAAAGATACCGTTCCATCATGACATCCTGCCAGTATCATATCATGAGGAGAAGGCGACCAATCAACTGTCAAGGGAATGCTGTTTACCATTACAAAGAGGAATGAATTAAAAATGAAAATTCATGCTGACGAATTTAACAGAAATTTTAAATCTGCCACCTAGTTTAATAGCAGCACGATGAAAGTAAAAGTTGTAATACCTTTGTATGTTCCCGCACTTCACTTTAGCACACCTAAATACAGGCCGCAGCTTTAGAAAGCGAGGGTCGGTACCCTTCATTAAAGAAGATGAATATATCTTCTGGATTATGCTTGGAGATGGAACTTCCCATCTGTGCACAATAATGAATAAGTACATAAATGGTGATATTTAAAAGGTGATGGCAAATAATTCAAAATTATGATTTAGCATAGGATGTACTCACACTTCCAGTGAGCCATTTCCCAACAGTACTGCAAGAAAACCCAAACGTGATTTCTGTTCTGACTGATTTGGTAAAGGAGGCTTCCATTTGATGTCCCAAGCAACTTTTCCGTTATGAGCTAAACACAAGACGACCCTTGGTAGATGAATGTCCTTGGGGATTGCAGAAAGGTTTGGGTTTTCTGCACAAGTAATTATATTATCATTTTTACTTGATTTTTGTATTGGAGCTACTTCTGTATTTTCCACTTCAACAATCATCTGGGCACTATCTTTAAAAGGAGCATGGACAACTTGATTGGCAGCCTCACCATCATTCATTTCCATGACCTCGCGGTTAATAACTGTGCTCTTGCATCCAACCAAACCAGCCTCATTAGCCATGTCTTCACTCATAGATGAACCCAATAGTTTGGGATTCTCAACAGAAGACAAATGATTATTTGGCATGATGGGTGTGTAGGATGTCTCCATCTTCTGTACGTCACCACTAAGAGCCAGTGAGCAAGTCTCATTCGGAGCAGATTTCTTTGTAGGAGGTCGTACACGCCTTCTGGTGTAGACAAGTAATTCTTTCTTGCACTTTTCAACTGAGACCACATTGTCACTTGGTTTGGGAGTTGGCTGGTTGTTTTGTTCTTTGCCACTGAATGTGGTTGAAGAACTACACTCTGTTGAAACAGGCTTCTTTCTATGTTGGGCACTTGATTCTTCCTTGTAATTTGCATTGCACAAGCCAAGTGCTAATGAAGCGGCATCAAATGATGCAGCATTCGAATGGACATTGCACTTGGCTTTCCTTGGTCTGCCCCTTGGTTTTTTCAGACTTGGTTCTGCATGATCAGCAGTAGTTGCAGGTTTTATCTTTGGTCTCCCCCTTGGTTTTCTCAGACTTGGTTCTGCGTAATCATCAGCAGTTGCAGGTTTTATCTTTCTTGGTCTCCCCCTTGGTTTTCTCAGACTTGGTTCTGCGTAATCATCAGCAATTGCAGGTTTTATCTTTCTTGGTCTCCCCCTTGGTTTTTTCATACTTGGTTCTTCGTGATCATCAGTAGTTGCTGGTTCTATCTTTCTTGGTCTCCCCCTTGGTTTTTTCATACTTGGTTCTTCGTGATCATCAGTAGTTGCTGGTTCTATCTTTCTTGGTCTGCCCCTTGGTTTTTTCAGACATGGTTCTGTGTGATCATCAGTGGCTGTCAGTTTTATCTTTCTTGGTCTCCCTATCGGTTTTCGAGGAACTGATGAACTCTCAATGGAGTTATTCTCGTCTGGTATTTTTCTAGGCCTTCCTCTACGATTGTTCTTACTGTATGCAATCATTGACTGATGAGGATCTGCCTCTTCAAAGGGTGCTACGAGACACCAAACTTGAATGATACCTCTGCCAATCAATGGCATACCAAGCTTATGGTAAGAAGAACCAGGAGGATGAGTAGCAACAGCAAGATACTGCAACAGATAGAAAATCATGATCAGCTCTAAGTACCTCATATGTTCTACTTGTTATCTGTTTTTATATCAAAGTAAATTCTTGCAATTAAAACAAAACAAAAGATTACTATTCATAGACACTGAAAAACAAGCGCAAACCATGCAATGAGCCTGCATGCAAAGATGCATTTGAGAAAAGTACTTCGATGGTTGTCTTGAGGTTTTCTTAGACATATTTCTATATGCCAACATAAAGTATACAGTTGAGTAAAACAAATCAATATATCATTAAGATGTGGGTTTGGGAGCCACTATAATGGCATTTTTCTCATTGCTAAATCTGGGCGATGAACAAAACATTTCTCCACATAACCTTACAAGTCAGAAATTGGATAATAAGATGACGAATGCGCTTTTTTGGAATCATGACTCACAACAAAAGAGCTACTAGTTCATGACCATCAGTCAGTTGATCACAACCTCACAATTTACACGAGAACAAGGCTTGTCGCACAACTTTGGGCACCAGTCCAGCGACCAAACACTTCCCCCAGCGAACAAAATGAAATCAGAACTGCAACAATTAAGATATTTAATCACAGTTCACTCAAGATGGTTCACCACAATCATATGGATAGTGTAACAGAAAAAAGTGAAAGAGGGTAGAAATACGGAGGTCAAATTTAGTAGCGTATCCACGTCTCATTAATTTATGACACCACTGATCTTTCAATTGATGAAACAACACAAGCTATTGTGTGGATTGCCTACGTCTCTCTTTTTATCAAAAAATCTCCCAAAAGCAGCAGAACCTTGCATGGGTTGACAGCAGTTGATGACCCAACTCACTCCTGGACCAAGAGAATACTGCTTGCATTCTCAAATAACTGTACTTTTTAGAGTGTGCAGTCAAAGATTTAAATCTTTGATCACTCATATACACAATAGCACAAAATGGTATTTGTATATGGGTTAATGGAAGTACATATCACTAAAAAAAATTATCTAATAACTTTACTAGTATATAACTAGAAAAGGTACTGGTCAAAGGGGGAGATGCTAATTCGCGTGCGTTGCAGCGCTCGCTTTCAGACATGTAGTTTTCTCCCGATTTGGAAAGTGGCGTTAGAGCATTAGGTGGGGGATTTGGAGAAATAAGAGTGATATGTACTAGTGACCTGCAATGCCTAATCAGCTAGCTGTATCATGCGCGCAAACCTCATCCACGTGGTGGGGCCCAAGGGGTTCAGCCTGTCGGCCGAAAGACTAGTTTCGGATGGATCGCTCGCTGGAGCAAGCGAGCGTGAAAGAGTCCTTTCGGGTCAAAGGTGTATTTGAAATCAAGTTGTGTTGCATGTGAAACAACAAGGAAACTATTCTACTTCAGTAGAAATCCTTCACCAACAACAAGATGAGAATAGGTACTGGTCTGCGGAATACATTAGTTCATAACTTCAATACTTCAAATAACACAACCAGAGGAACTTAAATCATAATGTATCTCTCCACAACAATACTACCTTGAGTAACTAGTTAGGGAAAATCATGTAACAACATAAGTAGATTCTAGAAAGTTGACGAAGTCTAGATTATATATAGAAATAATACCTGTCTGTATTCTTATCCCTCCCATCTTCCAAGTGTGTGACCTGCATTAATTTGCACTTGTATTATCCAAGAAACCAACTAAAAGCCTAAACCAGGAAATTTAGGCTCACAAATTAGCGCCAACAATCAGTTTTAGTATTACTAACCTGAGGAAAAGATGCAGATGAGAACTGTGGTAAGGTTATCTCGGGTGTGTCATCTCCGGATGAAGCTGATCCAGCACCGTAAGCAAAACTTACACCTTTTGGCTCATAAGAGAAATGCCTCCATTCTCTGGGAAGATAACAAATTTATCATTATCAATAGATCAAATATCTGGCAGAATGGAATCCAAAAAAAACATGTTTAACCATAATCTTAGCACACTGCAGTTACATCGGCAGCATACCTAAATGGAGAACACAATATATCTTCTCCTTTTCCTCTTACTAGTTTATTGCTCTATACTTTCCTATTTCCGCATTTTAATGTTTCTTGGATTACTGCAAGTCCAATCTGCCGACGAGCCCAAAACTGAAACTTGCCAATTTTATCGCGGCATTGCGGGAGCAAAGGAGAGCAGTTTTCACCTGAGGAACGTCACTGAGGAGGCGAGCCTTTCTACTTCGGCGTCGGGGAACCCCGGCTGGGGGTCGCCGGTGGCGAGCTCCGAGATGGCGCGTACCGCCCTGGAGAAACCCTCCTGCGACTGGTCGAACAGGCAGACCTCGGCGCCCTTGCTGCCCTCTTCCGCCTCCGGCCGGAGCGGCGGCGCGGCCATCGCCGGCGAGGGGAGCGGCAGGCAACCAGCGAGGCGATTTGTACCTAGGGCATATCACAGATCAGCAACCAACATCATCGGCAAGAAGCCAAGAACTGCCCACTGGCAAAAGAAGAACCAACCTTCGCGAGGAGGAGCGACGCGAGGCTGCGTCGGCGTCGTCTGGCCAGGAAAGGGGCGATGCGGGCGGCGGCCGGGTCAGGGGAGGAGTGAGGCGAGGCGGCGGCGGAGTCCTGGAAAGGGGAGGGAGAGCGGCGGCAATCGGGGGCGCGCGGCCCGAGTCGGGGATCGGGCGAGCGGAGTTCGGCAGCGCGCGGCGAAGGAGGCCGGAGGAACTCCCCCGTCGAGCGGGCGGACCAGCGGCGAGCGGCGAGCGGCGGCGGAGGCGGGACCTGAACCCCAGGCCGCAGGACGCTATCCCCTGACGAGGTGTCGAATTCTTCAGATAAAAAGTCGAGACAGGGTCGGGTTCAGTTAACGGACGGCGATCCTCGCTCCTCCCCTTGGGTCCCCCGCTCGACGGCTGAGATCGATCGACTCCATCCTAGAACTATTCGCCGATCGTCCACTCCTGTGGGCTCTTGTTGGCCCGAGTGCTGCGAGCTGCTGCACCCCTGCATGTCCAATGTTGCAGTTCATCAGCCCGCGCTTCATTCTAGAGAGAAGCTACTAATTGGCATTTTTTTTCTCGAAAAACTTCCAATCTATTCATTTTCAATCATAGTAGTACAACGAACACTAAAAATAATAAAAATTATATTCAGGTTCGTAGACCACCTAGTGACGACTACAAGCACTAAAGCGAGCCGAGAGCGCGCCGCCATCATCACCCTTCCCTCGCTGGAGCCGGGCAATACTTGTTGTAGTCGACAGTCGGGAAGTTGCCGTGCTAAGGCCCGATAGGACCAGCGCACCAGAACAACAACCGCCGTCATTGGAGAGTAGCGTAGATCGGAAGGATCCAACCTGAAGACAAACGAACGTAGACGAACTACGACAAGATCTGAGCAAATCCATCAAGGAACAGATCCACCGAAGACACACGTATACACGCCCACCGACGATGCTAAATGCACCACCGGGGCGGGGACTAGGCAGGGAGGGCCTTATTCCATCTTTAGGGAGTCGTCGTTGTCTCGTCTTCCTGAGCAGGACACAATCCATAACAAAACTCAAAGGAACATCCAAAGACGAAGCCCTCCCACAAACAAGGACTAGGATCCACTGCGCCGCCATGGCCCTAAGACCACCGTAGACGAGGTGGACCGGTGGCGAAGTTGGCGGGAGATGGAGGAAACCTAGACTTTTCTTGGCAATTCAAAAGGATCACCAGAGTCGACCAGATTGTGAATGGTTTGAATTACAGATCTAGAACTCTGAGTTGGATTTTTAGATTTACGGAAATGTTAACGCCCACACGTGTGGGCGTTTGCACATCGCCCACACGCCTCCATCACCACTCATTTTGCCACGTATGAATAGATGACATCGCAGAAATTTTTTTGGTTTTCGCTTAAAAATGTTGTATCTCCTAAATAAAAGCGAACTAAAAATCCGTTTTCACCATTAAATCCGTCTCGACGAGATCTTCAAAACTAGACCCCATGTTGATATGTTTCAACTAATTTTATTTTTTGCCGAAGTTGCCACGGTGTTTACACGCGATTATATAGGGCTTAAACTAAAGTTGCCATGTGGCAAATTTAGTTTGTAGATCATGGCAATTTTAGTATTTTGATGATGGCAACTCCAATTATTTGACCATGAAAATTATTTTTGTATGAACCATGACAATTTTACGTGCATGTATCATGGCAATTTTAGTTTATGGTTCATGACAAGTCTAGTTTCTTAATTCCCGTTTATAAATGTCAAAATCTACTTTTAAATGTAGAAGAAAATAGTGAAACATATCATGGCAACTTCATGTAAACATCATGGCAATTCATATGCAATAGACATGGCAACTTTTAATCCAATTTTTTCATCAAAACATATCAACATGGGATCTAGTTTGAAGATCTCATCGCGAGGATTTAATGGTGAAAACGGATTTTCAATCGGATTTTCGTTTAAGAGATAAAACATTTTAAAAGCGAAAATCCAAAGATTCTGCATGCATGCATGCGATGACGTGGCAATCTGTTTACATTAGAGACGTGTGGTGCGTCTCCCTTCGTGCCACATGTGTGGCAGTTAGCGCGACCCTAGATTTAAAATACCTGTCAAATTTAAAAAGAAAATTCAATTTTTTTCCATTTGATATTACTAGATGCCATTGGTATGGTGTGATGCATGTCAGCCCCATAATGTTCCGCAGGTCATCCGACCATGGTACATAAGAAAACCCGTTCGATAGGTCCACATCGCCCCATGGGAGTGGGGTGCCCGTGTTCTAGTGCCGCTGGCATATCTCCACGCTGATGTAGGGCCGCTGTCGTGGCGGAGCGGGTGGCAAGTTGAGAAAGTTGGGTGTGTCCCTCCTCGGCCCCAATGAGCCAGACAACTACCCGGCCTCCCGGTCGTGCTTTCCCGGGATCCACTTCCACACCACTGTGGCCGGGGGGCGACTGGCGACGACGCTTGTTAGGGTTTGTCGGGTGTGTGGAGGCAGAGGGAGAAGATGTGTGCAGTTTAACTTGCTGGGACCATCACGCTTGTGTTTGTGTATATGTAGTTATGTACTACTTTGAATTCCAAAAAACTTGTGCATGTGAACAAATCGACTATACTCTTGCTTTATTGCTCCCCGCAAATAAATTACTACTCCCTCACCACGATGAGTAAATCGGAACGGAGGGAGTACTACATATGTACATCTATTCTCTCCACATCAACGGAGGCGTGATATTCATGTCCACTCCAGTAACAAGGTTGCACACCATCTAAACCACCATAACCCTGAAGAAAATTAGTCCTCATGATCAAGAAAGCCCAAATTCAGATAGTACTGACTGAAACAAAGTAGAAAAGGCCTCAGCAGTAGCCCCATCGTCGGCCTTAATTTTGAGCTGGGCCTTCGGTGATGCTGTGTTCACAGTGCACTCTACAAGGTAGAAATCAACAGCCCCAGGTTTCTGACCATAAAAGAAGAACTTGTAGTTTGGAGGCTGGCCGCCCGAAGCAACGCATTGAATGTAGTTGTTTTGCATATGTCGAATGAGCAATCGGCGATTCATCAAAGAAGCTGCCCCTTGTGGAGTTAAAAAGCATTCCTACAACACAACAAACCATACAAGAGAAGAATGTTTGTTAATTATTACAAAATGTCAAACACATCCATGTGATGAATTTCAAGGGCGAACTGTACACGAACACGACAAACAGCAGCAGAGCATCACACATAGGGAGACTCCTATTGTGCTATACTACCAAAGTAAAATCATAATAATCTCAAACAAAGTGAAACCATTTAGAGGAACATAGAACAGCCCTACATCAGAACGGCTAATTTCAAACTCAGGTGAGATGAGCTTCATGGGAAGACAAATTAGACAACGGCGAAACATAGGATCCCACGCGATCACTTTGCTAAAATCATAAGAAACTTGACCAGGCAATGACAAAAAGACAGAAGAGTATGCTGCGTGCGCTGCCCACAATCATGAAATGTAGCAGGGACAAAACCTTAAACGAAAAGGTGCGACGACACCCGGGTGTCCCGGCACCCTCCAGTCTTGTCCATTCAGCGAAAAGAAAATTCGTTCTAACCACTGTCCAGCAGCAGATGCTTTGTAGTACCAGAGTAATTAGGCAAACTTTTTTAAGCAGACAAACAGGGACGGGAGGAGGAAGTAGCATGCATGCATAGGTCTGGCAGGAAACAGTCTGACACATGCCTGTACAATATACTCTCTCTCTCTTCTCACGTTTTCTCTCTTTGAAAGCAGTCACACATGCATGCACGAAGCTTGCTCTCTCTCCCAACTCTCTCTTTCCAACAAGCTGACATGCATAGCTACAGGGCCCAGCGGTCCGTGCGAGTGATGGTTGAAGTGACAGTGCATGCGCCTACTCAGCCGAATCACATGAGATTCCATTGCATGGTCACTCTTTTCAGCTTTCTTGGGTCTCCCGTCGCAGGTTTTATATTTTAGCAGGTCGACATGTCATCTCCGATACACCCATACTCCTGCGCTTAATGAACCAGAACAGCTAATGGATTCTATTGCTACAGTGCATGGCACAAATCTCAATGTGTCATAGTCTGAATGAATGGTAAGATAAGAGGGTGCCTAGGCACCCGGGATCTAAAAGACCAATCTCAACCTTAAAAGCAACGCACCTGAGAAATAGATAATGCTAGTTGGCTCCATTTATTCTGGAAATCCCTAGGATCTAGCACAGGCCTTGAGTCGAGGGCCAGTGCACGGGGTGGTGGAGGGGCTGGGGCATCAGGAACACCATTTCCGAGGATCATCGAGACTGAAGTTAGATTTGTGAAGATCCGGTACCTCTGTACTAGAAGTGACAATAATAAGTTGAGTTATCAGTAGTGACCGCAGTATGAAGTGACCACAATAAGTTTATCACTTGAACTCATAGCAATAGAAACTACGTAGAACTGTGTACACAGATACTACAACTTGCGTCACCAAAATCTAGAATTTTTCTTCAACTCCAGAAAGATTTCACAGGAACAATTTTCTTCAACTCCCGTCCATCACGGTTACAAGAATTGCAGAGTACGGGAGCAACTTAATAAGCATCGACTTTTCCTAAAATTTTCAGCAGTTACTGTAAGTTGAGACAAAAATAGAATAAACAACAGCAGCTAATCTCTGTTCCCTCGATCGCTTCCACGACGCGGTCGAGGAGAGCAGCGGCAGCGGCGTTGGAGCGACGGCGACACAACAAGCAAAAAAAAGATTCTAGCATTGCAATTTGCGAACATGATAATATTTCTGATGGTTCATAACATGCCATATGGTCAATCAACAATGCAAAGAAGTTGCATTTTTATCAGTTTAAATTGGCCTTGTGATTACCAGGAAGATCAAAGATGTCTATAATTTCATGAGAAGTAAACTTTGGTGCTAGAATCTAGTGTCATGCCTAATTTACAGTACTACTCCCCTCCGTATCTAAACATAAGTCTTTTTAGAGATTCCAACATGAACTACATACGGAGCAAAATGAGTGAACCTACACTGTAAACTACGTCTATATATATTAGTATGTACTCCCTCCGTCTGGAATACTTGTCATCAAAATGAATAAAAGGGGATGTATCCAGATATATATTAGTTCTAGATACTATTCCTTTTTATTCATTTTGATGACAAGTATTTTCGGACGGAGGAAGTAGTCCATATTGAAATCTCTAAAAGGACTTATATTTAGCAGCGGAGGGAGTACATATTTGACACTAGCTAGAATCCGTGTGTCAGAACTGAACTTTGAGGCTGTAATAATCCAAGAAGATCAAACAGGACTACGCAAACACAAGAATATAGATCCCTGCCATTGTACAGATTTGCGTGGATAAACAAGAAATTATTGACCTAATCAATTCCATCTGACTCAAGAATTTCCGCAGCTTACTAGTGCCGTAGTACGGTCAGTTCGCCGTATAAACTAGAAAATCACGAAGTAAAGAAGACTCACCTGGCGAATTTTCTTGCTCGCTGGCCGCAGGTTGGGCCGGCGCCGGCGCTGATCGGTTGTGCGAAGTGCCCTAGGCGGCAGGGAGATATGCGTGCGTGCGTCGACGCCGAAAGTAGGAAGCGATGGGTAGAATATCGATCGATCCCATGGTCAGCCTCCATATATAATATATGCGAGAGACCTGGCGCTTTTGTTTCTGTGTTGTGGTGGGCTACTGGGCCGAACAAATTGCTATCTCTATTAAGAGTCGGATATTCTCTGCTGGGATTCAGAGTCGGATATTCTGTTCGCGGCTGCGGGAGCGGCAGATGTTTTGACAGACACCCTCCATGCTGAAACATTGGCGTTCCTGAACCTGAATGCAGTCGATATGGCCGACCAGCTTGGTGTGGGCAGAGTTCAGTTCGAAACTGATTGCCAAAATCTTGTCCAAGCCGTTGCCTCCAACAGCTATGATCTGGCTCCTTTGGGTAATTTCTTCGCACAAATCAAAGATAAGCTGTGACTGGGTTGATTCAAGAAAAAAATTAAAAAATTCAACGATAAGCTAGGGGCCCAGTTTATTCACGCACAAGTGTTGTATGTGCCCCGAGAATGTAACATGCCAGCACACCTGTTGGCCACTATGGGCGCTGGGCTAGCTCAAGGTGAGCGACGTGAGTGGTTTCATAGCTACCCGGTGGATGTAACCCGTACGTGCTGTAACCGGCGTTCCAGCCGTGATATAAATGGAATACGTGTGTTCCATCTCAAAAAAAATGGATTCGAGGGCTCAGCCAGCAGCAGCGACAGCACGAAAACGAGCAGCGTATTAGAGGGTGTTTGTTTCCAGAGAATGGAATACATGTCCTAGTTTAGATTTATGGCATGTCAATCTTTAGGCTGCCCCTAGCATGTGGCTGGTGACATGCACACCACTTATGAAAACTAGTGGTTGGGGCGCCACCGGGTAGCGCCGCTTGAGTCGTGCATGTGCGGTGCCAGGTAGGTGGCCGCACTTTTCATTCGCTTTTTGGCGCTATGGATAGCACATGTACATGAAACTGCCGGTCAACTCATGTGGACTTTGATTACAGTTCAAGCTGAGCAGCGTATGTATTAGTTACAGGACCAACAGAAATGCATTACTTGCAACGTACATTCATAAAATGAATCAGAGATATTATTAATAGATAGGCTTATATGAACACAAAGTAGCAGTCTTACATCCTACAAAGACTTATACCTATAGAGATGATGGACTGCAGAGCCTAAATTTTCTGAACTCAAGCATCCACAAAATGAAATCATCTGGACATAACTTCAAAGACCCAATAAGAAGCCAAGACTCTTCGACTAAAATTTTGAATTATGAAAGAGAATCATAGCAGGCTGATGATCTGAACTACAACCAACGAGTTCTTTCCTCCCTCTTTCTCTGAATTACATTTCTGCAAATAAGTTTCAGAACCACGGGGATGACATGGAGTTCCAGTGAGTTGGTATGAGATCGCAAGAAAGGAGATCCTGAAGCTCTCTATCCGAATTCCATCTGTAGTAGCAAATATATATTATACCCATCTGTTACTGAAAAAAATAGCGCCGCCTCTTGAAATATGCTATTTGCGCGCTATAGCGTGCTATTAGCGAGACATTGTACACTGCTTTATTTAGCGAGACAATTCTCTACATGCTATAGCGTGCTATTAGCGAAGCTATAGCACGCTATTTTTTTTTCAGTAACAGATGGCATTTCCCGTGTGAGATTGCCTTAACATTACTGTCCATGTGCGTAAGTATCGAGATATTGGTGTTTTTCTGCTGCTAAATATTAAAAAATGCAACATTGTAAGCATATCAGACAAGAACATTCAGACTTACTGCACCACGGCTCTGGGTACACCATAGTGACATCACAATTGTTGATCTTCAATGCTGCGCTGAGCTCAAGTCCTATGTAGCCACCTCCAACAACGATGGCCTTTCCATCCTTCTTTGCTTGCATAGCTGCGACCAACTTGTCGGCGTCATCAATTTCCCATACAATATGTTGTTTGATTCTGCTTCCTGAACACCAAAGTCAGTGAGCTTTATGGTCTGAGCAAGCAGAGAAATACAAATACAATGAGTAGACATATTTATGAAGAGATTTACTCGGCAAAAGTAACATTAAGTTCAGTACCAATAGCGCAAGCTGCACATTAGAAGTTACTTTCTCAGGGTCATTGAGTGCTTTGAACCATCCGTGTCAAGCCAACCAGTGCATGACTCGAAAATAAGTTCAGCAGCTCCTTTCCAGTATACATGAACCTCAGAGTCACCCTCCAGAAAGAAAGAAAAAACATTACTTGAAGAGGTCAGAGATAACACATTGCATGACCCTCCATCAAGGCATGAATATGAGGGATGAGGAGAGCGACTAGCGGGGCGACTCGCGGGGCGACTCGCGACCCTCCCATCGCGA
Source organism: Aegilops speltoides (assembly GCA_021437245.1). NCBI lineage: Eukaryota > Viridiplantae > Streptophyta > Magnoliopsida > Poales > Poaceae > Aegilops > Aegilops speltoides. The sequence continues at coordinate 448,324,705 of CM038141.1, forward strand.
CCGTCGCCGGCCGCCGGCGGGAGACGCCGGATCTCCTTGAGGCGCGCGTAGGAGGACGTTTTTGGGCGCTAGCGGACTCGGAAGATGATGAGGACGACGATCCGGTGCCGGAATACTCGCCAACACCATCCGACGTGATCTGCGAGGCGTTCAACCCAGGATACTCGAAGGAAGATGTTGCTGCGTTAGTGGACGAGATCGTGCCCGGAGAGGATCCGGCGCGGCTAGGCCTGCGTTCCACCGACCGGCTCGAGGTGGTACGCCGGATTGTTCACCGGAGAACGGCGGCGACGGCGATCCGACCATGGAAAGGGCCTCTGCCTAAGGTACGCGTTCAACCTATCACTTTGTCCGATTTTTTTCCGCAAGAGGATTGGATCGTGGTTTCTCGGAAGAAAAAGAAGAAAGGAGGTCGGCCGGATCCGGCACCTCCGCCGCCGGCGAGCATGGCGGCGGACGGGATCAGGGCGGCCAGATCCGCTCGTTTGAATTCACTGATTGTCGCTGAGGGGGCCGGTCTGGTGTGGGCCGGTCCTCAGACCATGCATGGGCATGAGGCCCATCATGGGGGTGTAGCGACCGGCCTAGACAGTGGCGCCTCTAGTGGGTATGCGGCCCAGGAGGATCAAGTCATGTCGCTTCGGCCCGTTGATACTGCATGCACGATCATCGATCGCGGCTTCTCTGTCGTCCGCCTGCCGCCGGGTAGGGTTCGGAAACAAGGCACGAAGGGTTTCCCGTCTTGCGGGGATAGACGGGCTACTCGAATCTCGTCCGGGACGGCCATGGCAGGGAGAGGTGATGCTCCGCCGCCGGCGAAACGCTCCTTGCCTGGAGCTGCAGGTCGGGGTGGGGTGCCTCCTCCACCAGTTGCTAACGCCGGACGGGGGGGTCTGCCGCCGATCGGGCAAAGGTCGCCGACGGGAGGAGGCGGCGCTGCCGGTGCCGCGGGACGAGGTGTCGCCGCTGGGTGTACGCAGCCGCCGAGGCCACCACTCCCGCAGCAGGCTCCTGGGATGAAGAGTGGCACGAGGCCGGTGGCTACGGGCTCGGCGACCACGGTGGCTGCGGCCGGCCGGGGGATCGGGAGACAAGCTCCGCCCCTTGCCCAGGCTGCAGGCCGTGGAGGCCCGAGACCTCCAGCTCCGGGCGCTGCTGCTGTTGGGACTGCTGGCCGCGGCGATGGTCAGCGGCAGGCTAGAGCTGAGCCGGCCGCCACGGGAAAACCGCCTCCGCATTATGTTGCCCGGCCGGTGCAGAACAGGTCCACGCAGCCCAATGCTCCTCCACGAGGACAGTGGGGAGACGACGGTTACGATGCTTACGGCGAGGGACAACACCGAGGATCCTCGTCAACTGGAGGAGGGCGCGGTTACGCTTGGCAGAGTGACGGGACGGCCGAGAGACCTTTTCTCGGGCCGGCTGGCGGGTTTGTTGAGGGAGCCTCCGACTCGGACAATCGCCAGAGAGGAGGTTTTCGTGGGAACCGAGGTGGTCGAGGCTGGGGTCGCGGGAGATTTCGCCGCCAACAGCCTCGGGGGACTACTCATTCTGATGCTACGGTTGAGACCCAGATTTCCTCAGAGCTACCTCCCCAGGCAATGGAGGTGGTGAAGGAGTTGGCCAATGTTGATGTTTCTGAGGCTGCGACGGTGGATGTGGCCACCGATGTGTCCGATGCCGAGAGGCGTCCAAGTATGCCCGTAAGAAGGAAAAGATGGTTTGCTATCGGTGTGGGGACAAGGGCCACTTCATTGCTGAGTGTGTGGCCCAACTGTGTGAGTCTTGTGGCAAACTTGCCCATGAGTCGGGTGAGTGCCCAATGCTGCGTGACGTACCTCCCACTCTACACATCTATGGAGTTTACTGTGCTGAGCTCATGTTTTTTGAGTCTCCGGAGGCGAGAGAGGTCCCGGAGGATAACCAGACTACGACTACTGGGATCGTCAGAGCGACACAGGGAGCGGTGACTGAGGCACAGATTGTGAGGAGGTTGCAGGAGTTAGCTCCCGGTGATTTTGTCTGGGAGTTAGTACCCATTGAGGACAGAGTTTTCAAGGTTGATTTCCCGTCTGTCGAGGACCTGCAGAAATTGTTAAGTTTTGGCTTGTGTAAAGTTCCCGGTACTAAGTGTATTCTGGAGTTTAACGAGTGGAAACAGGTTGAGCCTAAAGGAAAACCACTTACGCAGGTATCGCTGAGGTTTTGGGGGGCTCCATCAAAGCCTCTGCAGGATGCTCGTGTTGTGGCTAGTTTGGGTATCCTCGTTGGAAAAACTGAAAAAGTGGACATGGTTTTCACTCGTGCCAATGGGATTGCCCGAATTCTTGTGAGCATTTTGGATATCGAGTATGTGCCCGATAAGGTTAACTGGACCTATAAGGGTGAGGTATTTCCGCTGGATATCGAGTTTGAGGACACCGACTTATTTGATGATGCCGTTAACGGTAATGATGTGGATATGAACGACCGTCAGGGAGGTACTGGGTCTAAGGGGGCCCCGTCAGATGAGACCATGCGAGAGGGATCCAACGGATCGCACCCTCAGTCGGCCGGGACAGGACCGGAGGCTGAGCACACTGACTCACCAGAGGTACCCATGGCTACTTTGCGGTTCGGTTCTTTCGAGCCAGCTTCGGCACCTCCCAGGCTTTGGAGTGACAGGGTGGAGTCAGACAGTGATTTTGAGCACACGCTTCCTTCACTGGAGGTGGAGAGGGAGGTTCGTGCTGATTGCGGGCACAGTGTTAGCCCTTCTGGACTGCTGACTGATGCGGGAGTGTCTTCGGTGTCGGCGTTCACGGGCCGAGGGTTGTGGGGAGAGGGTTGGGACTTACAGTCCCACTCTCCCCGTCCCCGCTGGACGTTGCAGAGTTTCGGGCCGGGGCCTTGACCCCTAGGGGACAGCTTCATGGCCGGAGGGTCCTCGAGGCAGGCGGCTGGAGGACCTCTGCGACGGAGGTGGATAGCACGTCGATCTTGTGGGAGGGGGCGCGCCAGGGCAGGTGGCCCGGCCTACTCCCTCTCCTCGGGTGGTCAGGCGGATCACCCCACCGAGGGTTATCTTGGCCGTGCCGCAGGGTCAGGAGGGAGGAGACGGCGGGCAGGTGGCCCCGGTCGTTCTCTCCTCCCCATTGACTGCGGTGGGACACTCGACCGGCGGGATCGGGAGCCCGATGATGCCTCCGCTAGAGACCTCGGCACCAACTGGAGTTTCGGGGCCCGGTTTTACTAGGGAGGAGGTGATCGCGTTCGGAGGGATCTCGGACCCTACTTCCGGGGGCAGACGGATGAGTGCTCGCATCCTCGACGTCCCGGAGGTTGATGACATGCAGCAGCGGTGCGCTATGAGGGCGCCAAGCTTGTGGAGGCTGCTTGTTCATCGGGTATGTCAGTTAACCTGTCTAATTCTTTATTGCATTTTTCTAATGAGGACATTATTAATAATGCAAACCAATTAGGAGTTTCACTAGGTGCTATGGATAGTGAAATTACTAATTCGGTGAATGATATTTTAGACCTGGAAGCGGAACGGGCTTTAGAGGCTATTCGTAATCTTGCGGCTGTTAAACCTATGAATGATGATGAGATTAATGCGTTAGGAGTTGGAGTGCTTGATAGCCTGTGTGAGGATCTCGCACCCACTAACCTGGAGGCTGAAGAGGAGGATGTGCCCCTTCAGAATGACGCTAGCAATATTTCAGAACCCGGTCATGAGGAACGGGGACTTGAGATTAATAAACCTAAACGTAAGTGGAAACAGAAGATTTATCCCAATTCCGCTGTCCGTAGGAGTGCTAGGATTCGAACCACCAAAAAATTTCATGATGAATTATGAGAGGAATTTTTTGGAACAGCAGAGGTCTTAAGGACTTGGCTAAAAGAAGATTCCTGGCTGAGACTTCTATTGAGCAGAAGCTTGATTTTGTTGCTCTATCGGAGACGGGTAGATATAACTTTGCACCTCAGTTTCTCTCCTCACTAGTTGGTGGTATTGATTTTGATTGGCACTGCTTACCTCCGCGAGGAAGATCGGGTGGCATCCTACTAGGTGTAAGATGCGATTAACTGGAAGTCCGTAGTGTTGTGATGGGCGACTTCGCTGTAAAGTTTCGGGTTAGGTCTAAGATTGATGGCTTTAACTGGGCTTTGGTGGCGGTTTATGGGGTTGCGCAGCCTGAGTTTAAAGCAGAGTTTCTAGCTGACCTAGTACGAATTTGTGGGTCAGAACAACTACCGATCTTAGTCGGAGGAGACTTCAATATCATCCGGAGGCGGGAGGAGAAAAACAATGACAACTTTGATGGTAGACTGAAGGAAATATGCCCTAGAGGCAATAATAAAGTTATTATTTATTTCCTTATTTCATGATAAATGTTTATCATTCATGCTAGAATTGTATTAACCGGAAACATGATACATGTGTGAATGCATAGACAAACAATATGTCACTAGTATGCCTCTACTAGACTAGCTTGTTAATCAAAGATGGTTATGTTTCCTAACCATGAACAAAGAGTTGTTATTTGATTAACAAGGTCACATCATTAGTAGAATGATCTGATTGACACGACCCATTCCATTAGCTTAGCACACGATCGCTTTAGTATGTTGCTACCGCTTTTATCCATGACATATACATGTTCCTGTAACTATGAGATTATGCAACTCCGTTTACTGGGGAACACTTTGGTGCTACCAAACGTCACAACGAATCGGGTGATTATAAAGGAGTACTACAGGTGTCTCCAAAGGTAGATGTTGGGTTGGCGTATTTCGAGATTAGGTTTTGTCACTCCCATTGTCGGAGAGGTATCTCTGGGCCCTCTCGGTAACACACATCACTTAAAGCCTTGCAAGCATTACAACTAATGAGTTAGTTGTGAGATGATGTATTACGGAACGAGTAAAGAGACTTGCCGGTAACGAGATTGAACTAGGTATTGGATACCGACGATCGAATCTCGGGCAAGTAACATACCGATGACAAAGGAACAACGATGTTGTTATGCGGTCGACCGATAAAGATCTTCGTAGAATATGTAGGAACCAATATGGGCATCCAGGTCCCGCTGTTGGTTATTGACCGGAGACGTGTCTCGGTCATGTCTACATTGTTCTCGAACCGTAGGGTCCGCACGCTTAAGGTTTCGATGATGCTTATTATGAGTTTATGTATTTTGATGTACCAAGAAGTTCGAGTCCCGGATGTGATCACGGACATGACGAGGAGTCTCGAAATGGTCGAGACATAAAGACTGATATATTGGAAGCCTATATTTGGAGTTCGGAATGGTTCCGGTGAAAACGGAATTTATCGAGTACCGGAGGTTACCGAACCCCCGGAACTAAATGGGCCTTAATGGGCCTCGAGGGAGAAGAGGAGGGCCGGCCAGGTGGCCGCCGCCTCCCCCCCAGTCCGAATAGGACAAGGAGGGGCGCCCCTCTTCCTCTTCCCCTCCCCAATCCTACTCCAACTAGGAAGGGGGAGTCCTACTCCTGGGAGTAGGACTCCTCCGCGCCTCCCTTGGGCCGCCCGCCTCCCCCTCCTCCTTTATATACGGGGCAGGGGCACCCTAGGACACACAAGTTTGATCTACGGATCGTTCCTTAGCCGTGCGGTGCCCCCTCCACCATATTCCACCTCGGTCATATCGTCGCAAGCTTAGGCGAAGCCCTGCGCCGATAGAACATCAAGATCGTCACCACGCCGTCGTCGACGGAACTCTCCCTCGACACTCGGCTGGATCGAGTACGAGGGACGCCATCGAGCTGTACGTGTGTCAAGAACTCGGGGCGCCGAGTAACGGCGCCGGATCGGTCGGATCGCGAGGAGAACGTCGACTACTTCCTCTACGCCAGTGATCGCTTCGCTTGGTCTCACGAGGGTACGAGACAACACTCTCCCCTCTCGTTGCTATGCATCACCATGATCTTGCGTGTGCGTAGGAAATTTTTGAAATTACTACGCTCCCCAACAAAGGCATCCGAGCCTAGGTTTTTATGGTTTGATGTTTTGCACGAGTAGAACACAAGTGAGTTGTGGGCGATACAAGTCATACTACCTACCAGCATGTCATACTTTGGTTCAGCTGTATTGTGAGATGAAGCGGCCGAGACCGACATTACGCGTACGCTTACGCGAGACTGGTTTCACCGCCACGAGCACTCGTTGCTTAAAGGTGACTGGTGGGTGTCTGTCTCTCTCACTTTAGTTGAACCGAGTGTGGCTACGCCCGGTCCTTGAGAAGGTTAAACGAGTCTATTTGACGAAGTATCGCTGTGGTTTTGATGCGTAGGTGAGACTGGTTCTTGCTTAAGCCCGTAGCAGCCACGTAAAATTTGCAACAACAAAGTAGAGGACGCCTTACTTGTTTTTGCAGGGCATGTTGTGATGTGATATGGTCAAGACGTGATGCTATATTTTATTGTATGAGATGATCATGTTTTGTAACCGGTTATCGGCAATCGGCTGGAGCCATATGGTTGTCGCTTATTGTATGCAATGCAATCGCTTTGTAATGCTTTACTTTATCACTAAGCGGTAGCGATAGTCGAGAAGCATAAGATTGGCGAGACGACAACGATGCTACGATGGAGATCAAGGTGTCGCGCCGGTGACGATGGTGATCATGGTGGTGCTGCGGAGATGAAGATCACGAAGCACAAGATGATGATGACCATATCATATCACTTATATTGATTTGCATGTGATGTTTATCCTTTATGCATCTTATCTTGCTTTGATTGACGGTAGCATTATAAGATGATCTCTCACTAAATTATCAAGAAGTGTTCTCCCAGTATGCACCGCTGCCAAAGTTCGTCGTGCCCGGACACCACGTGATGATCGGGTGTGATAAGCTCTCGTCCATCTACAACGGGTGCAAGCCAGTTTTGCACACGCAGAATACTCGGGTTATACTTGACGAGCCTAGCATATGCGAGATATGGCCTCGAACACGGAGACCGAAGGTCGAGCGTGAATCATATAGTAGATATGATCAACATAAGATGTTCACCATTGAAAACTACTCCATTTCACGTGATGATCGGTTATGGTTTAGTTGATTTGGATCACGTGATCACTTAGATGACTAGAGAGATGTCTTTCTAAGTGGGAGTTCTTAAGTAATATGATTAATTGAACTTAAATTTATCATGAACTTAGTACTGATAGTATCTTGCTTGTTTATGTTTGATTGTAGATAGATGGCTCGTCTTTGTTGTTCCGTTGAATTTTAATGCGTTCCTTGAGAAAGCAAAGTTGAAAGATGATGGTAGCAATTACATGGACTGGGTCCGTAATTTGAGGATCATCCTCATTGCTGCACGTAAGAGTTACGTCCCCGGATGCACCGCTAGGTGCTAGGCCTCTTCTTTGAGCAACACCGATGTTGTGAACGTCTGCGAGCAAAGCTGATGACTACTCTATAGTTCGAGGTGCCATGCTTTACGGCTTAGAACCGGGACTTCAACGACGTTTTGAACGTCATGGAGCATATGAGATGTTCCAGAGTTGAAGTTGATATTCCAACAGAATGCCCGGATTGAGAGATATGAAGTCTCCAATAAGTTCTATAGCTGCAAGATGGAGGAGAATAGTTACATTAGTGAGCACATACTCGTAATGTCCGGGTACTACAATCACTTGACACAATTGGGATTTAATCTTCCGATGATTGTGTCATTGATGTAATTCTTCAATCACCGCCACCAAGCTACAAAGGCTTCGTGATGAACTATAATATGCAAGGGTTAGTAAAGACTATACCGAGCTCTTCGCAATGCTAAAAGCTGCGGAGGTAGAAATCAAGAAAGAACATCAAGTGTTGATGGTCAATAAGACCACTAGTTTCAAAAAGAAAGGCAAAGGAAGAAGAAGGAAACTTCAAGAAGAACAGCAAGCAAGTTGTTTGCTCAGAGAAGAAACCCAAGTCTGGACCTAAGCCTAAAACGGAGTGCTTCTACCGCAAGCGATCGTCATTTGGAAGCGGAACTGCCCCAAGTATTTGGCGGATAAGAAGGATGGCAAGGTGAACAAAGGTATATGTGATATACATGTTATTGATGTGTACCTTACTAGAGCTCGCAGAGCACTGGTATTTGATACTGGTTCATTGCTAATATTTGCAACTCAAACAGGGACTACGGATTGCTTAACACCGCAAAGGACGAGGTGACGATGCGCGTGGGAAATGGTTCCAAAGTCGATGTAATCGCGGTCGGCACGCTACCTCTACATCTACCTTCGGGATTAGTTTTAGACCTAAATAATTGTTATTTGGTGCCTGCGTTGAGCATGAACATTATATCTGGATCTTGTTTGATGCGAGACGGTTATTCATTTAAATCAGAGAATAATGGTTGTTCTATTTATATGAGTAATATCTTTTATGGTCATGAGGAGTGGTCTATTTTTGATGAATCTCGATAGTAGTGATACACATATTCATAATGTTGATGCCAAAAGATGCAGAGTTAATAATGATAGTGCAACTTATTTGTGGCACTGCCGTTTAGGTCATATCGATGTAAAGCGATGAAGAAACTCCATCTTGATGGACTTTTGGAGTCACTTGATTATGAATCACTTGGCACTTGCGAACCGTGCCTTATGGGCAAGATGACTAAAACCCGTTCTCGGTACTATGGAGAGAGCAACAGATTTGTTGGAAATCATACATACAGATGTATGTGGTCCGATGAATGTTGAGGCTCGTGGCGGATATCGTTATTTTCTCACCTTCACAGATGACTTAAGCGATATGGGTATATCTACTTAATGAAACATAAGTCTGAAACATTTGAAAAGTTCAAAGAATTTCAGAGTGAAGTTGAAAATCATCGTAACAAGAAAATTAAATTTCTACGATCTGATCGTGGAGGTGAATATTTGAGTTACGAGTTTGGTCTACATTTGAAACAATGCGGAATAGTTTTGCAACTCACGCCACCCGGAACACCACAACGTAATGGTGTGTCCGAACGTCAGAATCGCACTTTACTAGATATGGTGCGATCTATGATGTCTCTTCAGATTTACCGCTATCGCTTTGGGGTTATGCTCTAGAGACGGCCGATTCACACTGAATAGAACACCGTCGAAATCCGTTGAGACGACACCTTATGAACTATGGTTTGGCAAGAAACCAAAGTTGTCGCTTTCTTAAAGTTTGGGGATGCGATGCTTATGTGAAAAGCTTCAACCTGATAAGCTCGAACCCAAATCGAGAAATGTGTCTTCATAGGATACCCAAAGGATACGATTGGGTACACCTTCTATCACAGATCCGAAGGCAAGACATTCGTTGCTAAGAATGGATCCTTTCTAGAGAAGGAGTTTCTCTCGAAAGAAGTGAGTGGGAGGAAAGTAGAACTTGATGAGGTAATGGTACCTTCTCCCTTACTTGAAAGTAGTTTGTCGCAGAAACCGGTTTCTGAGACATCTACACCAAGTAGTGAGCAAGTTGATGATGTTGATCATGAAACTTCAGATCAAGTTACTGCAGAACCTCGTAGATCAACCAGAGTAAGATCCGCACTGAGTGGTACGGTAATCCTGTTCGGAAATCATGCTACTAGATCATGATGAACCTACGAACTATGAAGAAGCGATGGTGAGCCCAGATTCCGCAAAATGGCTTGAGGCCATGAAATCGAGATGGGATCCATGTATGAAAACAAAGTATGGACTTTGGTTGACTTGCCCGAGGGTAGGCAAGCAATAGAAAACAAGTGGATCTTCAAGAAGAAGACCGACGACGACGGTAATATTATCGTCTACAAAGCTCGACTTGTCGCAAAGGGTTTTCGACAAGTTCAAGGGATTGACTACGATGAGACCTTCTCACCCGTAGCGATGCTTAAGTCTGTCCGAATCATGTTAGCAATTGCCGCATTTTATGATTATGAAATTTGGCAAATGGATGTAAAGACGCATTCTGAATAGATTTACGGAAGAAGAGTTGTATATGATGCAACCGAAGGTTTTGTCGATCCAAAGGAGCTAACAAAGTGTGCAAGCTCCAAATGATCCATTTATGGACTGGTGCAAGCATCTCGAGTTGGAATAAACGCTTTGATAGTGTGATCAAAGCATTTGGGTTTGTCTGCACTTTTGGAGAAGCTCAGATTTACAAGAAAGTGAGTGGGAGCTCATGGCATTTCCGATATTATATGTAGATGACATATTGCTGATCGGAAATGATATAGAATTTCTGGATAGCATAAAGGGATACTTGAATAAGAGTTTTTCAATGAAAGACCTCGGTGAAGCTGCTTACATATTGGGCATTAAGATCTATAGAGATAGATCAAGACGCTTAATTGGACTTTCACAAAGCACATACCTTGACAAAATTTTGAAGAAGTTCAAAATGGATCAAGCAAAGAAAGGGTTCTTGCCTGTGTTACAAGGTGTGAAGTTGAGTAAGACTCAATGCCCGACCACTGCAGAAGATAGAGAGAAAATGAAAGATGTTCCCTATGCTTCAGCCATAGGCTCTATCATGTATGCAATGCTTGTGTACCGACTGATGTGTGCCTTGCTATAAGTTTAGCAGGAGGTACCAAAGTAATCCAGAGTGGATCATCGGACAGCGGTCAAGAACATCCCGAAATACCGAAAAGGACTAAGGATATGTTTCAGATATGGAGGTGACAAAGAGCTCATCGTAAACGGTTACGTTGATGCAAGCTTTGACACCGATCCGACGATTCTAAATCGCAGACGGATCGTATTTACACTAAACGGAGGAGCCGTCGGTTGGTGCAGTTCTAAACAAAGCGTCGTGGCGGGATCTACATGTGAAGCGGAGTACATAGCAGCTTCGAAGCAGCTAATGAAGGAGTCGGATGAAGGAGTTCATATCCGATCTAGGTGTCATACCTAGTGCATCGGGTCCAATGAAAATCTTCCGTGACAATCTTGGAGCAATTGCCTTAGCGAAGGAATCCAGATTTCACAAGAGGACCAAGCACATCAAGAGACGCTTCAATTCCATCCGGGACTTAGTCCGTGGGAGACATAGAGATTTGCAAGATACATACGGATCTGAATGTTGCGACCCGTTGACTAAGCCTCTTCCACGAGCAAAACATGATCAGCACCAAGACTCCATGGGTGTTAGAATCATTACTATGTAATCTAGATTATTGACTCTAGTGCAAGTGGGAGATCAAGGAAATATGCCCTAGAGGCAATAATAAAGTTATTATTTATTTCCTTATTTCATGATAAATGTTTATCATTCATGCTAGAATTGTATTAACCGGAAACATGATACATGTGTGAATGCGTAGACAAACAATATGTCACTAGTATGCCTCTACTAGACTAGCTTGTTAATCAAAGATGGTTATGTTTCCTAACCATGAACAAAGAGTTGTTATTTGATTAACAAGGTCACATCATTAGTAGAATGATCTGATTGACACGACCCATTCCATTAGCTTAGCACACGATCGTTTAGTATGTTGCTACCGCTTTTATCCATGACATATACATGTTCCCGTAACTATGAGATTATGCAACTCCGTTTACGGAGGAACACTTTGGTGCTACCAAACGTCACAACGAATCGGGTGATTATAAAGGAGTACTACAGGTGTCTCCAAAGGTAGATGTTGGGTTGGCGTATTTGAGATTAGGTTTTGTCACTCCGATTGTCGGAGAGGTATCTCTGGCCCTCTCGGTAACACACATCACTTAAAGCCTTGCAAGCATTACAACTAATGAGTTAGTTGTGAGATGATGTATTACTGAACGAGTAAAGAGACTTGCGTAACGAGATTGAACTAGGTATTGGATACCGACGATCGAATCTCGGGCAAGTAACATACCGATGACAAAGGAACAACGATGTTGTTATGCGGTCTGACCGATAAAGATCTTCGAGAATATGTAGGAACCAATATGGGCATCCAGGTCCGCTGTTGGTTATTGACCGGAGACGTGTCTCGGTCATGTCTACATTGTTCTCGAACCGTAGGGTCCGCACGCTTAAGGTTTCGATGATGCTTATTATGAGTTTATGTATTTTGATGTACCAAGAAGTTAGGAGTCCCGGATGTGATCACGGACATGACGAGGAGTCTCGAAATGGTCGAGACATAAAGATTGATATATTGGAAGCCTATATTTGGAGTTCGAATGGTTCGGGAGGTTACCGAACCCCCGGGAACTAAATGGGCCTTAATGGGCCTCGAGGGAGAAGAGGAGGGGCGGCCGGGGTGGTCACATGCCTCCCCCAGTCCGAATAGGACAGGAGGGGGCGCCCTTCCTCTTCCCCTCCCCCAATCCTACTCCAACTAGGAAGGGAGTCCTACTCGGTGGGAGTAGGACTCCTCGGCAGCCTCCCTTGGGCCGGCCGCACCTCCCCCTCCCTCCTTTATATATGGGGCAGGGGGCACCCTAGGACACACAAGTTTGATCTACGGATCGTTCCTTAGCCGTGTGCGGTGCCCCCTCCACCATATTCCACCTCGGTCATATCGTCGCAAGCTTAGGCGAAGCCTCGCGCCGTAGAACATCAAGATCGTCCTGCCGTCGTCTTCGACGGAACTCTCCCTCGACACTCGGCTGGATCGAGTACGAGGGACGCCATCGAGCTGTACGTGTGTCAAGAACTCGGGCGCCGAGTAACGCGCCGGATCGGTCGGATCGCGAGGAGAACGTCGACTACTTCCTCTACGCCAGATCGCTTCGCCGGGTCTCGAGGGTACGTAGACAACACTCTCCCCTCTCGTTGCTATGCATCACCATGATCTTGCGTGTGCGTAGGAAATTTTTTTGAAATTACTACGTTCCCCAACAATGGTCATTTATGTTCAACACCATTATTGAAAGCCTGGATCTGCGAGAGATAGAACTCTCGGGTCGAAAGTTTACTTGGGCCAACGCTATGCCAAACCCAACTTACGAAAAACTTGATAGGGTTCTTGCAAGCGTGGAGTGGGAACAAAAATTCCCGTTGGTCACGGTGCAAGCACTGTCGAGGGGAATATATGATCATACCCCATTGTTCGTGGACTCAGGGGAGCCGAACCACGTGGGTAATAAGAACACCTTCTCATTTGAGACGTCATGGTTTGAACGTGAGGGGTTCTTTGACTTGATTGCTAGGGAATGGGCGAATGAGGTTCGCGGTAATACACCCATTGAGCGTTGGCAAAATAAGATCCAGCATTTGTGGAGCTTCTTGCGGGGTTGGGCTAAGCATCTTAGTGGTGCGTATAAGGTTGAAAAGGATAGACTCCTTTCTCTTGTACATGACTTGGACGTAAAAGCCGAGTCTAATGTTTTAGTCCCCGCTGAGCTTCAGGTTAAGAATGAGGCGGAAAAGCGTTTGAAAGAACTATTACGTGAAGAAGAATTGAAGTGGGCTTTACGTGCTAAGGTTCGTAGAGTGGTCTAGGGGGACGCGAATACTCAATTCTTTCATTTAATTGCGAATGGCAAGCACAGAAAAAAGCAAATCTTTCAGCTCGAGCAGGACGAGGGTACAATTTTAGGTCAGGATTACCTAAAAACTTATATCACTGAATACTATAAGCAGTTGTTTGGTCCACCGAAGGAGAATACGGTGACACTAGATGAGTCCATGATGAGGATATACCTCGACTTTTCGTTGCTGATAATGACATTTTGCTTGCCCGTTCTCGGAAAGGAGGTTCTTGAGGCAATTGCTCAAATGAAAAATAATAAGGCTCTGGTCCGGATGGTTTTCCGCCGAGTTTTATAAGAAGTGTTGGCACATTATTAAGGGGATTTACTACCTATGTTTCATGATCTTTTCTCCGGACAGCTTCAGTTATTCCACCTGAATTTTGGGACTATCACATTCTTGCCTAAGAAGACGGATGCGGTGCAATTGAGCAATTCAGCCGATCTGTCTCCTCAATGTTAGTTTCAAAATTTTCACAAAGGTTGGGACCAATAGGCTCACACAGATTATGCGTTCTCAGAGTGCATCAATCCCAAACCGCGTTCATGCCAGACAGAAACATTCTTAAAGGAGTGGTAGTTTTGCATGAAACGCTCCATGAAATCCACTCCAAAAAATTGGATGGAGTGATTTTTAAAGTGGATTTCGAGAAAGCGTATGATAAGATAAAGTGGCCATTTCTCCAACAATCTTTGCGTATGAAAGGGTTTGATGAAGCCTGGCGAAGGCAGGTGCAATCATTTACGCAAAAGGGTAGTGTGGGAATTAAAGTTAATGATGACATCGGTCATTACTTTTAGACTCATAAAGGCCTACGACAAGGAGACCCAATGTCCCCTATCTTGTTTAACATCGTGGTAGATATGTTGGCAATTCTGATAGGACGGGCTAAGGAAAATGGTCAGGTAGGTGGATTGGTGCCTCATCTGGTTGATGGAGGCATTTCTATCCTACATTACGCTGATGATACCATCATCTTCATGGAGCATGACGTGCGTAAGGCTAGGAATATGAAGCTGGTGTTATGCCTATTCGAACAATTGACCGGTTTGAAGATCAACTTTCATAAGAGTGAGTTGTTCTGCTTTGGTAGGGCTAAAGATGAACAGGAGGCTTACAAACAATTGTTCGGGTGTGAGTTGGGACAGTTACCTTTCTCATACTTAGGGATTCCTATCCACCATCGTAGGCTAACGAACAGAGAATGGAAGTGCATTGAAGACCGCTTTGAGAAGAAACTGAGCTGCTGGAAGGGCAAGCTCTTATCTTATGGAGGCCGGTTAATACTTATTAATTCGGTGCTCACAAGTTTGCCGATGTTTCTTCTTTCGTTCTTTGAGATACCAGTTGGAGTCAGGAAGAGACTGGATTTCTATAGATCACGGTTCTTCTGGCAGGGTGATGAGCTGAATGAAAATACAGACTGGCTAAGTGGGACATTGTCTCAGAAACCTAAGGACCAAGGGGTCTAGGTATTGAGAATCTAGAAATTAAGAATAAATGCCTTCTTAGCAAGTGGTGTGGAAGCTCTCGTCGGAGACGGATGTTTGTGTGGCACAGATCCTTCGCGCCAAGTACCTCCAGTCAAAAACTTTGTCGCAAGTATCTGTAAGGCCGACTGACTTGCCTTTCTGGAAGGGGCTCATGAAGGTCAAGCAGGCTTTCTTTAATAGGACGAAGTTTGTTGTAGGAAACGGCTCGAGCACGCGTTTCTGGGAGGATACTTGGCTTGGTGACACACCACTGGCCATCCAATATCCCTCCTTGTACCGTATTGTTCAACGAAAGGAGGTAGTCATTGCTTCGGTTTTCCAATCTATCCCCCTTAATATTCAGTTTCGACGAGTGCTAGCGGGCAATCGTTGGGAACAATGGCTCCATCTAGTGAGAAGGCTGATGGATATCCAGTTATCTCAACAACCTGATGAATTGCGCTGGATGTTGACTAAGTCTGGAGGCTTCACGGTTAAATCAATGTATATTGATGTTATTAATTCTAGCCCCATTCCAACGTCCAAACATGTTTGGGATGTTAAAGTTCCTTTGAAAATAAAAGTGTTTATGTGGTTTGTTCATAAACAAGTAATTTTAACTAAGGATAACTTGAAGAAGCGCAATTGGACAGGACCTACTAGGTGTAGTTTCTGTGATCGGGATGAGTCTATTAAACACCTCTTTTTTGATTGCCCGCTTGCAAAAGTTCTATGGCAGACGGTCCACATTGCTTTTAACATCAAACCACCGAATTCCATTAGTGCTTTGTTTGGGACCTGGCTTAATGGGATTGAGCCCAGCTTAGGGAGACATATTCGGGGGGGTTTGTGCATTGTTGTGGACCATCCGGAACTGCGTAAACGATTTGGTTTTTAACGAACATCATATATACATTTTTGCAGGTTTTGTTCCGGACTACGGCTCTGATTCGTTCGTGGTCGCTACTCACCCAGACGGAGGCCAGGGAGCATTTGGTTACTGGGTCTGTCCGTTGGGAGATGGTAGCTCGGGATATCTTCAACCGGTTTGGATGGCGGTCATGTAATAGGATAGGCATTTAGTATTCCTATCTAGTTTTGCCTCGCCGGTTGTGGCTCTTTGTTTTGGCTAGCTTCATGTATCTAGCTTATCCGGGCTCTGTGTGAGCTTGTGTTGCTTCCTTTATTTATTCTTCAGGACCTTTAGAACCTTATTGATACTACTCTATTTTGTTTTAATAAGAGGGCCGTATGCATCGTGCTGATGCAGAGGCCGGGGTATCCCCCCTTTTCGAAAAAAAATTAGCAGCCAATTGAGCAGATATTCTTTTATGGTCTATAACTCTCCTGATATTAATTTCTCAACAAAAAAAAATGTGTTCAGGCCATTAGGGAAATATAATACGCGTATTTGGTACATTTAGTGGTTTTTCCAGAACCCACAGACATATATCGTTGCATGTTCAGTCTTCAACGATCTTGTAATTCAAATCAGCAACCATATATGGATATTGAAGTTCAGAGATAGGTGTACAACAACATCAGAAAAAGCATAAGGGAACACACAACCGAGGTCGGTCAATCATATTGACCTTGCAAATCTGACAAACATGGCCTTCTTTATGACGAGGAGCTTGTTGGTGCCGGCGGTGAGGACACCAAGGTTGACGGTCTTCCTGATGTTGTTCTGCAGGTCGCTGATCTTGAAGCGGACGTCGGACTGCATGAGCGCGCGCATGACCTCTAGCCCGAGGCCTTGACGACGACAACGACCCGTGTGAGGAAACCGACCGCATCAGGAAGGAAAGCAAATCGGACCTCCATGCATAACAACAACGAAACATCAAAATCGAATCCAATCGAAGAAAGAGGAGAAAAGAGGGGCGTGAGAGGACCTTGTAGATTGTACAGTCGGGCTCTTAACGTCGGATGGAACGGCTGCGTCGTCGCCGGAGAAAAACCACGCGGAGAAGCCTGGCTCCTCTTCCGGCGCGCAACCGTTCACCTGTACCAGAAGCGGGCCCGTGCCGGTGGATGCATCGCAAACGTGGCGGGGTCCTGTACATGATGCAAACAAAGTCGTGCCAAGTTATGGCACAATTACACAAGTCAATAACTGAATCCACAACTGTATTTGCATATGCTGCAGCAAACAAGATTGATAATAGTTTTCTTTTTGGTTGAGGTTGTGATTCAGTTAGGCGTTGATGGGTGGAAGGAATGCAAAGTGCAGGTAGCAGCAATGTACAACTAGCTAGAGCAGGAGTAGGAGCAAAACCAAACCTCCTACGGAATAGCAGTTAGGCGTTCAGTTGTGCATTTCTGCTGGTGAGCTACAGAATAGCAGCAATGTACAACTAGCTAGTTTTTCTTTTTGGTTGAGGTTGTGATTTAGTTAGGCGTTGATGGCTGTATTTTAACGTGTTCGAGGTTGCATCTCAGATTCTCCTACAGAATAGCAGAGAGGAAGCTTCACCAATAGAGCATAACCAAGGAGAGAACTTCTCCAGATTGCCATTGGCATTCACCACACACTCATATTTGTCCTGCAAATAATGTCATCATGAGTTCAACATCAGCCATCTACTTTGTCTTTCAAATTAGTAACCATCAGAACAGAGATACAACAAAATAATAGGCAAAATAATAAGTTGTGAGGAGCAAATTAGAAACCATCCCTGCTGTAGTATGTGAAGGGATTACTATGAGCTAGACTGGAGTAGAGCATGTTCATCCTGGGCATAGAAATTTTACCACTTGGACAGAATAAAATCACCGGAGGAAGTGCCAAAATCATGAGACACTTGTCATAATTAAATTAATTTCCAGTTGCAGTTTTTTTCCAATCTGATAAATTGGTGGTTGTCTTCATGCCAACACAAGCAAAAGGATTGCACGAACCTCATGCATCTCTAGAACAACAAAAGACCTTATTAATCTTCATCAACATCCATTCGATCGTCATATACACCTACGGAATAAAAGACAGAGAGCTTTGGAGAGACAACAAGCTCGTGTGTGTGTGTCTTGTGTGTGCGGAGGCGAAAGCGTCGTACCTCTTCTGGAGGGACGCCGTACGTGTTTATAGAGCAGGGGCGCACCTCCCTGATAGCGCATACAAGTTCGTTACAGGAGATTACAGGAGATTACATCTTAGAGAGAAAGTTAGGTAGAGATAGAGATAGAGTTTACATGAGATAAGATATCTTCTACCTAATATCTAAACCTCCTAACAATATATCACGCAGCCTCCTGTAACACGCAGCTCCTGTACGTTATGGATGTTTAACACCCTCCCTTAATCATAACTTCATCAAGTTGAGATTATGCTTGAAGTCCTCAAAGCTGCGTATAGGCAAGGCCTTTGTAAAGCCGTCTGCAACTTGATCCTTTGAATGTATGAACCGAATACCCAAGAGCTTGTTAGCAACTCTTTCTCTGACAAAGTGAAAGTCTATTTCAATATGCTTTGTTCTTGCATGGAAGACTGGATTTGCTGAGAGATAGGTGGCTCCCAAATTATCACACCACAGACAAGGAGCTTGAGTACTTTTCACACCAAGTTCCTTGAGCATAGACTGTACCCATATAACTTCTGCTGTGGCATTAGCCAGTGCCTTGTACTCTGCCTCTGTGCTGGACCTGGAAACCGTGGCTTGTTTTCTAGCACACCATGATATAAGATTGGGTCCAAAGAATACTGCAAAGCCACCAGTTGAGCGTCTGTCATCCAGACAACCTGCCCAGTCTGAATCAGAAAAAGCACTAACAAGGGTGGAGGATGACCTGCCAAAGTTAAGACCATTGCTCAAGGTATTCTTCACATATCTAACTATGCGTTTTGCAGCAGTTAAATGAACTGAGGTTGGTGCATGAAGGAATTGACACACTTTGTTGACAGCAAAAGAAATATCATGTCGTGTGAGAGTCAGGTACTGGAGTGCACCTACTAGACTTCTGTATTTGGTGCTGTCCTCAGGGCTCAATAGTGTTCCTTCTGTGAGAGACAACTTCTCTGTACTAGACAGAGGAGTAGATGTGGGTTTACAGCCTTGCAAGCCAGCCTTTCTTACCAAATCGGTTGCATACTTTTCTTGGGAGAGATGAAGTCCATCCTTGTGCCTTTTTACCTCAATCCCTAGAAAATAATGCAAATCTCCAAGATCCTTAAGAGCAAATTCAGCACTTAAATCCTTCAAAAGTCCTGCTATTGCCTCATCAGAAGAGCTTGTGACAATAATATCATCAACATATATGAGAACAAATATGGATGTGTTGAACTTATTGTAAATAAACAATGAGGTGTCAGACTTTGAAGGAATGAAGCCAAGTGTTTGCATCTTTCTGCTAAGACGGGAATACCATGCCCTTGGAGCTTGCTTTAGTCCATAAAGTGCTTTATCAAGCCTGCATACATAAGAGGGTGCATGTTTGTTTTCAAACCCAGGTGGTTGTTTCATGTATACCTCCTCTTCCAGAACACCATGAAGAACCGCGTTCTGTACGTCTAGCTGTCTGAGACTCCATCCCCTGGAAACAACAATAGACAAAACAAGACGGATGGTAGCAGCTTTTACGACTGGACTAAAAGTGTCCTCATAGTCTATACCATACCGCTGTTTGAAACCTTTTGCAACTAGTCTGGCCTTGTAACGATCAATTGTTCCATCAGATTTTCTTTTGATCCTGAAGACCCACTTGCAGTCAATAAGGTTTTTACCTTGTTGTGGAGGAACCAAGTGCCATGTTTTGTTTTTCTGTAATGCCACATATTCTTCATGCATTGCCTTCCTCCACTTTTCATCACCAAGGGCCTCCTCAAGTGTATGAGGCTCACCTGGCTCACCTGTAGAACAAACCATGCCATACTTGGTTATGTGTTTATAATTAACAGGTGCAATTACCCCTTTTTGTAGTCGTGTACGCCTCATCTCAGTTTGTGGCGCAGAAGATCCTGTGATCTGACCAGGAGACAGAGCTGCGCCCGATCCCGAGGCGGATTCACCCGCGCCAGCAGTTGCAGCAGATTCCAGCGTTGGCTAGACGCGGTGCGGATCTTCTGTGGCATGCGGCTGCTGCTCAGAGGATGCATGCGCCACAGAAGATCCTGGCCGACCGGGCGTCGTGGGACCGCTGGGGTCCGCTCTGTGGCACGCGCCTGTCACGCGAACCGCGCCGCGCCGCTTGTACACCACCGGTTGGGGAGGAAAGCGCGTGCGGTCCGGGCCAGCTGCAGCGCCGTCTGGGCCACCCGCAGGTTTCCGCGTGTCCGCTGGAGAGCCGCCGGTGCGCTTTGCCGCTTCGCCGGGCGCGACAATGACGGAGTCTGAGGAGTCCGGCTGCACAGATCCCGTGGTGGATTGCCTGCTCTGCTCCAGAGCGGATCCCAAGGAGGATATGCCCCCTTCACCACGACACATGTGATATGGCGCTGTTGAACGGATTTCTTCATTATTTTCCGAGCTGTTTTCATCGCTGTGGTTTCCTGTAGCAGTAGAAGGCTCATGCATATGGTCAGGAGGGTTAGTCAACATATGATCGATCGCTTATTAGTTCCCCTTGATCATGACCAACAAGATGAGGTGACAACAGAAGAATTTCTTGGCGAAGCATAGCACCGGCGTTGGGATGGAGGTCAGCAAAGGGAAATTTTGTCTCATCAAATACGACGTCACGAGATATGTAGACACGACCTGTGGAAACGTCAAGGCATTTTACCCCCTTATGCTGAGCACTATACCCAAGAAACACACATTGTGTTGAGCGAAACATGAGTTTGCGTTTATTATATGGACGCAAATTAGGCCAACATGCACAACCAAAGACACGCAGAGAAGAATAGTCTGGTTTAGTGTGGAGAAGTCTTTCGATGGGAGTGTCATTGTTGATGACACGACTGGGAAGCATGTTTATAATGTGTATGGCAGTGAGAAAAGCTTCATTCCAGAACTTAAGTGGCATGGAGGCACCAGCTAACAAGGCAAGGCCAACTTCAATGATGTGCCTATGCTTGCGTTCAGCAGAGCCGTTTTGTTGGTGAGCGTGAGGACAAGACACGTGATGAGAGATGCCAAGGTTTTGGAAGAAGGAGTTTAATTTTTCGTACTCCCCTCCCCAATCTGATTGGACAGCAAGAATTTTCCTATCAAACTTTCTTTCAACAAGTGCTTGAAAGTTTTGAAAAACTTGAAACACGTCGAATCTTTTCTTAAGAAGATAGATCCAAGAAGAAGATAGATCCAAGAAAACTTGCTGTAATCATCAATAAAGCTTACGTAGTATGTTTGTCTACCAACAGAGCTAGGGGCTGGACCCCATACATCAGAAAAGATTAGTTGCAATGGTTGAGTAGAAACACTAGTGGAGATAGGATAAGGTAATTGATGACTTTTTGCTTTTTGGCAAGAATTACAAATAGTCTCAACATTGCGCTCACCAACAAACCGGAGCTTATTTTTTTTAAGCAAACGTTCAACTAAGGAAAATGAAGCATGTCCTAGACGATCCTGCCATCGTGTGGACGAAAGCTTGATAGCACCACAAGCTTGTTTATTGAGTCCTCTAAGCTCCGGAATCAACGGATAAAGACCTCGAACGCATCTACCTCGATAGAGGGTTTTCTTCGTGGCCAGATCCTTGATCAAAAAGAAGAAAGGATGAAACTCAATATAGACATGATTGTCAAGAGTAATTCTATGAACGGATAGAAGATTTTTGTCGGCACTAGGGACATGCAAAAAATTTCTAAGATGAATTTTACGATGCGGGGTAGTAATAACTGAATGACCAATGTGACGTATCCTCATACCTGCACCGCTAGCGGTGTGAATCTGGTCTTTGCCATGGTATTTCTCCTTGAGAGTCACCTTCTCAAGTTCTCCAGTAAGATGGTTTGTGGCACCACTGTCGAGATACCAGTTGGTATCTACACCGTATGAGCCATCAGCACCAGCAACAACCTTTTCATCATCTTCAGACGAGGCTTCATCTTCATCGAACCGATACCAGCAGTCCTTTGATGTGTGGCCTGGTTTGCCACAAATCTGGCACCGTACAGAATCAGGGCGTGACCTGCTGGACCCGCCGCAGCGGCCCCGATTGTTGGTGGAGACAGGGCGCCCGCTGCGAGGATTAGCGCCACCGTTGCTGCTGCCACCTCCTTGCTTGCCTTTGGAGCGAGGAGGACCACGGTGACGAGAGTAGCCGCCGCGCCCACGCGCCGCGACGTTGGCAGAGGACTTGAAACCGCCTGATCCCTGGTACTGCGCAACCCTTTGATCGAAATTGCTTAACATGGAGAAGACTTCATCAAGGGATACCGGAGTGATGCGCGCGTCAAGGGCAGAGACGAGGGGTTGATAGTCCATGTCGAGGCCGTGGAGGATGTAGGACACGAGCTCATCATCCTGGAGCGGCTTCCCGGCGGCGGCGAGTTCGTCGGCGAGGCCACGCATCTCGGCGAAGTAGGTGGTGATGGTCTTGTTGCCCTTCTGGGCGTTCACCAGGGAGGTTCTGATGTTGTTGACACGGCTGAGAGACTGCGAGGAGAACATGCCTGACAGTGCCGCCCAGAGCTCGTGCGACGTGGTGATCTGTTGGGGAACGTAGTAATTTCAAAAAATTTCCTACGCACACGCAAGATCATGTTGATGGCATAGCAACGAGAGGGGAGAGTGTATGTCCACGTACCCTCGTAGACCGTAAGCGGAAGCGTTAGCACAACGCGTTGATGTAGTCGTCGTCTTCACGATCCGACCGATCCAAGCACCGAGCGTCGGAGCCTCCGAGTTCAGCACACGTTCAGCTCGATGGCGTCCCTCGAACTCCGATCCAGCCGAGTGTCGAGGAGAGTTCCGTCAAGACGACGGCGTGGTGACGATCTTGATGTTCTACCGGCGCAGGGCTTCGCCTAAGCTTCGCGACGATATGACCGAGGTGGAATATGGTGGAAGGGGGCACCGCACACGGCTAAGGAACGATCCGTAGATCAACTTGTGTGTCTATGGGGTGCCCCCTGCCCCCGTATATAAAGGAGGGAGGGAGGAGGAGGCCGGCCCTAGGAGGAGGGCGCGCCAAGGGAGTCCTACTCCCACCGGGAGTAGGATTCCTTCTTTCCTAGTCCAACTAGGTCAAGGGGGGAAAGAAGGGAAGTGGAGAAGGAAGGAAGAGGGGCCGCGCCCAAACCCTTTGTCCAATTCGGACTGGGCTTGGGAGGGGCGCGCGCCTCCTCCTGGCTCCTTCCCACTAAAGCCCATTAAGGCCCAATACTCTTCCCCGTATTCCCGTAACTCTCCGGTACTCCGAAAAATACCCGAATCACTCGGAACCTTTCCGAACTCCAAATATAGTCGTCCAATATATCGATCTTTACGTCTCGACCATTTCGAGACTCCTCGTCATGTCCCCGATCTCATCCGGGACTCCGAACTCCTTCGATACATCAAAACTCATAAACTCATAATATAACTGTCATCGAAACCTTAAGCGTGCGGACCCTACGGGTTCGAGAACTATGTAGACATGACCTAGAACTATTCTCGGTCAATAACCAATAGTGGGACCTGGATGCCCATATTGGCTCCTACATATTCTACGAAGATCTTTATCGGTCAAACCGCATAACAACGTACGTTGTTCTCTTTGTCATCGGTATGTTACTTGCCCGAGATTCGATCGTTGGTATCCAATACCTAGTTCAATCTCGTCACCGGCAAGTCTCTTTACTCGTTCTATAATGCATCATCCCGTAACCAACTCATTGGTTACATTGCTTGCAAGGCTTATAATGATGTGCATTACCGAGAGGGCCCAGAGATACCTCTCCGACAATCGGAGTGACAAAACCTAATCTCGAAATACGCCAACTCAACATGTACCTTCGGAGACACCTGTAGTACTCCTTTATAATCACCCGATTACGTTGTGACGTTTGGTAGTACCAAAGTGTTCCTCCGTAAACGGAGTTGCATAATCTCATAGTTACAGGAACATGTATAAGTTATGAAGAAAGCAATAGCAACATACTAAACGATCAAGTGCTAAGCTAACGGAATGGGTCAAGTCAATCACATCATTCTCATAATGATGTGATCCCGTCAATCAAATGACAACTCTTTTGTCCATGGCTAGGAAACATAACCATCTCTGATAAACGATCTAGTCAAGTAGAGGCATACTAGTGACACTATGTTTGTCTATGTATTCACACATGTATTATGTTTCCGGTTAATACAATTCTAGCATGAATAATAAACATTTATCATGAAATAAGGAAATAAATAATAAATTTATTATTGCCTCTAGGGCATATTTCCTTCAGTCTCCCACTTGCACTAGAGTCAATAATCTAGTTCACATCGTCATGTGATTTAACACCAATATTCATATCTGTATATGATTAACACCCATAGTTCACATCATCATGTGACCAACACCCAAAGGGTTTACTAGAGTCAATAATCTAGTTCACATCACTATGTGATTAACACCCAAAGAGTACTAAGGTGTGATTATGTTTTGCTCGTGAGAGAAGCTTAGTCAACGGGTCTGTCACATTCAGAGCCGTATGTATTCTGCAAATATTCTATGTCTACAATGCTCTGCACGGAGCTACTCTAGCTAATCGCTCCCACTTTCAATATGTATCCAGATTGAGACTTAGAGTCATCTGGATCAGTGTAAAAGTTTGCACTGAATGAACTTTTACAACCAAACTCTTTATCACCTCCATAATCGAGAAGCATCTCCTTAGTCCTTACTAAGGATATTCTTGACCAATGTCGATGATCTACTCCTAGATCACTATTGTACTCCTTGCCAAATTCAGAGCAAGGTATACAATAGGTCAGGTACATAGCATAGCATACTTTATAGAACCTATGGTGAGGCATAGGGAATGACTTTTCATTCTCTTTCTATTTTCTGCTTGTGGTCGGGATTTGAGTCTTACTCAATTTCATACCTTTGCAACACAGCAATAACTCTTTCTTTGACTGCTCCATTTTGAACTATTTCAAAATCTTGCCAAGGTATGTACTCATTGAAAATCTTATCAAGCGTCTTGATCTATCTCAATAGATCTTGATGCTCAATATGTAAGTAGCTTTTACTGAGGTCTTTTCTTTTTAAAGAACTCCTTTAAAACACTCCTTTATGCTTTGCAGAAAAATTCTACAGCATTTATGATCAACAATATGTCACTCACATATACTAATCAGAAAGGATGTAGTGCTCCCACTCACTTTATTGTAAACACAGGCTTCATCGTAAGTCCATATAAAACTATATGCTTTGATCAACTTATCAAAGCGTATATTCCAACTCCGAGATGCTTGCACCAGTCCATAGATGGATCGCTGGAGCTTGCACATTTTGTTAGCACCTTTAGGATTGACAAAACCTTCTGGCTGCATCATATACAACTCTTCTTTAATAAATTCATTAAGGAATGCAGTTTTGACATACATTTGCCAGATTTCATAAAATGTGGCAATTGCTAACATGATTCAGACACACTTAAGCATCGATACGAGTGAGAAAATCTCATCGTATTCAACACCTTGAACTTGTTGAAAACCTTTCGCAACAAGTCGAGCTTGGTAGATAGTAACACTACTATCAACGTCCGTCTTCCTCTTGAAGATCCATTTATTTAACATGGCTTGCTGATCATCGAGCAAGTCAATCAAAGTCCATACTTTGTTCTCATACATGGATCATATCTCAGATTTTATGGCCTTGCCATTTCGCGGAATCTGGGCTCATCATCGCTTCCTCATAGTTCGAAGGTTCATCATGGTCTAGTAACATGACTTCCAGAACAGTATTACCGTACTACTCTGGTGCGGACTGTACTTTGGAATACCTACGAGGTTTTGTAGTAACTTGATCTGAAGTTTCATGATTATCATCATTAGCTTCCTCACTAATTGGTGTAGGAATCACTGGAACTGATTTCCGTGATGAACTAATTTCCAATTTGGGAGAAGGTACAAATTACCTTATCAAGCTCTACTTTTCTCCCACTCACTTCTTTCGAGAGAAACTCCTTCTCTAGAAAGGATCCATTTTTAGCAACGAATATCTTGCCTTCGGATCTGTGATAGAAGGTGTACCCAACAATTTCCTTTGGGTATTCTATGAAGACGCACTTCTCTGATTTGGGTTCGAGCTTATCAAGATGAAATTTTTTCACATAAGCATCGCAGCCCCAAACTTTAAGAAACGACAACTTGGGTTTCTTGCTAAACCACAGTTCATATGTTGTCATCACAACGGATTTAGATGGTGCCCTTTTAATGTGAATGCAGCTGTCTCTAATGCATAACCCCAAAACAATAGTGGTAAATCTGTTAGAGACATCATAGATTGCACCATATCCAGTAAAGTGCTTGATTCTGACGTTCGGACACACCATAACGTTGTGGTGTTCGGTGGCGTGAGTTGTGAAACTATTCCACATTGTTTTAATCGAAGACCAAACTCGTAACTCAAATATTCGTCTCCATGAAAGGATCGCGAAACTTTATTTTCTTGTTACGATGATTTTTACACTTCACTCTGAAATTCTTTGAACCTTTCAACTATTTCAGACTTATGTTTCATCAAGTAGATATACCCATATCTGCTTAAATCATCTTGTGAAGGTCAGAAAATAACGATACTTCCCACGAGCCTTCATACTCATTGGTATGCATACATCAGTATGTATTATTTCCAACAAGTCAGTAGTTCGTTCCATTGTTCCGAAGAACGGAGTTTTAGTCATCTTTCCCAAAAGGCACGGTTCGCAAGCATCAAATGATTCATAACCAAGTGATTCCGAAAATCCATCTTTATGGAGTTTCTTCATGCGCTTTACACCGATATGACCCAAACGGCAGTGCCACAAATAAGTTGCACTATCATTATTAACTTTGCATCTTTTGGCCTCAATATTATGAATATGTGTATCACTATGATCGAGATCCAACAAACCATTTTCGTTGGTGTGTATGACCATAGAAGATTTTATTCATGTAAACAGAACAATAATTGTTCTCTAACTTAAATGAATAACTGTATTGCAATAAACATGATCAAATCATATTCATGCTCAACGCAAACACCAAATAACATTTATTTAGGTTCAACACTAATCCCGAAAGTATAGGGAGTGTGCGATGATGATCATATCAATCTTGGAACTACTTCCAACACTCATCGTCACTTTCCCTTCAACTAGTCTCTGTTTATTCTGTAACTCCTGTTTCGAGTCACTAATCTTAGCAACCGAACAAGTATCAAATACTCAGGGGCTACTATAAACACTAGTAAAGCACACATCAATAACCTGTATATCAAATGTACCCTTCTTCACTTTGCCATCCTTCTTATCCACCAAATATTTAGGGCATTTCCGCTTCCAGTGACCATTTTCTTTGTAGTGTAAGCACTCAGTTCCAGGCTTTGGTCCAGCTTGGAGCTTCTTCGCGGGAGTGACAACTTGCTTGTCTTTCCACTTGAAGTTCCCTTTCTTTCCCTTTGCCCTTTTCTTGAAACTAGTGGTCTTGTCAATCATCAACACTTGATGCTCTTTCTTGATTTCTACCTTCGTCGATTTCAACATCACGAAGAGCTCGAAATCGTTTTCGTCATCCTTGCATACTATAGTTCATCACGAAGTTCTATTAACTTGGTGATGGTGACTAGAGAATTCATCAATCACTATCTTATCTGGAAGAATAACTCCCACTTGATTCAGCGATTGTAGTACCTGACAATCGAGCACATGCTCACTAGTTGAGCGATTCTCCTCCATCTTTTAGCTATAGAACTTGTTAGAGACTTCATATCTCTCAACTCGGTATTTGCTTGAAATATAACTTCAACTCTGGAACATCTCATATGGTCCATGATGTTCAAAACATCTTTGAAGTCCCGATTCTAAGCCATAAAGCATGGTGCACAAAACTATCAAGTAGTCATCATATTGAGCTAGCCAAACGTTCATAACGTCTGCATCTGCTCCTGCAATAGGTCTGTCACCTAGCGGTGCATTAAGGACATAATTCTTCTGTGCAGCATTGAGGATAAACCTTAGATCGCGGATCCAATCCGCATCATTGCTACTAACATTTTTCAATACAATTTTCTCTAGGAACATATCAAAATAAACACATGAAAGCAACAACGCAAGCTATTGATCTTACAACATAATTTGCAAAATACTACCAGGACTAAGTTCATGATAAATTTAAGTTCAATTAATCATATTACTTAAGAACTCCCACTTAGACAGACATCTCTCTAGTCATCTAAGTGATCAAGTGATCCAAATCAACTAAACCATGTCCGATCTGTTAGGGAACGTAGCAATTTCAAAAAAATTCCTACGCACACGCAAGATCATGGTGATGCATAGCAACGAGAGGGGAGAGTGTTGTCTACGTACCCTCGTGACCCCGAAGCGAAGCGTTGACACAACGTAGAGGAAGTAGTCGTCGTCCTCCGGTCCAACCGATCCAAGCACCGTTACTCGGCACCTCCGAGTTCTTGACACGCGTACAGCTCGATGGCGCACCCTCGATCTCCAATCCATAGAGGATCCGAGGGGAGTTCCATCAACCTGACGGCGTGGTGACGATCTTGATGTTCTCTGTCGCAGGCTTCGCCTAAGCACCGCTAGAATATGACCGAGGTGTAATATCGTGGAGGGGGCACCGCACACGCAGCTAAGGAACGATCTCAATGATCAACTTGTGTGTTCTAGGGTGCCCCCTACCCCGTATATAAAGGAGGGAGGAGGAGGTGGCCGCCCAAGAGGCGCGCCATAGGGATAGGGAATCCTACTCCAAGTAGGTTTCCCCCCTTTTCCTTATCTTATTTGGAGGGGGAAGGAAAGTGTACTAGTATTAGGAAGTAGTACTAGTAGTAGTAATAGGAAGAGGGGGAAGGAGAAAGGAAAGGGGGGGCCGGCCCCCCTCCCCAATTCGGATTGGGCTGGGGGGCGCGCCACCCTCCCTTGTTCCTTCTCCCTTCCTCCTACATGGGCCCAATAAGGCCCATATACCTCCCGGGGGGTTCCGGTAACCTCCCGGAGCTCCAAACTTCTCCGGAACCTTTCCGTTGTCCAAACAAATCTGTCCAGTATATCAATCTTTATGTCTCGACCATTTCGAGACTCCTCGTCATGTCCGTGATCATATCCGGGACACCGAACAACCTTCGGTACATCAAAATACATAAACTCATAATAAACTGTCATCGAAACCTTAAGCGTGCGGACCCTACGGTTCGAGAACAATGTAGACATGACCGAGATCGTCTCGGTCAATAACCAATAGCGGGACCTGGATGCCCATATTGGTTCCTACATATTCTACAAAGATCTTTATCGGTCAGACCGCATAACAACATACGTTGTTCCCTTTGTCATCGGTATGTTACTTGCCCGAGATTCGATCGTCGGTATCCAATACCTAGTTCAATCTCGTTACTGGCAAGTCTCTTTACTCGTTCTGAATATATCATCTCATAACTAACTCATTAGTTGAAATGCTTGCAAGGCTTAAGTGATGTGTATTACCGAGAGGGCCCAGAGATACCTCTCCGACATTCGGAGCGACAAATCCTAATCTCAAAATCGCCAACTCAACAAGTACCTTCGGATACACCTATAGAGCACCTTTATAATCACCCGATTCGTTGTGGCGTTTGGTAGCACACAAAGTGTTCCTCCGGTAAACGGGAGTTGCATAATCTCATAGTCATAGGAACATGTATAAGTCATGAAGGAAGCAATAGCAACATACTAAACGATCGGGTGCTAAGCTAACGGAATGGGTCATGTCAATCAAATCATTCAACTAATGATGTGATCCCGTTAATCAAATAACAACTCTTTGTCCATGGTTAGGAAACATAACCATCTTTGATTAACAAGCTAATCAAGTAGAGGCATACTAGTGACACTCTGTTTGTCTATATATTCACACATGTATTATGTTTCCGGTTAATGCAATTTTAGCATGAATAATAAACATTTATCATGATATAAGGAAATAAATAATAACTTTATTATTGCCTCTAGGGCATATTTCCTTCAGTCTCCCACTAGCACTAGAGTCAATAATCTAGATCACATCACCATGTGATTCACATCGATAGTTCACATCATCATGTGATTAACACCCATAATTCACATCGCCATGTGACCAACATCAAAAGGGTTTACTAGATTCAGTAATCTAGTTCACATCGCTATGTGATTAACACCCAAAGAGTACTTAGGTGTGATCATGTTTTGCTTGTGAGAGAATCTTAGTCAACGGATCTTTCACATTCAGATCCGTTATGTATTTTGCAATTTTTTTATGTCTACAATGCTCTTCGCGGAGCTACTCTAGCTAATTGCTCCCACTTTCAATATGTATCTAGATCGAGACTTAGAGTCATCGGATCGGTGTCAAAACTTGCATCGGCGTAACCCTTTACGACGAACCTTTTTCACTTCCATAATCGAGAAACATATCCTTATTCCACTAAGGATAATTTTGACCGCTGTCCAAATGATCTACTCCTAGATCACTATTGTACTCCTTGCCAAACTCGGTGCAGGGGTATACAATAGATCGATACACAACATGGCATACTTTATAGAACCTATGGCCAAGGCATAGGGAATGACTTTCATTCTCTTTCTATCTTCTGCCGTGGTTGGGTTTTGAGTCTTACTCAATTTCACACCTTGTCACACAGGCAAGAACTCTTTCTTTGACTGTTCCATTTTGAACTACTTCAAAATCTTGTCAAGTATGTACTCATTGAAAAAACTTATCAAGCGTTTTGATCTATCTCTATAGATCTTGATGCTCAATATGTAAGCAGCTTCACTAAGGTCTTTCTTTGAAAAACTCCTTTCAAACACTCCTTTATGCTTTGCAGAATAATTCTACATTATTTCCGATC
Source organism: Aegilops speltoides (assembly GCA_021437245.1). Classification (NCBI taxonomy): domain Eukaryota; kingdom Viridiplantae; phylum Streptophyta; class Magnoliopsida; order Poales; family Poaceae; genus Aegilops; species Aegilops speltoides. The sequence goes on from CM038141.1 coordinate 448,355,573, forward strand.
TACAATATGTCATTCACATATACTTATCAGAAATGTTGTAGTGCTCCCACTCACTTTCTAGTAAATACAAGCTTCACTGCAAGTCTGTATAAACTATATGCTTTGATCAACTTATCCAAGCGTATATTCCAATTCCGAGATGCTTGCACCAGTCCATAGATGCACATTTTGTTAACACCTTTAGGATTGACAAAACCTCTTGGTTGCATCACATACAACTCTTCTTTAATAACTCCATTAAGGAATGCAGTTTTTGTTTCTCCATTTGCCAGATTTCATAAAATGCGGCAATTGCTAACATGATTCGGATAGACTTTTAAGCATCGATACGAGTGAGAAAATCTCATTGTATTCAACATCTTGAACTTTGTCAAAAACCTTTTTCGACAAGTCTAGCTTTGTAGATAGTAACACTACTATCAGCGTCCGTCTTCCTCTTGAAGATCCATTTATTTTCTATGGCTTGCCGATCATCGGGCAACTCCACCAAAGTCCACACTTTGTTCTCATACATGGATCCCATCTCAGATTTCATGGCCTTAAGCCATTTTGCGGAATCTGGGCTCATCATCGCTTCCTCATAGTTCGTAGGTTCATCATGGTCTAGTAACATGACTTCCAGAACAGGATTACCGTACCACTCTGGTGCGGATCTTACTCTGGTTGATCTACGAAGTTCAGTAACAACTTGATCTGAAGTTTCATGATCATCATCATTAACTTCCTCACTAATTGGTGTAGGTGTCACAGGAACCGATTTCTGTGATGGACTACTTTCCAATAAGGGAGCTGGTACTGTTACCTCATCAAGTTCTACTTTCCTCCCACTCACTTTTTTCGAGAGAAACTCCTTCTCTAGAAAGGATCCATTTTTAGCAACGAATATCTTGCCTTCGGATCTGTGATAGAAGGTGTACCCAACAATTTCCTTTAGGTATTCTATGAAGACGCACTTCTCCGATTTGGGTTCGAGCTTATCAGGATGAAACTTTTTCACATAAGCAGCCCCAAACTTTAAGAAACGACAACTTGGGTTTCTTGCTAAACCACAGTTCATATGGTGTCGTCTCAACGGATTTAGATGGTGCCCTATTTAACGTGAATGCAGCTGTCTCTAATGCATGATCCCAAAACGATATTGGTAAATCGGTAAGAAACATCATAGATTGTACTATATCCGATAAAGTACGGTTATAACGTTCGGACACACCATTATGATGTGGTGTTCCAGGTGGCATGAATTTGTGAAACTATTCCACATTGTTTTAATTGAAGACCAAACTCGTAACTCAAATATTTGTCTCCACGATCAGATCGTAGAAACCTTATTTTCTTGTCACGATGATTTTTCCACTTCACTCTGAAATTCTTTGAACCTTTCAACTATTTCGGACTTATGTTTCATCAAGTAGATATACCCATATCTGCTCAAATCATCTGTGAAGGTCAGAAAATAATGATACCCGCCGTGAGCCTTAACACTCATTGGATCGCATACATCAGTATGTATTATTTCCAATAAGTCAGTTGCTCGCTCCACTGTTCCGGAGAACGGAGTCTTAGTCATCTTGCTCATGAGGCATGGTTCGCAAGCATCAAGTGATTCATAGTCAAGTGATTCCAAAATCCCATCAGCATGGAGTTTCTTCATGCGCTTTACACCGATATGACCTAAATGGCAGTGCCACAAATAAGTTGCACTATCATTATTAACTTTGCATCTTTTGGCATCAATATTATGAATATGTGCATCACTACGATCGAGAGCCAACAAACTATTTTCGTTGGGTGTATGACCATTGAAGGTTTTATTCATTTAAATAGAACAACAATTATTCTCTGATTTTAAATGAATAACCGTATTGCAATAAACACGATCAAATCATATTCATGCTCAACGCAAACACCAAATAACATTTATTTAGGTTCAACACTAATCCCGAAAGTATAGGGAGTGTGCGATGATGATCATATCAATCTTGAAACTACTTTCAACACACATCGTCACTTCACCCTTAACTAGTTTCATTTATTCGCAAGTCCGTTTGAGTTACTACTCTTAGCAACTGAACCAGTACCAAATACCGAGGGGTTGCTATAAACACTAGTAAAGCACACATCAAACACCTGTATATCAAATATACCCTTTTTCACTTTGCCATCCTTCTTATCCACCAAATATTTAGGGCATTTCCGCTTCCAATGACCATTTCCTTTGCAGTAGAAGCACTTAGTCTCATGCTTAGGTCCAGACTTGGGCTTCTTCACTTGAGCAGCAACTTGCTTGCCGTTCTTCTTGAAGTTCCCTTCTATCCCTTTGCCCTTTTCTTGAAACTAGTGGTCTTGTTAACCATCAACACTTGATGTTCTTTCTTGATTTCTACCTTCATCGACTTCATCATCATGAAAAAAAAACTCGGGAATCATTTTCATCATCCCTTGCATACTATAGTTCATCACGAAGTTCTACTAACTTGGTGATGGTGACTAGAGAATTCTGTCAATCACTATCTTATCTGGAAGATTAACTCCCACTTGATTCAAGCGATTGTAGTACCTAGACAATCTGAGCACATGCTCACTAGTTGAGTGATTCTCCTCCATCTTTTAGCTATAGAACTTGTTAGAGACTTCATATCTCTCAACTCGGGTACTTGCTTGAAATATTAACTTCAACTCCTGGAACATCTCATATGGTCCATGATGTTCAAAACATCTTTGAAGTCCCGATTCTAAGCCATAAAGCATGGTGCACAAAACTATCAAGTAGTCATCATATTGAGCTAGCCAAACGTTCATAACGTGCGCATACCGCTCCTGCAATAGGTCATCACCTAGCGGTGCATTAAGGACATAATTCTTACATGCAAAGATTGAGGATAAACCTCGGATCGCGGATCCAATCCGCATCATTGCTACTAACATTTTTCAATACAATTTTCTCTAGGAACATATCAAAATAAACACATGAAAGCAACAACGCAAGCTATTGATTTTACAACAAAATTTGCAAAATACTACCAGGACTAAGTTCATGATAAATTTAAGTTCAATTAATCATATTACTTAAGAACTCCCACTTAGACAGACATCTCTCTAGTCATCTAAGTGATCACGTGACCCAAATCAACTAAACCATAACCGATCATCACGTGAGATGGAGTAGTTTTCAATGGTGAACATCTTATGTTGATCATATCTACTATATGATTCACGCTCGACCTTTCGGTCTCCGTGTTCCGAGGCCATATCTGCATATGCTAGGCTCGTGAAGTATAACTGAGTATTCTGCGTGTGCAAAACTGGCTTGCACCCGTTGTAGATGGACGTGGAGCTTATCACACCGATCATCACGTGGTGTGCAGGCACGACGAACTTTGGCAACGGTGCATACTCGGGAGAACACTACTTGATAATTTTAGTGAGAGATCATCTTAAAATGCTACCGTCAATCAAAGCAAGATAAGATGCATAAAGGATAAACATCACATGCAATCAATATAAGTGATATGATATGGCCATCATCTTCTTGTGCTTGTGATCTCCATCTCCAAGCACCATCATGATCACCATCGTCACCGGTGCGACACCTTGATCTCCATCGTAGCATCGTTGTCGTTTCGCCATCTATTGCTTCTCGACTATCGCTACCGCTTAGTGATAAAGTAAAGCAATTACAGATGCGTTGCATTTCATACAATAAGCGACAACCATATGGCTCCTGCCATTGCCGATAACCGGTTACAAAACATGATCATCTCATACAATAAAATATAGCATCATGTCTTGGCCATATCACATCACAACATGCCCTGCAAAAACAAGTTAGGCGTCCTCTACTTTGTTGTTGCAAGTTTTACGTGGCTGCTACGGGCTTAAGCAAGAACCAATCTCACCTCGCATCAAAACCACAGCGATAGTTTGTCAAGTTGATGCTGTTTTAACCTTCGCAAGGACGGGCGTAGTCACACTCGGTTCAACTAAAGTTGGAGAAACCGACACCCGCTAGTCACCGTGTGCTAAGCATGGCGGTAAAACCAGTCTCGCGTAAGCGTACGCGTAATGTTGGTCCGGGCCGCTTCATCCAACAATACCGCCGAACCAAAGTATGACATGCTCGTAAGCAGTATGACTTATATCGCCCACAACTCACTTGTGTTCTACTCGTGCATATAACATCAAACCATAAAAAAACCTAGGCTCGGATGCCACTGTTAGGGAACGTAGCAATTTCAAAAAACTTCCTACGCACACGCAAGATCATGGTGATGCATAGCAACGAGAGGGGAGAGTGTTGTCTACGTACCCTCGTGACCCGAAGCGGAAGCGTTGACACAACGTAGAGGAAGTAGTCGTCGTCCTCCGGTCCAACCGATCCAAGCACCGTTACTCCGGCACCTCCGAGTTCTTGACACGCGTCAGCTCGATGGCGCACCCTCGATCTCCAATCCAGTAGAGGCTCCGAGGGGAGTTCTCACAAGACCTGACGGCGTGGTGACGATCTTGATGTTCTCTGTCGTGAGGGCTTCGCCTAAGCACCGCTACAATATGACCGAGGTGTAATATCGTGGAGGGGCACCGCACACGGCTAAGGAACGATCTCAATGATCAACTTGTGTGTTCTAGGGTGCCCCCTACCCCCGTATATAAAGGAGGGAGGGAGGAGGTGGCCGGCCCAGGGGCGCGCCATAGGGGATAGGGAATCCTACTCCAAGTAGGTTTCCCCTTTCCTTATCTTATTTGGAGGGAAGGAAAGAGTACTAGTATTAGGAAGTAGTACTAGTAGTAGTAATAGGAAGAGGGGAAGGAGAAAGGAAGGGGGCCGCCCCCCCCAATCGGATTGGGCTGGGCGCGCCCCCCTTGTTCCTTCTCCTTCCTCCTACATGGGCCCAATAAGGCCCATATACCTCCGGGGTTCCGGTAACCTCCGGAGCTCCAAACTTCTCGGAACCTTCCGGTGTCCAAATATATCCGTCCAATATATCAATCTTTATGTCTCGACCATTTGAGACTCCTCGTCATGTCCGTGATCATATCCGGACACGAACAACCTTCGTACATCAAAATACATAAACTCATAATATATTTGTCATCGAAACCTTAAGCGTGCGGACCCTACGGTTCGAGAACAATGTAGACATGACCGAGACACGTCTCCGGTCAATAACCAATAGCGGGACCTGGATGCCCATATTGGTTCCTACATATTCTACAAAGATCTTTATCGGTCGGACCGCATAACAACATCGTTGTTCCCTTTGTCATCGGTATGTTACTTGCCGAGATTCGATCGTCGGTATCCAATACCTAGTTCAATCTCGTTACCGGCAAGTCTCTTTACTCGTTCCGTAATACATCATCTCACAACTAACTCATTAGTTGAAATGCTTGCAAGGCTTAAGTGATGTGTATTACCGAGAGGGGCCAGAGATACCTCTCCGACATTCGGAGTGACAAATCCTAATCTCGAAATACGCCAACTCAACAAGTACCTACGGATAAACCTGTAGAGCACCTTTATAATCACCCAGTTACGTTGTGACGTTTGGTAGCACACAAAGTGTTCCTCCGGTAAACGGGAGTTGCATAATCTCATAGTCATAGGAACATGTATAAGTCATGAAGGAAGCAATAGCAACATACTAAACGATCGGGTGCTAAGCTAACGGAATGGGTCATGTCAATCAGATCATTCAACTAATGATGTGATCCCGTTAATCAAATAACAACTCTTTGTCCATGGTTAGGAAACATAACCATCTTTGATTAACAAGCTAGTCAAGTAGAGGCATACTAGTGACACTCTGTTTGTCTATATATTCACACATGTATTATGTTTCCGGTTAATACAATTTTAGCATGAATAATAAACATTTATCATGATATAAGGAAATATATAAAAACTTTATTATTGCCTCTAGGGCATATTTCCTTCACGATCATCACGTGAGATGGAGTAGTTTCAATGGTGAACATCACTATGTTGATCATATCTACTATATGATTCACGCTCGACTTTTCGGTCTCCGTGTTCCGAGGCCATATCTGTATATGCTAGGCTCGTCAAGTTTAACCCGAGTATTCGCGCGTGTGCAACTATTTTGCACCGTTGTATTTGAACGTAGAGCCTATCACACCCGATCATCACGTGGTGTCTCAAAGACGAAGAACTTTCATAGCGGTGCATACTCAGGGAGAACACTTCTTGATAATTAGTGAGAGATCATCTTAAAATGCTACCGTCAATCAAAGCAAGATAAGATGCATAAAGGATAAACATCACATGCAATCAATATAAGTGATATGATATGGCCATCATCATCTTGTGCTTGTGATCTCCATCTCCGAAGCACCGTCGTGATCACCATCGTCACCGGCGCGACACCTTGATCTCCATCGTAGCATCGTTGTCGTTCGCCATCTATTGCTTCTCGACTATCGCTACCGCTTAGTGATAAAGTAAAGCAATTACAGGCGTTGCATTTCATATAATAAAGCGACAACCATATGGCTCCTGCCAGATTGCGATAACCGGTTACAAAACATGATCATCTCATACAATAAAATATAGCATCACGTCTTGACCATATCACATCACAACATGCCCCGCAAAAACAAGTTAGGCGTCCTCTACTTTGTTGTTGCAAATTTTACGTGGCTGCTACGGGCTTAGCAAGAACCGTTCTTACCTACGCATCAAAACCACAGCGATAGTTTGTCAAATAGACTCCGTTTTAACCTTCACAAGGACCGGGCGTAGGCACACTCGGTTCAACTAAAGTTGGAGAAACAGACACCGCTAGTCACCGTGTGCAAAGCACGGCGGTAAAACCAGTCTCGCGTAAGCGTCTGGCGTAATGTCGGTCCGGCCGCTTCATCCAACAATACCGCTGAACCAAAGTATGACATACTGGTAGGCGGTATGACTTATATCGTCCACAACTCACTTGTTTTCTACTCGTGCATATAACATCAACGCATAAAACCTAGGCTCGGATGCCACTGTTGGGGAACGTAGTAATTTCAAAAATTTCCTACGCACACGCAACATCATGTTGATGGCATAGCAACGAGAGGGGAGAGTGTATGTCCACGTACCCTCGTAGACCATAAGCGGAATCGTTAGCACAACGCAGTTGATGTAGTCGTACGTCTTCATGATCCGACCGATCCAAGCACCGAACGTACGGAGCCTCCGAGTTCAGCACACGTTCAGCTCGATGGCGTCCCTCGAACTCCGATCCAGCCGAGTGTCGAGGAGAGTTCCGTCGACCGACGGCGTGGTGACGATCTTGATGTTCTATCGGCGCGGGGCTTCGCTAAGCTTCATGACGATATGACCGAGGTGGAATGTGGTGGAAGGGCACCGCTGCGGCTAAGGAACGATCCGTAGATCAACTTGTGTGTCTATGGGGTGCCCCTACCCCGTATATAAAGGAGGGAGGGAGGAGGAGGCCGGCCCTAGGAGGAGGGCGCCAAGGAGTCCTACTCCCACCGGGAGTAGGATTCCTTCTTTCCTAGTCCAACTAGGTCAAGGGGAAAGAAGGAAGTGGAGAAGGAAGGAAGAGGGGGCGCCCCCAAACCCTTTGTCCAATTCGGACTGGGCTTGGGAGGGCGCGCGCCTCCTCTGGCTCCTTCCCACTAAAGCCCATTAAGGCCCAATACTCTTCCCCGTATTCCCGTAACTCCCGGTACTCGAAAAATACCGAATCACTCGGAACCTTTCCGAACTCCGAATATAGTCGTCCAATATATCGATCTTTACGTCTCGACCATTTCGAGACTCCTCGTCATGTCCCGATCTCATCCGGGACTCCGAACTCCTTCGGTACATCAAAACTCATAAACTCATAATATAAGCATCGCCATCGAAACCTTAAGCGTGCGGACCCTACGGGTTCGAGAACTATGTAGACATGACCTAGAACTATTCTCGGTCAATAACCAATAGCGGGAACTGGATGCCCATATTGGCTCCTACATATTCTACGAAGATCTTTATCGGTCAAACCGCATAACAACATACGTTGTTCTCTTTGTCATCGGTATGTTACTTGCCCGAGATTCGATCGTTGGTATCCAATACCTAGTTCAATCTCGTCACCGGCAAGTCTCTTTACTCGCTCACGTAATGCATCATCCGTAACCAACTCATTGGTTACATTGCTTGCAAGGCTTATAATGATGTGCATTACGAGAGGGCCCAGAGATACCTCTCCGACAATCGGAGTGACAAAACCTAATCTCAAAATACGCCAACTCAACATGTACCTTCGGAGACACCTGTAGTACTCCTTTATAATCACCCGATTCGTTGTGGCGTTTGGTAGTACCAAAGTGTTCCTCCGTAAACGGAGTTGCATAATCTCATAGTTACAGAACATGTATAAGTTATGAAGAAAGCAATAGCAACATACTAAACGATCAAGTGCTAAGCTAACGGAATGGGTCAAGTCAATCACATCATTCTCATAATGATGTGATCCCGTTAATCAAATGACAACTCTTTTGTCCATGGCTAGGAAACAAACCATCTCTGATAAATGAGCTAGTCAAGTAGAGGCATACTAGTGACACTATGTTTGTCTATGTATTCACACATGTATTATGTTTCCGGTTAATACAATTCTAGCATGAATAATAAACATTTATCATGAAATAAGGAAATAAATAATAACTTTATTATTGCCTCTAGGGCATATTTCCTTCATGATCGCGGTCACCTACACAAGCACCTCCTTGGTGAGGTTGTTCAGCAAGTATCCAAGCACCTGCTGATCCTCGCGCACCCAGATGGGATGGAGAGGATTTGGCTCGGTGGATTCCTTCCCTTCCTTGTCCTTGGTGGAGAGGATCCGGGCCGGCTCCGGTGTAGCGCCGTCGACATAGCCGAAGACGCCCGCGCCTCTGAGCTGCGGTGTGACTTGCGTGCGCCAGAGGATGTAATTGGTGCGGGATAGCTTCTCTGTAACCTGGCCGCTGAGACCAACCTGGGAAGCACCGGAGGAGGACGCCATGATAGCACTGGTGGGGATTTGATCTAGACGATGTGGAAGAGATTGGCTCTGATTACCATGTGCGGAGGCGAAAGCGTCGTACCTCTTCTGGAGGGACACCGTACGTGTTTATAGAGCAGGGGCGCACCTCCCTGATAGCGCATACAAGTTCAATTCTAGAGATTACAGAGATTACATCTTAGAGAGAAAGTTAGGTAGAGATAGAGATAGAGTTTACATGAGATAAGATATCTTCTACCTAATATCTAAACCTCCTAACAATATATCACGCAGCCTCCTGTAACACGCAGCTCCTGTACATTATGGATGTTTAACATTGTGTTCTCCAGAGAGAAGGTTCAGAGAAGAAACCTTGTGCGTCTTAGGTGTCCTTGTTGTCCGGGAGCCCAAGAATTGGAGGCTAGCTCGTGTCCCAGGTTGGTTTTCTGACACCCACCTCCTGCAGCAAGATCCAGGGGTGTCCTGCAGCACAGCGAAACACGACGAATCGGAGCAACGTACACTGCGGTCAATGTTCAACTGTTCATCCACGGTTGCTAGATGGGATCGACTCGAATCGATGAGAGAAGCCAAAGGGGAAGTGGTGGGTTACCTTAAGGATCGAATCGATCCGCGCCGTTGCTGGTAGCCGGAGACCCGTGGCCGGTGTGTAGTGCCGCCACCGCAAACCCTACGCAGATCACACGCGCGCCATGGTCCGGCCAGCTTGACGGAGGGATGCGCATCAAAGCACGCACGCGCGCGCCGGCGATCAAGCCCGCCGTGACGCCATGGTCGCTGGGCGCTGACGCCGGGGCTGGTCGAGAAAGGGGTGGACAGGACATGCGCCCCTCCATCGATCTAAAATCGGGGAAGAGGGAGACAGACGAAAGGGGGTCGACAACATCAAAGAGCGCCGCCGCCGGGGAGGGAGGGAGGGAAAGAGGCGGGCGCCGCCACCGATGGCGAGAGAGAGAAGCGAGAGGGAGAGGGACAGGGGCATCGGGTGGATTCCTTCGGCCTTTCTTCGCGGCGAAGCGAACTCGCTTGTCTTTCTCTAAAAAAACTCCCTTTCTCGTAGCTTGCCGACGTGGACAGAGCCATCGACCGCACCTTGCACGACTGTTAATGGGTTGTATGTGCACTTGTTGTGTCTCACTTTCTCTCTCCATACACATGCATCTAGTACTCCATGCATTTCTCTTTTTCCTTTGGCCTCATACACTTAGGCCAACTCCAGCGCACGACCCCAAACGGACGTCCTTTTTGCCCGGATTCTGTCCATTGGGTAGGGCAATGTGGTCGTGTGGCCATTTTCGGATGCGGTGGCCGTGCGCCCGACGCGCAGATGCATCCCCGTCGCATCCTGTCCGCATCATTTTTTTTCAAACGCCAATTTTTCAATAAACCACGCCCTAGTTCAGGCCAGCGGCCCCAGTTCACGCTGGCAACACAGTAAGCGACCCCTACACGTCCTCGGCGGCAACATGCCAGCGGCCCCTACACGTCCTCACCGACAACAAAGGCCAGCGGCCGACAACAAAGTCAGCCTACAAAATGAATAGTTTTGTCGTCGGCAACACAGCCAGCCCTCAAAATGAATAGGTTTCTCGCCGGCACATAGCCAGCGGCCCAGCGCCCGGCACCCATGCCAGCCTCCAAAAGAACGGCCATGGCCGAGCAGACGTCCTAGTTCAGGCCGTCGGCGTCTAACATCTCCTTCTGTCTGGCCTCGAACCAGCTCCTCGTCTTCTCGCTCATCTTGCTCAAGTCCACATTCATGATCGCTAGGGCCACCTCCTTTGCTTGGTTTCGGCGTTGGTGGCCTCGATGTCGAGCTGCCTCTGCCTGGATGTGACATTGGAGGCCTCGATGTCGAGCGACCTTTGTCAGGACGCCTCCTCCATGTCGATCTTTCTCTTCTTGGCCGCCTCCTCCAACTCAAGTTTCTTCCTTTGAAGCTCTAGGTATTGCTTCATTTGCTCGTCCTTGATTTGTCGCTTTTTCTCGTCCCTCACATCCTTTTGAGACATCATGCCGTGCAAAGTCTCATGCAAGGCCATGGATGACACATCACGTATGTCGTCCACCTTGGAGTTGGTGTTGCCCCTCGGCCTCTTCAACGCCTCACCATCTCCACCTCCGGCCAACGCGGCCATCTTCTTGCATCTCTTCCTTTGAAGATCACGGTATTGATCTTTGAACTTAGGGCAATTGTTGATGATCGTCCAACAAGGCGTAAGAGTGAATGGCTTGTCATTGTGCCGGGCCTTGAATGCTTCCAAAGATTGAAATGCCTACACAACCAACAACAATTGAACATGCAAACATATAGAAGGCCGAAGACTCGTGGCCATAGCAATGAGAACTAGGATGAGGAGAGCATACCATGTCCCCAATGACGAGGCCACTCACGGGTCGTGCTTCAACGCTCTCAAGTGCGGCACAATACTTGTTGCATTCTTGTTGGATGAAGAACTACCTCTTTTGAATCGAGGTGATCCACGGTCGCTCGTAAATTGGCAGGGTGCAAACAACTTTCTTTCATGGAGTGTTTTGTGAACTCTTGTCCAAAAACCAAGTCCCTTTTGTTGTGCACTAGTCCTCGGATCTTGGCTAATCTTCATCCAACTTTGGCAAATCAACTTGTTCTCTTCTTGTGAGTATGAACCCGTATGAATGCTCTTCTTCCTCTTTTGTGCTTCCGCTCTTTGGGTGAGCTCGTCGGTGAACAATGGCTCACCCCCAATATCGATGCCTTCTTCTTCATCAACATCACCTTCGCAATAGATGTCATCATCTTCATGCCACGAATCACCATGGTCGTGGGCCTCTTCATCGGCAACGTACTGGGCGCAGCCATCCTGACTTTGGGTCTCGTCGGGATCGTAGGCACGACCATGCCCACCCTCAAAGATTACATTCTCCATGAACTAGTTGTAGAAGGGGTCATCGACCGTTGGCGTTGGTGTTGCCATTTCGTCGAACAGGACGCGGGGCGACGACATGGTGCCCGTATACGGCGGCCGTGCTTCCTTTCTTTGCATCTCGACGGACGGACGGCCGCCACTGCTGGACCCCGGCGTGACGTTGAGGTCGATGACGGCCGAGGGGCGCGGGGCGAACGGCGCGATCACGCCAACGTCCGACGACACCGAAAAACAGGTCTGGACATCGTGCCTCGGCGGAGGAAATCTGGGCGACAAAGGCGTGGTCCGCGATGTCGGCGAGGGGCAGTAGAGAGGCCTGGAGACCGACGAGCCTGTGCTCGCCGGGCCGACGGCCGCTCCAGAGAAACCTGCCGGACAGCAAATCCCAAGCATGAGAACGGTGTGCGCTTTGTTGACGATGTCCTCCTTCTCGTCGACCTCGGCCTTGCACCGCGCGGCCTCCAACGCATCGCGCTCGGCGACAAACTTGGCCGCGGTGTTCTTGCCCTTGATGACCGCCCTCCGGTTCCTTCTCTTCGCCGATTCCGCGTCCAACTTTGCGAGCTCCGCCGGCGTACATTCCAACCGCGGCTTCCTCGAACCCTTCGTCGTCTTCTTCTTCACCTTTGTTGGCGCGTTGACGGCCTGGCCGCCGAAATTCGGTGCGGCGTCGGCCATGGACGGGAAGGGTGATGGGCGGGACGTGGGAGGGTATGGGGGGAAATTGCGCGAAATGGGGCGCCGGGGTGGTGCTTTGTGCCACCGACGGGCGGGCCAGGGGAGGACAAGCGTGCGCGTCCCACCTATCCGCGCGCTGTCCGTTTGACCCAAAAGTGGCCCGAACTTGGGCCGGGGATGGGTCGAAAGCGGACATAAAACGGACAAAAGTTCGTTTGCGCCCGCGCGCTGGGCCGTCTGGTTTGTCCGTTTTGCCCCAAACGAACGCAGCCGGACAGAATAGGGTCGCGCGCTGGAGTTGGCCTTAAACAATGGAAGGACATAGACTACATGCATGCCCAGGCTGAGGAGTGCTAGCACTAGACTGCACATCCTAATATGAAAAGTTACTGTTGCATGTGTCTGATACAGATACAGAGGGCGGGCTTGGATATATCGAGTGGTCGAATCAAACAACAAATAGACTCAAATACAGTGAATGCACGCATGCATGCGAACCCGCATATATCTGCTCATAAGCCTACCGCCAATAGCAGTTGTGGTAGGGTTACATACCATACCGCCAAAGTCCTTGACGGTAGGGTTTTTTTCAAGTGAAACGTGCCGGGACGGCGCAGTTAAGTCTACCGCCACTGACTTTGGCGATAGATTGTGTAAACTACCGCCAAAGACCCTGCGGTAGCAGAATAGTCTGATTCTGAATTTTTCTAAATTAGGGTCAGACTTTAAATAACTAACTATTAGAAAATGGTCAAAACACGAAATTTAGCCGATTGTCATGTAGGTCCGAATAAAGTATGTTTACACGGCGCGGCAGCCCTGTCGTGGCGCGAAACGTGTTCATCCGACAGTGCTCCGACATGGCCACTCGTTGATCGGGCACGTGCTGCGCTGCATCCGGAAATGCTAGAATACTGCTGCTAGATGCTGTCCCGATCGCGGGCTCTGCCTGCGGGGTGGGGGTGGTGGGAAACACGGCGTGGCCCGCGCCGCTGTCATCGAGTGGCTGTGCCTGTGTGTAGACCGATATCTTTTCTGCTCTTCGTCAGTCAGTTTGGGTGGTCTCTCTCCTCTCCTCTCCCCTGCTGCCTGATGTGCGCACAAGCCAGAAGCAGACCACACACGAGTAATGTGCAATGCAGGCACGCCAAACTTCACATTGCATTCACAAATCATTCTTGTCCTAGGACAAGGGGACGTAGGTAAGTAGGTTCATTCCTTGTTTATTTGCCGCTAATTAATGGCTCCGTCCGGCTAAACGCCGGCGACCGGGTGATGCCAACGGAGAAAAACACACACCACATTTCAGCAGCCAGCAGACACAAGAGTTGATCCACGAACAAGCCCATCAGAGCTGCCATCATCCATTTATTCATCCATCCTATTAACACCATCCGGAAACAAAAAAAACAAAAACTCTACAGCCCCCAACCCTCCCCTCCCTCCTCAACAGAGGCCCTTTCACCTCTCAGAGCAGAGCACACTGTTCCAACTTTCATCAACCTATCTATCGACACAGAAAAAACAGACCACAGAACCAGCCAATTTGGCTGCCGGTAATATCTATGTACACAAGAGCACCACCACCTTGTCCGGCTGTCTCCTACCTCCTAAATTTGAGACAACTTTACCCTCCCTCCCAGCCCCTGCATTCCCCACAATGCCGATCCACCGCGGCCGTCCTCTAGCTCCTGGCAAACTCGCCGAGCAATTGCGCTAGTACATCCTTCCTGCCGCGCCGACCTTGCTGTACCCGCCGGCAACCGCGGCAATGCCGTTGAACGGGGGGATGTGATACGCCGAGGGCCGCGCCTCGGCCTCAGGCGCCACCCTGGCGTCCCTGAAATGGTGCGACGGCCTGTAGTGCGCGCGGTCTTTCTCCAGCTCCTGTTGCCTGTCGGAGCAGTCCAGCCTCTGGTGATAGCCGGCAGCCGCTGCTGGGGGAGCCGCGGGGTCCCTCGCCATCCTTCGGCCCGTTTGTCGGTCGGCGAAGGCCGCGTTCTCCGTCGGTGTTGCTGAAGCAATCACTCTGCCTGGTCTAGCTGCAAGAGTGTCAGAGATGAAATGTGTCAGACTGGTGCCCTCTCTGAAGATCAAATGAAGAGAGGTACCAGACCAAAGCAAACAGAACCAGTTACCTGTTGGAATCCTTTGAGGAGCTTGGGAGTACGGACCATTTGTTGTAGGAACTGGGGTAGAGTGAACTGTTGTAGTCCTGCAAGCAGTACATCAAGGATTAATAGTGAAACTCGAACAAAACTTCTGCATTCTAGGGCTCCACACTTCTAGATTTTTTTAAATCCGTGAGGTATCACGGCGTACCATTCTATTCAAGGATAGATCTTTTCAGAAGCCTGTTGATTAACTAATGCATTTTGGTAGTTTTAATCAGTTTTAACACAAGCAATGTATGGCGGCACAAATACTAATTGAGAACCGGATATAATTGATCACATTCAGAGGAACTGTATTAGTGTAAGTTACCTCGGCAGAGAAACATGCTTCCTCTCAGGTGCCCCGCCTTTTCCTCCGTCTTCCTCCAAGTTTGCAAATTGCCTCCGGAAGTTGTCGACGGCACTGCATAACAGAAAATTCAAGAGCCATGATGAGTATTGCTACATATAGATAGACAGAATAATAACAAAGAGATAAGAGCTTAAATATACTATGTCAAGGTAGACACCTAGGATATAGAAAGTTTGTCTTTTCAGAGCGGTTGTTGTAGTCCTTGAGAAGCTGAGGGTGGTACTCCAATATCTCCCTGAATATAAGTTCCTTGATGTCCTCTCTGGTAAACTTTCTGCGTTCAAACTCAAACTCCATTTTCGAAATCGGTTGGCATGATGGTTCTCTCTCCACTTTCGCAAGGCCATTGAAATAGGGATCAGCCAACGCCTGATTATGCATAGAACACTCGTTAGAATAACATATAGACGACCTTGAATATGTGGTTTTTTAAAAAGTAAAACAAATGACAGCACAAAATACTAGTAAAATGAAAATCATGTCGTTTCACTAAGACACGCCTACCTCTTCAGCAGTCGGTCGGTCCTTTGGATCAAATGCTAGAAGCTTTTGCAAGAGCTTGACTGCTGCAGGATCTGCCTTGGGGAACTTTTCTGCAAAAGGTACTGGCAGTTTCTTCCTCATGGTGCTCAGGTACCTCCTTGCCTTTTCATTTCGAATCTGCAGTGACAAAAAATATTAGAGAATTGGACCTTATGCTTGAGTAGTTGATTGACGACATTTCTGCAAACAGTAAATCATACCCGAGAAATAATCTCAGGCGACGGCGAGCCTAAGAAATCAGTCATCATATCCAACTGCTGAACCACATTTTTACCAGGGAACAAAGGCTTTCCTGTCAAGATCTCCGCAAAAATGCAACCAATGCTCCAGGTATCAATAGCCGGTGAATACTGCATTGAAGGAGTCAACTTAGTGTCATCAAGTTAATATAGAAACTGAAAAGGTATAGACAAATGATGGCAAATGTAACACTAAGTAATGTATATCAATTTGTACACAACTTTTTAGTGCTTGAACAAACACCTTGTTATAGCTACGAGGCTGTACTCCTCTAAAACACAGTGATGTATCCAAAGATTACAGAATAAGGATCAAAAGCTACTACTAATCACCTAGAATCTTAGGCCATACAACCCTATAGAATGAGGAAGTAGCGGAATGCCACAAACAGTAGTAAAATGAACAAAACCACAGGAAGAGGAAATTATTAATTACCTTGGTAAAGAAAGAACCACAGAGCTCCGGAGCTCTGTACCACCTAGTGGCAACATAGTCCTGCAAATCATGTTGGGAGAAGATTGTGAGATTTGAGTTTCAAGTAGGTTTCTTTGGTACGGAATGTAGCATTCTGTCGAATTCGTCAAGCAGAATTGACAAAACTAGAGTATTGTGGATCAAATCTAGTAAGCTGTAGAAGTAACATACCGTCCAGAAAACAGTTGTAGGGGTGTCATTGAATGCAACTCTTGCTAGTCCAAAATCACATATCTTGAGCTTGCAGTTTGCATTTGCCAATATGTTTTTTGGCTTCAAATCACGATGATAAACGTTAGCTGCAGCCACAAGGATTCGTCATCAGAACAGAGCAAGCAGGCAATACATTACAAGAGATGATAAATAGAACTAGAAGAGCTTTCTTCTTTCAGTTTCATGGGGAAAAAAGAGGGGGGGGATCAATCTCGAAAGAAGATCCTTATGTAATTACCAGTATGGATGTATTTGAGCGCACGGAGCATCTGGTAGAGAAAGAACTGGTAGTGCTCCTTTGTCAAGTCATCATTGGCCTTGATAACCTGGTGGAGGTCCGTGTCCATGAGCTCAAAGACAACAAATATGTCCTTGTAGTCCCTCCTGGAGGGAGGCAGCATTATGTGCTTGATCTGGACGATGTCGGGGTGCCTGAGAAGCCGGAGAAGCTTGATCTCGCGGAGCATCCGAGCGGCGTCGGTTATATGCTCGAAAATGTTGGATACCTTCTTTATGGCCACCCTGTCGCCGGTCTGCCGGTCGATGGCTGAACATACCACCCCATAACTCCCTTTGCCGATGATTTCCTCAATCTTGTATCTGCTTGCATCTCCATATTCACTGAAGAAACTCATCACGTCTGAACTCTGAACCTGAAAATTCGTGGAGAAAGTTAGCACAGTGCACATGGCAAATTCTCTTTTGCAAAAGAGAAAGAAAAAGACATCCAGATCAGGCGTTGGCTTGAAAAACAGCCACAAATTTAACCTAGCTTATAATAGTTCAGAGATAAACAAAAACATATATTTACAAGTTGGAATCCTAATAATACGTGTAACAACTACTACAGATGACCCATAATCAGAACTTTCTTGGCCTGTACTCACCCACCCAAAATCAGAAAACTGACAGCAACCAATTCAAAGAACAACAGTGTCAGGACTCAGGAGGCTGATGAACAACCCCTCCTGAAAAAGGCTATATATATCCCTTTGGCTGAAAATAATTATCGGGAAACTTCTAAGCAACTCCTGGGTAGGCATGGATTCGCCGGGCTGGACTGAATATATGCGCAGCGCCGGCGTTATCCATCTCTGGCTAGAAGGAAAGTAACTGCAGATTTGGATAAACTTGCCCGGTCACCGAATCGAATACTACCCCATTTACCAACCACGCCGACCGACCGACCGACACCCCTCATCAACATCTGCCAAAAGAGGGGTCTCCCCGGCGCTGAAGCGAGAGATTTCCCAGGAATTGAATAGGAAATAGCGAGCGGATATGCCGCAGATATGCTGCCGCCTCCCCGGGGATTTGGACCCGGGGGCCTCCTGGTAGCTAACAGGGCAAGAAATCGCGGCGGGAGCGAAGCCAATCCGTCCATCCTCGCGGGCAGGAAGCAGACTCCTGTTTGAGGAAACCGAATCCGTCCGAATCCTCCCTGAAATCCACATCTTTATCCGCCCCAAATCCAGGAGGAGAGCGCCCCTCTGTCCCAGCACGAGCCAGCCCGCGGAAGCAGAGCACCGGCGAACGAACCCATGGCCGGCGCCGACAAGGCAGGAAATAAAAAGAAGAGGAGGAGGAAGAAGAAGTCTTTCTGCGCGGAAAGCGACTCTGTCCGTCCGTTCCCCCCACCTTGCTGCGCTGCTCGCCGCCGCCGCGGGCACCCGCATTTGCCTCCGGCATCCTTGGGAGCACGGGAGGCCGGCCGCCGGGCTGGGGTGAGAAGGCCGCGCCGCGCCTCGCCTCGCCGCCGGTCCGGTCCGCGGCGACGTCACCCGGAGGAGGGGGGAGGGAGCGGTGGTGGGTGTTAAACAAGTCCAAGCAGGCAGGCGCGGGGAGGTGAGCTGAGCAGCACAAGGCCGACGCGAGGTGGTATTAATAAAAATGTTTGGGCTGTGGCGGACGGTTTTGCCCCTTGAGTGGCAGGGGGAGTGAGGTCTGGTTCTGCCGTAGTACTCGGGCAGGAGCGAGGGCGTTTCCGGTATTTTTCTTATCGGTGCGGGTTGGTGGGCTTGGGGTAGTGCCCCTTTGCTTGTGAGTGAGGACAGCACGGTGCGACCCGCTAACCCGCTTATATATGTTTCTCTTTCGTGCAAAAAAAAACATCGGTGGCTGTAATTCACGCGGATGCCGCACATCCGCAGAGGAGTATACGATACCACCGAGTGGTGGATCTACTGTACAGGCTTTAACAGGCTTGAGCATGCCCTCCAACCAGATGGATTTTGTCTTTGCTACTAGTGATGACGGCCCGGCCCGGCCCGGCCTAGCAAATCGGAGGCTTCTTGGCCCATCTAAGCACCTCCTCGCTCTTTCGAGCATGACCTTCGTTTACATTCTAGATCCGCAACTGATACCACCTACACGCCGCTCTTGATTGCATCTACTGAGGACTAGAGTCTGCGAGGTAGAACTGTTTTGGGAAAGAAGCGATGCGTTGCGACGAGCTAACGCGCGCCGCCCGCAGATGCTTCCTGGACGCGTGAGTACACGATATGCATGAACTCCAATCTCAAAAAAGTGTGAGCTGGAGGTGTATCAACAACGTAATCTAGTACCGGTGATGAACTTTCCATACCAAGTTTTCGAGAGAAAAGCGATCAGTTCTTGTCACCAGCGATGATGGAGAGAAGAAAAGTATAACTGAAGCTATAAAAAAGAAGTGAAAAGTTCTAAATGCCCCCCCCCCCTGCATGGTAAGGGTGTGCGGACCGTCAATAGCGCAAACTAAAACAAAATGACTCGAACCTTGTCGCGCTGCTCGCCGTCGCCATGGGCACCCTCATTTGCCTCGAGCATCCTGAGGAGCACGGAAGGCCGCGCCTCACCGCCGGTCTGGTCTGCGGGGATGTCACTCGGAGAAGGGAGGAGGAAGCGGTGGTGCGGTGCTGAGTATTAAACAAGTCCAAGCAGGCAGGTGAGGGTAGGTGAATTGAGCGGCAGAGAAGCGGGGTGAGGGGGTATTAGTAAAAACAATTGGGTGCAGGTGGACGGTCCTGCCCCTCGAGCGGCCTAGGGAGTGAGGTATGGTGTTGTTGTAGTTCTCCGGCAGGAGCGAGGGTGTTTATGGTATTTTCTTATCGATGCGGGTTGGTGGGCTTGGGCTAGTGTCCCTTTTGCGTGTGAGTGAGGACAATATGTGCGTGTTTCTCGTTCGCAAAAAGCATCGGTGGTTGTAATTCACGCGGACGCCGCACGCCCATAGAGGAGTACACGATACCGCCTACATGCCACTCTCGACAGCGGCTACCGAGGAGCGAAATCTGTGAGCTAGAACTGAATTTGGAAAGGAGCGCTGCGTCGCGACGAGCTAGCGCGTGCCGCCCGCGGATGCTTCCTAGACGTGTGCATACACGGTACGCATGAACTCCAATCTCGACAATGTGTGAGCTGGCGGTGTATCGAGAACGTAAAGCGGTATTGAAAATGAACGTTCCATATCAAGTGTTCGGGTGAAAAGCGATCATTTATTGTCGTCGGCGGGGATAGGGAGAAGGAAAGGAGATAAATAGTACCCCTCCGTTCCAAAATAGATGACACAAAGTTGGGTCATCTATTTTGGAACGGAGGGAGCAAGTGAAAAGGTCCAAATAGGCATGCCCATTACACCGTAGGGGTGTGCGCTGACCGTCAATAGCGCACACTACAACAAAATGACCTGGACCATCAATATATGCGTGTGTGTTTCTCTTTTGCACAAAAAACATCGATGTAATTCATGCCGATGTCACACGCCTGTAGAAGAATACACGATACCACCTACAAGGCACTCTTGATAGCGTCTACCATGGATCGGAGTCCGTGAGCTAGGACTGTATTTTGAAAAGGAGCGATGTGTCGTGACGAGCTAGCGCGCACCGCCCGCAGATGCTTCCTAGACGTGTGCGTACAGGATATGCATGAACTCCGATCTCGACAATGTATTAGCTGGAGGTGTATTGCAAACGTAGAGCGGTGTTGGTAATGAACGTTGCGTATCGAGTCTTGGGGAGAAAGACTATCATTCCTTGCTGTCGAGGGCGATAGAGTGAAGAAAAGGAAATAAATCAAAAAGCTCGGAATGGGTATGCCCACACGGTAGGGGTGCGCGAACCGTCAATAGTGCACACTGCAACAAAATGACCCGAACCGTCAATATATATATGGGTGTTTCTCTTTAGCACAAAACATATTGGTGTAATTCACGCAATAAACTCCTAGATGCTTCCTAGATGTCTGCTTACACGGTACACATAAACTCCAATCTCAACAATAAGGTTGGTAATGAATGCTCCATATTGAGTCTCCGGGAGAAAAGTGATAACTTATTGTCGGCGACAATGATAGAGAGAAGAAAAGGAAATTAACGTATAACTAAAACTACAAAAAGAAAGTGAAAAGGTCGGAATGGGCCTACCCATTGCACGATACGGGTGCACACACTACGACAAAGCGACTGAAGGTTTCCGTGAATGTCGAACGTGTGTAGAGGAAGAGTACATGATACCACTTATACACCGCTCTTGACAAAGTATAATAGCATCCAGTAAGGACTGGAGTCTGTGAGCTGGAACTATATCTAGAAAGGATGAACTGTATTTGGAAAGAAGTGCAATGCGCCGCGATGAGCTAGAGCGCACCACCTGCAGATAGTACCTAGATGATTGTGTGGATGATACTAAATTGTATCGAACACGTAAAATAGTATTGGGAACGAACGCTCTCACATCGAGTCTTCTGTGGCGAAGCTATGCTCGGCAGTGCCGGGCCATGGCCTTCCACCATTTGAGAATGTGTACACAATACATTTACTCATGGACCTTGGAACACCGCCCAACGGGCTATTTCCTCCTCTTTTACCCGCTAAGCCCACCCAACAATGGGCTTCAAGCTCCCCCACTGTGTGTGTTAGGGAGAAACTCGATCCTTTTATTGTCACCGACATGATAAAGAAAAGAAAAGGGAAAAGGATAAAAGAAATTTTAAAAAGAGAAAAAAAACTAAATCAAGCTACGGAACACAACGTCAAAGCTTATCCTTGCCAAAAGCGTATCACCCCTCCCCACCCCCTCGAAACAAGCGGGGCCGGGTGAAAGCCTGTTTTGAGGGGGTGGGAAGGGGTGGGCAGTGCCTCAGGGAAGAGCGGGAAGCGGACTATGGCGGTATGAAGGAGGAAGGGTCAAATATATCAACGGTGCATGCATGTTAAGAAAGAGATGAGGTAGAGAAGGGGGGGGGGTACGCGGGAGGAAGAATGCTACATTGACACCGTAAGCCCACTGGCGATCACCACGATGTGGTGATTAGAGATGCAAAAGGAGCACCCGATCCGCCCTGCTCCCTACTCAATGGTATAATTGTATCATATACACTTCATATTTAGTTGGTCTAATTTTTTATAAAAAATGATTGGATGCGTGCACGCCTTATTCATTAGATTATTCATTTTTGAAGGGAGTATGACTAGAAAAAATAGTTATAGAGGAGTTATAGTGTGTTAGCTCACGGAACACCACTTTGCCCTAGCGGTGATGCCCCTTAGAATAAGAAAAAAAAATGATGTGTAAGATCGGCGTAAGAAAAAAAAACTCGGGAACCAATGTTTGAAAGAAAATAAAGTCGATGGGTACGTATAAGCTAGTGCATCTCATTCTGACCGACAATTTCACATCGTTTACTTTTGTTTTTTGATCCAGCACTCCCGGCCAGGTGTGAACTAAGAAAACTTATGAATATATAATGATAGTAGTAGTACATTATTTTATGCATCCCTCTGATTTTGTCACGACTGAGGCCCCTGCTCTGGCTAACATGGCCACGGAATATGCCGTAGATCGACAAGCAAGCAAGCACTATATATCCCCATTCGTACTACTTTCATTTCAAAATATAGTGTGCCCGCGTTTTTCGAGGTTTAACTTTGACCATAAATTACATAATTAAAAAACATTTTTGAATACGAATTCATTAATATAATTTTTGCTTCAATCGCAGTTGGTATTGTTGGTTAAATTTACGGTCAAAATTGAAGCACGGAAATAGGGAAAGCGCTACTACATTTTGGAACAGAGGGAGTAGCTAGCTAGCTTGGGATTGCGTGTGAGTGGCCAAGAATCTTTCCTAATGAATATATCTACACGGGATCCCCCCAACGGAGCAAGGCAGTAGTGTAGCTGCACTATATAGCGAAGCATTTTGGTGGTGGTGGTGATGGTGGTGGTACCGTCTCGTGCTAGCGACGGCTTCATCGGTAGGGTCGGTGGGGCGCTGTGCGTACGTAGGTGGCGCGTTACCGTTGGTACCCCAAGTCGCCGCGACGCCGACGGCCCAGCTAATTTATAAATAATCGCGCCAATGCGTGTGTCACGTTTCAGTGGCCTTTTCCTGAGGGAGTAGTGGTTAACCTGCCATTATTTGCTCAATGGTTATTATTAGAGCGACTTTGCTGCCGTTTGCGTGGAACTGGTTAGTTAATTTGGCTTGAAGCTGCCGAAGTCGGTGGGGACTTTGCCCCTGGCGACGAGCGGTTGAGTTTGATCTAGGGTATTGCCGCATGTGTTGTTGCTTGATTAAGCCATGTAGTAGTACTTGCGTGGATTGAGTAGCACGCGTGACCGACATTTTCGTTCCACGATGGATTGATCAACGACGACGCGTGGTCGGAAAATGGTTGGGGGTGATGATCGTATGGCCACGCCTTTCGAATATTCCGATTCATTAATTAGGTCTGGCTCCCCTTGAAGCGAAAAATATTGCTTGATTGTGCCTTAGTTAGGGGATATAGGACGATGCCATGAGCGGAGCTCATTGACATACCAGGGCTCTCTGTTTTATCCGAGCAACCTTGGGTCCCAAGGGCATGAAGAATAACGGCCAAGAAGTCGTCGATGAGCCCAAAAGGCGCCGGCGACTGCGATCCAAAAAAGATCGCCGCCTTGAAGAAGGTAGCACCGAGGAGCGCCACATGATAATCCCAACTCCGGCCATATGAAGGGAGACACAAACCTCACAGGTTCCTCCGCGGAGCAACGACACTATCACCGCTCCCATACCGGAGCCGTCCTAACCTTGTTAACAATAACCAAAAAGTCTTCGTGCATGTGTCCTCAAAGACCAGCGTCCTGGAACTGTGGTCAACGACATCGAACCTTTGAATCGATCCGAAGAAACTGACATCAAATATCGTCGTCGAGCACAACGAGAAACCCTAATCTCGCCGCCCCGAGAAATTGGCACGAATCTTTGAGTGGAGCTCCATCTATTCCATCCTGGTACACGAACTTGAGAAGGG
The DNA here is from genome assembly GCA_021437245.1 of Aegilops speltoides. Classification (NCBI taxonomy): domain Eukaryota; kingdom Viridiplantae; phylum Streptophyta; class Magnoliopsida; order Poales; family Poaceae; genus Aegilops; species Aegilops speltoides. The sequence continues at coordinate 448,379,449 of CM038141.1, forward strand.
TCAAAGTCCAAATGCTGACTCGAATAAAAAGCGTTGCCATCCGTTCGAGCATCGCCCATCCAAAGAATCAAAACCCAAACATATCCGCTAGGCAGAGCCAAGACACAAGGATTTCCGTCCAATCACACACGTCAACTCACCTGATCTCTTTGGACGGTCCTTTCCTGTAATGATAATCTAAACTTGCTTGTTTTAGTAGTACATGAATAACCTATCATTCACCGCAAGTAAACAAAAAAAGACATGGGTAACCTAATTAATACTTACTCATGTACGCCGACGATGCAAAAACTGTGCACATGCCTAGCTTCCCTAGGCCGAGGTGGGAACGCACTTGGCTTCTTGCACCCCCAAAGCTAGCTCATTATAAGCAGGAAGCAGTAGGCGTGCGTGAAATGGATTTGTTTGGACGTAGCGCTGACTAGCCTGCCGCGTGCGGCGACTAAAATATAGTGAGCGGCAGCCAACACGCACGCAGGTTGTCGACCGCAATCATGGATGGCTCGACCGCACCCAACTACTGCCGCTCACTATACGAACCACTGGCTACGGGCGATGAAGAATGAACCGCGTCGGCTTTCCGGGCTCGTTCGGCCAGTGGCAGCTAGCTAGCTGGGGCAGACCGGCATTTCTTTTTCTGGCGAAAAAAAGGCAGAGGGGCTGCGGTCATGGGGCCGTCTCTGTTCGGCGGCGAAAGAAAGACGATCGGAGTCACCAACCCGGCCGTCGCGGTAACTACGTACCGCCGCCGCTAGATGCTTTTCGCCGATTCCGGAAGACTCCGCGCAGCACCGGCGCGACCTGCGCATACATGCGCACCCTCTTCTCTTCTCCGCCGCACGCCGCGCAAGAAAGAACCACCGGAGCCAGTCACCCACCCGGCCGTTGCGTCGCGGTGACCACCACCACTACCAGTTTTTCCTGCTGTTTCCGGAAGCTTCGGGGGTGCACCCCCGGCCCCGGCCCCGGCCGTACGTAAGTACTACGGCGGAGGCAACCCGCACATGGGCGCCCGCCGATCAGTACTCGGACGGTAGGGACGCGCGGCATGTGCGGCCGGGTACGTACGCCCACGTCAGTAAATCAACCGTGCATGCATGGGATCTCGCCCGCGGTGCACGCGGAACACGCGCGGGCTTGGCTTTCCTCCCCATGATCATCGAGCGCGTGCGTATAAGAGTATCTACAGTTGGATATGTCATGTTAAATATGGTCCCTCAAATGCCCGCCGTCGCGCCCGGACACTTCCGCAGATAGTGACCGGGCACGCCTCAAATTTCAAGAGTTGCATCCGCATTTCTCATACTACATTCTCTAAACCATACAAAGTCATGCAAACTAAATAAACCTATGTACTACGAGTCGATCACCTAGCTACTCGTCATGGAAGATGTCAACGATCTTCGTGCCTGGCTCTGGCAGCATGGGCGGCAGCTGCAGCTTTGGCGCCTCCGGCTGCTCCGCTCCGGCCTCCTCTGCCTCTATCTCCGCGCCGAGTTCAGCGAAGAGCGCGTTGGACACCGCTCGCTTCTGTTGAAGGAATGCCCGATTTGCCTCTACATAGGCCACATCCTGGATGGACTCCAGCATGGCACTCCACCTCCACCTGCTCCATGTTGAACCCCGGCAACTCCTGCTCTAGCTCCGGCTGCTTCTCCTCCCCAACCTCCATCGGAGCCAGTTCCTCTCCTTCCTCTTCCCCTGGCTGCTCCGGCGAGTCCGGAGGCAGCCCGACAGCGATGCGAGTAGCGCCTGCGGCCCGTCTCGCCCTGATCTCCTACTGGATCTCGTACCGGCACTCTGGCGTGAGCATTGCGTAGTAGGTGATATTCCTCTGGACCATGGCGGAGCGCCAGAGCGTGGGCAGAGCGCCGGAGCGGGAGAGGGAGGAAGTGGATGGGCTCGGACTAGCGGAGCGAAGAGGGGGAAGTGGATGGATTAGGGTTGCTGGACACCGGCCGGCTTAAATAGCCAGCTTAGTTCGGGCGGCGAGGCAGAGCGACGCCACGCAGCGTTCACACCGCGGCAACGAACGCGGCGTCTGTCGCCGGGTTTCCGGGCGTTTCGCGTGGGACCGCGCCGTCAGACCAACGTTGCGGGCGTGCTTGGACGTCCCATATCCGTCCATATTTGGACTGAATATCAGGGGTGTCGGTCATACAGGGTGTTTGAGATTCGTTTGAGGGGTCGTCTGGGTCAAAAAATGGTGACCATTGAGTGAGCGAATTCCTCCCGGACGTTTGAGGCCGGGCTATAGATGCTCTAACTGACCAGAGCGCGCGGGGGAGCAAGGCTTGAGGAACAGACAGAGGACACGTTGAGTTCTGTTTGTTAATCATAGAGAATCAGAGCAGAATCGCTGATTGCTCTTAAAGAAACACACTACTTGCCTCAATCAACGAGATCCACGCGTACTACTTTTTCTTTTCTTTCAAGTGATAGTACAAGAGATCCACGCAAGCTCACAGTGCTGGTTCACTGTCAACGATGGACCTATTGTGCATGTGTGCACACAACTGTCGGCCATAACTAATTTGGTCAACTTGTTGCTCCTTTTCTTTCTTTCCTTTTACTGCCAGCCGCAGCACAGCACAAGTAGCAGCAGTACATACATAGACTATCTATATTGACCTAGTGTGCTGCCGCTAGTACTTCGTCCCAGTGCGACTGGTATGTGCACCGGAAATATCTAGCAGCCCAACGATATCTATCCGGAGGCGCGTCCAGGGCCGCTCGATCGCAGCGGCGCGGGCGACCACACCGCCCCCACAGCGACAGCGACGGCATTTTATAGTGGCGTGATTGCAGCACGTGCAGGGAGTATCATTCGGTGAGCAGTTGTCCGATGGGCACGTTTCGGGCCGGGACAAAGCGACGCCCATGCCCGCACATGACCCACGCTAGCCCTGTCTACCGTGTACGTACCTTCGAGCCCACGACGCCGGCGTGCACCGCGATGACACGGTGAGGGCGATCGGGCTGCCGCTAGTGACTCGTCGCCGACGGAGAATGGGAGACGTACGGGGAATCCCACGGGCTCCTGCTCCGGGCTTGACTCCAAGCAACTCTTCTTCTTCTTCTGTTTTTTTAGGGTACTTCTTCTTCTTCTGTTGACGAGTCTATGTCTGTCGGTACAGAGGATCCTACGCTACGTTGCTCTCAATGAGGACGGGCCACCTTCATGCTCATGCGGTCGCTGCTGGTTGAGCACTCGAATCCAAATAATTTTCCGACGCCCGACGTGCGGACGGGACGGCCGGGCCGCTTGCTCTCACGCGGCAGATCGTGCCTTTCCCGCGATGGCACCTCTCATCATCAGATTCCTCCTACTATGTAGTAGTACTCCCTTCGTTTTTATTTACTCTGCATATTAGGTTTGACTGAAATCAAACTTCATAAAATTTGACCAAATTTATAGAAAAAATATATGAAAATTTACAATAGCGAATCTATATGATATGAAAGTATATTCAATAATGAATTTAATGGTATTCTCTCTCACTCTGGGCCTCGGTGGCCACTAAGTAGAAATTACTACATCAGTTGCTTCCCAGCAGATGTCGCCGTTTGCAGCGGTTGCTTTCCGTTTCGGGGCACGCCAGGCGGGCTCCGCGCATGCATGGCTCTTCTCTTCTTTCCGGGTTTACCACTCTCCGTGAATACTGTGGTGATTTGTACGTCGCGCCGGCCATGATCATGATATGATCGATCGATGGTTTACGTACGTGCAAAAACTCGAGATAGCACCGTATGCCACATACTCAACCGCACCGGCATGCAGATGTCGGCCGGTACGTAGACTCACCTGCATCACGGAGTCACACTCGAGCGCTGGTATTGATTTCGCGGGCGCTGCATGTGGTACGGGGACGTATACGGTACACACCGATATCAGCACGGATTAAACGGGCCCATCGGTCCGCAGGGTGCTCAAAGAGTAGCTGGCCAGGTATGGCCGGTCGTATGGGAGCCGTACGTGTCATGCCAAATGATCGGTGCAGTGAAAGTGAAGCGTGCAGTGGATAATCCTTCCACGTCCCGTACCAAGTCTGGAGCATACACACGTTCGGTGGTTTCAATCGAGCCGGGTTGAGTCGAGTCCTGGGTGACGCGGACGTGTAGCCGCGCGCGCCCGTCCGTGGATGACGACGGTGTTCATTAATTTCATTTGCACCCAACGTTAATCACGACAATGTAACAGATGCGTGCCCGTGCCCGGCAGTTTTATTGCTCAAAAAGTCTGAATCCGGAAGACACCGTCGACTACGATCCGAAAAGATCGTCATCCTGGAAAAGGTAGCACTAAGGAGCGCTACATGATGAACGTTACATGATAATCCCAATTTAGGCCATATGGAAGAGGGAGGCACAAACCTCACATGTTCCTCCACGGAGCACCGCCTTTATCACCAGCTCTTATACCGAAAGCCGTCCTGACCTCATTGACGGTAACCGGAAAGTCTTTGTGCACGTGGCACCAAAGATCAAATGCTCTAGATCTGTAGTCATCGTCATTGACCCTTTGAATTGCTGAAGAAACTGCATACAAGCGGCAATGAGCACTAATCTCGCCACCCCGAGAAACGTACATGAATCTACGTGTGGAGCTCCATGTAATCCATTTCGATAGACGAACTTGAAGAGGATCAAAGTCTGAAGACTGACTCGAAGAAAAAGCGCTGCCGTCCGTCCGAGCATCGCCTCTCCGAGAGAAACCCTAACATATCTCCTAGGCAGAGCCAAGATACCGGGATTTCCGTCCAATCACACACATCAACTCACCTAATCTATTTGGATGATCATTTCTTGTAATGATAACCTTCCCTTGTTTTAGTTCTTGCTCCGCCCTGAATTACTTGCCTCAGATTTTTCTACTGGCGGCTTCCCTTCGCTGATGACCTCTCGGTTGTCGATGGTGAGGGGAGTCGCTAGATCCCACGCGTGCTGATCTTGTAACTTTAGGTTTTAGGGCCCTAGTAACTTAGGTTTTTGGGTCATGCATCGCCTTGCCTTCGGTGACGGCGATGGAGGCCCCGAATAAAGATCCATATCCGTCCCCGATGAGGCGATCGGTGTCGTGGTTCTAAGTCTGACAGTAGAGTGGGGGGTAGGTAAGGAGAGGCAAGGTCCTAACTATGGAGAGGTTGTGAACACAAGCGATGTACGAGTTCAGGCCCTTCTCGGAGGAAGTAAAAGCCCTACGTCTCGGAGCCCTGAGGCGGTCGAGTGGATTCTCAGTGTAAGTATTACAGGAGTCCGAACCCCTCTGCCTGTGGAGGGGGGTGGCTTATATAGAGTGCGCCAGGACCACAGCCAGCCCACATACTGGTAACGCCCCTCATAAAGAGCCTTAACTATCATTAAGTCTATTCAATTACAAGCCGTTGCGTTGCTGAGTGTCTTCTGACCTTCTGGTGGTCGAGTGAGTCTTCATGGTCGAGTGAGTCTTCCATGGTCGAGTCCTTCTAGTCAGTCGAGTGAGTTCCTAGTTGGTCGACTGGAAGATGATCTCTTCTAGGAGTACCCTTGGGTAGGACGTTTAGGTCGAACCTATGACCCTACCTAGGTACATGAATCCATCATTAGCCCCCGAATGGATTGAGGCTTGAGTGAGGGAGGAGTTGACGTTGTTTCCGATTGTCTTTTGCATACCGGCTATGCGTTGTCTTGGATCACGATCTTCTTTGTTGATAACGAGCAACTTTTCTTCAGTCGACTCGATCCATTCTTGTTCTTTTGTCGAGTGACCTTTTATACTTCGCTATTCCCGAGCGACGGATCGCAGGAAATCTCGCGCCAGATGACCGATCTGTCTCGCGGATCTCGCGGGATACAAAATTTGGGGAAGCGCTTGGCGAAAAACGGACCATGGTGCTCGGATGGGACATGACATGGACGCCTCGATCTCCGCTACCGCTTTTTCCGCCACGTATCGTGGCAAAGGTAACTGTTTCGGGATATGATTGGATTGCTCGGGTCCACCTGTCATCCACTCGGAAGGGATGTTATAAATGCGACTCGCGAGGGTTTCTGCACAGTACCCCGTTCTTCCTCCTCTGCTCTCTTCGTCTCTGCCCACCACAACTGCTGCCGCTCCTGCTACTTCCTCTCTCGCTCACCGGCGCTATGGGCAAAGAGAAGACAGCGTGCTTTGGAGCGCTGAAAGAAGGCGTCGGCGGCGGAGAAGGCGTCGGCGGCCGAGAAGGCGAAGGGGAGATCCACCAGCCCCAGCGGTTCTTCATCGAGATCCCGCTTGCCGAAGGGCTGGGTCCAGGGAGATTGGATCGATCGACTATCGAGGAGAAGGATCTCCTCGATATAATAACGACGGGCTGATCCCCACGGCGCCATGAGGCTTCCTGCCAAGAGTGGCAGCCTCGGCCGGAGGAGGGTGAGTGTGCTCCTGGCCACCCATGTTGACCGAGGATTTTTGCTTTGCCGAGTGTTTTCTTTCGTGGTTTTCTGAATTTCTTTGGAGCCCAGCTCCACCATTTTACTCAAACTCCATCACAGATCTTGCTGCATTTGTGTCTATGTGCGAAAACTTCACGGGCTGTCGACCGACTGGGGTTTGTTCAAGCATATCTTCACATGTCGCCTCGGATCAGAAGAAAGCAAGTCCTGGGATGAGAAGACCCAAGTAGTTCGGATGTGCGGGGCCTAGGAATCCAAGTGAGGAACAAGAGCACCTTCCCAGCTATGTCTTTTCCCCGAAGTCGGTCGGGTGGCAATCGACCTGGTTCTCTCGCTGAATGAGTCGGCGCCGGGCGATCAGTGGTCTTCCTCCATTCACCATGAGTCGAGTGAATGACCCTCTTCCTCAAGGTGATTCGGAGGAGAGAGCTGATGTGAAGATGCTGATGGATCGCGTAGATACAGCTGGTTCGGGCGGTATGGTGGCATGGATCTCTTGGAGGTTTTTCTTGAGGCGAATCCAGCCTCTTGATTCCGGAGCCACCGCATGTGGCTGTATCATGAACCAAGACGAGACTTCGTGTCCACCCGGAGGCAGTCGACGACGCCGTAGTGGAAAGATGGATGGCCGTGATCACTGCGAACAAGGACAACCCTCGCGGATCCCGGAGGATTTCTCCACTTGACCATAATAACGTTCCTGACAAGGTACATTTGCTCTGCTTGCCATTGTATGTCATCTTAATGTGTTTACGTAATTTGGTAGACGGAGTTACGCCTTGACGCTTTCCAGTGCCCTTACCGAATCAGTATTCCATGCCCAATGGAGCTCGAGCCCCGATCGAGGAGGGAGAAGCCAGGAGGCGAGAGCCAGGATGAGTGGGACTCAGACGCAACTGAAGATGACGACGACGATGACGGCGATGATGATGATGACGAAGCGGTAGAGGAGGAGGAAGAGGAGGTTGCTCCACCGCGCTCGGAAAGGCGGTTGAAACTCGTTCATGATCCTGCTGATGAACGCGAAAGGGGGTTCTCGCCTCCAATGATCGAACGCTTTTTGGACCGCTTCTCCGGTGCCGACTGAGAAGGCGCCGAAGCAGTCGAAGGTAGCTCCGTCGAAGTCAACCAAGCCTCTGCCAAAAATGAAGGTGTTCATCCCCACCATCTCAGGGTAAACATATCACTTAAGTCTTCCTGTTCTATACAAGTTTTGTCTCTGGTTGATACTTGAATCGGTTGACTGATTCTTTGGAACTTCAGTGCTGCGACTTCCGAAACTTCAGGCAAGGCCGAAGACCATGAGATGGAGGATGCGTCGACCTCAAATCCTGGTACTGTATCCTTAACTCTGTTCTTAGTCGACTGTCTCATAGTTTCTAACTTTGACTCTTTTCTGAAGCTCCAACCAATGACATTATCACCCTTCCCGATGACGATGATGAGGATGAGGAACCATTGAGGCACAGGAGAAGCAGGAAGGCGCCTACTGGCAAAGCGACCCAAGATGTGACGGCGCCCGAGACTGTTGCGACGGGAGGGGAGGCCAGCACCCGACATACCGTGTCCTTCGCGGTGCCGTTGACGAGTGCTCGACCCACTTCGTCGAGTGCTGGGCAGCCTTCGCTCTTCACCACGCACCACGTCCCGGAGGATCAAGCTAGTGCTGCTAAGGAGGCAATACGCCAAGCAGAGATCATGATGGAGCAGGACGATCTTCAGGCCTGACCTAAACGTCCTGCCCAAGGGTACTCCTAGAAGAGATCATCTTCCAGTCGACCAACTAGGAACTCACTCGACTGACTAGAAGGACTCGACCATGGAAGACTCACTCGACCATGAAGACTCACTCGACCACCAGAAGGTCAGAAGACACTCAGCAACGCAACGGCTTGTAATTGAATAGACTTAATGATAGTTAAGGCTTTTATGAGGGCGCTACAAGAACGCCCAAGCTTAATGTACTTTAACCTCTCCATTATGTGGGCTGGCTGGGGTCCTGGCGCACTCTATATAAGCCACCCCCCTCCACAGGTAGAGGGGTTCGGACTCCTGTAATACTTACACTGAGAATCCACTCGACCGCCTCAGGGCTCCGAGACGTAGGGCTTTTACTTCCTCCGAGAAGGGCCTGAACTCGTACATCGCTTGTGTTCACAACCTCTCCATAGTTAGGACCTTGCCTCTCCTTACCTACCCCCCACTCTACTGTCAGACTTAGAACCACGACAGTTGGCGCCCACCTTGGGGCCGGTGTTCTAACGATTTGTGGAGAAGTTGCGGTACTTCCGAGTACTTTCATCATGATGACTGCTGGAGTTTTGGTTGAGGGGCGCGAGATCCGTCTCGGCGCTCTCACCTTTATCGCCGACGACTCCGCGTGGCTCCAGGAGGCTCCACTCGACATCGAGGCGCTCCCGTCCAGCTGGGCGACGACTTCAAGCATGTGTCCGCGGCGTTACTCTGCAGCGACCATCGACCCGTGTCGGTCGACCCCTTTATCGGTCGCCGGCCCGGTCTCCGGCCAGCGCAAGCGCTCTGGTCGGTCGAGACTCCAGCGGTGGGTGAAGCACGCGGTGGCTCGCCAGACAGCCATCGCCCAGGTCGCGGCAATTGAGCCCGACGAGTCCCTACGGCCTATTCGATCTGCCGACCGGCTCAGAGAGATCGCATCCGAATGCGATAGCAGTGATCCAGCGGCGGAGATCCTCATGGTCGACGGCCCTCGCAGTCCTCCCGGCTTCGCCCATGGCGGTGGAGCTGCCGGGGGAGGTGACCCCGTGCAAGAGCACGAAGAGTACCAGCCGAGACACTCGACTCTGCAGAGAGAAGAGCCGCCCTTGAGCACATGGATGCCCCGCATACTCCCATCGCCGGAGAAACCCCGAGGCTCGCGCCTTGGAGGAAGCACGCCATTAACGTGGCTGAACGCGCCGCTTGAGAATCTTCAGCGAGCACTCGATGAGCGCTGCTGCAACGAGTCCCGAAGCGGTCGACGTCGACTCTTCCCACCGATTCGGTATACCGCACGCCAATTCAGAATTTAGCGGTACCTTTCAGATAGCGAGTCCATCCAGCCGTCCCAGCGGAAGCCGGAGAGGCTTGCAGCAGATCGTAGATTTACTCCGAGCAGCAGGAGACCGAACTCAGCCGTGTCGCGATCGCGCAAACAGATTCACGGTCGATCCGTCGCTGCGAATCATCGCCCGATCGGCTCACAGCCCAGATCGCCTCCGCGGCGAGAAGGGCGCGACAACCGGCGAGAGCGATCACGGAGACCGATTCGACCGGGATGATAGGCGCTGGTACCCGTTTCCTCCGAGGAAGGTCGACGCTCCTCGGCGGCAAGAAGACGACGTCGATTCGAAGATAGGCGAAGAGTTCCAGTTGACCCCAGGGAACCAGGCTTTGACGCGCGATCCATTATCGTGCAAGGCTTGGTCGACCGGAACAGAGCCCATCGAGGCGGACCCGAGAGAGATGCACCCACCAGCAGTCGAGTGCATGTTTCGTCCGGAGTGTTTTAGCAGGCTATCGAGCCGCATAATTCCCCAATTTCAGATTGGCAACAGGAGTCAAGAACTTCATCGGGGAATCCAAGCACGTAACTTGGCTTGAAGATTACCGAGTGGCTGTTCAGATTGGTGGTGGGAATGATGAGGTGGCCATGAAACACTTGCCCTCATGTTGGAAGGTTCTCGCCAGAGCATGGCTGAATAAGTTACCTCCTAGCGATATATATACTTGGGAGGATTTGTCCCAGTGTTCGTCAGACTTTTGAAGGACTTGCAAGCGACCGGCTGGTTTGACAGAGCTGCAAGTTTGTGTGCGAAGACCAATGAAACTCTCCGAGAGTACATTCAGAGGTGGATTACTTTGCACCATCTTGTGGAAAATGTGTCCGACCATCGAGCGGTTTCGCCTTCAAAGATGGCGCCAAAACAGAGAATTGAGTTTGAAGTTCGGTCGAACCGCGACATGACCCTGAGTCGAATGATGGAGATTGCCACCAAACGCCAACGGCGAGGAAGAGGACCGACTCGAGCGGCAAATACAAGCCAAGTCGACGGAGAAGGGAAATTCCAATCGAGCGAAGCGGAAGCCGAGCCAGCAGCTCTCGGAGAGGCCCCGCCGTGACTCGTGGGAAGTTCAAGGGAAGCGAAAGGATCCTGAATCCTAAGAAAGTAAAAGATAAAGAAGGCAATGACGTGATGGATATGCCATGCCATATTCACACGAAGAAAGATGAAGAGGGCAACATCATTTACCCAAAGCACACCACTGCCAAAGTCGACTCGATCCAAAGGCCAGGAAAACAGTCTAAGGACAAGGAGAAGGAGCCGACAAGGCGGAGACAAAGAGGACAGTGAGGAAGAATATCCGCATGTCAACTCCACTCGATGATCTTCGCGGATGTGGAAAGCAAAAGTCGATCGAAAGTCATTAACCGTGAGGTGAACATGGTTGCCCAGTAAAGCCAAGTTATGTGAAGTGGTCCCAAACACCCATCACATTCGACCAATCGATCACCCGACTCACATTGCCACCCCTGGGCGGCAAGCGTTGGGGGTCGATCCAATTGTCGAAGGCACTCGACTGACGAAAGTGCTGATGGATGGTGGTAGTGGGCTGAATTTGTTATATGCGGATACATTGAAAGGGATGGGCATTCCGATGTCCCGAGTGAGCACCAGCAATATGAGTTTCCACGAGTCATACCAGGAAGAAGGCCAACTCACTCGACCAAATAGCCACGGGCGTGGTTTTTGGTGATTCCAAGCACTTTCGCAAGGAAAAGTCGACCTTTGAGGTTGTGGATTTTCGAGTGCATACCACGCCATTTTGGGGAGGCCACCCTACGCACGATTCATGGCTCGACCATGTTACGTGTACCTCAAACTGAAAATGCCAGCCCCAAGGGAGTGATCACCGCCACCGCGATCGGAAGAAGGCGTAAGAGTGCTTTGAAGGGCTCAAGATTGCCGACTCCCAAGTGACAATGGTCGAATTCGACGAATACAAGCAAAACGCAGATCCGAGTGATTTGTTACGATCCAAGAAGCCAACCATAGTGTTCAGATTTCAGTCGTCGGTGAGACGGCCACCCATATTCACCCGACCGATCCCAATGCAGCCCGACCCACATCTCCACGACACTTGACCCGAAATAGGAAGAAGCGCCATCCGGTTCCTCCGTGAGAATCGGGACATTCTCGCATGGAAGCCACCGACATGCCGTGTTCCTGGGGATGGCCGAGCATCGCCTCGAGTCGACAAGTCGGCAAAACCAGTCAAAGAGCATCTTGGCGGTCCGCCGTCGTAAGAGAAAAGCTATTGGTGAAGAAGTGGCTCATTGTTGGCGGCAGGATTCATCCGAGATATATCACTCCGAGTGGCTTGCTAATGTCGCCATGGTTCCCAAGAAGGACAACTCGCCCGCATGTGCATTGATTTTAAGCACATCAATCGGGCCTGCCGAAGGATCATTTTCTCTCCCCGCATAGATCAAATTGTTGACTCGACCGCAGGATGTGAGAGATTGTCTTTTCTAGATGCATATTCCGGGTATCATCGGATCCGTCAGATGGGCCCGATGAACTAAAAAGCTTTCATCACTCCATTCGGTGCTTCGCTATATCACCATGCCATTCGCCTCAAGAATGCGGAGCCACATTTATGCGAATGATTGAAGTGTCTTCTCACTCAAATCACCGGAATGTGGAAGCATATATGGATGATATCGCGTTAAGTCGCGAAAAGGTTCCGACCTGCTTGCGACCTCGCCAAACATTTGCCAACCTCGGAAGGTATGATATCAAGCTCAATCCGTCAAAGTGCACGCTCGAGTTCCCGTGGAAAATTACCGGTTTTCTTGTTTCGAACGAGGATCGATGCTAACCCTGAAAAGATCGGCACTATTCTCCGAATGAAACGCATACGGCGAGTGCACGACGCCCGAAGCTTATCGGATGCTTGGCGCTTTAAGTCGATTCATCTCACGACTCGGTGAAAAGGAATTGCCTCTTTACCGATCGATGAAGAAGGTGACAAGTTCGAGTGGACTCGAAAGTCGATGCAGCGTTTGTCGAGCTAAAAGCTCTACTTCCACCCAGCCGCTTGCTGCTCCAATCAGCAAAGAGCCTCTGTTGCTTTATATTGCAGCCATCGGACAAGTTGTCGATCTTGGCTTACGGTCGAGGGGAAGAGGAAGGAAAGGCCTTCAAAGTTCAGCGCCGGTGTATTATTTGTCCAAGTCTTGACTCCATCCAAGCAGAGATATCCTCATTATCGAAGCTTGTGTATGGTATATACATGACCACGAAGAAGGTTGCTCATTATTTCTCCGATCATTCTATCACGATCGTCGACGCCCTTTATCGAGATCCCGCACAACAGAGACGCAACCGGTCGAGTGGCGAAATGGGCGATTGAACTTCTTCCCTTGATATCAAATTCGAGGCAAAGAAAGCCATTAAGTCCTGTGCTATAGCGGATTTCCTTGCCGAGTGGATTGAACAACAACAACCGATCAAGTTCACTCGAGCATTGGACCATGTTCTTTGACGGCTTCAAGATGCTGAATGGTTCGTGTTTGGGTTGTTCTGGTTTCCCCAGAGGAGATAAGCTTAGGTATGTGCTCCAGATTCACTTTGATTCCTCCAACAATGAGGCAGAGTACAAGGCCCTCTTATATGGATTACGCATGGCCATCTCACTCGGCGTCCGTCACTTTGATGGTCTATGGCGACTCAGATCTAGTGGTCAATCAAGTGATGAAGGAGTGGGGCGTGAGAAGCCCAGCTATGATCGGATATTGCAATGCAGGAGGAAGCTGGAAAAGAAGTTCGAGGGTTGGAACTCCATCACATCCCCGATCGAAAAATCAAGCAGCAGATGATCTGGCGAAGATAGGCTCCAAAAGAGAAGCCATTCCGAGTGGTGTGTTTTTGGAGCATATACGCACTCCATCAGTTAAAGAAGATCCCTTCACAGAGGAAGCTCTACAGCCCAAGAGTGCCACAGACCCGACTGAGGTTGAGGTCCCAGTAGTGGTCGACTTGGTCATGGAAGTTTTAGTGGTCACTCCCGATTGGACAATTCCATACATCGCATATATTCTGAGAAAGGAACTCCCAAAGGATGAGGAAGAGGCTCGGCAGATCGTCCGTCAATCCAAAGCCTTTACCGTTATCAAAGGGCAGCTGTATAGAGAAAGTCCGACGGGAGTCGGACAAAAATGCATAACGCCAGAAGAAGGTCGAGTCATACTCAATGACATCCACTCAGGGACCTGTGGTCACCATGCGTCCTCTCGACCATTGTAGCCAAAGCATACCGAGCCGGATTTTACTGGCCAAGGGCAAATGAGATGGCGAAAGAAATAGTGGACAAGTGCGAAGGATGTCAGTTCTACTCCAATATGTCACACAAACCTGCATCAGCCCTGAAGACCATTCCACTCGTCTGGCCTTTCGCAGTATGGGGGTTGGACATGGTCGGTCCCTTGCGAACAGGTCGGAGCGGTTTCACGCATGTACTGGTAGTAGTCGACAAGTTCACCAAGTGGATTGAAGCTAAACCAATCAAAAGTCTTGACGCTGGTACTGCTGTTTCCTTCATCAGAGAGCTGACGTTCAGATATGGGGTCCCGCACAGCATTGTCACGGATAATGGATCGAATTTTGACTCGGAAGAATTCAAGGATTTCTGCAACGCCCAAGGCACACGAGTCGACTACGCTTCAGTCGCCCATCCACAGTCGAATGGACAGGCAGAACGAGCCAACGGATTAATCCTCAAGGGTCTGAAGCCCCGACTGATGCGAGATCTCAAGCATGGGGCTGGAGCTTGGGTTGACGAACTCCCTTCAGTGCTTTGGGGTTTGCGGACCACACCTAATCGGTCGACCGGAAGAACTCCCTTCTTCTTGGTCCATGGAGCAGAAGCAGTCCTACCGAGTGATCTCCTTCACAATGCTCCCCGAATTGAACTTTACAATGAAGCAGAAGCTGAGCAAGCGCGTCAAGATGCAATCGACCTCCTAGAAGAGGAAAGGGAGATGGCTCGATCCGCCGACCATCTACCAAAGAAGACTTGCGTCGCCTTTACGCCAGAAATGTGAGAGGTCGAGCCTTCCAGGAAGGGGATCTGGTCCTTAGAGTGGATCAGCAGAAACAACATAAGCTCGCTCCCTCCTGGGAAGGGCCCTTCATCGTCACAAAGGTTCTCCACAACGGGGCATACCGTCTCTACAACGTCGAACACAATACCGAAGAGCCCCGAGCTTGGAATGCGGATCTGCTCCGCCCGTTTTACACTTAAAGTATTTTCACTTGGATGAGTTGTAATAAAATACTTCTGTAGTTCATGGGCTTCGGAATAATAGTGTCGTAATTCCTTCATAGTTTTTGTCACTTTTTATTTTTGTCCAGTAAAATTTTCCCCGAGTGGGTGGCTTAGTCGCGAATCCGTTTCGCCTAAGTTTGTACAAATCCTACCGAGTGGTAAGCCAGACTTCCACTCGGAGGCTTAGCCGCGAATCCGTTTCGCCTAAGTAACCAAAAAATCCTACCGAGTGGTAAGCCAGACTTCCACTCGGAGGCTTAGCTGCAGTCCAGTACTCGCCTAAGTTTCAAAAAATCCTACCGAGTGGCAAGCCAGACGTTCACTCGGAGGCTTAGCTGCAGTCCAGTACTCGCCTAAGATATAAGAAATCCTACCGAGTGGCAAGCCAGACTTCCACTCGGGGGCTTAGCTGCAGCCCAGTGCTCGCCTAAGTTATTAAAAATCCTACCGAGTGGTAAGCCAGACTTCCACTCGGAGGCTTAGCTGCAGTCCAAGTACTCGCCTAAGTACAATGTACGCTCGCAAGGAGGACGAGGTGCAGGTCGACTGCGACCCTCTCCTCCGAGCTACACCATAAGTAACATGTGTGCCCGCAAGGAGGACGAGGTGCAGGTCGACTGCGACCCTCTCCTCCGAGCTACACCATAAGTATATGATGTGCGTTCGCAAGGAAGACGAGGTGCAGGTCGACTACGACCCTCTCCTCCGAGCTTCGCCACAAATACAACGGAAATCCTACCGAGTGAAGAGCAAACCTCTCACTCGGGGGCTTAGCTGCAGCCCAGTGCTCGCCTAAGATATAAGAAATCCTACCGAGTGAAGAGCAAACCTCTCACTCGGGGGCTTAGCTACAGCCCAGTGCTCGCCTAAGATATAAGAAATCCTACCGAGTGAAGAGCAAAACTCTCACTCGGGGGCTTAGCTGCAGCCCAGCGCTCGCCTAAGATATAAGAAATCCTACCGAGTGAAGAGCAAACCTCTCACTGGGGCTTAGCCGCAGCCAGTGCTCGCCTAAGATATAAGAAATCCTACCGAGTGAAGAGCAAACCTCTCACTCGGGGCTTAGCTGCAGCCCAGCCGCCTAAGATATAAGAAATCCTACCGAGTGAAGAGCAAAACTCTCACTCGGGGGCTTAGCTGCAGCCCAGCGCTCGCCTAAGATATAAGAAATCCTACCGAGTGAAGAGCAAACCTCTCACTCGGAGGCTTAGCTGCAGCTCAGCGCTCGCCTAAGATATAAGAAATCCTACCGAGTGAAGAGCAAACCTCTCACTCGGGGGCTTAGCTGCAACACAGTGCCTGCCTAAGGAATAAGTCGACTGCAGTGGGCATCTTGCTGTGAACCTGCAAAGGGCAATTCAAGCCAAAAGCAATCATACCTAAAGGAACCGAGAGTGCTCAGGCGTTAAGCCTGTTAAGGTTTTATCGGTTACAATTCCACTCGGCATACCGAGGCAAATTTAAAGACTCAAAGAAAGTTTTTTACCCCTCCTGGGGAGGGCTGGAAGGAGCAACGAACTCGTCGAGGTCAATCCCATCTGCGATCCGTGTAGCAGCAGCGATGAAAGTCTCCATGAAGGACCCAAGTCGTGTTTCTTGGTGTTGGCCACTCGAGAGCCGCCGGCTTATCTTCTCGTGCATCCTTGCAATGGACTCGCGCCGGATTACGTATGCGACATCTGCGCCACACCGAGCCGAAGACTTCTTCCATTCCTGCACTTTCGGTCGGGGACGGCGTTGGTCGAGCCATCAATGACTCGAGGTCATTTTGGAGTGTCGCCTCGGGCCGGGCGTCCGAGTCGATGCGGACGAAGAACCTTCAGCCTTGCGAGGTAATCCACGACAGCGCAACACGGGACTCCAAATGAAGACGCTCATGGCAACTTCATCATTCACGGAGAATTGACAGGTCAAGGTTCGTCTTCAATCGGGCTGGTTTCTTCTTCAAAGTTGCGGCGTAACTCGCAAAGACAAAACCCGAATCAAGAAAATAGTCGAATGGGAACATAACAATGGAAGAATTGGTCGAGTAAAAAAACTACCTTCGAGCATAAGGAACAATTTTTAGCAAGACCACCGTGAAGACTTCGTGTCATTCTTCTTCCCGTCAACTGGTTGATCTTCTCAGTTAGAGTGGTCTTGTCAGCTTTCAGTCGGTCAACATCCTTGGTGGCAATGGCCAGGGCAGCCTTCAGATTGGTGTTGTCCTGTTCGAGCTTGGCGACTAAGGCTAGCTTTTCGTCGGCAAGTTTGATCTTCTCAGACAGCTCAAGCTCCTTCTGTTGGGGAACGTTGCAGAAAATTAAAATTTTTCCTACGGTTTCACCAAGATCCATCTATGAGTTCATCTAAGCAATGAGTAACGAGAGAGAGTTTGCATCTACATACCACTTGTAGATCGCGCGTGCGGAAGCTTGCAAGGTGATGATGGAGTCGTACTCGAACGTGATTCAGATCACCGATGCCAAGTGCCGAACGGACAGCACCTCCGCTGCTCAACACACGTGCGGGACGAGCGACGTCTCCTCCTTCTTGATCCAGCAAGGGAAGGAGAGGTTGAGGAAGACAGCTCCACCGGCGGCAAAGACGACGCGTGGTGATGGTGGAGAAGCAAGATCTCGGCTGTGGCTTCGCCGAGCTCTACGGAGGAGGAGATGTGTTGGGAGGGAGGGCTGCGCCTTGGGAGTTGGTACAGCAGCCCCCCCCCCCCCTTTATATAGGCACCACAGGGGTGGCCGTCCCTGAGATCCAATCTCCGGGGGCGGCCAAGGGGTGGAGTGCCCCAAGCCAAAGGGCGCCCACCCCTAGGGTTTCAACCCTAGGCAGGGGTGGGCCTAGGGGCGCACCAGCCCCCGTGGGCTGGTTCCTTCCCTTTGGCCCATGGGGCCCTCCGGATAGGTGGCCCCACCGGTGGACCCCGGACCCTTCCGGTGGTCCCAGATTTTACCTAAACCCCAAACTTTCCCGATGGCCGAAACACCACTTCCTATATATTATTCTTTACCTCCGGACCCTTCCGGAACTCCTCGTGACGTCCGGGATCTCATCCGGGACTCCAAACAACATTCGGTGGTCACATACTTGACTTCCTACTAACCCTAGCGCCACCGAACCTTAAGTGTGTAGACCCTACGGGTTCGGAGACACGCAGACATGACCGAGACAACTCTCGGCAATAACCAACAGCGGGTCCGGATATCCATGTTGGCTCCCACATGCTCCTCGATGATTTCATCGGTTGAACCACGATGTCGAGGATTCGATCAAACCACAGATACAATTCCCTTTGTCAATCGGTGCGTTATTTGCCCGAGACTCGATCGTCGGTATCCCAATACCTTGTTCGCCTCGTTACGCAAGTCACTTTACTCGCATCAGTAATGCATGATCCGTGGCCAACACCTTGGTCACATCGAGCTCATTATGATGATGCATTACCGAGTGGGCCCAGATACCTCTCCGTCATACGGAGTGACAAATCCCAGCCTCGATCCGTGTCAACCCAATGATACTTTCGGAGATACCTGTAATGCACCTTTATAGTCACCCGATTACGCCAGGACGCTTGATACACCAAAGGCACTCCTACGGTAACCGGAGTTACACGATCTCATGGTCGAAGGAATAGATACTTGACATTGGCAAAGCTTCTAGCAAACGAACTATACGATCTTTTATGCTATGCTTATGATTGGGTCTTGTCCATCACATCATTCTCCTAATGATGTGATCCCGTTATCAACGACATCCAATGTCCATAGTCGAAACCATGACTATCTATTGATCACAACGAGCTAGTCAACTAGAGGCTCACTAGGGACTTATTGGGTCTAAGTGTTCACACGTGTATTACGATTTCCGAATAATACATTTATAGCATGAACAAAAGACAATTATCATGAACATTGAAATATAATAATCCTTTTATTATTGCCTCTAGGGCATATTTCCAACACCTTCTTCCTCTGGGCCTCCTTCACCTTGCCTGTAAATTACAGCAAAGTCCCTGGGGTCGACTGGAACTCTTCACCTGTCGAATCGACGTCGTCTTCTTGCCGCCGAGGAGCGCATTTACCTTCCCTCGGAGGAAACGGTACCGACGCCTATCATCCCGGTCGAATCGGTCTCCGTCTTCGCTCGCCGGTTGTCGCGCTTCTCGCCCGGGAGGCGATCTGGGGGTCAGAGCGATCGATGAAGATTCGCAGCGACGGATCGATGTGAATCTGTTGCGAATCGCGACACGATCGAGTTCTGGTCTCCTGCTGCTCGGAGTAAATCTACGATCTGCTGCAAGCCTCTCCCGCTTCCGACCGACGGCTGGATGGACTCGCTATACGAGTTGCAGTACCTAAATTCTGAATTGGCGTGCGGTATACGAATCGATGGGAAGAGTCGACGTCGGCCGCTTCGGGACTCGTTACGCGCGCTCATCGAGTGCTCGCTGAAGATTCTCCAAGCGAAGCGATTCAGCCACGCTAATGGCGTGCTTCCTCCAAGCGCGAGCCTCGGGGTTTCTCCGGCGATGGGAGTATGCAGGGCATCCATGTTCTGCGGGCGGCTCTTCTCTCTGCAGAGTCGAGTGTCTCGGCTGGTACTCTTCGTGTTCTTGCACGGGTCACCTCCCCGCAGCTCCACCGCCATGGGCGGCCGGAGGATCGCGAGGGCCGTCGACCATGAGGATCTCCGCCGCTGGATCACTGCTATCGCATTCGGATGCAGTCTCTACGGAGCCAGTCGACAGATCGAATAGGCCGTAGAGGGACTCGTCGGGCTCAATTGCCGCGACCTGGGCGATGGCTGTCTGGCGAGCCACCGCGTGCTTCACCCACCGCTGGAGTCTCGACCGACCAGAGCGCTTGCGCTGGCCGGAGACCGGGCGGGCGACCGATAAAGGGGTCGACCGATACGGGGTCGATGGTTGCCGCAGCAGAACGCCGCGGACACATGCGCGAAAAGTCGCCGCCCATGGACGGGAGCGCCTCGATGTCGAGTGGAGCCTCCACGGAGCCACGCGGAGTCGCCGGCGACAAAGGTGAGAGCGCCGAGACGGATCTCGCGCCTCAACCAAAACTCCAGCGGTCATCATGATGAAAGTACTCGAAGTACCGCAACTTCTCCACAAATCGTTAGAACACCGCCCCAAGGTGGCGCCAACCGTCGTGGTTCTAAGTCCGACAAGAGAGTGGGGGTAGGTAAGGAGAGGCAAGGTCCTAACTATGGAGAGGTTGTGAACACAAGCGATGTACGAGTTCAGCCCTTCTGAGGAAGTAAAGCCCTACGCCTCGAGCCCCGAGGCGGTCGAGTGGATTCTCAGTGTAAGTATTACAGGAGTCCGAACCCCTCTGCCTGTGGAGGGGGGTGGCTTATATAGAGTGCGCCAGGACCCCAGCCAGCCCACATAATGGAGAGGTTAAAGTACATTAAGCTTGGGCGTTCTTCGTAACGCCTCATAAAGAGCCTTAACTATCATTAAGTCTATTCAATTACAAGCCGTTGCGTTGCTGAGTGTCTTCTGACCTTCTGGTGGTCGAGTGAGTCTTCATGGTCGAGTGAGTCTTCCATGGTCGAGTCCTTCTAGTCAGTCGAGTGAGTTCCTAGTTGGTCGACTGGAAGATGATCTCTTCTAGGAGTACCCTTGGGTAGGACGTTTAGGTCAGGCCTGAAGATCGTCCTGCTCCATCATGATCTCTGCTTGGCGTATTGCCTCCTTAGCAGCACTAGCTTGATCCTCCCGGACGTGGTGCGTGGCGAAGAGCGAAGGCTGCCCAAAGACTCGGCGACGTGGGTCGAGCACTCGTCAACGGCACCGCTGGGACACGGTATGTCGGTCTTGGCCTCCCTCCCGTCGCATAGCAGTCTCGGGCGCCGTCACATCTTGGGTCGCTTTGCGATGGCGCCTTCCCGCTTCTCCTGTGCCTCAATGGTTCCTCATCCTCATCATCGCCATCGGAAGGGTGATAATGTCATTGGTTGGAGCTTGAAAAAGAGTCAAAGTTAGAAACTATGAGACAATCGACTAAGAACAGAGTTAAGGATACAAGATGCAGGATTTGAGGTCGACGCATCCTCCATCTCATGGTCTTCGGCCTTGCCTCGAAGTTTCGAAGTCGCAAAGATGAAGCTCCAAAGAATCACCAACCGATTCAAGTATCAACCGAGACAAAACTTGTATAGAACAGAAGACTTAAGTGATATGTTTACCCTGAGATGGTGGGGATGAACACCTTCATTTTTGGCAGAGGCTTGGTTGACTTCGACGGAGCTACCTTCGACTGCTTCGGCGCCTTCTCAGTCGGCACCGGAGAAGCGGTCCAAGGGCGTTTGGTCGACTGCGAGGCAGTCGCAACCCCCTTTCCGCGTTCAGTCGCAGGATCATGAACGAGTTTCAACCGCCTTTCCGAGCGCGGTGGAGCAACCTCCTCTTCCTCCTCCTCTACTGCTTCGTCATCATCATCATCGCCGTCATCGTCGTCGTCATCTTCAGCAGCGTCTGAGTCCCACTCATCCTGGCTCTCGCCTCCGCTGGCTTCTCCCTCCTCAGTCGGGGCCTGAGCTCCATTGGGCATGGAATACAGTTCGGTAAGGGCCTGGAAACGTCAAGACAGAACTCAGTCTACCAAATTACAGAAACACATTCGACAGACATACAATGGCAAGCAGAGCAAATGTACCTTGTCAGGAACGTTATTATGGTCAAGTGGAGAAATCCTCCGGGATCCGCGAGGGTTGTCCTTGTTCGCAGTGATCGCGGCCATCCATCTTTCCACTACGGCGCTGCCGACCGCCTCCGGTGGACACGAAGTCTCGTCTTCGGTTCCTGATCAGCCACATGCAAGGCTTCGAATCAAGAGGCTGGATTCGCCTCAAAGAAAAACCTCCAAGAGATCCATGCCGCCACACCGTCCCGAACCAGCGTATTACGCGATCCATCAAGATCTTCACATCAGCTCTCTCCTCTGGAATCACCTTCGAGGAAGAGGGTCTGTTCACTCGACTCATGGTGAATGGAGGAAGACCACTGATCGCCTTGGCGTCGACTCATTCTCGCGAGAGAACCGGTCATTGCCGACCCTGACCGACTTCGGGAAAAGACATAGCTGGAAGGTGCTCTTGTTCCTCACTTGGATTCCTAGGCCCCGCACATCCGAACTACTTGGGTCTTCTCATCCCGGGACTTGCTTTCTTCTGATCCGAGAGCGACATGTGAAGATATGCTTGAACAAACCCAGTCAAAGGCGGTCGATGGACCGGAAGTTTCGCACATAGACACAAATGCAGACAAGATACGCGATGGAGTTTGAGTAAAATGGTGGAGCTGGGCTCCAAAGAAATTCAGAAAACCACGAAAGAAAACACTCGGCGGCGCGAAAATCCTCGGTCAACATGGGTGGCCAGAGCACACACTCACCCTCCTCCTACCGAGGCTGCCACTCTTGGCGGGAAGCCTCGCGGCGCCGTGGGGATCAGCCCGTCGTTGGCCATATCAAGGAGATCCTTCTCCTCGATAGTCGATCGATCCAATCTCCTTGGACCCAGCCTTGACAGCGGGATCTCGACGAAGAACCGCTGCGGTGGTGGATCTCGCTTCCTTCTCGGCCGACGCCTTCTCTCCGCCGACGCTTTCTTCAAGCGCTCGGACCTGTCTTCTCTTTGCCCATGGCGCGGGCGGAGTCGCGAGAGAAGTAGCGCGGCGCAGCGGCGATTGCGGTGGGCGAGACGAAGAGAGCGGAGGAGGAAGAACGGGTATCAGTGCGTAAACCCTCGCGAGTCGCATTTATAACATCCTTCCGAGTGGATGACAGTGGACCCGAGCAATCCAATCATATCCCAAATAGTTGCCTTTGCACGATACGTGGCGGAAAAAGCGGCACGGAGATCGAGGCGCCCATGTCATGTCCCATCCGAGCACCATGGTCTGTTTCGCTTCGCGCTTCCCCAAATTTCGATCCCGCGAGATCCGCGAGAGACGATCGGTCCGCAAGTCGCGAGATTTCGCGATCCGTCGCTCGAATAGCGAAGTATAAAAGGTCACTCGACAAAAGAACAAGAATGGATCGAGTCGATCAAGAAAAGTTGCTCGTTATCAACAAAGAAGATCTTGATCCAAGACAACGATAGCCGGTATGCAAAAGACAATCGGAAACAACGTCAACTCCTCCTCACTCAAGCCTCAATCCATTCGGGGCTAATGATGGATTCATGTACCTAGGTAGGGTCATAGGTTCGACCTAAACGCCCTACCCAAGGGTACTCCTAGAAGAGATCATCTTCCAAATGACCAACTAGGAACTCACTCGACTGACTAGAAGGACTCGACCATGGAAGACTCACTCGACCATGAAGACTCACTCGACCACCAGAAGGTCAGAAGACACTCAGCAATGCAACGGCTTGTAATTGAATAGACTTAATGATAGTTAAGGCTCTTTATGAGGGGCGTTACCAGTAAACCGCAGTTGATATCTTCAAAACTAGACCCCATGTTGATATCTTTCGACAATTTTTTATTTTTTTTTGCCAAAAGTTGGCACGATGTTTACACTGCAGTTGCCATAGGGCTTAAACTAAAGTTGCCATGTGGCAATTTTAGTTTGTAAATCATGGCAATTTTAGTATTTTGATGATGGCAACTCCAGTACTTTGACCATGAAAATTATTTTTTGTATGAACCATGGCAATTACGTGCATGTATCATGGCAATTTTAGTTTATGGTTCATGGCAAGTCTAGTTTCTTAATTCCCCATTTTATAAATGTCAAAATTTACTTTTAAATGTAGAAGAAAATGATTCATGGCAAGTCTAGTTTCTTAATTCCCCGTTTTATAAATGTCAAAATTTACTTTTAAATGTAGAAGAAAATAGCTGAAACATATCATGACAATTTCAATGTAAACATCATGGTAATTCATATGCAATAGATATGGCAACTTTTAATCCAATTTTTTTTTCATCAAAACATATCAACATGGGATCTAGTTTCGAAGATCTCATCGCGACGGATTTAATGGTGAAAACGGATTTTCAATCGGATTTTTCGTTTAAGAGATAAAACATTTTAAAAACTGAAAATTCAAAAAGATTCCTGCATGCATGCATGCGATGACGTGGCAATCTGTTTACATTACAGACATGTGGTGCGTCTCCCTTCCTGCCACACGTGTGGCAGTTAGCGCGACCCAATTAATTTGGTCAACTTGTTGCTTTCCTTCCTTTCTTTCGTTTCATTTTGTTATATAAACCGCAGTTTCTTTCCTTGTTTCATCATGCCTTTAATTTGTAGCAGTATAGTAGTACCACGTACGTACCCCTATATCCTTTGTCTCGCCAGATCAAGGGGGATGAACCTACCTACGCCCACCATGCAAAAAAAAAAAAGAACCTACCTACGCCCCATTGTCCTACAACAACATTAGTTTCTCCACACATTAAGGTAGTACGCATGCCTATGGATTCCTGTGTGCTTTTGTGCTCTTCATCAGCATCGCGCAGTAGGGGAGAGACCACCAAACTGAAGTGCCAGCCGCCGGACAGCACAGGTAGTACTAGTACGTCCCACTGGTGTGTGCACCAGAAATATCTACTGGCCCAACGATATCTATCCCGAGGCTCAGCCATGGCCGCTCGATCGCAGCGGCGCGGGCGACCACACCGTGCCCACCGCCCCCACAGCGACAGCGACGGCATTTTAT
The DNA here is from genome assembly GCA_021437245.1 of Aegilops speltoides. Taxonomy (NCBI): domain Eukaryota; kingdom Viridiplantae; phylum Streptophyta; class Magnoliopsida; order Poales; family Poaceae; genus Aegilops; species Aegilops speltoides. The sequence goes on from CM038141.1 coordinate 448,403,899, forward strand.
AGTGGCATGATTGCAGCACGTGCCCGGCGTTTCATTCGGTGAGCAGTGTCTCGATGGGCACGTTTCGGGCCGGGACAAAGCGACGCCCATGCCGGCGCATGACCCACGCTAGCTATGTGTGTAGGTGCCCACACGGCGGCGTTCACCGGGGACGACGCGGTGAGGTCGTTCGGGCCGCCGCTGGTGACTCGTCGACGGCGGAGAAAGGGAGACGTACGGGGACTTCCGCGGGTTTCTGCTCCGGGCTTGACCCCAAGCAACCCTTCTTCTTTTTCTTCTTGTTCCTCCTCTGATGTTGTTGATGAATCCATGTCTGTCGATACAGAGGATCCTACGCTACGTTGCTCTCAATGAGGACGGGTCACCTTCACGCGGTCGCTGCTGGTTAAGCACTCGAATCAAATTTATTTGTCCGACGCCGACGTGCGGACGGGACGAGCGGGCCGCTCGCTCTCACGCGGCAGTATCGTAGCCGGTGCTCGATCGTGCCTTTCTCGCGATGGCACCTCTCCTCGTCAGATGCCTCTTAGGCCTTGTACAATGGGAGGTCTTTCGGAGGAGGTCTTAGAAATAAACTGTGCTTTTTTAAGACGGTCTTATTTAGATGCGATAGACGCTTAACTGCCGTCTCTCGTGAAAAAAAGACCTGCCGCTTCGTAAAAATCTAGTTTATTCTTATAAGCATCTCTCTAAGCACCTCCCATTGTACAAGGCCTTACTGTACTACTCACTCTGGGCCTCTGGGCACTAGCAGAAATTACTCCGGCAGTTGCTTCCCAGCGGACGTCGCCATTTGCAGCGGCTGCTTTCCATTTCGGGGCACGCGAGACACGGGCTCCAGCTCCACGCATGCATGATGCATGGCTGTCCTGTCCTCTTCTTCCCGGGTTTACTGCTCTCCGCGAATACTGTGGTGATCTGTTCATCGCGTTGGTCATGATCGATCGACGCGTTACGTGACTAAACTCGAGCCAGCATAACCTTGCACCGTACGCCACATACTCAGACGCATGATTGTTTCTCCGGCTACGATCTGCACCACACCGGCATGCAGATGTCGGCCGGTTCGTAGACTCGATCATCTGCGTCACGGAATCACACTCGAGCGCTGGTATTGATTTCGCGGGCGCTGCATGTGGTACGGGGGACGCCCACACCGATCATTCAGCACGAATAATTGAACAGGCACATCGGTCCGCCGTGCGGTCAAAGAGTAGTTAGCTAGGTGGCCGGTTGTACGAGCCGTACGTGTGATGCCAAATGATTGGTGCAGTGAGAGTGAAGCATGCAGTGCATAAACCTCCCACGTCCGGTACCAAATCTGCAGCATACACATGTACGGTGGTTTCAATCGAAATGAGTTTGAGTCAAGTCCTGGGTGACAGACGCGTACCCGTGCGCGTCCGTATGTGGATGGCGACGGTATTCATTTATTTCATTTGCACACAACGTTCATCACGACAATGTAACAGATTGGTGCGCGTGTCCAGCTTGTTTTGTTGGTCAGGGCAAGATGCGTGAGAGCTACTCCCTCTGCCAAAATATAAGAACGTTTTTAGCACTGCACTAGTGTCAAAAACGTTCTTATATTATGGGACGGATTATATTATGGGACGGAGGGAGTATATGCGTACGACTAATAATAAGAAGACTCATGAACATGAGACCTCTGAATTTGTCACGACTCTGGCCTCTGTTTTGGCTAACAATGGCCATGGAATATCCCCGTGGACTAGCACTAGTACATCCATCCGTTTCAACAGAATATGCGGTAAGTTTGATGATCGCGGCCTTGGACTGCATATGAGCCAATCACTCGTTCCAATGCGTGTGTCACGTTCCAGTGGCCTTTTCAGACCGAGTGATTGTTTAAGTCATTTGGCATTGTTTGATCATGGTTATTATTAGCAGGGCGACTTTGCTGGTAGTTGCATGGAACTGGTTAATCAAATTGGCTTGGAGCTGCAGGAGTCGGTGGGGCACTTTGCCCAAATATAGGATGGCTTCGGTTACCATTAGCTTGCATGTTTGCTGCTTACTTAAGCAATGTACTTGCGTGAATTGAATAGCACGCGTGACCGACATTTCTTCCATCATCGTTCATGAGATGATGGATCGATCGATGACGACGCGTGGTCAGAAAAATGGGTTGGGACTTGGGACGATGACTTATGAACTAGCATTTCGAATGTCCCAATTAATTGGTCTAATTTCTCCTCTGAGTAAAAAAACAGAAAAACTTTGCTTGGACATCAAAGACTGACCTGGTTTTTCAAATGTAAAGTTTCCACTTGTCGGCTGCATAACATTTATAGCATGATTGTTCTTTCGTTGCAAGAGGTACCTCTAGTCGAAAAAAAAAGTGTGAAGATGGACACATGAGCGCCATGTTTCAGGGTTCACGAACGGGAACACATTCGACAAGTTAGTATCATAGATCCATTAAATTCTATGAACTAGCCTTTCGAGTATCCTGATTAATAGGTCTAATTTCTCCTCAAAGTAAAAGAAAAAAAAAACTTGGCTTGGACATCACAGATTGACCTGGTTTTCAAATGTATAGTTTCCACTTCTAAGCTGCATAACATTTATAGCATGATTGTTCTTTCGTTGCGGTACCTCTAATTGAAAAAAACTGTGAAGATGGACACATGAGCGCCATGTTTCAGGGTTCACGAATAGGAACATATTCGGCAAGTTGGTATCATACATTCATTAAATTCTATGACACCTAATTAAAATTGTTTAGTTGACATGCATGATACTATTTATGACACTCCCATTACGAACAACCTACTAGGGAGCAGCCAAGCCCATCCATTTAAACACCACTCCCTCCTATCATATTAATTGTCGATAATTTGGATTAGACGGAGTACTTTGGTTGAGCGATGTTTTGAGGTGCTCGTTTGGTTGATTCAAAGATCGTATGGTTTTGGGACTACATTTGTTTTAACGCTAGACCAGTGTTTCCAGTCAGACCGCTGCTTTCTTTACAAACTAGGGCCATTTCATCATTTTCTATAAAAGAATATCCGATTAGGAAATAGCCTAAGGGTGGAACATTATTGATAGTGATTGTCGTGGAGGAAATAGCCTAAGGGTGGAACATTATTAATAGTGATTGTCGTGGATACAATCCCGACAATGAGTTTAAGGGTATGAATGTTGCGGAATAGGTACCGATGTGCAGAAGGGTGTACACAGAAGAATGTATACATGTTCAGAACCTCGGCGTTGGAGGTAACACCGTACTGCTTGTTGGTGCTTTTGCTCACATGTGTATAGGATGATTACAGATTAATGTGAACCCTCAGCTCGGTGCCCCAGCCATGGCTTATATGGTGTGACATTCACTGGAGCCACAACGGTTGTCTGGTGTTTAAGCTAAGTACAATGTCCCATTCATTGCCGTCTGTTTCTAGTCATTACACAATGGTAATTGCTATAGTTAGAGCATGTACAACTATACCTAGCTAATCTGGGCTTCTAATCGTTCATGAACACGCCGGGATCATCCACGCATAGTGGCTGACCACCCCTCAAATGCCTGCATCCCACAACCGGATACCTCATTAGCAAATCCTTAACTCCATATGATCAAATGCAACATAAACTAACTCACATAATACATCTCGATCCCATACATAGTGTCGGGCTACTTCATCATGCATGCCATTGGACTACCGAAAGTTGGCCGACTCGTAGCCCGATGCCAAGGATACGACACACAATCAAAGGGGTTGCGCCACCATCCTGGAGTTGCGGTGCCAGTCGGTGGTCACCGTGTCCGGCAAGGCCACGGTCACACACCTCGAACCGCCGGCACTGATGGATCCAAGCACTATTTGAGCGTATGGATTCCTGTCGGATCGAGGTCGACCACGTTCGGGCGCACTCCTCCGGGGAGCAGCAGAGAGCCATGTGCATGGCTATCTCCACCTCGTCCCACATGGGATGAGGTCCTAGTCGGCAGATTGGGAGATCTCGGAGTTGCATGCGCTTCCCACCATGCCGGAGATTGCCGAAATGAAGCTTGGGGCGGAGTGGAGTGGCTAGGGTTTCGTCTAGGGTACCAGTAGGGACAAATATTTGTGGGGTCAGAGTGGGCCAGCGTTGGTCGGATCTGACGTGGCGGACGTGCCTAGGCGTGTCCGCGCCTCCCCAAATCCGTCCCGAATATGGGCTAGATATGAAGAGTGCCGACCATCCCAGACGTATAGGTCCGGTAAGAGGGGTGCAGCTGGATCGTGATTTTGTGACCGGTCACTGATCGTCCGTCAGAATGTATAGCCGACGTTTGAGGAATCCGGATATAGATGTCTCAATAGCTAGGTAGGGGTGACGCCTGGAGATGCATGCTAGTGTGTAGTCACCCTTACCTATTGATAGCAGGCATTTTCAGGAATCAAACGACTTTGCAGATTATGAGGCAATCGGATGGCCGACACGGATGGGCAGGTGCGTGCTCGTAAGCATCCTAGTGCCCGTACGCGCGCATGGGGGTGTCGCTAGGCATAGCTCTTTTCTAGTTGTCTCTCTTTTCTCAATTTAGTTTTGTCCTCTTTTCCTTTTGGCATTGTGCATACTTCTTTTTCTTTGACACTGTATTAACTTGAGTAGCAAGCATGCATGAACCACGCTGTTGGTAAATCTATTAACAATTACACGGTCGGTGTGGTCTCTATCGTCTAATGACACACATGCAGCAATATGGGCCCGCGCGTGCCGATGTTGTCACCAAATAAAACTAGCAGATTCGATGATCGATCACACGGCAACTCACCTGATCCCTTTGGACGATCTTTCCTGTATAGGTAACCTAATCTTATCTTATTTGGTGTTGACATGACATGGATAACCTAAACAATTCGTATATACGGGGACGGTGAAAAAGGAGATACATATCATATGCCGTTCCTGGGTCCTTCACTTGGCTACAAGTTGCAGCAGCGCATGCGCGAAATCGACTCGTTTGGACGTAGCGCTGACCAGCCACAGCTAGCCGGTCGCTGCCGCCTACCGCGTGCGGTCCAGGGCTAAAATAGATAGAAAAAAGTCCATGACGCGCTGGGCCAGGGAGCAGGAACACCCATGAGGCGCACGTAGTAGTTGGTTGTCTGATGCGCATGATGTGCCGCAGCTCGATGGAGACGACGATGATGAGTGAACAGCGTCGGCTTTCCGGGTTGGTTCAGCGGCACCAGGTCCAAGCAGGTGGGTAAAAAGGCAGAGAGGCTGCATGGGGCCGTCTTTCGCTCGGCGGCGAAAGAGAAAGATGACCGGAGTCAGCCGCAGTAGGACAGCTGCTTTTTCCCCGATTCAGGAAGCTTCCGTGCAGCCCGGCTCGCCGTACGTACGTGCCTACGGCGCAACCTGCATGCATGTATGCTGCGAAAGAGGATCAGCCAGGGTCACCAACCCGTCGCGGTAACCAGCACCACCACCGTGGTGGTACGTGCGGCCGCGGCCCCTCCTTCCGGCCTCCCTGCCGCATACGGCAGCGCGTGTGGTGATCTATCCAGGGCGAACTCTTCATGGCAGGGATGCGCTCTCGTGGTACGCGCGCCGTACGTACTACGCGCCGAGTTACTGCCGATCGGTCACCGTGCGCGCGACGGTAACCGAGCAGAGCGGGCGCGCGGCTATGGCGATTTTGGCGATGCGGTGCGTGGATACTTGCACTAGTAGGAGTCCTTAGATCTGCTCCACGGACCGCGCGCAGGAACGGACAGAGGGCCTGTCGTGCAGATCTAATTCGCTTTGTTAATCTCAGAGAATCAGAGCAGACTCGCGGCTTCCTCTTATCTTAAAGAAACACGCACAGATGCAATCAACGAGAATCACGAGATCCATCCACACGTATACTTTTCTTGTTTTTGCACGAGAGAAGGGATCCACGCGCGCAGGCGCACCGCTGTACTGGCTGGTCGCTGTCAACGATCGATCGATCTATTGTGCATGTGTGCACACAACACAAATGTCGGGTCGGGTCGGCCATTATTAATCAGGTCAACTTGCCTGCAGTTTTCCATTCTTTTCTAGACTAGACTAGACTAGACTGCAGTTTCTTTCATTATTTCGTCCTGCCTTCATTTCCCTTGACAAAGCACGTTAGTTGCTTGATTAAGCAACGTAGTTGCATGAATTGAATAGCACGAGTGACCGACATTTCTGTCACTATCGCTCAACTTTGTGCTTCCTTGTGTTTTTCTGTCTGTGTGTGTGGGGGCTGGGTGTAACATCCAAAGGGAAGAGGAGGTTGGGCTGTCAAAAACAATAGTAGATAATTTGCGGTTGTTCTATGTGTCCAACGAGTCAAAAACACATTATCTTATTCTTTTGACACTTCGTTTTGCATGTGCTCCCTTTCCCTTGACAAAGCATGCATGTGCGTGAACCACGTGCTTGATAAATTGATAATTACCGCGGATCGGGTCGGTTTGGTGTGGGTTCCATCGGCAGTGAAACGGGGTCAAGGAGCACACATAGGCACCGAGCTGGGCCCGCACGTGTGCTTATCTTGGTGACCTGATATGGCCTACGTTACATATCAACATATGTGGCAGATTCGAGCACCGATCACATGTCAACTCAGCTGATCTCTTTTGACGATCTTTCGTGTGGTGAAAAGCTAATCTTATTTGGTGTTGACATGCATGGATATAACCTAATTAATTTGTGTGTGCGCCGACGATGAAAAAGCAATGTATATGTGTACACACAGACCTTCATACACCTACTTCATATGGGTCTGTCTAGGACACATCTAAGCTGATGTCCACTTTGTTTGTTGTTTATTTTTGTTTTTTATTATTTTTTGTTCTTGTTATTGCATTATATTTTTGTGAGAATTTAGATGTGACATTCTTAAACAACATTTAGATTTGAATTAGACAAACTGTAAGGATATTATCACGTGCGTGAGGTCGATTTACTTGGATATACTAGTGCTGGGAGCTGACTACTGACCGCGTGGTCGCGAGGACTAAAATATACTCGGCTCGGAACACGCATGACGTGCACGTTTGTTGTCTTGATCTTGCGCATGCGCAACGGATGGCTCGACCGCACTGCTGGAATTTTGTCCATTTTGGGCCTAGCTCAATAACTATTTCAGAAATTCCTAATAAATCCTAGAGGCTCACGCAGTCTATTTGTGCAAGGCAAGAGGTGGAACTAAAGTTTAGTCCCACATTGCTAGTTTAGAGGGTGTTGGACCTCTTTATAAGGGAGGCTCCTTCCCCACTTGTATGAGCATGAGAACAAGAGGGACATCCATGCGCTCCTCCTCCGCCGCGCCGCGCCGCGCCGGGCCGGGCCGGGCCGGGAATGAGCCGAGCCGATGTCTAAATTTTTGCCACGCACTACGGGTATACGAAAGGTCACTCGGGAGAGGTCGCTCCTGTCAGCAAGATGCACCAGAATCTCTTCCTCCTCTCGCCACAAGTTCCCGAGCACTGCGATGCTGTTACGTTCTTCCTCATCCCGGCTTGCGGCGTGCACCGCAGGTTGGGACAGTAGGCCTCTGAAACCGCACTCTTTGAGTCCCAGACGGAGAAGGGTGTTAAGGTTTTGGGAGCGCTCTGCTGCGACTCATCGGCTGATTCATCACGGACGATCCGGTCGGCGACGACTACTTCCCGACGACGACTTCTTCCCGACGTCCATGACCTCCTCGACGACATGGCGGCGAGGACACCGACCCCAAGTCCAAAGGCTGCTGCTGGCTGCTGTCAGACGTGTTCTTCTCCTTTCGTTAGAAGTCCCGCTACGCTTCTTGGTTCTAGTTTCGCCCTACGTATGTTAGGTTCTATGTCGTATAAGCAACTTCATCTAGTGTCATTCTTGATGTGTTTAGCTCAAACTCATATATGCGATTTATGTTTACCTTCTCTCTTATGCATCTTGATCTACTGTCTGCTCTAGAGATGATCGGTTCTAGATTATATATGCAGATGTTATTTATCTTCTCTTTGTCAAACCACATGACTTGTTTTATCACTGCTATACTAGTCATGCTTTATCTAGTATTTCTGTTAATAAAATTATTCGGTAAATTGCTCATATTTCCAACAATCCAAAAACCTTATTATAGGCAATTTACTTCGAATGGTTTTGCTGCTTCTATGAGATACACGGCTCATATTTCCAACAAACTACTGACCGCGTGGTCGCGAGGACTAAAATATACTCGGCTCGGAACACGCATGACGTGCACGTTTGTTGTCTTGATCGTGCGCATGCGCAACGGATGGCTCGACCGCACCGCACGAGATAATGGCCTGATGATCAATGAATGAACCGCGGTCGCCTTCCGGCCGCGTTCAGCGGCTGCTGGCTAGCTAGCTGGGGCAGGAGGGATGCAGGAAGAGGCCACCCGCCACAGTGACCACGACCACCAGAACCCCCGGTCCAACCCCGGCCTTGACGTTTCCAGAAGCTTCGACGCACGCCGGCCGTACGCGCGCGTCAGGCGCGATCACCACATGCACATGCATGCGGCCCGATCACTTCCCAGCCGCAAGAAGCTGGCCAATTGATCCATCCAACTCAGCTCGCCAGGTCTGGACCGCGGTTGGCCGGCTGTACGTAGTACCGACATGCGCATGACGGGCTCTCGGCCTCTCGTACGAGGTGGTGGTCCGGCACGGCGCATGGCCACAGCCAACCTGCGCATGCATGCATGTCCTACCGGAGTCAGTCACCAACCTGCTATTTCCGGAAGCTTCGGACGGACCGTCGGTGCAGCCCTGGCCCCGGCCATAGATACGTTACATACGTACGAGGTGCCATGGATGGCAGAACTTCCGACATCCACACATTCATGTGGCCTCTCCCAGCCGCATGAGGCTGGCGATCCAACTCGCTACGGCGGTACGTGCATGCTCTTATTGTATTCATGGTGGTCTGGCACGTACGGCAGGGGCAACCGCCATATGCCCGCGGCCCCTCACTGACGCACGATCCAACTCGCATGCCATGTAGGGACACGCACGCGGAACACGCGAGCTCCATTTGCAAAAGTTCGGATAGCTTGCATAAGCACTGCTGATCGAGAGAGAGGTACGTAATAGCCGAGCAGAGCAGTGTAGTGTGGCAAAATTGCATGGCAGATTACTGGCTTGCATGAGTAGCGGACTGCCTGAATAGACGGAGAGCATATGTTTAGCTCTCTTTGTTCATCGTAGAGGATCGGAGCAGAATCGCAACTTTCCTCTTAAAGAAACGGGTAACGTTGCAAATCACTGTCAGCGAGCGCGGATCAACGAGATCCACGCGCATATGCTTTCTTTTTTCGCACAGTGCTGACCTATCACTGTCTACAACGAGCGAGCTATTGTGAGGTTTGTGTGCACACAACCGCCGGCCATTACTGGTTGAATTTGTCAACTTGCTTGTTGCTTTCTACGTGAACAACTAATTTCTTTCAGGCTTTCTTTGTACTAGCAGCTTTGATGGTTATGTGGCACCGGTATCTTTTTTGTCTCTCCAGATTCATACAAGGGATGAACGGCTTGTGTTCCTGTTGCCGTACGACTATAATGCCTCAACGGTATTGACAATCCTGTGGGATCTGCATCACTGGATCTGGCAGTGGAGGAGAGACCACCGAAACGAACGGTCTAGCAGGCGCTATGCCACTGGTGTAGTAGCTAGTACGCGCACGGGTGAAATATCGAGCCCGTGATCGAGAGACAGCATCCACTTGATAGCATGCATTGTAGCGTGCATGATTGCATTGCAGTGCGTATCATTCGTTGAGGAGAGCACTAGTGTCCTCGGATGGGCACGTTTCGGGCCGGGACAGGGAAGCCTCCATGCCGTGCTACACTCCACAGATTCGGCACATGACCCACGCCGGGCCCGACATTATTGGAGTTACACCGGGCCTTGGCGCCATGCATGCGCACCGATGGCGCAGGGGCAAGCAACTTGACGGCACAGTGGCGCTCTGGTGACTCATCGACGATGGAGAGAGAGGTGGACACAGCGCCCGCTGGGAAGGAATTCCGCGGGTTCCTGCTGCGCGCGGGCTCCACTCCAACTCTAAGCAAGCAGATGGTTGTTGCCGATGAGTCTATGTCTGTCTGTTGATACAACAGAAGATCCTGCGTTGCTCTCAATCAGGCCGGGTCATCTTTATGCAGTCGACGCTGCTGGTTGGGCACTCGGATCCAAATTATTTTTCCGACGGGGCGAGTGGCCATCGCCATTCCCATCTGCCGATTCCATTTCCGGGCACACGAGATGGACTCCGCAATGGCTGTGGGTGTCAGCCCATGCTCCATCGAAACGCACCTCCATATATACACTCCACACTCAAGTACGTACAAACCCTGTAGCTAGCGCATGATTGCATGCGCGGCTTCGATCTGGAGCAGCGCCCGCATGCATGCAGATGCCGGTCGGTACGTGGACTCAGGAATTTCGCATGCGGTACGGGGGCGACGTGTACATGCATCATCAGCACCGACTAATCGGGTGGATCGATCAGCATACAGTGTGGTCAAAGAGTCTACTATAGCTAGCTAGGTGGCCGGTCGTATGAGCCGTAGTGCCGCGCGTACGCGTCATGTCAAACGATCAGTGCAGTGCGGTGAGAAAGAAACGTGCGGTGGCCAGTGGTGAATAAACCGGCCACGTCCTGCAACAAGTCTGGAGCATACACACGTACGGTTGCGCAGTCGAGGCGAGCCTTGGGTGACCAGGACGTGTAGACGGCCGTGCCCGTCCATGGATTGCGACCTACGGCATTCACTAATTCCATTTGCACCCAACGTTCATCACGACAGTTTGATGGATGGGTGCGTGCGTACGATCGTCGCCACACATGCGCAACAGTTCTGCTCGTCACAGGCTCACAGCCAGAAGCACCGGCAGGGCATCTGAGCATCGATGCCTCCATCTTGTCTGCGTGTGTGTTTTGCGGGTGATGCCTCCATCTTGCTTGACTTTCAGTCTTCAGAAACTATTTCATGTAAGTTGTATTTTTCTACTACATTTAAAAAATGTTCAGGCGTTTGAATAATATCAGTGTTAATGAAATGTAAAAAGTTGCTAATGAAATGTAAAAAGTTGCTGATGCAATTTTAAAAAGTATTTATACAATTAGAAAAAAAAATACTTGTGACATAAATAGGTAGAAGGAAATTTTCAAAGGTTTTCCAACCACTAAATTGATCATCGCATTTTTTACAAACAGGTAAATATCATGTCCTAAAATGTAAAAAACAAATCTCGTAATTTCAGAAAAGAGTTTGTAAAATTCAAAGCATTGTTCATTACATTTAGAAAATGTTGACATGATTAAAAAAATACGTTCATGGTTTTCTTTTGAAATATGTTCATGGAAATGTAAAAAAAACTATTTGCATAATTGGAAAAAGGAAGTTCATGCCATTCGAATAATTGTTCATAACATTTACAAAATGTTCAGATATTTAAAAATACGTTCCTGAAATTCATAAAAATATTTATGGAATGAAAACATTGTCCACACAATTGTTTTAGTATTTTTTCTTTAATTTACAAAGTTTTCATAAACACTTAAGAAATGTTGAGACGTTCTAAAAAATGCTTGTGAAATTAAAAAAATTTCATTTCATATTTGAAAAAAACTTATATGCATTTCGCAAATGTTCAACAAGTATTTTGATAAAGTTCCATTCTGCATTTAAAAATGTTCAATGTGTCAAAAAATGTTCAACATATATGTGAAAAACATTCCGTGTGTAAAAAAAGTCAATATTTATCTGAACATAAAAAATAATAAAAATAAAGGCAAAATTGATGTAAAAAAATACCGAGAAAGAAAATCAATAACCAGTAACAAAATAGGAATTTAACCGGCGGGAACCTTCTATAAGCCACAAGAAAGGTTTCGAAAAACGGCAGTGCTAGTGCGGTCTTCTGCTTATTGGGTTGCGGCCGAGTAAGAAATCGCCAGAGGCGACCGCTTGTTTGGTATCCTAATTCTTCATAAAGTATATTGGATGCCCATTGATATTGTTCAAACCCATACAAGTATTTTTGTATGGGTTCCGACATTTTTAGTAGTTTCTATGATGCTTCTAGTCAAGGCCACCTATTCAAGACCTCCTCGCCGGTGTCTTGTCCGCCGCTAGGATCAACTGGCGCTCGCACGCTGCCTATTGTGGGACGGCCCACGAACGCATGTTGGTGGACAGCTCGGGTCGCTTCGTTTTACTTTTTTTTTCCGAGCTGTCGGTTGACTTGACCAGGTTGAACTAACTAGATGTGTTGACCTTTAGCATGACGTTGAACATTGACTTTTTAGAATAGTTCATGGTTCAAAAAAGTTCACAAAATTGAAAAGAGTTCGCGGTTCAAAATAGTTCATGGACTTGAAGGGAAGAAGTTTGCAAAATCTGAAAAAAGTTCGTGAATTTGAAAAGAAGTTCATGAATTATAAAAGAGTTCTCATGTTAAAAAAAGTTCTTCAATTTGATGGGGAAAGTTCACAAAACATTAATAAAGTTGAAGAATTTGAGAAAAAGTCCAAAAAGTCTGAAAAAATGTATGTGAATTTAGGAAAATCTCACAAATCTAAGAAAAACAGTGCAGGAATTTATGGAAAATTTCTTCGTGCATTTAAATATTTCAATAATTTAAGAACACTTTCCACGTAATTGGGGGAAAAGGAAAAAAAGAAGAAGAAAAAGAAAGCGGTCTAGAAAACCCAAAACCAAAAGAAAGAAAAAACCTAGTTGAAAGCTTCCAGGAGCTTTCTAAAGGCACATGCATGACGTGGTTGGTCGGCCTAATTCAGCCTAGTTCGGCCCTAGCGCTAAGCGGTTATCGGGTATTTCACATAGATCTTTGTTTGCTATATTTTTTGTGTGTTTTGGTTTATGTATGTTCTTTTCTTATTTACACTTTTTTAAAAAATGGGATTTTTTTAATTACATGAGTTTATTTTTAAAAATGGTTAACTTTTTCAAAATGTGTCATTTTTTTAAAACTGTATGAATTTGTTTTTCAAAATGCATGTTTGCTGAAATGGATGTTTTCTAAAGTGGATGAACTCATCACATTTTAAAACTGCACAAACACTCTTTCGACAATATGAACATTATGTATTTAAAAACATATTTATAGTGTATTTCTGTAAAATAATGGAAAAAAGAAGAGTGAAAATTGAAAATAAAATAGACTTAGAAAAAACCCAGGAAACTTAAGAAGAGAATAAAAATCAAAAAATGAAAAAGGAGAAAACCATTAAGACCCCAAAACTCAAAACACACACAAAAAAAAACACAAAAGAAAGATGTATTGTTGAAACCAAAGGAACACTCACTGGGAGACGCCCAACTAGCTTGGCCCACTAGGAGCACCTATTCAGTTGTTGGATGCAACAGGCTTCCCTCAAATATTTTTTTTATGCTACTAGCATCAAACACGATTTCCCCTTTAGGCTCCTAGATGCACAAGTCGAGATCTTGTAAAAAAAAAGAAGATGCACAAGTCGAGAAGTAAATACATTTCATAAAAAGGGCTTTAGAGAAGCGCTTTGCATGTTGAAGCGGTCAAGCGGAAAGTACTTGCAGTCCAGCTTCCCGGACATCCCACTATGCATTATTTAGCTAAAGTGCCTTGCGATAATCCACTTCTGAGTCCAGGCTCAACTGCACCCATGCTAAGGAAACAAATCAAAATAAATACTAGAAAAATTTAAAAAATTCCATTTTTTGCATGGTAGATAATTTGATTTGTGAGGTTCACTTCAATTTTCAAATCATTTGGACTTTTGAGAAGCTCTCGGCAAAAAAGACAAATTCAGGGTCGGTAATTTTTTTATTGTTCATGCATTGTTTGACCCGATTTGTCTTTTTTGCCGAGAGCTATCAAGATGTCCAAATGATCTAAAAATTGAAGCGGACCTCACGCAACAAATTTTCTACCATGTATTTTTTTTTGGAATATTTTGAATTTTTCTGAATTCTTTGTGATTTTTTTCGGACCAGATGTAGATAAGTCTGGGCACCAAAACGCTGCACTTCAACTTCCTTCACAATTTTCACTATTGCAAAAAGGCTCACAAGTGATGGTCCCTATAGCCCCATCAGCGACGAGGCGCCCCTCCTCGTCACTCGTAAGTGCATACCTGTGACGGAAGCCCCTATCCGCTCATCATCGATAACTATCATACAAATGATGTGCGCCCTAACTGCTCGTCACCGGTAATCATCACACCAATGATGTGTTCCCCTAGCCGCCCGTCACCCGTGTAATACTGGGGCATGCCATAATTTTCAATATAAATAATCAAGAACTAACATTTAAAATTCGACAACAGTTCAATTAATATCATATCCTAATCACCACACATACATCGGGTTATATATCCATGCAACATGAAACTCAATAATTGGACTAATGAATCAAATATGAAATATACATCTATAATCCATGCAAAGCGCTATATATAATCTAATTATATAGTAATAATTCATCACATAGCAAAATTAACTGCAATAATTAAATCATATGAATCATAATAACTTTTTTTCCGAATATATCATGATAATGTTAGGCAGCTCATATGATCATTGTATTGAAGAACAGAAAAAGAAAGAAAGATGCTATATAGCTACTGAAAACCCGTAGTGACAATGAACGATGTTGATGACGAAGGTGATGATTTCACGCCTCCAATAGAGTATTGGCTAACAACAGGTAGTTCAGATCTCCATCCATAGATACTGCTATATCGGGTATAAATCATGTCAAAATTTGCCTTTTCACCGTAAGTGCCTTTTCCAGCATGGTACTAGATAACAGATGCTTTTCTAAGGTGAAAAGGAACAACTTTTAAACTGGCCCTGCACATGAATGTTGATGTGAAAAACAAACATACACTTGTTAAATACTCAGATGCACATCAAGTCAATGGATCTAAGCAGTTTCTTGGATCCATCAATCTATACTTATATTAGATAATAATACAATGTACTCCCTCCTTTTTTTGTACTCCGCGTATAAGTTTTGGTCAAAGTCAAATTACACAAAGTTTGACCAAATTTATATTAAAAAATATTAACATCTACAATACTTAAACTATATAATATAAAAATACATTTCATGGTGCATCTGAAAATGTTGATTTCATATTGTGAATGTTGATATTTTTTAATATTAAGTTAGTCAAACTATGCAAACCAAAATTTATATGCAGACTAAAAAAAACGGAGGGAGTATCATGTGGACTCCAGCTTTTCACCTTTTCCAGAATCTCACGTTGCCGCCATCACCCCGATCGAGCTCCTGTGCTTCAGTTTATATATAAACCGCAAGCAGCCCATGTTCTTTCCATGGTGACAAGCCCATGCATGGTAGTGGGACGTTCACGCTAGGTAGTTGCTCAAGTAGGTAGGTAGGGAGGTTCGTTCTAGTTTCAAAATGCCTTGCCACTTGCAGGATCAACAGCTCACCTCTAACAAAAAAATAATAATTGGTGGGAGTATAGTTGTAATAATAAAATAAAAATCTTTGATTCGTTTGAGTGGCAAGCTCGGGACTCTGGATTGGCAAAGCGTTGCAGACCAAGCTGATCATCGCTCTGCATTCGAGTGTGGTCGATGGGCACTGGGCTCGGTGCTGCAGTAACCTATCACCGCATGTTAAAATTGTTTCATTGGTCAGGGATAAAACAGCAAGCGGAGGATTGAGTATGTAAGTAGCAGCTTCCTGCACGTCGCATTATGCAATATTTAGCCAAAGTGTCATATTTGTATGTAAGGAGGTAATCCTTCACAATTTTCACTGCTGCTGAAAGGGTCACAACTCACAAGTGATGGTTCCCATAGCCCTATAGTGACAGGGCGCCACCCCTCTCACTGGTAGGTGCATACCTATGGCATGATCCCCTAACCGTTCATCATTGATAACCATCATACCAATGTTGTGCACCCTAATTGTTCGTCACCGGTAATTATGACACCAATGAGGTGCTCCCCTAGCCGCCCATCACCCATGTAATACAGGGGGCATGCATATAAAATCAACTACTAATAAATAAAATTCTACAACAATTCAACTCATATCATATCCTGATCACCACACATGCATCGGGTTATATATATTCATGCAACATATTCAATGATTAGAGTAATGAATCAAAGACAAAATATACATCTATAATCCATGCAAAGCACCATATTCACCTGAATCTAATCATAAAGTAGTAATTCATCACATAGAAAAATTAACTGCAATAATTAAATCCTATGAATTATAATAATGTTAGGCAGCTCATATGATCATCGTATTGAAGAGCAGAAAAAGATGTTATATAGCTACTAAAACCCGTAGTCCATGGCGGATCGCTCACACATCGACAATGATCGATGTTGATGATGGGGTGATGATTTTGTTGGAAATATGCCCTAGAGGCAATAATAAATTAGTTATTATTATATTTCCTTGTTCATGATAATCGCTTATTATCCATGCTATAATTGTATTGATAGGAAACTCAGATACATGTGTGGATACATAGACAACACCATGTCCCTAGTAAACCTCTAGTTGACTAGCTCGTTGTGATCAACAGATAGTCATGGTTTCCTGACTATGGACATTGGATGTCGTTGATAACGGGATCACATCATTAGGAGAATGATGTGATGGACACGACCCAATCCTAATCATAGCACAAAGATCGTGTAGTTCGTTTGCTAAAACTTTTCCAATGTCAAGTATCTCTTCCTTAGACCATGAGATCGCGTAACTCCCGGATACCGTAGGAGTGCTTTGGGTGTATCAAACGTCACAACGTGGCTCGGGTGACTATAAAGGTGCACTACGGTATCTCCGAAAGTGTCTGTTGGGTTGACACGGATCGAGATCGGATTTGTCACTCCGTAAACGGAGAGGTATCTCTGGGCCCACTCGGTAGGACATCATCATAATGTGCACAATGTGACCAAGGGGTTGATCACGGTATGATGTGTTACGGAACGAGTAAGGAGACTTGCCGGTAACGAGATTGAACAAGGTATCGGTATACCGACGATCGAATCTCGGGCAAGTATAATACCGCTAGACAAAGGGAATTGTATACGGATCGACCGAGTCCTTGACATCGTGGTTCATCCGATGAGATCATCGTGGAACATGTGGAGCCAACATGGGTATCCAGATCCCGCTGTTGGTTATTGACCGGAGAACGCCTCGGTCATGTCTACATGTCTCCCGAACCCGTAGGGTCTACACACTTAAGGTTCGATGACGCTTAGGGTTATAAAGGAAGTTTGTATGTGGTTACCAAATGTTGTTCGAGTCCGGATGAGATCCTGGGCGCCACGAGGAGTTCCGAATGGTCCGGAGGTAAAGATTTATATATGGGAAGTCCTGATTTGGTCACCTAAAAGTTTCGGTTTTATCGGTAACATACGGGACCACTGGAGGGTCCTGTGGGTCCACCAAGTGGGGCCACCAACCCGGAGGGCTGCATGGGCCATGTGTGGGAGGAACCAGCCCTGTGGGCTGGTGCGCCCCACAAGGGGCCCAAGGCGCAGGAGAGTGGGAGGGGGCAAACCCTAGGGCAGATGGGCCCTAAGGCCCACCCCAGGCACGCCTCCCCTCTCTCCTCCTCTGGCCGCCACCCAGATGGGATCTGGGGGCTGCCGCCACCCCTGGGGAGGGAACCCTAGAGGGGGCGCAGCTGAAGGAAATATGCCCTAGAGGCAATAATAAAGTTATTATTTATTTCCTCATATCATGATAAATGTTTATTATTCATGCTAGAATTGTATTATCCGGAAACATGATACATGTGTGAATACATAGACAAAACTATAGTCACTAGTATGCCTCTACTTGACTAGCTCATTAATCAAAGATGGTTATGTTTCCTGACCATAGACATGTGTTGTCATTTGATTAGTGGGATCACATCATTAGGAGAATGATGTGATTGACATGACCCATTCTCGTTAGCCTAGCACTTGATCGATTAGTATATTGCTATTGCTTTCTTCATGACTTATACAAAGTTCCTGCAACTATGAGATTGTGCAACTACCGCTTACGAAAGAACACTTTGTGTGCTACCAAACGTCACAACGAATCGGGTGATTATAAAGGTGCTCTCTGGTGTTTCCGAAGGTACATGTTGAGTTGGCATAATTCGAGATTAGGATTTGTCACTCCGATTGTCGGAGAGGTATCTCTGACCCTCTCGGTAATACTCATCACCTAAGCCTTGCAAGCATGTAACTAATGAGTTAGTTATGAGATGATGTATTACGGAACGAGTAAAGAGACTTGCCGTAACGAGATTGAACTAGGTATTGGATACCGACGATCAAATCTCGGCAAGTAACATACCGATGACAAAGGGAACAACGTATGTTGTTGTGCGGTTTGACCGATAAAGATCTTCGAGAATATGTAGGAACCAATATGGGCATCCAGGTCCCGCTATTGGTTATTGACCGAGACGTGTCTCGGTCATGTCTACATTGTTCTCGAACCGTAGGGTCCGCACGCTTAAGGTTTCGATGATGCTTATATTATGAGTTTATGTATTTTGATGTACCAAGGTTGTTCGGAGTCCCGGATGTGATCACGGACATGACGAGGAGTCTCGAAATGGTCGAGACATAAAGATTGATATATTGGACGGATATATTTGGACACCGGAAAGGTTCCGGGAGAGTTTGGGAATATACCGAGCTCCGGGAGGTTACCGAACCCCGGTAAGTATATGGGCCTTATTGGGCCTTAGTGGAAGGGAGGAGAAGGAGCAAGGAGGCGCCCCCAAGCCCAATCCGACTTGGGAAGGGGCCGCCCCCTTCCTTCTCTCCTCCCCTCTTCCTTCCTTCTCCTACTCCGAATAGGGGGGGGCAAACCTACTTGGAGTAGGTTTGCCCCCCCTAGGGCGCGCCACCCCTTGGGCCGGCCTCCTCCTCCCTCCCTCCTTTATATACGGGAGTAGGGGGCACCCTAGACACACAAGTTGATCATTGAGATCGTTCCTTAGCCGTGTGCGGTGCCCCTCCATGATATTACACCTCGGTCATATTGTAGCGGTGCTTAGGCGAAGCCCCGCGACAGAGAACATCAAGATCGCCACCACGCCGTCGTCTTGACGGAACTCCTCCCCGCCTCTGCTGGATCGGAGATCGGGTGCGCCATTGAGCCGTCGTGTGTCAAGAACTCGGAGGTGTCGAGTAACGGTGCTTGGATCGGTTTGACCGGAGGACGACGACTACTTCCTCTACGCTATGCCAACGCTTCCACTTCGGTCTCACGAGGGTACGAGACAACACTCTCCCTCTCGTTGCTATGCATCACCATGATCTTGCGTGTGCGTAGGAAATTTTTGAAATTACTACGCTCCCAAACAAAGGCATCGAGCCTAGGTTTTATGCGTTGATGTTATGTGCACGAGTAGAACACAAGTGAGTTATGGACGATATAAGTCATACGCCTACCAGCATGTCATACTTTGGTTCAGCGGTATTGTGAGATGAAGCGGCCCGGACCGGCATTACGCCAGATGCTTACGCAAGACTGGTTTCACCGCTACGAGCACTCGTGCTTAAAGGTGGCTGGCGGTGTCTGTCTCTCTCACTTTAGTTGAACCGAGTGTGGCTACGCCTGTCCTTGTGAAGGTTAAAATGGAGTCTATTTGACAAACTATCATTGTGGTTTTGATGCGAGGTAAGAACGGTTCTTGCTAAGCCCGTAGCAGCCACGTAAAATTTGCAACAACAAAGTAGAGGACGCCTAACTTGTTTTTGCAGGCATGTTGTGATGTGATATGGTCAAGACGTGATGCTATATTTTATTGTATGAGATGATCATGTTTTGTAACCGGTTATCGGCAACTGGCTGGAGCCATATGGTTGTCGCTTATTGTATGAAATGCAACGCCTCAGTAATTGCTTTACTTTATCACTAAGCGGTAGCGATAGTCGTAGAAGCAATAGATGGCGTAAACGACAACGATGCTACGATGGAGATCAAGGTGTCGCACGGTGACGATGGTGGTCATGACGGTGCTTCAAAGATGGAGATCACAAGCACAAGATGATGATGGCCATATCATATCACTTATATTGATTGCATGTGATGTTTATCCTTTATGCATCTTATCTTGCTTTGATTGACGGTAGCATTTTAAGATGATCTCTCACTAAAATTATCAAGAAGTGTTCTCCCTGAGTATGCACCGTTGACAAAGTTCGTCGTGCCGAGACACCACGTGATGATCGGGTGTGATAAGCTCTACGTCCATCTACAACGGGTGCAAGCCAGTTTTGCACACGCAGAATACTCAGGTTAAACTTGACGAGCCTAGCATATGCAGATATGGCCTCGGAACACGGAGACCGAAAGGTCGAGCGTGAATCATATAGTAGATATGATCAACATAATGATGTTCACCATTGAAAACTACTCCATCTCACGTGATGATCGGTTATGGTTTAGTTGATTTGGATCACGTGATCACTTAGATGACTAGAGAGATGTCTGTCTAAGTGGGAGTTCTTAAGTAATATGATTAATTGAACTTAAATTTATCATGAACTTAGTACCGATAGTATCTTGCTTGTCTATGTTTGTTTGTAGATAGATGGCTCGTCTTTGTTGTTCCATTGAATTTTAAAGCGCCTTGAGAAAGCAAAGTTGAAAGATGATGGTAGCAATTACACGGATCGGGTCCGTAACTCGAGGATTATCCTCATTGCTGCACGTAAGAGTTACGCCCCGAAGCACCGCTGGGTGCCAACTCCCGCCGCTGATGCTGGCCGACGACGTTAAGAACGTCTGGCGAGCAAAGCGATGACTACTCTATAGTTCGATGTGCCATGCTTTACGGCTTAGAACCGGTCTTCAACGACGTTTTGAACGTCATGGAGCATATGAGATGTTCCAAGAGTTGAAGTTAATATTTCAAGCAAATGCCCGGATTGAGAGATATGAAGTCTCCAATAAGTTCTATAGCTGCAAGATGGAGGAGAATAGTTTTGTCAGTGAACATATACTCGTAATGTCTGGGTATAACAATCACTTGATTCAACCGGGAGTTAATCTTCACGATGATAGTGTCATTGATGAATTCTTCAATCACGCCACCAAGCTACAAAAGCTTCGTGATGAACTATAATATGCAAGGATGAACAAGACTATTCCCGAGCTCTTCGCGATGCTTTGAAAGCATGGAGGTAGAAATCAAGAAGGAGCATCAAGTGTTGATGGTCAACAAGACCACTAGTTTCAAGAAGAAGGGCAAAGGAAGAAGAAGGGAACTTCAAAAGAACGGCAAGCAAGTTGCTGCTCAAGAAAAGAAACCCAGTCCGGACCTAAGCCTCAAACTCGAGTGCTTCTATTGCAAGCGATCGTCACCGAAGCGGAACTGCCCCAAGTATTTGGCGGATAAGAAGGATGGCAAAGTAAACAAAGGTATATGTGATATACATGTTATTGATGTGTACCTAACTAGAGCTCGTAGTAGCACCGGGTATTTGATACCGTTTCTTGCTAATATTTGCAACTCAAAACAGGACTATGGAATAAGCGAGCACCGCCAAGGACGAGGTGACGATGCGCGTGGGAAACGGTTCCAAAGTCGATGTGATCGCTCGCCGCACGCTACCTCTACATCTACCATCGGGATTAGTTTTAGACCTGAATAATTGTTATTTGGTGCCTGCGTTGAGCATGAACATTATATCTGGATCTTGTTTGATGCGAGACGGTTATTCATTTAAATCAGAGAATAATGGTTGTTCTATTTATATGAGTAATATCTTTCATGGTCATGCGCCCTTGAAGAGTGGTCTATTTTTATTGAATCTCGATAGTGGTGATACACATATTCATAATGTTGAAGCCAAAAGATGCAGAGTTGATAATGATAGTGCAACTTATTTGTGGCACTGCCGTTTAGGTCATATCGGTGTAAAACGCATGAAGAAACTCCATACTGATGGACTTCTGGAATCACTTGATTATGAATCACTTGGTACTTGCGAACCGTGCCTCATGGGCAAGATGACTAAATCACCGTTCTCCGGTACTATGGAGAGAGCAAAAGATTTGTTGGAAATCATACATACAGATGTATGTGGTCCGATGAATGTTGAGGCTCGTGGCGGATATCGTTATTTTCTCACCTTCACAGATGATTTGAGCAGATATGGGTATATCTACTTAATTAAGCACAAATCTGAAACATTTGAAAAGTTCAAAGAATTTCAGAGTGAAGTAGAAAATCATCGTAACAAGAAAATAAAGTTTCTACGATCTGATCGTGGAGGAGAATATTTGAGTTACGAGTTTGGCTTACATTTGAAACAATGCGGAATAGTTTCAAGAACTCACGCCACCGGAACACCACAACGAAATGGTGTGTCCGAACGTCAGAATCGTCGTTTTTACTTGATATGGTGCGATCTATGATGTCTCTTACCGATTTACCGCTATCATTTTGGGGTTATGCTTTAGAGACAGCCGCATTCACGTTAAATAGGGCACCATCAAAATCCGTTGACACGACGCCTTATGAATTGTGGTTTGGCAAGAAACCAAAGTTGTCGTTTCTTAAAGTTTGGGGCTGCGATGCTTATGTGAAGAAACTTCAACCAGATAAGCTCGAACCCAAATCGGAGAAATGTGTCTTCATAGGATACCCAAAAGAGACTGTTGGGTACACCTTCTATCACAGATCCGAAGGCAAGACATTCGTTGCTAAGAATGGATCCTTTCTAGAGAAGGAGTTTCTCTTGAAAGAAGTGAGTGGGAGGAAAGAAGAACTTGATGAGATAATCAGATCTACTCCCTTATTGAAGGTAGTTCATCACGAGAACCGGTTCCCGTGACAACTACACCAATTAGCGAGGAAGCTAATGATATTGATCATGAAACTTCAGATCAAGTATCTGCTGAACCTCGTAGGTCTACCAGAGTAAGATCCGCACAAGAGTGGTATGGTAATCCTATTCTGGAAGTCATGTTACTTGACCATGATGAACCTACGAACTATGAGGAAGCGATGATGAGCCCAGATTCCGCAAAATGGCTAGAAGCCATGAAATCTGAGATAGGATCCATGTATGAAAACAAAGTATGGACTTTGGTTGACTTGCCCGATGATCGGCAAGCCATTGAGAATAAATGGATCTTTAAGAAGAAGACTGACGCTGATGGTAATGTTACTGTCTATAAAGCTCGACTTATTGCGGAAGGTTTTCGACAAGTTCAAGGGGTTGACTACGATGAGACTTTATCACCCATAGCGATGCTTAAGTCTATCCGAATCATGTTGGCTATTACTGCATTTCAAGATTATGAAATTTGGCAAATGGATGTCAAGACTGCATTCTTGATAGGATTTCTAGAAGAAGAGTTGTATATGATGCAGCCGGAAGGTTTTTGTTGATCCAAAAAGTGCTGACAAAGTGTGCAAGCTCCAGCGTTCCATTTATGGACTGGTGCAAGCATCTCGGAGTTGGAATAAACGTTTTGATAGTGTGATCAAAGCATATGGTTTTATACTGACTTTTGAGAAGCTCAGATTTACAAGAAAGTGAGTGGGAGCTCAGAGCATTTCTAGTTTTATATGTTGATGACATATTATTAATTGGAAATGATATAGAATTTCTGGATAGCATAAAGGGGTACTTGAATAAAAGTTTTTCAATGAAAGTCCTCGGTGAAGCTGCTTACATATTGGGCATCAAGATCTATAGAGATAGATCAAGACGCTTAATAGGACTTTCACAAAGCACATACCTTGACAAGATTTTGAAAATGTTCAAAATGGATCAGGCAAAGAAAGGATTCTTGCCTGTGCTACAAGGTGTGAAGTTGAGTCAAACTCAATGCCCGACCACAGCAGAAGATAGAGAGAAAATGAAAAATGTTCCCTATGCTTCAGCCATAGGCTCTATCATGTATGCAATGCTGTGTACCAGACCTGATGTATGCTTACCAATAAGTTTGGCAGGAAGGTACCAAAGTAATCCAGGAGTGGATCACTGGACAACGGTCAATAACATTCTGAAATACCTGAAAAGGACTAAGGATATGTTTCTCGTATATGGAGGTGACAAAGAGCTAGTCGTAAATGGTTACGTCAATGCAAGCTTTGACACTGATCCGGATGATTCTAAATCGCAAACCGGATACATGTTTTATTAAACGGTGGAGCTGTAAGTTGGTGCAGTTCTAAACAAAGCGTCGTGGCGGGATCTACATGTGAAGCGGAGTACATAGCTGCTTCTGAAGCAGCAAATGAAGGAGTCTGGATGAAGGAGTTCATTTCCGATCTAGGTGTCATACCTAGTGCGTAGGGACCAATGAAGATCTTCTGTGACAATACTGGTGCAATTGCTTTGGCAAAGGAATCCAGATTTCACAAGAGGACCAAGCACATCAAGAGACGCTTCAATTCCATTCGGGACCAAGTCCAAGTGGGAGACATAGAGATTTGCAAGATACATACGGATTTGAATGTTGCAGACCCGTTGACTAAGCCTCTCTCACGAGCAAAACATGATCAGCACCAAGACTCCATGGGTGTTAGAATCATTACTATGTAACCTAGATTATTGACTCTAGTGCAAGTGGGAGATTGAAGGAAATATGTCCTAGAGGCAATAATAAAGTTATTATTTATTTCCTCATATCATGATTGTTTCGAAAACAAAAATACATGACAAACGCGGAAATAAATTATGGGAACTCTGTATTTTATTCATCATCGTACGACTACAAATACATGAATGTTACATGCTCCCATTGGAGTTTGCCTATTTTGCCTTCTGCGACTATGCTTAAGGAGTATCTGACTTGGAAAGATTGCGTGTAGTCCGCTGATTCCCGGTGCTTTTGCAAAGCGTCCGGTTAATTACATCTGTAGGTCAAGCCTCGTAAAACCTCCGATTAAGCTGCTGCTGTCGTCATTATGGAATTCTCTCATCCATGAAGCATGTGTGATGTTTGGAGAAAAGATGTAGATGGTGGTGATACGTAGGTGCGGGTGACTTTGTTTTGCTTGAACCCAGTCACGATACGCCATCGCCATGTCGGTATTTTAGAACGGAATTTGTTGATGAAGATGGTGACTTTTGCCTTGTCGGTGCCCAGTCATGTACCCAGGAATTCATCGAACATGGACATGTGTATGTTGCTTTCGCCTCGTCGGTGCCCAGCAACGAAGTGTCCGATCCCGTTTGGGATTATGACATGTTAATGGAACATAGTAACCTGGCCGTGTTGGCACTTGGACATGATTTTGTCTAGCCTTGTCGGCACTAGACCTGAGATGGGTATGATGGATTTGACCATAACCTCATGGAGATTAGGCCATAGATTTGAGATAGATCATTGATAGAGCATGCCTTTTCTCCTTTATTTTAAAAATCAGGGGTTGCACACCGCCGATATAGATGAAGTAATCGACGATGTATTTTTATGAGGATTTTCATCTACTCCGCATGGGCGACGTTGGTGAGGCGGCCGTGCCATGGTTGTATATTTTACATGGGCGACTTTGATGAGGCGGTCGTGCCATGGTTGTATATTTTTACATGGACGACTTTGATGAGGCGGTCGTGCCATGGATGTAAATTTCCGCATGGGCGACGTTGATGAGGCGGTCGTGCCATGGTTGTATAGTTTACATGGGCGACTTTGATGAGGCGGCCGTGCCATGATTGTATATTTTTACATGGTCGACTTTGGTGAGGCGGTCGTGCCATGATAAAGATTTATGGAATAGCCAAGTAGACATCATTCTTCTTCCATCACACAAAGCTCATTGATGCGATCAGATCTTATAACTTACCATCAAGGCCAACGGTTTTGGCAAAGATCAGCATGTTGATGAAGCTTGGCGTCATGGGTCGCATTTAAACTTTTACGGTGAAGATTGAGAAGGGGAAAAAAGAGGCGTGGAGTTGGCGGCGTGCTTGAGGGCGAGAGCTTTGGCTGGTGCGCGTAGAGCCTGTCGGCGTGGATGTGTTTTCTACGTGCGTGGTTGATGTATGGATGGATGTGTGCGTGAGTTCCCAAGGACGGAGGCCCTTGTGCGTGCGTGATGGATGGATGGGTGTGGTGGCTCCCTTTGTGCGTGCCTCCTCCTCCTGGCGTCTGGGAGGCTGGCTATATATAGGCATCGGTATAGTCGGTTGGTTGCAACCGTGTATTTTTGTTTAAACCGAGGTAAACTCTATCCAGATAGGCTCACCTGCGTGCGCAGCAATTCTTTGGTATAAGTCGTACGTATCGCAGCTGAGTGCTTAAAAAAAAAGTGATAACCCGATCCTGCAGCTAGCTCTTATTCTTTAAATCAGTACGGGAGCTAAACAATGACGCGTGGGCCCTGGGCTACCACACTGCGACCATGTGTAGAAATCAAAGTGCATTAGTACTTGGTCTCCTGTACAGATAGAATATTGAAAGGAAATAACATGCCTCCGACGTGGTGCACATCAACTATCAACTTGGCTAGCTTTGTACATGCATATTTCTCTTTTCTGATGATCTTTTCTCTTAAATCAAAATGCAAACCATCAAACTATTTGCACCATTGTAATCTACATGATGAACTCTACAAATAGAGTATAATATTTGATATGTTCCTTTTTTGAATTTATTGGCACGTGGGACCCACACGTCATAGGGTGGCACTTTCATAAATCAAAGTTATATCTATCTTTTCACATATACGCCATATTTATTTGTAGGCGGTCCATCCTAGCTCATACAAAAAAAATCTAGGCTTAGGGCGCACAAAAAATCCGTCAAACAATGCCCCCGCCGAGTATATTTCATGCGCGAAGCAGCAGGGAATAGACTCGGTGAAAAAAAAATCTGAGTTATCGGCATATATACCGCTTCTTGCAACCTGGATTAGAGTTTAACCCGAGCAAGAATTGTATAAAACCCGCATGAAAGTCCTCTGCGGGGAAAAGATGTATTAGTATTGGACTCAAACAATGACAAGGAGCCTGGTTGCGTATACTCTCTTTATATGGTGACACCCCCTGCTTGGTTGTTTCTCAAACATCATCATTGTTTCTAGCATACCGTTGACACGCGATGGCCGGGCCACCGAAGGAAAAGCAGCGCCACCAACCGTCCCACATTGTGACATGAAGAAGAGAGAAAAGAAAAGAGAAAAAAAGGGTAGCGAATATCCGTGCTATCATTCAATTATACTTCCAAGAAAATGAAAACAATTACACTAGAATATGATGAAATAACCATATCATATGCTAGAGAGGGAGAGAGAAATTCTTTCACTGTGACCAGATGTATGGTGCCAGCCAATGGTGAAAACCTTTGGCGTTTTCCTCTTTCAGAAAGTGCCACGGGCCTGGAAATATTTATCAAGCTTGATGCGACCGTAAAGCTGAACGGTGCCAGCCATCACACTTGAAGGGTTTCACAGATCGACACTAACCGCACTGGCGTGCTTCACTGCTCCCGAAAATTGAAGTGTTGATGCACTACAAAGACATTAGTAGCTCACTTCTAGAATGTTGAGTCGGAATATCATCGACTATGTGAATGGACTAGGAGGTAATGTTGCCCCTAGTGTCATTTTTGCGACTGCTGAGGAGATGATGCCCCGAGTGGTGATGCACATATCGGTATAGAACGTCGAAATGCCATCGACGATTCTTGTTTGAGGAAATTTTGCCCCCATGACGGGATGCTTGATGATAGCTACACAAGGTCATTAGGAGAAAAAAGCAACCTCGAAAAACTAGCCAAAATTAAAACAAGGCAAAAAAAGGCTTTTTGTTGTTTTGGAATGTTGGCTTTCCCGTTCAACGCTAGCTATAATTGTGACATCAGAAAAGGCAACCAAAGGGTTTAGTCATCAGGAATCGTCGAAAGGCCATGACGATTATAACTTAGCTTCGATTAGTGTGTGTGTAAAACAACATGCTTCCATGATGCTCTCAGAGACAATGGGAATTCATACCCTAGACTTCATAGGACTGAGTAACCCCACTGCTCCACCATGCCCCGCACATGCCCCAAGAACTCGAGAGGCATAGGTGAGGGTAATTTAGGAAATTGGGTTATAGGAGAATGGCTTGGCGATTTTTCATGCCCATGTTGAGGGGTGGAACACAACTACCCTCCTCCTTCTTTCCAAAGGGTTCCTCTAGCGATAAGGACTTGCATCTTGGAGACTTGGACTTGAGCATTTTGGTAACTTTCCTCTTGTTTTGTAGAAGGATTACTTGCACTTCTTGAACTTTTCAGCGGACTTTCTCTTTATATATATTTTTTGAATATATCGCACTTCTCGTCATAGCTTCTTTGGTGTTTGCTAGGGAACCCACCTTCAAAACTCGGAAAGTAGTTGCACACCTTGTGGACTAAGTAAACCCTCAAAGGCATATTTTGGCTATGGTGGAACACCGGAGGTGTCAAGATGCTCTACATCGAAAGCAACTTCTATTGACCGTAGGCTCTTCTTGCTCTTTTCCTATAGTTTTCCCCAGGGTGTTGTGCCCTTGTGAACTCAAAACATGGTAGGGAATCATGAGGAGTATGGGGACTCAGTACACAGAAGTAGCCCAAGTAATTTTCTCCACGCCTTCTGAAACCATATACTTGGCATGTGTTGTGTGTTGTGTGGGTATGGCGCCGCCACTTTTATGCCTCGACACCAAGTGTCGCCTGCACCAGCCCTAAGGCAACCTAGTCTTCAATCACTAGCATGGCGTGTTTCGGGGAAAGCCGTTTTAATGTAGGACGATTGCGTCCATGGTTTTGTAAAACACTTTTTTAAGAGAGAAACAAAAAACAAAAAAAAAATCAAAGGAAAGAAACGAGAGAGAAAAAAAAATGCGGAAGTGGTCACGCATAGTATTTCTTCAGAAACCTCCCGTTAATAGGGGGCATGGGGCGAACTCCATGTTGGTCAATTAGCTGATATGCTCCGCCGTCATACACTTGCTCAATAACAAATGGCCCTTCCCATTTAGGCTCAAGTTTTCCTTTAGCTTTACCTGAAACGACAATGGGGCGCCTTAGTACAAGCACCAATTCTCCTTTTCGAAAAACTCGGTGTTTAACTAGTTTATCATATGCTCGCACCATGTTTCTACGATATAGCTCTATGTATTGAAGAGCATTCAGTCTATCTTCTTCCAAGGAATCCAGCTGCTGAAACCGTAACCGGATTTGCTCATCTTGGGTAATCTCGTCATGGATAGCCACTCTTAAAGATGGGAGTTCCACTTCAAGTGGAAGGACAGCCTCACTCCCATAGACTAAAGAGTACGGCGTGGATTGAGTTGGTGTACGAACTGTAACACGATATGCCCATAGGGCTTCATAGAGACGATCATGCCAGTCACGATGATGCTTGTGAACTGCCTTTTTCAAGATCCACCAAGTGTTTTGTTAAAAGCTTCAATCAACCCATTAGCTCGTGGATAGTATCCCGTGGAATAGTTCCATTGGATTTTATATTTGGACATAAATTTGATCATTTTGTTTGATTTAAAAGCCTTCGCATTGTCGAAGTAATGCGTGTGGAACCCCAAAGCGATAAATGATGTTACGCTCTAGAAAGTTTATAACATTGTCACTTTTTACCTCTCTTAAGGGTACTGCCTCTGCCCATTTGGAGAAATAATCCGTTGCTGCTAGGATAAAGCGGTGCCCTTTCGAGGATGGAGGGTCAAAAGGACCAACAACATCTATACCCCATGCATCGAATGGCCATGAAGGCATTGTCGGGTGCAACGGAACTGGTGGTTGATGTTTTATAACACCATGAATTTGGCAACTATGGCATGATCGTGCCACCCTAAGGCAGTCTGTCATCATTCCTGGCCAATAGTAGCCGCTTAACCGTATGCTATGGTACATCTTTGGCCCACTTTGATGCCCACCACAAACACCATGGTGGACCTCTTGCAAGACCTGTTCTGCTTCTTTTCTGGATACACATCGTAGCAGGAGCTCTTGTCCAAAGGATCGTCGGTACAAGGTCCTCGCTTTAATTATATAAGAAGGAGTCGTCTTTGCAACCTCCGCCTCCATCGAATCATCTCGAAGTATCCCATGATTAAAGTAATCAAGGAATGGCTTGCGCCATCATCTTCATCGCCTCGACAATGTTGGCCACGACATGGTATACTTGAGTTCTTGGGACCAATTCGAGGACAGCTGGGAGAAGCCATCTCTTCTATTTTGATTTGAGCGGGCTTCCCATCAGAAGCACAAGCGCTGCTGCAAGTTTAGCCAACGATCAAGACAAGAATTCTTACTTCTTGGAACATGTAAGATTTGAATATTTTGAATTTTTCATGAGAATTTGAGCCGCCATGTGGTATTGTACCAACTCGGGTTTATGTACCTCATATATATCATTAACTTGACGGACGATGAGCTGAGAATCACCATATACTAATAAATTTTGCACATCGATAGAAAGTGCTAGTAGAAGGCCAAAGATGAGAGCCTCATATTCTGCTTCGTTGTTCAACATTCTTCCTTGAGAAGGAGAAAGAATGATGAATGGTGCCACCTTGAGGTGTTTTGAACACCAATCCTGCACCTGCCCTTCTTTTTATTTCACCATCGGGATCCGCCTCAAGTCATGAGAGGCTCCATCAAAATATAGCTCCCATTGAGATTCGATGTCGACGGTAAATACGTCCTCGTCGGGCAAGTCGATCACCAATGGAGAGTCATCAGGGATAGGATGAGCTGCAAGGAAATCAGCCAACGCTTGACCTTTAACCGCTTTTTGTGGCACATACGTAATATCATACTCCATCATGGATACAGCCCATTTACCAAGACGACCCATGAGTGCAGGTTGATTTAACACATACCTTATAGGATCAGCTCGTGCCACTAGTTGTATTAGATGTGCTAGCATATAATGCCGCAATTTTTTCAAGCAAAATATGAGTGCCAAACACAACTTCTCTATGGGTGAGTAGTTGTGTTCAGCTCCCACCATAGTACGGCCGAGGTAGTAGCATGCCACCTCCTTTCCATCATCATTGTGTTGAGCGAGAAGTGCGCCGATCGAATGAGGCTGTGCAGCAATGTAAAGAATAAGTGGTCGCCCTTTGATAGGAGCTGCTAGGACGGGGTTAAGTAAATATCGCTTAAGACTTTCAAATGCATTTTGACATTGTTCATCCCACTCAAAGGGAATTCCTTTTCTCATTAGTCTTGTGAAAGGTTGAGTACGCCCGAGAGATTAGAGATGAATCGTCGATGTATGCTAAATGACCTTGTAAAGATTTTAGCTCAGAATATTCGTGGGTGGAGGCATCTTTTGTATTGCTTTGATGCTCTTTGGTGTGATTTCAATGCCACGATGATGGACAATAAAACCCAAAAACAGGCCTGATTGTACAAAGAAAGGCACACTTAAGAGGATTCATCTTGAGTGATGCTTCCTCAAGCGATTAAAGACAACACGTAGATCATCCCGATGTCAGCAGCGATCTTTGGTTTTACAACCAGGTCATCAATATAACATTCCACGAGTTATGAATGAGATCATCCAAGATCATGGTCATTGCCCGTTGGTACGTTGCACCAGCATTTTTAGTCCAAAAGGCATTATTGTAATAGAAATTACCTTCGGAGTTCAAAAGCGGTGTCTATTGCATCATTTTCGCTCATCTTGATTTGGTTATAACCCGATGACCCATCCATGAAGGATAAGGCACCATAACCTGTAGTGGCATCAACGACCATCTCAGTGATGGGTATAGGAAAATCATCTTTGGGACAAGCACGATTTAAATCTCTAAAATCGACACAGATTCGCAATTGTCCATTCTTTTTATAACAGGACAATATTAGCTAACCAGCGTGGGTATTGTACCTCTTTTATGAATCCGCGCAATAAGCCTATCCACCTCGATAATAATGTCATCTTGTAGTTCGGGCTAAAGCGGCGGATGTCGCTTTCGGCCTGAACTTAGGATCAATAGCGAGTTTATGTGTGGCGACTCGAGGGTCGAGCCCTGGCATTTCTTTGTAGGTCCATGCGGCAGTCCCAAACTCCATCAAGAATTGTCGGTAACTTTCCTTTCTTGTGAAGTGAGGGTGGCACTAACAAAGGTGGGGCGTGGATCCTCCTCTGTACCAAGATTGATTTCAACTAGCTCATCAATAGTACTTTGCCCACCGCCTTCAAGTTGCAAAGGGCGGAGCAGCATCAAGTACCTCTCCCTGTTTAATTGTCATGGCATTATGAACCTGAGATAGAAGATAGTGTTCATTTCTCATTTCATAGTGTGCATTTGCAGCAGCATAGAATGAACGAAACTGATGAGAATTTTGATATATATAATTGCCATCATCCTCATCAGATGTTGGTTCTTGCTCTTCCCTACCTTGGTCATGACTTATGTGCATCATATTACACATAAATTTGTGCTTATCATCACATTCTTCATCCTCGCTTTCATAAGATTCTGAGCGGACATAGCCCAAACCGTACTTCGGTTGGCTTTTCTTATTCTTCTTTCTAATGAATCTTTCTGCTTGATCCCACCACACCTCGCAAATGGCGGCGGTGATGGTAACCTGCAATTTTGAAGTTTAATTCTGATTGCTCTAATAAGCGAACCATTCTAGGTTCAACTTTCATAGTAATCAATGTTTCTCGGTATTGAAACAAGAGGGGTAGAAATGGATTATAGAGTCGTAAGGTTGTACTCGTGGTACCTTATAAAAAAGTGTAGGGCAAGAGTTCTTGTATTGACCTGGGATCAAGCGAACCTCCAATGGTATTGAGACGGATACATACATTGATGGCGGTTGTTTAAGCACATCTCCCTTTGTTTTCTCTATTTCGTCCACCCTTCTCTTTACTCTCCCCTTTGATAGTGTCACCTTTTCGACAAGTGGGTTTGGAGGTGCATGTAATACCTCGGAAGGAGACACGTCGCTTGTACTAGTAAGGAGTTCAAGAACTCCTGCAGATGGAGAATTAAGATTAATTATATTTTGAAGTGCCATAGGTGTTAGAAGAGAGAAAGATTCATTATTTTTTCTATGAGGCTCGGTAGAGGGCTCGAATCTGCACCTCGAGAAGAGTGGAGTTGAGTAGTAGCCTCCGCATTCGATGATAATTGCGGGGTTTGTAATGTCGTGGTGGTGTATCCTCCTTCCCAAAAGGGAAGGGCTCATATCGACGGGTCATGGAAGGTCTTCCTATTCCACCACCCCTTCCTCCATGTGAAGGCATTCTCCTTAAAGAGTGTTTGGTGTATGAGGGTTCTGCTCTCGACAACGGATAGAGCCAGTGTGATGAGTATATCCGCCGGAGGCGCTACTCGTCCTTGTTGAGTGTGTGGCTCCTCACTTGGGAAGTAGTATTTTGCATCGGCATGATGTGCCTCCTGAATGGTATATGGATTAACATTACCGGCTATTCGATGTTGCTCACCACTTTCATCAGCAAATTTCAGGCATTGATGTAGTGTCGAGGGGACCACTTGGTACTTGTGTATCCATGGTCTACCCAATAATGCTGAGTAGGAGGTGTTCGCCTCTATAACAAAGAAGCGTACCTTAAAACTGAAAGATGACATTTGGATTTTCAATGTGATAGAACCTAATGCTGATCTTCCCGATTATCAAAACCGCATATCACCACCTCCGTTGGTTCTAGGTCATCATGGTGAAGCCGGTAGCGAATCAAGCTACTGAACCGGGAGAATGTTGACAATGAACCGGGATCAATGAGGATGCGCCTCAAGTGAGCGTATCCAATGTTCCCTTCTATGTAAAGTGGGCGATTATGATTGTCATCCATCACCACTTTATCTTCTTCAGAGAAGGTGATCTCATTTGCACTCAACTCATTGCACAATATTCTATGCTTTGCCATTGTTACTTCAAATAATTCTGGATTTTGTAATGCTTGAACGAGAGCATGTCGTAGTTCAGGCACCAACATTAGTGCATCATAGACACTTAAAAGTGCTGGAATACGTTTCAAGTGTGCTACTATGTTGTAATCTATTTTGGGGGATGCACCATCGACATCTCCTGGAGTTTCTTCTTGACGCCATCTTGGGCGGTGCCATTTTTGGATCATCCATTTTTCTCTTACAACCCTTTTAGGTTGGATCTTATGAGGGTCGTAGAACTTTTCCTCCTCGCAAGTTCATATGGACTTCAAGTTCAGACTCATGAGATGAGCTTTACGCTTGTAGGACTTCTCTTTCAAGTGGCGTATCTGCGTCCTCAGAGGAGGAGCTACTTGACGTAGCATAGTTTAGCACAACATTGCAAGAAACCTTGTTAAAGGACGACACAGGAACTACCTCCTTTGTTTCCTCCTCCATCGTGGGGCCAACTCTCTGCCCCGCCACGGGCATGAATTGCTCTAAAGTGGGAAGTGCACGGCCTGGTCTAGGGAATGACTCATCTCCCTCAGACTCGGGCACAAATCTTGGTGGCATGCGACGCATGCTCGGATTATGCCACTTGGCTGACATCTTTGTAGTATGTTGATAATAGGGCACAAAACGTGGTCCCTTCTTGGGTAGCTGCTTTGATGAAGGCCCATAAGGTCTTGCCTCTCGTGCTACTCTTTCTCTAGCCCCAAAGGTCCGATGAGTGACCCCTAGACCAGTGAACCTTTCTTCAACATGGGATAACGGCAGCCATAGATCCTCTTCCTGGATGGAATGTGAGTCTGTCATTACTACATTCACAGCATGGTAATTCAGGTTTATAGCATCAGGCTGTATTTGGAGTCTTTTTTCATCAATGGCTCGTTGAAGCCATTCCTTGAAAGCAACACAGTCCTCAATGACGTGCCCTACATACTGATGATATGGACAGTATAGAGCATTGTCCTTCATAGATACTTGGTCAGGACGTTTTGGTTCTGGGAGGTTTAAGTGGTTATGGGCCACCACTTGATTGAAGAAACCTTTGATCATCTCTCGGCGGAATATGTATTGCTTTCTAAGAAGTTCTTGGATGGAAGGTCGTTGTCTTGCCCCTGCAGATTCATTTCTTGTGCCTAGCATGGGCACATTACTTTGTTGTACTGCTCTAGTGGTGTTAGCCTCATTGGAATTTTTAGGCTTAGCCACATTGTTATTTGGTTTTGTCGTATGCTAAATCTCCTGGTATGATCATGTGTGCTAGCATTCTTATACAACTCCATGATTTGAGGAGACTTCTCAAATTCTAGCTTGGTTGCTGCCACAGCCGAGCTGAGTGCACTAAATGTTTTAGGTTCGCGCCGAGATACCTCGAGCGACCAATGTTGTTGCATTCCATGGACGCACATTTCAATGGCATCCTCAGTATGCATTTCTCTTGCAAGGCGCACAAAGCTATTGCGAAATCTTACTATATAGTCGTCAATCTTTTCATCATGCCTCTGTCGAACTTGGGCCAGCTCGATCACTGAGAAATCCTTTTTCATTGTGACAAAATGAGCTTTAAAGATATTTTTCATGCTTTTCCAATCAGGAATAGATCCCACAGGGAGGCGACTATACCAATGAAAGGCAGGACCGGTCAAAGAACCTGAGAATTGCCGCAATAATAGTGAGGGGTTGCGAGCAGTATCTCCACATGTTGCCTCAAAATAGGCTAGGTGCTCTCTTGCATCTCCGGTTCCATCAAACTGACGGAACTTGGGTGGATGCCACCCCGCGGGGAAGGCGATGAGATCATGCCATGATTCATATGGTTTATCAAGCTCGCTCTCAGAAGTTTGAGGGGCTTGTTCTGCAGCAATCTGTTTCATTTTCTGGTTAACCATGTCCTCAATGATGCTATGATAGCCTCTCAACATATCTGGCTGAGTTGAAGGACTATTAGCCGTAACAGCGGTACTAGCCGAATTTGTGGAGCATTCCTAGTGGCCTCTGTTGCCCTCGAGAACGAAAGCAGCGGCTTCCAATTCCTCCACTGTGGATCAATGACCCTTTGGGTGGGAACTCGAGGTAGATTTTGACCCGAGCCAAGAAGAGATCAAATAGTTGATCAAACTTTAATGTTAGTTGATCCAATTGTTGTTGTTGTGTTCAGTAGTTGCATCTCTATATGTTGGTCACGCGACCACGATGCGCTTGTGTCGATTTTAAGTTTCCCAAATGCAAATTTCCTATTTCTTCCCCATCTTTTGGTTCACCCTCTTGTGTTCCAAAGACCGTCCACATGTGTCATGTGAGCCGGTACAATGTTTTCATCTTCAGGTTCACATTCATCTTCTGAGACAATGGAACGTGCAAGTTCAGAGTAGGGAGGTGACCGCGAGAGTTCCTGCAATGATGAGCTAGAGTTTGTATCGGAATCTTCACTTCGATAATCTTGCTCTTCTGAATGAGGAGGACCATTATAAATTCTTTGTGAGGCGATTGATTTCAAACGAGTCGCCATACCTTGGCGCTCTAGATATTCTCGAAGCAAGACTGAGTCTTGTGGAAGGCGTGATGAAAGAATAACATAAGGTCGAGAATAACTTCCCGATTCTTGGTGTGGCAGCTCAGTAGAAGGAGTGGACTGTCCATCTGTAATAGGAAAACAGGGTGCAGTCGAGGATGATGCCATTTCCTCATTACCTTCCTCTTTTTCAGAACCTTTAAACCAACCACGGACCTTCCCTAGCTGCGGCAGGAAATTCTTAGAAAATGATGCCTTTGGGTTCGGCATGATCTCTTCATCGGAAGGATAAGAGAAATCTTTTTGAATTGGAGGTGGAACCCAGATTTCACGATTATCATGTTCAGCATGCGCTGTCAAGGTGCCACACATCACTGTGTCCTTTGCACCCTTGTTTTTATCCTTTGAAGTTTCGTCCATGGAGTGCGGACTTCTTTCCACATCACCTTCATGAGGGGATGATGTCGAGTTATGTTTTGGTTCTATAGTCTCTGCTATGACATCATTGTTTTGGCCAATTTCCTGTGGGGGGCTTGTCAAACTATCTTTCTTTTCATCTGTCTCCATGTGATCTATTGATGATTGTGATTTTAATTCAGTAGTGCCCTTAAGAAGGGCTACTGTAGATGTTTTCTCATGAGTGCCTTCTGAAGGGATCTGAGTAGAACTTTCAACACGTGCTTCTGGCCCTTGGCCTATTGTGTCACCTTGTTGTCGTGACTTTGGTATAAGACGCTCAACGAGGTAGTTGTACCTCTCATTTTGAAGTAATGTTGGGGAGAGTTTCAAAGTAATTTTGTCATAGAATGGGTGCACACGGCCATCCGACCTGACTCGTACATGAACATTGCCGAGCACAAGTTCTTGCAACTCTTGATAGAGTGCTCGACGATTTCTTCTGCGCTTATCGCGCTTGTATTGGTTGGCTCCACTAGGGTATGGAGCTCTTGGTGGAATAGCTGAGTCGGAAGAAGCGTGCAGCTTCTTGAGAATTTATCAAGCATGGTGTTAAAGAAGGCGACACACGATTTTTGTGTTTTGCGAAGATTGAGGTGGAGCGGCACTTTCTTTTCTTGCCCCTGCTTTCACTTAGCCATGATGGACGACATTGTTCTCATGGAGGTGTTCATGAGGAAATTGCTCACGCCTCGGGGACACCGTCGCCATTCTTGGCGTGACCAAGCATTCCAACGAGGGGTAGCTCTGTTTGTCTCGGTCGATAGGGCGAAGTAGTGGGCGAGCTGCACGAGGTGCCCAAGTATTGCGATCATGTTGTGGACGATAACTAGGAACATGGCGCCTAGCTTCACCCTGCTGTGATGATTCAGCGCCAGAAAAGTTTCCACGAGCTTGAAACCTTGACCTAACCCCATCACGAGATGGAGGCTGAGGTTGGAATTTGTATTGGCCAGGAGCATGGTGTCTTGGCGCGCCCCCGACATGCGAGGGTGGCTGATTTACTTGTTGTTGTAGCATTCTCAGTTGAGATTGCAGCTGTTGTAATTGACGTTGAAGATCATTAGAGCGAGGCGCTGGTGCCTCATTGGATAGTACATCAAACTTATTTTCACTTTTGTTATCGCCAGTTGTAATGTGACACGCCGAGACTAGCACAGCTGGACTGAAATGACTCAACTCATTGACGATGGATGGGTTACATCCTGGAAAGCTAGTGGCACGCTTTAGAGTGCGCGTCCAGAACTCGTTCATGATCGCTTGCCTAACAAGCTCTTTCATCCGATGTGGTCTGTTGATCCACTGAACCGGGGAAAGGACATAGGGCTCATTTATCGATCTCGATATTTTGTTTCATCCTCCAGTGATGAAGTATCAGTTTCTGCAAGATCATCGCTCAACTGAGCATGTAACTTTTTGATTTGACTACGCTTGCGTCGATAGTTGCGCAGTGAGTTAGCATTTTTGTTTGATCTTGCATTGCGCATAGACCAAGACAAGCGATAAGTAGCCATATCGAGCCTCTCCAAGAGCTTACTTTTCTTTTCTTGCATGAGTGTGGAAGGCGAGCTTGGCGTATTGGCGGCAATGTTTTTTAGCAAATTGCGAGCCTCAATGATAAGAGCCTGGCGTTCTTCCTTATCCTTAGCAGCAGCATATTTTTTGGCCTTCTTTGTTTCAGCGGTATGGAGGAACGTCGGGTCGAGCGTCGGGTGATAGTGAGTCTTGCTTCCATGTTCGATGCCTACCATAGGAGGTAGCGATCCAAACTGGAGTACACTTGGAGTCGAAGTTTGTCTCATAGCCTGCTCCATGGTGAGGACAGGGAAGGACTCACCTACAAAAGGGAATCCTTCCATTAGTATGCCTTTGTAATATACATGTTCATCAAAACATTATATAATCAAGAACTGATCATATCAATCAATTGCTTAAGTACAAGACAAATATTCTTTCCCATGGGTATTCTTGGGCCCCTTTTTTTTACCCATCCATATTGAGCATAGCTTCAATATAACAACATACATCTCAGTACGGATGTTGATTGATGATTTTTTTTTATTCAAAGATTATCTTGTGCACTTCTTTGAGAAAATGGAGCACCGACAAGGCATAGGTGTTGGACCAAGGCTATTTTTTTATCGCACTAGCCAATATTCATGAGTGCTGGAATTTCTTTCTCGAGTCAAAGTACCATCGTGTGATATTTTGGATGGTCAGGTCGAAGACAAGACATGAGGATAGATGGAAGAGTTTTGTGCCATGCAAGGTTTAGTACATACATGGAGCATTAGGATGGTATGTGTACGACTGGGTATCGCCAAGATGATGCATGCATACATGCCAGATGTTTAGACAAGTATCTCATCTCTTTCATTTTACCATAGGGAATAGAACTTCTTTCAGACACAAAATGTCTTATGTATGATAATTTAGACAGAGGGAGAAGAATAGAAGTTCTGTGTCATCAGGCATTTCTTTCAGCATTGAGAACCATAGCACGTAAGGGAAGGAAGGTCCGTGAGTGTGCATGCATTTTTTAAAAGTAGATGCAACACAAGAGGGATGCGTGCATGCCTATCGTAACCAGGCCTGTGCACATCCATTTTGTTTTAAGGACCACTCATAGTACTTCTAGGATTTCTCTTTCTGTTTCTTGCTTCATCAAATAGAACTTGTAGCAGATCCTCACAAAATACTTTCTGAATTTCTATTTTTTTATCACATCAAAGAGAACTTGCAGATCGGTTCATGCATCAAACCAAAATTTTCTTCCGGACAGCAAAAGAGAGCAAGAGAAGTTGGACGACGATCGAGCGCAGCAAATAAGATGGGAGGAGAATTAGGTCCCACTGGCGTGCAA
Source organism: Aegilops speltoides (assembly GCA_021437245.1). Taxonomy (NCBI): domain Eukaryota; kingdom Viridiplantae; phylum Streptophyta; class Magnoliopsida; order Poales; family Poaceae; genus Aegilops; species Aegilops speltoides. The sequence goes on from CM038141.1 coordinate 448,443,620, forward strand.
TTTTGTTTCGAAAACAAAAATACATGACAAACGCGAAATAAATTATGGGAACTCTGTATTTTATTCATCATCGCATGCGACTATAAATACATGAATGTTACATGCTCCCATTGAGTTTGCCTATTTTGCCTTCTCGCGACTATGCTTAAGGAGTATCGACTTGGAAAGATTGCGTGTAGTCCGCTGATTCCCGTGCTTTTGCAAAGCGTCCGTTAATTACATCTGCAGGTCAAGCCTACTGAAAACCTCCGATTAAGCTGCTGCTGCGGTCGTCATCATGGAATTCTCTCATCCATGAAGCATGTGTGATGTTTGGAGAAAAGATGTAGATGGTGGTGATACGTGAGGTGCGGGTGACTTTGTTTTGCTTGAACCCGATCACGACACGCCATCGCCATGTCGGTATTTTAGAACGGAATTTGTTGATGAAGATGGTGACTTTTGCCTTGTCGGTGCCCAGTCATGTACCCAGAATTCATCGAACATGGACATGTGTATGTTGCTTTCGCCTCGCGGTGCCCAAAGAACGAAGTGTCCGATCCCGCTTGGGATTATGACATGTTAATGGAACATAGTAACCTGGCCGTGTTGGCACTTGGACATGATTTTGTCTAGCCTTGCTCGGCACTAGACCCGAGATGGGTATGATGGATTTGACCATAACCTCATGGAGATTAGGCCATAGATTTGAGATAGATCATTGATAGAGCATGCCTTTTCTCCTTTATTTTAAGAATCAGGGTTGCACACACCGATATAGATGAAGTAATCGATTTATGTATTTTTATGAGGATTTTCATCTACTCCGCATGGGCGACGTTGGTGAGGCGGCCGTGCCATGGTTGTATATTTTACATGGGCGACTTTGATGAGACGGTCGTGCCATGGTTGTATATTTTTACATGGACGACTTTGATGAGGCGGTCGTGCCATGGATGTAAATTTCCGCATGGGCGACGTTGATGAGGCGGTCGTGCCATGGTTGTATAGTTTACATGGGCGACTTTGATGAGGCGGCCGTGCCATGATTGTATATTTTTACATGGTCGACTTTGGTGAGGCGGTCGTGCCATGATAAAGATTTATGGAATAGCCAAGTAGACATCATTCTTCTTCCATCACACAAAGCTCATTGATGCGATCAGATCTTATAACTTACCATCAAGGCCAACGGTTTTGGCAAAGATCAGCATGTTGATGAAGCTTGGCGTCGCCATGGTCGATTTAAACTTTTACGGTGAAGATTGAGAAGGGAAAAAAGAGGCGGAGTTGGCGGCGTGCTTGAGGGCTTTGGCTTTGGTCTGGCGCGAGAGCCTGTCGGCGTGGATGTGTTTTCACGTGCGTGGTTGATGTATGGATGGATGTGTGCGTGAGTTCCCAGGGACGGAGGCCCTTGTGCGTGCGTGATGGATGGATGGGTGTGGTGGCTCCTTTGTGCGTGCCTCCTCCTCCCGCGTCTGGGAGGCTGGCTATATATAGGCATCGGTATAGTCGGTTGGTTGCAACCGTGTATTTTTATTTAAACCGAGGTAAACTCTATCCAGATAGGCTCACCTGCGTGCGCAGCAATTCTTTGGTATAAGTCGTACGTATCGCAGCTGAGTGCTTAAAAAAAAAGTGCTAACCCGATCCTGCAGCTAGCTCTTATTCTTTAAATCAGTACGGGAGCTAAACAATGACGCGTGGGCCCTGGGCTACCACACTGCGACCATGTGTAGAAATCAAAGTGCATTAGTACTTGGTCTCCTGTACAGATAGAATATTGAAAGGAAATAACATGCCTCCGACGTGGTGCACATCAACTATCAACTTGGCTAGCTTTGTACATGCATATTTCTCTTTTCTGATGATCTTTTCTCTTAAATCAAAATGCAAACCATCAAACTATTTGCACCATTGTAATCTACATGATGAACTCTACAAATAGAGTATAATATTTGATATGTTCCTTTTTTTTGAATTTATTGGCACGTGGGACCCACACGTCATAGGGTGGCACTTTCATAAATCAAAGTTATATCTATCTTTTCACATATACGCTCATATTTATTTGTAGGCCGGTCCATCCTAGCTCATACAAAAAAAAATCTAGGCTTAGGGCGTACAAAAATCCGTCAAACAATGATAAATGTTTATTATTCATGCTAGAATTGTATTATCCGGAAACATGATACATGTGTGAATACATAGACAAAACTATAGTCACTAGTGTGCCTCTACTTGACTAGCTCATTAATCAAAGATGGTTATGTTTCCTGACCATAGACATGTGTTGTCATTTGATTAGTGGGATCACATCATTAGGAGAATGATGTGATTGACATGACCCATTCTGTTAGCCTAGCACTTGATCGATTAGTATACTGCTATTGCTTTCTTCATGACTTATACAAAGTTCCTGCAACTATGAGATTGTGCAACTCCCGTTTACCGGAAGAACACTTTGTGTGCTACCAAACGTCATAACGTAACTGGGTGATTATAAAGGTGCTCTACAGGTGTTTCCGAAGGTACATGTTGAGTTGGCATAATTCGAGATTAGGATTTGTCACTCCGATTGTCGGAGAGGTATCTCTGGGCCCTCTCGGTAATACTCATCACCTAAGCCTTGCAAGCATGTAACTAATGAGTTAGTTATGAGATGATGTATTACGGAACGAGTAAAGAGACTTGCCAGTAACGAGATTGAACTAGGTATTGGATACCGACGATCAAATCTCGGGCAAGTAACATACCGATGACAAAGGGAACAACGTATGTTGTTGTGCGGTTTGACCGATAAAGATCTTCATAGAATATGTAGGAACCAATATGGGCATCCAGGTCCCGCTATTGGTTATTGACCGGAGACGTGTCTCGGTCATGTCTACATTGTTCTCGAACCGTAGGGTCCGCACGCTTAAGGTTTCGATGACAGTTATATTATGAGTTTATGTATTTTGATGTACCGAAGGTTGTTCGGAGTCCCGGATGTGATCACGGACATGACGAGGAATCTCGAAATGGTCGAGACATAAAGATTGATATATTGGACGGATATATTTGGACACCGGAAAGGTTCCGGGAGAGTTTGGGAATATACCGGAGCTCCGGGAGGTTACCGAACCCCGTAAGTATATGGGCCTTATTGGGCCTTAGTGGAAGGGAGGAGAAGGAGCAAGGGAGGGGCGCCCCAAGCCCAATCCGAATGGGAAGGGGCCGCCCCCTTCCTTCTCTCCTCCCCTCTTCCTTCCTTCTCCTACTCCGAATAGGGGGGGGCAAACCTACTTGGAGTAGGTTTGCCCCCTAGGCGCGCCACCCCTTGGGCCGGCCTCCTCCTCCCTCCCTCCTTTATATACGGGGGTAGGGGGCACCCTAGACACACAAGTTGATCATTGAGATCGTTCCTTAGCCGTGTGCGGTGCCCCCCTCCACGATATTACACCTCGGTCATATTGTAGCGGTGCTTAGGCGAAGCCCTGCGACAGGAGAACATCAAGATCGTCACCACGCCGTCATGCTGACGGAACTCCTCCCCGCGCCTCTGCTGGATCGGAGATCGGGGTGCGTCATCGAGCTGTACGTGTGTCAAGAACTCGGAGGTGCCGGAGTAACGGTGCTTGGATCGGTTGGACCGGGAGGACGTACGACTACTTCCTCTACGTTGCGTCAACGCTTCGCTTGGGTTCACGAGGGTACGTGAGACAACACTCTCCCCTCTTGTTGCTATGCATCACCATGATCTTGCGTGTGCATAGGAATTTTTTTGAAATTACTACGTTCCCCAACAGCAGCCCCCTCCCCTCCCCCTATAAATACTTGAGGTCTGGGGGGCTGCCCAACACACGAGAACTTCTCCTCTTGGCGCAGCCCTACCTCTCTCCCTTCTCCTCATATCTCGCGGTGCTTGGCGAAGCCCTGCTGGACTACCACGCTCCTCCATCACCACCACGCCGTTGTGCTGCTGCTGGATGGACTCTTCCTCAACCTATCCCTCTCTCCTTGCTGGATCAAGGCATGGGAGACGTCACCGGGCTGTATGTGTGTTGAACGCGGAGGTGCCGTCCGTTCGGCACTAGGATCTCCGGTGATTTGGATCACGACGAGCACGACTCCTTCAACCCCGTTCTCTTGAACGCTTTAAACTAGCGATCTACAAGGGTATGTAGATGCACTCTCCTTCCCTCGTTGCTGGTTTCTCCATAGATAGATCTTGGTGACACGTGGAAATTTTTAATTTCTCCACGCTCCCCAACAAAGGCATCATGAGCTAGGTATATTGCGAGATTCTTTGCACGAGTAGAACACAAAGTAGTTGTGGGCGCTGATGTTGTTCAATATGCTTAACGTTACTAGCCCAATCTTGTTTCGACGGTATTGTGGGATGAAGCGCCCGACCGACCTTACGCTGCATTTCCACGTGAGACAGGTTCCACCGATTGACATGCACTTGGTGCATAAGGTGGCTAGCGGGTGCCGCCTCCCACTTTAGTCGGAACGGATTCGATGAAAAGGGTACTTATGAAGGGTAAATAGCAATTGATATATCACGTTGTGGTTTTGCGAGGTAAGAAACGTTTTGCTAGAAACCCATAGCAGCCACGTAAAACATGCAAACAACAATTAGAGGACGCCTAACTTGTTTTTGCAGGGTATGCTATGTGATGTGATATGGCCAAGAAGAATGTGATGAATGATATGTGATGTATGAGATTGATCATGTTCTTGTAATAGGAATCACGACTTGCATGTCGATGAGTATGACAACCGGCAGGAGCCATAGGAGTTGTCTTAATTTATTGTATGACCTGCGTGTCATTAAACAACGCCATGTAATTACTTTACTTTATTGCTAACCGGTAGCCATAGTAGTAGAAGTAATAAGTAGGCGAGACAACTTCATGGAGACACGATGATGGAGATCATGGTGTCATGCCGGTGACGATAATGATCATGGAGCCCCGAAGATGGAGATCAAAAGGAGCAAAATGATATTGGCCATATCATGTCACTATTTGATTGCATGTGATGTTTATCATGTTTATGCATCTTGTTTACTTAGAACGACGGTAGTAAATAAGATGATCCCTTACGAAAAATTTCAAGAAGTGTTCTTCCCTAACTGTGCACCGTTGCTAAAGTTCGTCGCTTCTAAGCACCACGTGATGATCGGGTGTGATGGATTCTTATGTTCACATACAATGGGTGTAAGACAGATTTACACACGCGAAACACTTAGGGTTAACTTGACGATCCTAGCATGTACAGACATGGCCTCGGAACACAGAGACCGAAAGGTCGAGCATGAGTCGTATGGAGGATACGATCAACATGAAGATGTTCACCGATGATGACTAGTCCGTCTGACGTGATGATCGGACACGGCCTAGTTGACTCAGATCATGTAATCACTTAGATGACTGGAGGGATGTCTATCTGAGTCGGAGTTCATAAGATGAACTTAATTATCCTGAACATAGTCAAAAGATCTTTGCAAATTATGTCGTAAGCTCGCGCTTTAGTTCCACTGCTTAGATATGTTCCTAGAGAAAATATAGTTGACAGTTTGACATGGCGATTATGCGGACAGAGAAAGCTTATGTCCTTAATGCACCGCCGGTGTCTGAACCCCAAACGTCGTTTGTGGATGTTGCGAACATCGACATACACGCTTTTGATAACTACGTGATAGTTCGCTTAAACGGTTTAGAGTTGAGGCACCAAAGACGTTTTCGAAATGTCGCGGAACATATGAGATGTTTTCGAGGGCTGAAATTGGGATTTCAGGCTCGTGCCCACGTCAAGAGGTATAAGACCTCCGACGATTTTCTCAGCCTGCAAACTAAGGGAGAAAAGCTCAATCGTTGAGCTTGTGCTCAGATTGTCTGAGTGCAACAATCACTTGAATCGAGTGGGAGTCATCTTCCAGATGAGATAGTGATGTTTCTCCAAAGTCATTGCCACCAAGCTGCTAGAGCTTTGTGATGAACTATAACTTGTCAGGGATAGATATGATGATCCTTGAGATATTCGCGATGTTTGACACCGCGAAAGTAGAAATCAAGAAGGAGCATCAATTGTTGATGAAACCACTAGTTTCAAGAAGGGCAAGGGCAAGAAGGGATACTTCATGAAACGGCAAATCAGCTGCTGCTCTAGTGAAGAAACCCAAGGTTGAACCCAAAACCCGAGACTAAGTGCTCCTATAATAAGGGGAACAACCACTGGAGCAGAATTACCCTAGATACTTGGTAGATAAGAAGGCTGGCAAGGTCGATAGAAGTATATTGGATATACATTATGTTAATGTGTACTTTACTAGTACTCCTAGTAGCACTAGGGTATTAGATACCGGTTCAGTTGCTAAGTGTTAATAACTCGAAATAAAAGCTACGGAATAAACGGAGACTAGCTAAAGGTGAGCTGACGATGTGTGTTGGAAGTGTTTCCAAGGTTGATGTGATCAAGCATCGCACGCTCCCTCCACCATCGAGATTTGGTGTTTGCGTTGAGCTTAGACATGATTGGATTATGTCTATCGCAATACGGTTATTCATTTAAGGAGAATAATGGTTACTCTATTTTATTTGAATAATACCTTCAATGGTCTTGCACCTAAACGAATGGTTTATTGAATCTCGATCGTAGTGATACACATTTTCATGCCAAAAAGATATAAGATAGTAATGATAGTACCACTTACTTGTGGCACTGCCATGTAAGCCATATTGGTGCAAAACGCATGAAGAAGCTCCATGTTGATGGATCTTTGGACTCACTCATTTTTTGAAAAGTTTGAGACATGCGAACCATGTCTATTGGTGTATACGCATGAAGAAACTCCATGCAGATGGATTGTTTGGACTCACTTGATTTTGAATCACTTGAGATATGCAAATCATACCACATGGGCAAGATGACTAAAAAGCCTCGTTTTTTAGTAAAATGGAACAAGATAGCAACTTGTTGGAAGTAACACATTTTGATGTGTGCAGTCCAATGAGTGCTGAGGCATGCAGTGAATATCGTTATGTTCTTACTTCATAGATGATTCGAGTAGATGTAGAGTATATTTACTTGATGAAACACAAGTCTGAATTATTGAATGGTTCAAGTAATTTCAGAGTGAAGTTGAAGATCATCGTGACAAGAGGATGAAATGTCTATGATATGATCATAGAGATGAGTATCTGAGTTACGAGCTTTGGCACGCAATTAAGACATTGTGGAAATTGTTTTACAATTAATACCGCCTGGAACACCATAGTTTGATGGTGTGTCCGAACATCATAGTTGCACCCTATTGGATATGGTGCGTACCATGATGTCTCTTATCGAATTACCACTATCGTTTATGGGTTAGGCATTAGAGACAACCACATTCACTTTAAATAGGGCACCACGTAATTCCGTTGAGATGACACCGTATGAACTATGGTTTGAGAAACCTAAGTTGTCGTTTCTTAAAAGTTTGGGGCTGCGATGCTTATGTGAAAAAGTTTCAGGTTGATAAGCTTGAACCCAAAGCGGATAAAATGCATCTTCATAGGACACCTAAAATAGTTGGGTATACCTCCTAATTCAGATCCGAAAGCAATAGGGATTGTTTCTTGAATCGGGTCCTTTCTCGAGGAAAAGTTTGTCTCGAAAAGTTGAGTGGGAGGATGGTGGAGACTTGATGAGGTTATTGAACCATCACTTCAACCAGGTGTAGCAGGCATAGGAAGTTGTTCTGTGGCACCTACACCAATTGAAGTAGAAGCTTATGATAGTGATCGTGAAACTTCGGATCAAGTCACTACCGTACCTCGTAGGGTGACAAGGATGCGTACTACTTTAGAGTGGTACAGTAATCCTGTCTTGAAGGTCATGTTGCTAGACAACAATGAACCTACGAGCTATGGAGAAGCGATGGTGGGCCCATATTCCGACAAATGGTTAGAAGCCATGAAATCCGAGATAGGATCCATGCATCAGAACAAAGCATGGACTTTGGTGGACTTGCTCGATGATCGGCAAGCCATTGAGATAAATGGATTTTTAAGAAGAAGACGGACGTGGATGGCAACGTCACCGTCTATGAAGCTCGACTTGTGGCGAAGAGTTTTTCACAAGTTCAAGGAGTTGACTACGATGAGATTTTCTCATCCGTAGCGATGCTTAAGTCCGTCGGAATCATGTTAGCATTAGCTGCATTTATGAAATCTGGCAGATGGATGTCAAAACGAGTTTCCTTACCAGTTTTGTAAGGAAAGGTTGTATGTGATACAATCAGAAAGGTTTTGTTGATCCTAAGGATTCTAAAAGGTATGCTAGCTCCAGCGATCCTTCCATGGACTGGAGTAAGCATCTCGGAGTTGGAATGTGCACTTTGATAAGATGATCAAAGATTTTAGGTTTATACAAAGTTTATGAGAAACTTGTATTTCCAAAGAAGTGAGTGGGAGCACTATAGAATTTCTGATGAGTATATGTTGTTGACATATTGTTGATCAGAAATGATGTAGAATTTTCTGTAAAGCATATAGGGTTATTTGAAAAGTGTTTTTCAAGTGAAAACCTGGTTTAAGCTACTTGAACATTGAGCATCAAGATCTATGAGGATAGATCAAAAACCGCTTAATGGTACTTTCAAATGAGCATATACCTTGACATGATCTTGAAGGTGTTCAAGATGGATCACCAAAGAAGGAGTTCTTGCACGAGATGTAAGGTATGAAGTTAAGACTTAAAAGCTCGACCACGGCAGAATAGAGAGAAAGGACGAAGGTCGTCCCTATACTTCAGACGTAGGCTCTATAGTATGCTATGCTGTGTACTGCACCGGAAGTGTGCCTTCCCATGAGTCAGTCAAGGGGTACAAGAATGATCCAGGAATGGATCAGTGGATAGCGGTCAAAATTGTCCTTGGAGTAAGTAAGGACATGTTTCTCGATTATGGAGGTGATAAAGAGTTCGGCGTAAAGGGTTATGTCGGTGCAAGCTTTAACACCTATCCGAGTGACTCTGAGTAGCAAACCGGATACGTATAGTGGAGCAACCATTTGGAATAGCTCCAAATGGAGCGTGGAAGCAGCGTTATAATATGACCTAGAAATTTGTAAAGCACACGGATCTGAAAGGTTCGCACCGTTGACTAAAACCTCTCTCACAGGCAAAACATGATCAAACCCCAGAACTCATTGAGTCTTAGTCACATGATGATGTGAACTAGTTTAGTGACACTATTAAACTCTTTTGATGTTGGTCACATGGCGATGTGACCTGTGAGTGTTAATCACATGGCGATGTGAACTAGATTATTGACTCTAGTGCAAGTGGGAGACTGTTGGAAATATGCCCTAGAGGCAATAATAAATTAGTTATTATTATATTTCCTTGTTCATGATAATCGTTTATTATCCATGCTATAATTGTATTGATAGGAAACTCAGATACATGTGTGGATACATAGACAACATCATGTCCCTAGTAAGCCTCTATAGCTCGTTGTGATCAACAAATAGTCATGGTTTCCTGACTATGGACATTGGATGTCGTTGATAACGGGATCACATCATTAGGAGAATGATGTGATGGACAAGACCCAATCCTAAGCATAGCACAAAGATCGTGTAGTTCGTTTGCTAAAGCTTTTTCAATGTCAAGTATCTCTTCCGTAGACCATGAGATCGTGTAACTCCCGGATACCGTAGGAGTGCTTTGGGTGTATCAAACGTCACAACGTAACTGGGTGACTATAAAGGTGCACTACATGTATCTCCGAAAGTGTCATTGGGTTGACACGGATCGAGATCGGATTTGTCACTCCGTGTACACGGAGAGGTATCTCTGGGCCCACTCGGTAGGACATCATCATAATGTGCACAATGTGACCAAGGGGTTGATCACGGGATGATGTATTACGGAACGAGTAAAGAGACTTGCCGGTAACGAGATTGAACAAGGTATCGGTATACCGACGATCGAATCTCGGGCAAGTATAATACCGCTAGACAAAGGGAATTGTATACGGGATCGACTGAGTCCTTGACATCGTGGTTCATCCGATGAGATCATCATGGAACATGTGGGAGCCAACATGGGTATCCAGATCCCGCTGTTGGTTATTGACCGAGAACGCCTCGATCATGTCTACATGTCTCCCGAACCCGTAGGGTCTACACACTTAAGGTTCGATGACGCTAGGGTTATAAAGGAAGTTTGTATGTGGTTACCGAATGTTGTTCGGAGTCCCGGATGAGATCCCGGACGTCACGAGGAGTTCCGGAATGGTCCGGAGGTAAAGATTTATATATGGGAAGTCCTGTTTTGGTCATCGGAAAAGTTTCGGGTTTTATCGGTAACGTACCGGGACCACCGGGAGGGTCCCGGGGGTCCACCAAGTGGGGCCACCAACCCCGGAGGGCTGCATTGGCCATGTGTGGGAGGGAACCAGCCCCAGGTGGGCTGGTGCGCCCCCCACAAGGGGCCCAAGGCACAGGGGAGAGTGGGAGGGGGCAAACCCTAGGGCAGATGGGCCCTAAGGCCCACCCCAGGCGCGCCTCCCCTCTCTCCCCCTCTGGCCGCCACCCAGATGGGATCTGGGGGCTGCCGCCACCCCTGGGGAGGGAACCCTAGAGGGGGCGCAGCCCCCTCCCCTCCCCCTATTTAGATACATTATAACTAGGCACTCTAGGAAGCCTCTCAGGCTATTAGACTTCGGAACCGTCCATTCTTGCGGTTTGATCGTAATGGCCGTAATGGCCGTCCGATTCACGTAAAAGTTATGTTTAGCGCGCCGTAAGACGAATCTAGCGCGGATGTCCTAAAAGGGCCGCTTCTCCCGTAGCATTTTTGGAGGCCTGTGGTTCATTGGGTCCAACTAGCGGGGGTACAAATGGGCCGCTGGTGGGTTTCGCCCTCAGCACTCCACATTATTCCTCCCTCCCGACTTCTCCTCTCCTCTCTTGGGAGACGAACGGACCTGCGCCGCCGCCGCCGCCGCAGCTACAACGAGTATCTTCGGTGGTTGCCTCCCAGCCTCCCTCCGCCGCGAGGATGTATGTATTCGCTACTTTCTTCCCTACCCCACCCACCTCCTCGCCAAGCATGGCGCCGTCATGTCACCACATGCGCTTTCACGGATGTCTTCGGCTCTGAACGAAACATCAGAACCGCTCCTTGATGACTCTTGCCGCAGACTCCCTGTGCCTTGTCGCAGCTGTTCCGTTTATAGGCTCTACCCGGCCAAGATAGCCCTTCATACTGTCAGCTCCCTAATTTGTAGTTTCACATGCCAAGTATATTTCCATCTACTGGTTCGTGTGGAAATATATGCTTAAGAATCAGACTTCTATCCCTGCAGTTCATGATGCATCAGTTTCTAAGAATCAAATATAAAACCAATAGTTCAGCTTCTTCTTGACCAGGTTAATAATAGTTTATTTAGTTGGATTTCATGCAATTTAGAGAAGATTTATATTTATCATATTCACTGTTATTCATTGTGTAGTCTCTTACATATAAAGTGCTGCTCTTGCCCTCTTTGGTCACCTGATTGTAGTTTCAGTGAGTTAACTTTAATAATTTTTATCATCCACTAGGACATGCTCCTGAATTGATGTGTCTCGACGTAGCCGGGGCTATCGACTACGTGGCTGGCACGGTATGTTCACTTGTGGAATATTGTCCATTCACTGCACCTGGATGCCAACGCTGACACCATTTTCATCCTCGTGCAATGCAGTTCTTCAACGTAAGCTTGGCACCATTGCGTTTGTGAGGTTCTCATCGACAATGTTGTGCCTATTCCATTTGGTTTGAATGTCCTTGAAGAGTGGTGGATCGTATCCAGGACATTTTGCAGAAAAATAAACAGTGTGGTTTTGGTTCCCTGGGTATGCTAACTGTATGGAGCTTATGGAAGCAGACAAACACCAAGGTGTTCACTAACACCAGCCAACAGAGAAAGGAAGAAGAACCGAGCTCTCAAATCATTTCTGACCTGCAACTTTGATCATTGGCTGTGGAGGAGCAGGTGTAGCATCCTTGTGTGAGTAGTAGCGTTAGTTCTAGGAGCCGTGTGCTGTTGCTTTTCTCTTGCAATTGCTTTTCTTCTCCTTCAATTAAAAATTGTAGCTAGGTAATTTGTGTACTCTCGAAAAAACTGTAATAATTTTAAATCTTAGTTGCATCATGACAACAGTTGTTCACTTCACACGTACAATATTGGATGTCCGAGCGATGATTTCATAGAACCTCCGTTTCCCAGGATGAGAAGGTAATTTTTCATTCCCTAATTTCATGTCAGTTTTCTTTATCCTTTTGATAACTGTTGTGCAGTCTATCTTTCCAAAATTTGTTAGTGTAGTATTATACCTTTTTAGTCAATTGGAATATATCCGCAATACTTTTTGACATGATTCTTGTTTTATTTTTGTATCAGATCTACTTATGTCGAATAACAAGCAGAGGAGACTGAGTTACCTCCCTCTAATGTCTCCAATAGCAAGGGTGTGGTGGTGTGATAAGCTTCATTTCCTATGACCGCGTAGCATAATGATTTGATATATTAATCAGGACACCGGGTCTTGTTGGTGTGAAAAAAACAGTGACGTTGTTGTTCTGCCCTTTTCTTTTGCAGGTGGGAATTCCATCATTTCAATTGTCAAGCTGCTAACAGAGGCTATATTTGGATACTTCTTCAACTATCCTATACGCAACAAGGGGCATCAGAACTCGCTATATCGTCATCATTGAATCTGATATCTGTACGATTCTGTTTATCTGATGTGCAATTTAAGCAATTGGTGTTTTGTGAAGTGGAGAAACCAAATGTACCGATTCTTATTAATGAGTGTTGGTTTAATTTATGTGATCTATGCACTTCAATCTATCTCTTCTTTCAAATCAGTTGGTCACCAAACAAAGATTCTACATAAACAGTTGGATAACCAAAGGCTTGAATTTTATATACCTTGAGTTCTCAATCTACGTATATGCAGGGAAAAGAGAAATGGAGAGATGTAATGTTGTTGTGCTAACATATTTCTTCGGGCATGTGTGAGTAAATTTAATAGTTGTAGTAATCAACCAGCCAAATAATGAATTGTTGGTATACTCCCCAATTCTGTTACTTTCTGAGAAATTATTTTACACTTGCACGGAAAACAACATACTATTCGGATTAAAATGCCTTCCTTTTCATATCATGCACGTTGTTAGAAAGAAAAAGACCAATGCATATGCAATGGAGGTGACTTCCATATACCACTCTCTCACCGTACAGTTTTTTTTCTATGAAAGGAGAAAAACTGTTTACGTATGGAAGTTAAAGCTTAATTTCATTTTAACTTGGATAGCTATGGCTTCATGTTTCTAGAACTTCTTTTGAAGTTGTCTACATGTTTTATTATATGCAGCACAATTGAGTATTCCCATTTTGTCCAAACCAAAACTGAAGTACCAGCTTTGCATCGTATGAAAAAAGAAAATAGATACGGTATGTGTATTCTAATTGAAGTCAAGTCTCCCACAAACTGGATACATGTTCGCGTGCTTATTACATATTACTGTTTGGAACTTTAAAGATACTTTCGTTAAATTTACTTCCATGTACTTTGCACTTCTTATTCACTTTGAGGATCAAGACATGTAGTATTTCATCATCCACTATTTTATTCAACTTTGACCTTGCTACCCACATGCTCTGGCAGCCTAGAGAAAATCCAATGTGTGATGCTGCCACTGTTGTCGAGGAACACTTTGGAGGAGTTGAGGCCGAGAAGAAAGTACAAGACGAAGGGTGAGGACCTCGGAGCAACATGGTCCCACCACAATTGGTAAGAGACATATCTTTGTGAAGTCGGTGAAAAAGGTAATAGAATTGTGCCAAATGCTCATCTTATTTATGTTTCATAGTTTTCTCTCTAAATTTAACTCTCTCTCTCTCTCTCTCTCTTTGTGAATTGTTAATAAACTTTCGTTGATATCTTTTTTTAGAAATTGCGTGTGCTTTTATAGAAGAGAAGTCCATTGGGAGGCATTATGATGATTTGTTGACAAATGAATGGATTGGTCCGCTCTCGGCTTAATCACAAATGCATGATTGCTAAGTATTTTTTAGTTTTATTTATCATTATATGTCTGATGATGTTGACAATGAAAAATAACCAAGCTTAAAATAAGCAACATTTTCTTTTGATATGAATAAAATTAACTTTCATGTTTTGTGTCTCAATATATGTGTGCAAATACCTACCATTGATTGTAAAAATGGACGGGTGCGGCAACGCGCACCATAATGGTCTAGTAAATACTTGAGGTCTGGGGGCTGCCCAACACACGAGAACTTCTCTTGGCGCAGCCCTACCTCTCTTCCTTCTCCTCATATCTCGCGGTGCTTGGCGAAGCCCTGCTGGACTACCACGCTCCTCCATCACCACCACGCCGTTGTGCTGCTGCTGGATGGAGTCTTCCTCAACCTCTCCCTCTCTCCTTGCTGGATCAAGGCATGGGAGACGTCACCGGGCTGTACGTGTGTTGAACGCGGAGGTGCCGTCCGTTCGGCACTAGGATCTCCGGTGATTTGGATCACGACGAGTACGACTCCTTCAAGCCCGTTCTCTTGAACGCTTCCGCTTAGCGATCTACAAGGGTGTGTAGATGCACTCTCCTTTCCCTCGTTGCTGGTTTCTCCATAGATAGATCTTGGTGACACGTAGGAAAATTTTGAATTTCTGCTACGTTCCCCAACAGATTTCACGCCTCCAACAGAGTATTGGCTAAAAACGGGTAGTTCAGATCTCCATCCATGCATAGATACTGCTATATCGGGTATAAATCACGTCAAAATTTTCCTTTTCACTGTAAGTACATTTTCCAGCATGGTACTCCCTCTATATCATAATGTAAGACGTTTTTTGGCGCTACACTAATGTGAAAAAACGTCTTACATTCTGGGACGGAGGGAGTACTAGATAATAGATGGTTCTCTAAGGTGAAAAGGAACAACTTTTAAACTGGGCCTGCACATGCATGTGTATGTGAAACAAACATACACTTGTTAAATACTCAGATGCGCATCAAGTCAATGGATCTAAGCAGTTTCTTGGATCCATCAATCTATACCTTATATAATACAAGGTATCATGTGAACCCCAGCTTTTCACCTTTTCCAGAATCTCACGTTGCCGCCATCACCCCGATCGAGCTCCTGTGCTTCAGTTTATATATAAACCGCAAGCAGCCCATGTTCTTTCCATGGTGACAAGCCCATGCATGGTAGTGGGACGTTCACGCTAGGTAGTTGCTCAAGTAGGTAGGTAGGGAGGTTCGTTCTAGTTTCAAAATGCCTTGCCACTTGCAGGATCAACAGCTCACCTCTAACAAAAAAATAATAATTGGTGGGAGTATAGTTGTAATAATAAAATAAAAATCTTTGATTCGTTTGAGTGGCAAGCTCGGGACTCTGGATTGGCAAAGCGTTGCAGACCAAGCTGATCATCGCTCTGCATTCGAGTGTGGTCGATGGGCACTCGGGCTCGGGTGCGCGCGTAACCTATCACCGCATGTTAAAATTGTTTCATTGGTCAGGGATAAAACAGCAAGCGGAGGATTGAGTATGTAAGTAGCAGCTTCCTGCACGTCGCATTATGCAATATTTAGCCAAAGTGTCATATTTGTATGTAAGGAGGTAATCCTTCACAATTTTCACTGCTGCTGAAAGGGTCACAACTCACAAGTGATGGTTCCCATAGCCCTATAGTGACAGGGCGCCACCCCTCTCACTGGTAGGTGCATACCTATGGCATGATCCCCTAACCGTTCATCATTGATAACCATCATACCAATGTTGTGCACCCTAATTGTTCGTCACCGTAATTATGACACCAATGAGGTGCTCCCCTAGCCGCCCATCACCCATGTAATACAGGGGGCATGCATATAAAATCAACTACTAATAAATAAAATTCTACAACAATTCAACTCATATCATATCCTGATCACCACACATGCATCGGGTTATATATATTCATGCAACATATTCAATGATTAGAGTAATGAATCAAAGACAAAATATACATCTATAATCCATGCAAAGCACCATATTCACCTGAATCTAATCATAAAGTAGTAATTCATCACATAGAAAAATTAACTGCAATAATTAAATCCTATGAATTATAATAATGTTAGGCAGCTCATATGATCATCGTATTGAAGAGCAGAAAAAAGATGTTATATAGCTACTAAAAACCCGTAGTCCAGTGGCGGACTGCTCACACATCGACAATGATCGATGTTGATGATGGGGTGATGATTTTGTTGGAAATATGCCCTAGAGGCAATAATAAATTAGTTATTATTATATTTCCTTGTTCATGATAATCGTTTATTATCCATGCTATAATTGTATTGATAGGAAACTCAGATACATGTGTGGATACATAGACAACACCATGTCCCTAGTAAACCTCTAGTTGACTAGCTCGTTGTGATCAACAGATAGTCATGGTTTCCTGACTATGGACATTGGATGTCGTTGATAACGGGATC
The DNA here is from genome assembly GCA_021437245.1 of Aegilops speltoides. Taxonomy (NCBI): domain Eukaryota; kingdom Viridiplantae; phylum Streptophyta; class Magnoliopsida; order Poales; family Poaceae; genus Aegilops; species Aegilops speltoides. Next base: position 448,460,138 of record CM038141.1, read on the forward strand.
ACATCATTAGGAGAATGATGTGATGGACACGACCCAATCCTAATCATAGCACAAAGATCGTGTAGTTCGTTTGCTAAAACTTTTCCAATGTCAAGTATCTCTTCCTTAGACCATGAGATCGCGTAACTCCCGGATACCGTAGGAGTGCTTTGGGTGTATCAAACGTCACAACGTAACTGGCTGACTATAGTTGTAATAATAAAATAAAAATCTTTGATTCGTTTGAGTGGCAAGCTCGGGACTCTGGATTGGCAAAGCGTTGCAGACCAAGCTGATCATCGCTCTGCATTCGAGTGTGGTCGATGGGCACTAGCTCGGGTGTGCGTGTAACCTATCACCGCATGTCAAAATTGTTTCATTGGTCAGGGATGAAACACCAAGCGGAGGATTGAGTGAAGCAATGTTTGTTTGCCAACAAAGAAAGCACGAAAATGCAGTACCCGTCGGTCTTCTTCAACCCGTGCCGGTGCCCACGCGTCCCTAAAAGGATATCACAATACTCCTTTTAAATACCTACGTCAATTTTATAGATGGGTTGCCCTGTACAATGTCGACCCCAACTTTGGTACGGTGCCAAATGATCGCTCGTGACCTACCTAAGTCACTTGCAAAACATGCCACCGATTGTAAAGATTTGCTGGCATTGCTACGGGTGCACCTCCGACATGCCGGACATCAAAGGCCCAAGCAGACAAGCGGCGCAAATAGCGCGAGCTCGCCATCCACGACGAGGTCCTCCTCGAGCACCGACCGTAGTACGCTAATTCTTCCCTCATCAACCGCAAGGTGAAAATGGGCAACGACATTATTCCTCAAATCAAGGTGGAACAGAGCGAAGTCCCGGCTAAGACTAGCCATAGTGGGAGTAATTTCAGCAGTAACATCAAGTCCAACTCAGCAAATTTGCTTATTTGGCAATGAGTTAATGAGGAGAGGTAGTTTGACTAACTTAGCTAGTTACTATTATAATATGAGTCTATAACCTAATAAATGAAGTTTTGCATGTTACCACACTTATGTTACTACTCACTATGAAGGTACTAATATAGTCTAGGGATATGTGTATGTTACTCTTTAGTGTGGCTAGTCTAAGCATGCCACATGGGAGGACTAGTACGTCTTGCACTCTCATTTTCCGACGGCGGCTATGTGCAAAAACGACTAGAGCTTTTTAACACATGATATTATTCATTCTTTTAGGCCATGAATTCGTCTTTTTTATACAGGTCGCATTTCAACGTATTTCATCCTAAAATTTTACACACATATCCATCACATCATTGTTTACTTGTACAATTTTTTCAGTTTTTTTAAACCGAATTTTTCAATTTTGAATTATTCAGTAAGTCGGCCTTTATGGAGGCCAAGAGCCAAAATGCCGTTCTCTATAAATCTTTCCTATATTTTTTAATAATGATGGTTACCGGGGATAGCGAACCCCTAGCCTGAATATTTTCCATTCATCTTGCCTATGAAGTCTTTCAACCTTACAAGATAGGCAAGTGAAGCAAAGCAGACACATGACACTGATAGAGATACAACAACATATTGACACCGTTGCGTCGACGTGACAACACAAAAACAATGTCAAAAGGCAATCATAGCCTAGACCATTCATAGCCTAGATCATGATAGTTGATAGAAATTCAAAATCCGGGAACATTCATATATTTACATTTCAGAAAATTTGAAAAAAAAAACAGAGACAGATGAAGGCACAGTACACAAGTATGTAAATTTTCAGAACGAAATACGCTGAAAAAAGGGTGGTGCCAAAAAGACAAACCTCGAGCTTTTTACCACACTAGTCAATGTGTACTTGCAATGCACGTAATTTGAAAGTATATTAAGTGCATGCAGATATTAAGTAGGATATTATTTACGTGTTATTATGTGATTAACACTATATTTGGCATGAAATTAACTGCACGCTAAACGTGTTGAACGCTTGACATTGAAGCAGTCTAGGTCGTTGGATTGACATGATTTGATGGCCGAGATTAATTGGATCTGTCCCTTTGTTTTTTTTATATTGGTATAGATGATACTATCCATCCTTCCAGACCATGAATTTGTCTTTTTTGTACATGTCGCACTTCAACGTAGTTCGTCCTGAAATTTCACACACACACACACACACAGACACACACACACACACACACACACACACACCCCTCACATTATTGTTTACTTGTACAATGATTTCAGATTTTTTTTCAAACCGAAAATTTGAAATTTTCAAAAAGTCGGCCTTTATGGAGGCCGAAAGCCAAAACGCCATTCTCTATAAATCTTTCCTATTTTTTTTAATAATTATGGTCACCAGGGATAGTGAACCCCCAACCTGAATATTTTCCATTCATCTTTCCTATGAAGTCTTTCAACGCCTTACAAGATAGGCAAGTGAAGCAGAGCATACATGTGATAGTGATAGAGATACAACAACATCTTGACACCGTTGTGCCGACCATGACAGCACAAAAACACCGTCAAAAGGCAATCATAGCCTAGACCGTACCATCACATGCATCAACTTCAGTACTTGACGATACCACTAGTCGCAGCGAACCGACCTATGGTAGGATGGTTAGATGGACAGTGGTATCCCAGTAGGGCCGGTCTTGAGATTTCGGGGGGCCCGGGATGAAACTAGATTCTAGGGCCCTTAACATAAACGTAAAAAATACGAGAAATATGTTGATTATTTTAAATTCCTTGGATCCTAATCATCTGTAATAAAAACGGGTACATCGTCAAGGACTAGCAGATGATTTAAATGCACATGATCACTCACTTTGTTATCATCAATGTTGATGTTCGCATATCAATTATGCGAAGTCCTCATCTTATGTATTAACATTAGTTTAATCCTGCATAGCAACTATCAACATGTTGCCAAACTAAAAAAATATGATAACCCTAATAATATCTATTCATAAACAATATCTAATAAACCGTTTATCAGTGGCTAGTTGCAACAATGAACTGGCAATGGTGATGATCAGTTATCATTTTTTATTAATCAATTGTCATGGTAAAATCTCACAGGGCATATAGCCTACCCACATAAATAAAGATCATATACATACTTGTAATCGCCTCTCTCGGAAAGTCAGGTTGGTCGAATAGGAGGCAACGTCGTGGTTACATCCGACAGTCCAGTCCTCCTCTGATTTGAGGTAGCGCCATGGACGCACATGAGAAGAAGCGCGGGGGGCATTCTCTCTTTTAGCCCCGCGTGTGATCTGGTCGTTAGTACTCTCGTAGATTGCGAACCAACCTGTGGTTGAATGGTTAGAGGGACAGTGATATCCCCAGCTGACGAGGGTTCAAATCCTGGTGCTCGCATTATCCCTGAATTTATTTATTTCAGGATTTCCGGCGATGCGCTTTCAGTGTGAGGAGACGTTCCCGTCGACGACGAAAAACATACGATGACTTCGTAAATCTCAAGATGATATGCCGGCTCAGTCTCTCGGAGGCGGTCATAGGGGTGAGTGTATGCGCGTATGTATGAGCGCTTGCGTCTGCACTGATTTTAAAAAAAAAGTACTCTCATAGATTAAGGAAGAAAATCATGAGAGATATGTTTTCATAACTACCTCTATTATTTTTAGGGAAATAACTATCCCTAATTAATTGCACACAATAGTAATTGGTATGTTATCAATCGTACCTGCGCGTGGGCTCTGAAGTTTATCCGTAGTAGGAAGCAAATCAGGGTAAATGAGAAGGGGACGCCTATTTCAGGGATAGTAGATCAAAGAAGGAAATCTTTGATTAATGAAGAAAATAACGTGGGATATTACGTGATACTTTGGCATTTTGGGGGCCCGGGGACGGCCGCCGCTCTCGCTCGCACCCTCCTCGGGCCGGGCCTTACCCCAACTCAAGTCTTGTTGCTCGCATTTATCTTGATTTTTATTTCAGAATTTTCGGCGCTGCGCGTTTAGTGGGAGGAGACGTTTCTATTGACTACGAGACGTCTACGGCGACTTTGTAAAGTCTTAAAATGATATTGTTGGCTTAGTCTTTTAAATGTGCTCTTAAGGATAGGATGTGCGTGCGTGTGTTCATAGAGGTAAATACATGCCTGTATACACGAGGGCTTGCGTCTACATGTTGCGAAAAACATCTTGGCATTGTTGCGTCGACGTCGACGTGACAGCACGCGTCAAAGGGCAATCATAGCCTAGACCGCATCGCACCATCACATGCATCAACTTCTGTAGTACTTGACGATACCACTGGTCGCAACCCACCGCGAAGACCGGGACGAAACGCAGACCAAACCGTGACCCCTCGCTGGCACCGGCGCAGCCGGAGGTAACGTGCACCAAACCACGACCCCTCGCTGCCATTGGCGCAGCCGGAGGCAACGTGCAGCCGAGCCTGACGCACGTTCCCTCCCTCCTGTATTTGTCTTGTCTCGTTCCCTCCTGGGTCTCCCTCCACCTACCTACCCATCATCCCACGGCGTGGCGAGGCGACTTCCCCTACATAACCCGATCTAGATCGCGGGAAGTCCATCCATCCATCCACCCAGGGCCGCACACCGCCGCCTCACCTCCTTTGTACCCCTCTCGCCAGCCCCACGAGAAAAAAAGGGAGACCACGCCGCCGCCGCCGCCGCTGTCATCGCCGGCTCCGCCCCCTTCTCGCCGCCGACTGTCCCGACAACTCCCGCAAGGTGAGCTCCTCCTGCCCTTCTCCAAGATCGCTCTCTCAGCCTGCTTGGACTCTGTTATGTACAGTATGTACTATGAACTGCCTTGTGGAGTAATTTTTATATGTATGTATGTATCGCTTGGTGCACGATTGCTGCTGTTGTGGATTGGTACTGGGAATAGGCGTGCGTACAATTAGGAGCCATGAATTGCAGCAAGTTCAGTGGTTGACTTGGACAGGCAGCAGGCGGGTGCTTGCTGTTCATGTCTGCCAGTATCGCCATTAGCTCCCAAGATTCTCTCAAGGGGTGCTTGGTTAAAGTTAAACCATGTGCAGCCAGTATTCTGCTTTGACCCCAACTCACCGTTGGATCTAGTGCTGCTATCATGTGGATCGGCCCCTGTCATCATCAGCATTTTCCAAACTTCCTTGATCTTGCACCGTTTGCCTGAATCCATCTCTCCGTCAGGTTGCTCGTAGGCCTTCCCGGGCTCCTTTTTTGATTTAACCTGGTGTCCTGCCACGATTAAAACATAGTAATGTTCTGGTCAGGCCTGTCGATCGGCACTGTTCTGTTCGTCTTCCCTCACCAAGTTTTCCAGGCCCAAGGTGCCTGGCCAGTGGCCACCATACTGAACATTTCAGGTTTAGCTTGTTCACCTGTGGTGTGGGAATATGCGAGTACCTCATCTGTATAACTATTGTTTCCTTGACTTTGTCCAAGGAGGATATCATGTTTGTTAGAGGCGACAGTCCTGGCATAAAAATAGTTATATTGAAAACCAGGCTGGTGTTGACTGAAAATTCAGTTTTGCCCTGCATTTCTTAATGGAAAGCTGATCTGACTCAAGCTGACGAAAAACAACTGTTTTCCCAAGGATAACTGATGATGAAAATCTGAACCAACACACTGCACAACTTTTTGTATGGCAGTCCTGAATGATTTGCAATGAAAAAAAGAAAAAGAACACCAACACATCGGTCATGAGACAAGTTACTTTTCTCAAGGATATCTGATGCTGTAAAATTGAACACACTGCACAACTTTCTGTATAACCATACATGGCGGTATAGAAAGATTTGCAATGCTAGGGAAAGAAATTATGCCGCATTGACAATACGGTCATACGGTGTGACTAGTGACCTTGACAGTTTACTGGTAAATCATGTTAATTCAGCTTATCAGTACTGTCCAATTAATTGCCACAGCTGATATACAAGACGAGGCAATACACTAATCTGGACAGTGCTGGTGCATGGTACACCGCATTAGTGTTGTTCGAAGCAAGTTGGATATTTTATTCCCTACGGTCTTGGCCTGCAGTAGTTTAATTAGCGGCTCGTAGGCCTTCCAACCTTCAGTTGATGATCCCCCCCATGCTTTACTATGCCTGCCAGGCACAGATCCCTGTAAAAGCTGTCAGGAGATGTGTATGCTGAACATAGATTCGGCTGGACCATGGCTACAAAGAACATTTTCGTTTGATTGAAATATTTCAGACACATGACAAGGAATTAATGAGCAGCCCTCTAAGCAATGGATGTGTACTGATGTACTCTGTTCAATCTTAGCAGTTTTTTTCCCCTTAATTCCATGATATTTTTTGTGTCCTACATCTAATTGAGTGTCTGTCTGGAGAAAATCACTACTTCATATCAATTTGACTTCTAGTATACTCGTTTTTATTTCAAATTCTTTGAACAACAGAATGGGGAGCACCGACGAGACTGGAACTCCCTATGGCGAGTACACCTATGCTGAGCTGGAGAGGGAGCTGTACTGGCCATCCGAGAAGCTGAGGATCTCGGTTACTGGAGCTGGTGGTTTCATTGGATCCCATATCGCTCGCCGCCTGAAGAGTGAGGGGCACTACATCATTGCCTCTGACTGGAAGAAGAACGAGCATATGACCGAGGACATGTTCTGCCATGAGTTCCACCTTGCTGACCTCAGGGTCATGGACAACTGCCTTAAGGTCACCACCGATGTCGACCATGTCTTCAATCTTGCTGCTGATATGGGAGGCATGGGGTTCATTCAGTCCAACCACTCTGTTATCATGTACAACAACACCATGATCAGTTTCAACATGCTTGAGGCCGGGCGTATCAACGGTGTGAAGAGGTTTGTAACTTAATTTACCAATCTAGCTGAAGTATGCTATGAGCTCCTCTAGAGATAATCTATTTTTTTACTAAGTCTATTGGAAAGGGTTTATTTGGAATTCAGAAATTACTTGAAAAGCTTCCTCAGGCAAGAGTGATAAAACCTGGAGTAGACATTTAATGTGCATGGTGGTCTTTAGAAGCTTTGTTAAAGATGCTTGCATTTGACAAATATGTTCATGTTCATTAGTGGCATATCCAGATCTGTTTCTTGTCGAGTTGATATTTGACACTACCAAACTGAACTTAAGAAAACAGTAGTGCTGCTACGATATCAGAATTAACTCTGTTTTCCTTTCAAATTGTTTCAAGCACATGTCTACTTTGCAAGTACATTGCCTCAAATCCAAACAACTTACGTATCCCATATTGATTCAATTTTGTTTTTCTTTGGTCCTGCAGGTTCTTCTATGCCTCGAGCGCATGCATCTACCCTGAATTCAAACAGCTTGAGACAAATGTGAGCTTGAAGGAAGCTGATGCCTGGCCTGCTGAGGTGAGTTCATAGGAAATTGATGCCATTTTGTATTATACTCAGATGTGCTGAAAGATCCAGTTTTTAACTTCCTTTATTAAATTCAGCCACAAGATGCCTATGGCTTGGAGAAGCTCGCGACCGAGGAGCTGTGCAAGCACTACACCAAGGACTTTGACATCGAGTGCCGTATTGGCCGTTTTCACAACATTTACGGTCCCTTTGGAACATGGAAAGGTAAATCCACAAGCTCGATCATAATGTCACCCTGAGGCAAAATAATTCAATTGTGCAATTTGTTAGGCGGTCGCGAGAAGGCACCAGCTGCCTTCTGTAGAAAGGCTCAGACCTCCACCGAACAGTTCGAGATGTGGGGTGATGGTCTCCAGACTCGATCGTTCACTTTTATCGACGAGTGCGTCGAGGGTGTTCTGAGGTATATAGCTACTCGTCACATTATCCACATTGTAGCAGACAGAACTACATTTTTTTAGCTGATAAAGGGAATATTATTAATATCAAGAAGATATCAATTAAAAACTACTGCCTTGGCAGAAATGATAAACCAACATATTGACACACACTGTACTTTGTAGATTGACAAAGTCGGACTTCTGCGAGCCCGTGAACATCGGAAGCGATGAAATGGTGAGCATGAACGAGATGGCTGAGATTGTTCTCGGCTTCGAGGACAAGAAGCTGCCCATCCACCACATCCCTGGTCCAGAGGGTGTCCGTGGCCGCAACTCTGACAACACCCTCATCAAGGAGAAGCTTGGCTGGGCCCCCACAATGAGGCTCAAGGTAATGTAGCATAATTGTCAAATACCTGACAATTCCAACCCCACATGACAATAACACCTGAAGCTCTTTACATTAGCACAGATGCAGGCTAGTCCTGTTATGATGGCTTCAGTAAAATCCTTGGGAAGTCGAAGATAATTAGTAACAATACCTCTGAATTCTGTCCAGGATGGCCTAAGGTTCACCTACTTCTGGATCAAGGAGCAGATCGAGAAGGAGAGGACCGAGGGGAAGGACGTCGCCCTGTATGGATCATCCAAGGTGGTGTCCACACAGGCGCCGGTGCAGCTGGGCTCCCTCCGCGCGGCTGACGGGAAGGAGTAAACAACTATGCAGATCAACGCCAGGCCTATTATGCCACTGCCCATCGATCGGAGCCTTCCTTGCGAAAAACATTCAGAGAGAATAGCACATCCTGTCCTACCTACCCCATGCGCGATTTTTAGCAGATTCTAGTGCTCCTATTCATCGTCGCCCCCATTGATTATTATCTTTGTGTCACCGAATTCCTGGGATACCAAACTTTTGATTGGATGAAGAATAAGATCCCCTTTTTTACTTTGAAGCTGAGCTACATTGTGTGATTTGTTGTCCAGATCTGGCCATCTGGTCAAACAATTGGTCACTAGATGACTTGTTGCGCCGATGATCGACTATAACCAAAACTTATGTGCTTAGTGAAACCCACCGAAACCAAAGTAATAAGCTAAAACATGAAGTGGCAGTAGGCCAGCTTAAAGTTCTTACATGTATTTACAGACCAATAGATAAACATAGTAGCTCCATTGAAGAGGTGAACAGGACTGAATAGCAGCTCTGAAGAAAAACTTACTTCTACAAAGGAATCATAACAATAGTGAGGATTGGTCAAACTAAAATTATCGCCTCAAGCAGTGGATCATCATCACCAGACCTGAACCCCTTTTCATTGCAGAGTTAAGTCTAACCATATAATCCTATGCCCCTTGGCTTTCATGGATACACGGAGAGGTGTATCAGTAGCAAAAATGAAGAGTCAAGTGGCTGATATAACGCTTTTCGGCATACAGTTCACACACCACGACTACAACGACACAAAAAGCTCGCCTAGTCGAACCTCAAGCCACAAATGGCGACGAGGCATGGCTCAGACACAAGATGTCCGGTCAACTGAGGTGCATACCACAAATCAGCTCACCAGCTAATGAATAAGATCTTCTCGGAGAAAAGCCAAGAAAACAGTGTGCAGGCAGCAAAGCTTACCTTAGTTCTTTACAAAGGAAACAAACTGACAAATTACAGCCCAAACACAGAATAAAAGGTTTGAAAATGCATACAATTAAAAATAGCGCCTGCTGCTAATACCTAGAGTGTTTGAAATAATTGACTTGTTTTTTTTTTTGAAACAGAGGCGACTTAAGGAAATATAATGCTGGTTAGGTTCGAGCAGAAGCAGAAGCAATATTTTCTATGTCAGTGCTCCTATTCCCCGACCCGTGCGAGGAGAACCAGCAAACACAAACCCATCCGCACACTTTAGGTCGACTTCCCATTGCGGGCGCCCCTGTTTTTTCATAACTTTTTTTTTCAAAAGTCTGAATTTGGTATTTTTTGTTTCCTTATTTGCAAAACAAAATGTTCATAAATTTTAAAAAAATTCACAAATTTTAAGAAAATGACCGTGAATTCAACTTTTTTTGCAATTAAAAAAATGTTCACCATTCTAAACATGTTTTTGAGTTTGAAAAATGTTCATGACTTCCAAGAAATGGCGCTAATTCAAAAAATCTTCATGAAGTTCAAACGATGGTTCATAGTTTAAAAATGTTCACTAATTTCAAAAAATCTTCGCAAGTTTCAAAAATATTCACCAATTTAAAAATAATGTTCATGATTCCCAAAAATGTTCAAGGATTCAAAAAATATTCACGTATTTCAGAAACATATTTGGCAGTTTTAAAAAATCTTCATGACTTCCAGGAATTTTTAAAAAATGCCCACGAATTGAAAATATTCTCAAATTCAAAAATGGTCACAACTTTAAAACAATTGTTCATGAATCTCAAGAGAAATTCACGTTTTAAAAAATTTCATGAATTTAAAAATTGTTCCTGATTTGTAGAAAAAAGTTTAATTTTTTATAATAAATGAAAAGAAAACAAAAACGAAAAATAAATAAAACAAGAAAAAAACAGTACTAATAACCCAAAAAAGAAAGAAAACCCGGAATAAATATAAAAGGAAAAAAGATTCAGGGAATATGAAGAAAAACCTAGAATGGGCTGGCCGATAGAGAGAAAGAGTCGTGCGAGTCGTGCGAAGGCAGGACAGCCGCAATCTGAGCTTTGCGCCGGGCCGGATCTCCTAAAAGAGCTCTAACTAGAGCTCCAGAGTGAGCATTGCGTAAGTGGTGATCTGGTGCCGGGCTATGGCAGTAGGCGGATGGCAAGCTCCGAGATGTGAGCGGATGGGGAGTGGTGGCGCAGAGAGGAGGCAAATGGGACTGTGGCTAGGGTTTGGGGTCGCTACCCGGCTTAAATAACTAGATTTGGCTGCTCGGTCGGCGTGTCGGAGCAGCGTTCTCACCGGACCGTTGGGTTTCAACAAGTTTCCACGTGGATCCTGCACGCCGGTCCGACTTGGCGGACGCGCCTGGGATACGGCTGGTCAAGATTTTGCGTCCGACCAGTTACCGAACTGTCCGCCCGGACATATAAGGGGAGTTTGAGGAGTCCGATTATAGATGTTCTAACTCTACTAGCGTGTATGTGCATCATGTTTGTATAGTACATTTGAAATGACTTCTTACATAAGTGATGTGATTGAATTCTTTTAAAATTTACTAGATAATTGCCCGTGCGTTGCAATGAGAGTATAAACAATATAATAGATTAGCCCATGATTGCATGTTTATTGTTACATCTTAGCAAGTTTTTGTATGCAATTGTCGTGATTTACCTGCCATCTTATTGTTAAGCACTTATTTGGTAAGAATTTATTGACTTACAAAAAACATTATTGAAGACAGAGAAAATGCCATATTATTGTTAAACACTTATTTGGTAAGAATTTATTGACTTCGCAAAGGATATTATTATTTGAGAGAAAATCAGAGATGAGAGGGAAAAAAATCAAACATGAGGGGAGGGAACCATCTATAGAGAGGTTGAACGAAGGAGTGAGTGAAACAGGGACCTTATTTTTTTTAACGTACTAGAGATAGAGATTGCTCAAGCTTCCTTTTAACAACTTGCTCACACGGTGCACGAGAATCTACCAGCTGATCTTCCCGCAAAAAAGAAGAAAGAATCTAACAGCTAATTGTTCTTACGTTGTGATGCATGCCCTCTACACATTGTTTATGGACGCTCCCCCGCAAAAGACAGAAATAATCTATACCAGCTAATCATTCTTTCCCAGTGTGATGCATGCCCTCTACAGTGTTTATGCACGTATCTCTGACGATACTGAAGCTCCCTTGAAAAGGAGCTTTCTCAGCCCTCGTGTTTTGACCGTTAGATGTAGGCCGGAGTGATTTGGTATTGTCCCATACATTTAGCTGCCAAAAGGATCCACCTGATGGTAGGAATTTCCCTAGAGTAGTAAAAATCTATTATGCGTGGAAAAAATCGACCTGGACCGAGCGGCGTTTGCTCCTGTCCCATTAATACGAAAAAGGCTTTCGCCCTATTATATTGATATAGCAACTGCCCGATACAACAAAGAGTCCAATGCTAGGGCAAACAGCACAAGCATGCCCAAAAGAAACAAAAGAGAAAGAACAGAGAAAATAATGTCCACAGCGTCGGATCGACGAAAATGATGATAACCCAAAACCGTTGCACCCACAGGAGATGTACCACCTCGCTCCAGGCACCTCGAATCAAGCAGCACCTTCAGGAAGGAACACGACGACGACGACGACGCTGCTGCCCGGACAGGTCCTAGGGTTTCCCCCGGTACGCGGAGGGGCGTGGGGAAGGGGAAGACCCGACGCCCTTTAGGAAGGAACGATGGCGCCCACGGGCGTCACCGCGTCGGTGCCGGCAAGCCGGCCTGGATTTCTCCCATCCGCCAAACACCCACAACCCCGAACGGTCCGATGCGCACCACCAGACAAGCCACCCACGAACGTGGGCCACCACGGACTTGCCATCATCACCGCCGCCTCACCGTGGTCATCGAAGTGAGACCGATGAGGACGAGAGGGAGCAGCCGGGAACGAGGAACGGCAGCGAGAGCAGCCACGCCGGAGGAGACAACCTCCACCGCCATCGGCGGTCACCGACCGAACGCAGCAAGGGGAGCGTACCAGGCCCTCGAGGTTCGGCCGAGCCCAAAAGGGGCTCATGAAGCACCCGTCGCCGAGCTGCAGTAGACGTGCCGCCGTCTCCACCACCCCCCGCATGAGCCGCACCACCACCGCCCCCGCCGGAGCCGCCGTAGGCGAGACCGAGTCAGGCCCGCCCAGACCCAGATGGGGCCCAAAAGGGCCCAGATCTGGGCCGGGAGGGCGCCGCCACCATCCACCGTGCTAGCGCACCGCCAAGGGGCTGCGCCGCCGCCTCTAGGCCACCCGGAGCTGCGCCGCCAGGAGCAGCCGCCGCTGCCGGAATCACCGTTGACTGAGGAGCACCGCCGCGGGACGCCACCACCCGAGCCGTGGCACCGCGCGAAGGCAACCGCCGCCGCCGCCAACACCACGCGGGCAGGGCCCGATGCGCAGCCGGCGGCGACGGAGGAGGGAGCGGGAGGGAGGCGCCGAGGGCGGGAGATGGTTCCGGCGCCTCGCCGGGGAGGCGACGCGGGGCGGGCCGTGAGGAAAGAGGGAGGCGGGCGCGGCGCTTGCGCGCGCGGGCCGGAGGCGGGAGGGGGGGGGGCGCCCGGCGGCGGAGCGGGGGGAACCCTAGGAGCGGCTGGACTACTCCTGTCCCATTAATGGCGTGCAGGACTTTATGACTTGAATCTATATACATAAATTTCACTGCAAATATATGTCCCAGACTGATAGTTTTCAGTAGTGCAGAGACTCATCAGAAAGGTTTGCCCTTTATCAACCTACAAGCACAAGATGTAGCTATCCCATCGTTCCCCATCAGTACCCTCCTGAACTGAATATTAAAAAAGAACATATACTGGTATTATACTTACGAGAGCTCTTTACGGTGTACTCCCTCCGTATGGAAATACTTGTCATCAAAATAGACAAAAAAGAATGTATCTAAAACTAAAATACATCTAGATACATCCCCTTTTATTCATTTTGATGACAAGTATTTCCGGACGGAGGGAGTACAATGTTAGTGTTGGACACTGCAAGGCTAATGGCGTTTCCCCTAGCCAGGTATTTTCGAGAATCTAGTAGTATTTTCGTTCTCTACAATGAATTTATTTCTATTGAAGAAGACGACCTTTGTCCTCATCAACCCCTTTTAAAAAGGAGAGTCATTCGGCTGCGCTCTGACTTGTGCCAGAGTTTTGGACTGTAAATACTTGTTACACAATAACTGTATCCACACATCACCCCCTGTACAGACAGCCTATATAACTATTTACTCAGCAAGCACCTGTTCTTTACTTTAAGGTTTTCGATAGCTAAACCCCCTTGGTCTTTTGTCCTACAAAGTATGTCCCACTTAGCTAGTCTGTACTTGATATATTCTCATCAGGTTGCCAAAAAATTATGATCGATAAAAATCCAGCATTTTTCGTATGCCCACGGGTACTTCAAAGGAGGGTAATAGGAACATCGGCATGCTTGTAACCACGGAGTTTATTAGAATCAGCCGACATAAGTTTGCCCTTCCAATAGCCAAGCTTCTTCTCATATCGATCTTTAGTGCACTTCCATTCTTTGGTTAGTTTATGATGATGACAGCTTACTAAGTAGCTTGTTTCAATATTGGTGAGACATCCTTTTTCTTTGAGGGGGCGAAACATCTTCTTACACGTGGGTGGTGTAGGGAAGGCACCAGATGTTTTGTACCATTGGTGTAGCTTTTGTCATTTTGTGACATAAAAACAAAGTTATATTGTTGTGTTGGCATCATAAATATATAGGGGTGGTTTGTATAGATGCATGCAAAGCGATGTGGCGTGCCGCTATTATGTGCGTCTAGTGCACGTGCTGCCATAAGACCCCCTTCTACTCCTGCCTACGAAGTCCATAGATACAGCCAACCAGTCATCATACAACAACTCATCCTCCTTCATCGGATACCCCACCATCCTTCTTACTCTAAAAAATGACATGAAGTTCCAATATAAGCTCAATGATATTGACCGAACACCTGCCGGACATGGTGTCCGCCATGGACGACGTCGACAGGGGGCGGAGGGTACCTGGCTGTGGACTACGCCGTAGTACAAGGCGAGCGGGAGGGTGGGTGGGGGATGCGGACGTCTAGTAATGCTTGGGCGGCACCGTCAGCCAAGAAGGGTGCGGATGCAAAGCAAGGGGAAAAGGGCGCGGAGTGGAAGAGAATGAGACGGTGAGGAAGGATTTGAGTTGGCCGGGGGTGTTAGAGTCGTACGTTGCGGCTATCTGGATTCTGGAATCCCGCAAAGCCCCCCAATTTGCTTCCAATTTGCGGGAAAAATGATGTTCGGACCGCTCTGCGAACCAATAGGGTACCACATTGGATGACAGAATTAATCTAGACAGCTCGGCCCATACAGGTGCGTGCAATGTGAGGGTCGGCGTTGGAGATGCCCTGACACCTGGTATATATCGATGGATGCAGAGCGACGTGGCGTGCGGCTATTCTATGTGTCCAGTGCCCTTGGTAAACGATTCAAACGACAGACGTACGTGGAGAAGCACGGAGAATTTGTGCAGGACTCGTTCATGTTTATGTGTCGTCAGATCTCCAACACTTGGCCTTTAATTTGGTCTCCGACCTCCGATCCACACGCGGGGTTTTGGTCTGAATCGATCAGCGGAACATGCATCGGAGTACTACAGTCCGGCCGGCTCTTGAATCGTTCCAGCTTGTTGGACACGTAGCAAGCATCAGAGGAAGAGTCGCAGAAACCTGCACTAACGTAAAGGAATGCATGCTTTTGAACCTTGAATTCAGGTCAAACGCAACAACACGTACGAATGTTGTTTGTTCAACAGGAAACATGTGCTGGTCCTGGTCGTAGCGTCCTTGTTAATGTAGCGAACGGGAATTTCTTCCATCACTTGCCGTACTTAGTCAAGAAAAAGCTCCTCTGAACTGGACCAAATGTATCCTGTGTATAGAATTCCAGTCAGAATACATATACTAGAGGTCGCTAGCTCTTGCCACGGATCGTCCTTGTTAACCGATGTCCATGAGAAAGATTGACCGTGCAGTGTGGACGTCATCTAGACTACTGGTCAGTTGTTGTAGGCAAATCAACGGTGCTTAGGTCTCCGTCCAATGGTCAAAGGGTTGGAACGCCAAAAGTAGGAGGTGGGGAGATCGGAAGCAGTCACCGAGTCTACACGGCCGAGCTCTTCTCATCTCTATATAAACGGAGACCCATCATGCAAATCTACCCATCTCCATTTTAGCAGAAACGAAGCAGCAACAAGCCCAGCTGAAGCTCGGAACCTGAAGCTACTGAGCACGAAGCAAGGCAATCCTTTCCATCCTAGATCAAAATCTTCCGCACGTCTCCCGTCCGCAGCAGCGCAACAAGAGCGATGGCGGCGTTGATGAGGACGGTGCTGCTGGTCGTGTTCTTGGTGCACATGGTCAGCGTCATTGCGCCTGTCTCGGCGAGGGCGTTGAAGGGCGACGCCTCCTGGCTCGAGGACGGCATCGGGATGATGGTGGAGATGCTCGGCGACCTCAAATCAGGGTCCAGCCCTCCCACGCACTGCTGCTAGCTAATTGATCAAGCAACACCATGCATCACCTCCTCGCAGTTTTTCTTCGGTTACAAGATGTAAAGATGCGAGGCTCTGTTTTCTTTTGCCTCTTTGCTGTACAGGTCTACAGCTAGGATCATTCTTTCGTTTTAGAGAATCAACTGGCTATCAAGGAAGGTCTAACCTTAACCATGTCTTTTGAATGCAAAATTTGCTCGTTCTTTCAAGCAATCAATCCCAATGATAGTGTGCGCGTACATGAATTGTGTCTGCAGCCCCTATTTGGGGATATTTAGCTCAGATCATCGGGCCACTGTTCGGTCAATCTTTTCAGGTTCTTCTTTTTTAAGAGTTAAATAGAAAAAAAAAACCATAATTGCATTAGGTTCTAAAAATCTATCACTTTTTTAGGGTTACAAAAAACTGTATCACTTAGCGTCTAACTTCTTTTTTTCAAAAATACTACCACTTCGCACTAGTTACTGGTTCGGCAAAATTAATCTTGATTATGACAGACCTGGCCCGCATGTATGCACTAACGTGGCACTAAGTTGTTTGACCATTAAGTTGAACATGGGGCCCAACCATCAGAGTAAACCCTCCTCCCTTTTGACCAATTTTCTCTCGGGCACTTTATCAAACATTTTGAGCTCTCTGCACACCGGCGGCTCTCGCCTGCAGTTCTTGGAGCTGCGACGACCGTGTTATAACCTAGGGAGGGAGGCGAGCTGGTCCGTGGGGCTGGAGTCGCCTGAGGATGACCGGAGCCTCACTGGCGGTGGAGGAACCAAGGTGGTAATGGAGGAATTCGTTGGTTAGCTCGTCGGGCGAGGTCGCTGGCGCCTCCTCCTTAAAGGAGCACCCAAGATGGGAGCCGACCTCGCGATCCAGAACGAGAGTGATGTCAGAGAACTAGAACGGAGGAGCAGCCTTGCAGCATGGTATAGAATTGCAGGAGACACACAGAGAGAGAGAGTGGGACGGGCATAGTCACCGACAGACGAACAAAGATGTGTTTGGAGGTCATCCCTCCCCTTTATTTTTGAGAGGCCAGGGGAGGGCCAACTTGGAGAAGGGGCTGGCTGCCCCCAAGGGGTGCACCTCTATCTAGGGCTGGCTGCCCCAAGGGGTGCGCCCCCTCTAGCCCAAGGGCGCCACTAGCCACTAGGTGGCTTGGCCACTAAAGCCTATGTGGGCGCCTCACTATTGACCCCTAGGGCCCATGCGGTCCCCCACTTGGGCCTTGCAATGTGAATAGCCCATGACTCACCTAGGAGAATGTTCTGGGAGGTTCCCCCCTTATCCTTCTATGGTCATTTTAGGGTCTCTGGAACTTTTCCGATTCACCCAAACTTTTTTAGTTTCCCTATGAAATATTTTTGTTTTTTCCGAAACACTTCATGTTCTCTCTCTGAAGCATTTTCTTTTCTTCCATTTTTTGGGTGAAATTCACATAAGCTCCTACACTTCGAGTACTCAACAGACCGATAACCCCCCTTAAGCGTGCGAGCCCACAGGTTCCGTAAAATGTGGACATGACCTGGAACTCCTTCTAGTCAATGATCAATAGCGGAAACGTGGACATTTGTAGTGACCCCTACACCTACACGAATTATTATCAGGTGAACCTATTGTTCCCACACACAATTCCCTTTACTTCATGATACAACAAAATCCAAGGGAGACTTAAGGATATCCATGTGACGCAACTCTTGATCACTATACCAAGTTATCCTCGTTACTGGTTTCGTTCTTTTTCTCATTTCTGTGTTCCGACATCCCCATGATCATATCACACTATATGGCCAGACGATAATGGACACTAGAACACTGAGGGCCTAAAGAATATCTCTCCATCATCGAAGGAGCAAATCTGAATAGCATATCAAGTCCCTGAACATACTTTTCCGATGCATCCAGAAGCTGCCATTACAACCACCCTTTTATAGGTAATGTTTGACTAATCCCAAAGTACACCGTCCTGTATGAAGGTACTTAATACTCTCATGGTCTAAGGAAGTAAGTATGTGTTGACATCTTTGTGATAAACCTACAATTATGTGATGATGTGATCTTGAAGTATATCATTTAGTCTGGTTTGTTCAACACCATTGTTTTGATAACAATGTGCTCTTATTGTTGCCGGCATCCATGTTACTTCAACTATGCCCATGATAAGGAAAACAAGATCATCATGGAACACATGAGCTAGTCCTATAGGCTAGACTAGGAACCTATTTGGTGTTTATTATTCCACACATGCAAATGGGTTTCTTCTGGATCTCATTAATATGTAGACTCAAGAACCAATTACAACTCTAGCATAGAAAATAAACATTAACTACAAACAAGGAAAGAAATAATAACATTTATTATTGCCTCTAGGGCATATTTTTATTAGTCTCCCACTTGCACTAGAGTCAATCATCAAGTCAATGCTAATGCACTTTGCACCTATGACATACTGGTGTTAAATATGCTTTGTTTATGGTATAGACTTCGTCAAACGAATCTGGCAAATTCAGGTTCGTGTGTATATTGCATATCCCCACGTGTCAACGATTTCACAAAATTCATATCTTTTGTGGAGTTGGCGTTGTATATATTTGAATCACTTGTAGGACCTTGGTTCCTCAGACCGAACTATGGAGCTACTATCCTCAATGGTATTCCATTGGATTCAGCCATCTTGAAACCATACCAAATTCTGAAATGAATTCTTTGATCCAACCACCATCCATCGTTGCTCCTGAAGCAGCAATATGCTTAGTCTCTGTTATAGAATCCACCACAGTAACCTACTCGGAACAATTTTAACTTAATGTGCCACCGGTCTGTGTATAGCACAAAAACCATTATTGAAGTCAAACATCGCTAAGACTAATGATGGAGATTGCATCAATGTAACTACTTACAATGAGCTTGCATCAGTGTAACACTTTACAATCATCTCTTTAAGATCTCCATATGTGAGAAACATTTGCTTAGTCTTACATAAGGAAATTTTCTATGTTGTCCTACTATCAACATCTTGATCACGTTGTTATCTTTCTAGAAACTATTTGGTGTGTTGGACATATCCGGTTGTTTACATACCATAGAGTACATGATTAATCCAAACACAAATATTGTTGGAAATATGCCCCAGAGGCAATAATAAAAGGTTATTATTATATTTCCTTATTCATGATAATTGTCTTTATTCATGCTATAACTGTATTATCCGGAAATCGTAATACACGTGTGAATACATAGACCATAATGTCCCTAGTAAGCCTCTAGTTGACTAGCTCATTGATCAACAGATAGTCATGGTTTCCTGGCTATGGACATTAGATGTCGTTGATAACGGGATCACATCATTAGGAGAATGATGTGATGGACAAGACCCAATCCTAAGCTTAGCACAAGATCGTGTAGTTCGTTTGCTAGAGCTTTTCCAATGTCAAGTATCCTTTCCTTAGACCATGAGATCGTGTAACTCCCGGATACCGTAGGAGTGCTTTGGGTGTACCAAACGTCACAACGTAACTGGGTGACTATAAAGGTGCACTACAGGTATCTCCGAAAGTGTTTGTTGGGTTGACACGGATCAAGACTGGGATTTGTCACTCCGTATGACGGAGAGGTATCTCTGGGCCCACTCGGTAATGCATCATCATAATGAGCTCAAAGTGACCAAGTGTTTGGTCACAGGATCATGCATTACGGTACGAGTAAAGTGACTTGCCGGTAACGAGACTGAACGAGGTATTGGGATACCGACGATCGAGTCTCGGGCAAGTAACGTACCGATTGACAAAGGGAATTGTATACGGGATTGTTTGAATCCTCGACATCGTGGTTCACCCGATGAGATCATGGAGGAGCATGTGGGAGCCAACATGGGTATCCAGATCCCGCTGTTGGTTATTGCCCGAGAACCATCTCGGTCATGTCTACGTGTCTCCCGAACCCGTAGGGTCTACACACTTAAGGTTCGGTGACGCTAGGGTTGTATGAATATGAGTATGCAGCAAATCGAATATTGTTCGGAGTCCCGGATGAGATCCCGGACGTCACGAGGAGTTTCGGAATGGTCCGGAGGTAAAGAATTACATATAGGAAGTGCTGTTTCGGCCATCGGGAAAGTTTCGGGGTCACCCGGTATTGTATCGGGACCACCGGAAGGGTCCCGGGGGTCCACCGGGTGGGGCCACCTATCCCGGAGGGCCCCGTGGACTGAGATGAGAGGGGAACCAGCCCCTAGTGGGCTGGTGCGCCCCCCCTCGGGCCTCCCCTGCGCCTAGGGTTGAAAACCCTAGGGGGGGAGGCGCACCACTTGCCTTGGGGGGGTACTCCAACCCCCTGGCCGCCGCCCCCCCTTGGAAGATTGCATCTCCCAGGGCCGGTGCCCCCCTGGGGGCCTATATAAAGGAGGGCAGCCGCACCCTGTGTCTTGGCGCCTCCCTCCCCCTGCTACACCTCGTCCTCCTCCCGCAGCAGCTTGGCGAAGCCCTGCCGGAGTTCTGCTGCATCCACCACCACGCCGTCGTGCTGCTGGATCATCATCAACCTCTCCTTCCCCCTTGCTGGATCAAGAAGGAGGAGACATCATCCGCTCCATACATGTTTTGAACGCAGAGGTGCTGTCCGTTCGGCACTTGGTCATCGGTGATTTGAATCACGGCGAGTACGACTCCATCATCACCGTTCTCTTGAACGCTTCCGCACGCGATCTACAAGTGGTATGTAGATGCAATATCTCTCCCATGACTCGTTGCTTAGATGAACTCATAGATGGATCTTGGTGAAACCGTAGGAAAATTTTATTTTCTGCAACGTTCCCCAACAGTGGCATCATGAGCCAGGTCTATGCGTAGTTCTCTATTGCACGAGTAGAACACAATTTTGTTGTGGGCGTAGATCTTGTCAACTTGCTTGCCGCTACTAGTCTTTTCTTGCTTCAGCGGTATTGTGGGATGAAGCGGCCCGGACCGACCTTACACGTACGCTTACGTGAGACAGGTTCCACCGACTGACATGCACAAGTTGCATAAGGTGGCTAGCGGGTGTCTGTCTCTCCCACTTTAGTTGGAGCGGATTCGACGAAAGGGGTCCTTATGAAGGGTAAATAGAAGTTGACAAATCACGTTGTGGTTAGTCGTAGGTAAGAAAACGTTCTTGCTAGAACCCAATTGCAGCCACGTAAAAGATGCAACAACAATTAGAGGACGTCTAACTTGTTTTTGCAGCAATTGTCATGTGATGTGATATGGCTAGAAGTTGTGATGAATGATGAATGATATATTGTGATGTATGAGATCATGTTCTTGTAATAGGAATCACGACTTGCATGTCGATGAGTATGACAACCGGCAGGAGCCATAGGAGTTGTCTTTATTTTTGTATGACTTGCGTGTCATTGAAGAACGCCATGTAAATTACTTTACTTTATTGCTAAACGCATTTGCCATAGAAGTGGAAGTAGTCGTTGGCGTGCAACTTCATGAAGACACAATGATGGAGATCATGATGATGGAGATCATGGTGTCATGCCGGTGACGAAGATGATCATGGAGCCCCGAAGATGGAGATCGAAGGAGCTATATGATATTGGCCATATCATGTCACTACTATATAATTGCATGTGATGTTTATTATGTTTTATGCATCTTGTTTACTTAGAACGGCGGTAGTAAATAAGATGATCCCTTATAATAATTTCAAGAAGTGTTCTCCCCTAACTGTGCGCCGTTGCTAAAGTTCGTCGTTTCGAAGCACCACGTGATGATCGGGTGTGATAGATTCTTACGTTCACATACAACGGGTGTAAGATAGTCTTACACATGCAAAAACACTTAGGGTTAACTTGACGAGCCTAGCATGTACAGACATGGCCTTAGAACACAGAGACCGAAAGGTCGAACACGAGTCGTATGGAAGATACGATCAACATGGAGATGTTCACCGACGATGACTAGTCCGTCTCACGTGATGATCGGACACGGCCTAGTCGACTCGGATCGTGTAACACTTAGATGACTAGAGGAATGTCTAATATGAGTGGGAGTTCATTATAATAATTTGATTAGATGAAATTAATTATCATGAACTTAGTCGAAAAACCTTTGCAAATATGTCTTGTAGATCAAATGGCCGCCGCTCATGTCAACATGAACTTCAACGCGTTCCTAGAGAAAACCAAGCTGAAAGATGATGGCAGCAACTATACGGACTGGGTCCGGAACCTGAGGATCATCCTCATAGCTGCCAGGAAACAATATGTCCTAGAAGGACCGCTAGGTGATGCACCCGTCCCAGAGAACCAAGACGTTATGAACGCTTGGCAGTCTCGCGCTGATGATTACTCCCTCGTTCAGTGCGGCATGCTTTACAGCTTAGAACCGGGGCTCCAAAAGCGTTTTGAGCAACACGGAGCATATGAGATGTTCGAGGAGCTGAAACTAGTTTTCCAAGCTCATGCCCGGGTCGAGAGATATGAAGTCTCCGACAAGTTCTATAGTTGTAAGATGGAGGAAAATAGTTCTGTCAGTGAGCACATACTCAAAATGTCTGGGTTGCACAACCGCCTGTCCCAGCTGGACATTAACCTCCCGGATGAGGCGGTCATTGACAGAATCCTTCAGTCGCTCCCACCAAGCTACAAGAGCTTTGTGATGAACTACAATATGCAGGGGATGGTGAAAACTATTCCTGAAGTATTTTCAATGCTGAAGTCAGCAGAGGTAGAAATCAAGAAAGAACATCAAGTGTTGATGGTCAATAAAACCACCAAGTTCAAGAAGGGCAAGGGTAAGAAAAACCTCAAGAAGGACGGCAAGGAAGTTGCCGCGCCTGGTAAGCCAGTTGCCAGGAAGAAGTCAAAGAATGGACCCAAGCCTGAGACTGAGTGCTTTTATTGCAAAGGGAAGGGTCACTGGAAGCGGAACTGCCCCAAATACTTAGCGGACAAGAAGGCCAGCAACACCAAAGGTATATTTGATATACATGTAATTGATGTGTACCTCGTAGTAACTCCTGGGTATTTGATACCGGTGCCATTGCTCATATTTGTAACTCACAGCAGGAGCTGCGGAATAAGCGAAGACTGGCAAAGGACGAGGTGACGATGCGCGTCGGGAATGGTTCCAAGGTCGATGTGATCACCGTCGGCACGCTACCTCTACATTTACCTACGGGATTAAGTTTAAACCTTAATAATTGTTATTTAGTGCCAAGTTTGAGCATGAACATTGTATCTGGATCTCGTTTAATACGAGATGGCTACTCATTTAAATCCGAGAATAATGGTTGTTCTATTTATATGAGAGATATGTTTTATGGTCATGCCCCGATGGTCAATGGTTTATTCTTAATGAATCTCGAGCGTAATATTACACATATTCATAGTGTGAATACCAAAAGATGTAAAGTTGATAACGATAGTCCCACATACTTGTGGCACTGCCGCCTTGGTCACATTGGTGTCAAGCGCATGAACAAGCTCCATGCTGATGGACTTTTAGAGTCTCTTGATTATGAATCATTTGACACATGCGAACCATGCCTCATGGGCAAAATGACCAAGACTCCGTTCTCTGGAACAATGGAGCGAGCAACCAACTTATTGGAAATCATACATACCGATGTGTGCGGTCCAATGAGCGCTGAGGCTCGTTGAGGATATCGTTATGTTCTCACTCTCACTGATGACTTGAGTAGATATGGGTATGTCTACTTAATGAAACACAAGTCTAAGACCTTTGAAAAGTTCAAGGAATTTAAGAATGAGGTAGAGAATCAACGTGACCGAAAGATAAAGTTCCTACGATCAGATTGTGGAGGAGAATATTTAAGTCACGAATTTGATACACACTTAAGGAAATGTGGAATCGTTTCACAACTCATGCCGCCTGGAACACTTCAGTGTAACGGTGTGTCCGAACATCGTAAACGCACTCTATTGGATATGGTGCGGTCTATGATGTCTCTTACCGATTTACCGCTATCATTTTGGCGATACGCTCTAGAGACAGCTACATTCACTTTAAATAGGGCACCGTCTAAATCCGTTGAGACGACACCGTATGAATTATGGTTTGGGAAGAAACCTAAGCTGTCGTTCCTAAAAGTTTGGGGATGCGATGCTTATGTCAAGAAACTTCAACCTGAAAAGCTCGAACCCAAGTCGAAAAAATGCGTCTTCATAGGATACCCTAAAGAAACCATTGGGTATACCTTCTACTTAAGATCCGAGGGCAAGATCTTTGTTGCCAAGAACGAATCCTTTCTGGAAAAGGAGTTTCTCTCGAAAGAAGTAAGTGGGAGGAAAGTAGAACTCGATGAAGTACTACCTCTTGAACAGGAAAGTAGTGCAGCTCAGGAAAATGTTCCTGTGATGCCTACACCGACTGGAGAGGAAAATAATGATGATGATCAAGGTACTTCGGATCAAGTTGCTACTGAACTTCATAGGTCCACAAGGACACGTTCCGCACCAGAGTGGTACGGCAATCCTGTCCTGGAAATCATGTTGTTAGACAACGGTGAACCTTCGAACTATGAAGAAGCGATGGCGGGCCCAGATTCCAACAAATGGCTTGAAGCCATGAAATCCGAGATAGAATCCATGTATGAAAACAAAGTATGGACTTTGACAGACTTGCCCGATGATCGGCGAGCGATAGAAAACAAATGGATCTTTAAGAAGAAGACGGACGCGGATGGTAATGTTATCATCTATAAAGCTCGACTTGCCGCTAAGGGTTATCGACAAGTTCAAGGGATTGACTACGATGAGACATTCTCTCCCGTAGCGAAGCTGAAGTCCGTCCGAATCATTTTAGCAATTGCCGCATACTATGATTATGAGATATGGCAAATGGACGTCAAATTGGCATTCCTTAACGGACATCTTAAGGAAGAGCTGTATATGATGCAGCCGGAAGGTTTTGTCGACCCTAAGAATGCTAACAAAGTATGCAAGCTCCAGCGATCCATTTATGGGCTGGTGCAAGCATCTCGGAGTTGGAACATTTGCTTTGATGAGATGATCAAAGCGTTTGGGTTTATGCAGACTTATGGAAAAGCCTGCGTTTACAAGAAAGTGAGTGGGAGCTCTGTAGCATTTCTCATATTATATGTAGATGACATACTCTTGATGGGAAATGATATAGAACTTTTGGACAGCATTAAGGCCTACTTGAATAAGTGTTTTTCAATGAAGGACCTTGGAGAAGCTGCTTACATATTAGGCATCAAGATCTATGGGGATAGATCGAGACGCCTCATAGGTCTTTCACAAAGCACATACCTTGATAAGATTTTGAAGAAGTTCAAAATGAATCAGTCCAAGAAAGGGTTCTTGCCTGTATTGCAAGGTGTGAGACTGAGCTCGGCTCAATGCCCGACCACGGCAAAAGATAAAGAAGAGATGAGTGTCATCCCCTATGCTTCAGCCATAGGATCTATTATGTATGCCATGCTGTGTACTAGACCTGATGTAAACCTTGCCGTAAGTTTGGTAGGAAGGTACCAAAGTAATCCCGGCAAGGAACACTAGACAGCGGTCAAGAATATCCTGAAGTACCTGAAAAGGACAAAGGACATGTTTCTCGTTTATGGAGGTGACGAAGAGCTCGTCATAAAGGGTTACATCGACGCTAGCTTCGACACAGATCTGGATGACTCTAAGTCACAAACCGGATATGTGTATATGTTGAATGGTGGAGCAGTAAGCTGGTGCAGCTGCAAGCAGAGCGTCGTGGCGGGATCTACATGTGAAGCGGAGTACATGGCAGCCTCGGAGGCAGCGCATGAAGCAATTTGGGTGAAGGAGTTCATCACCGACCTAGGAGTCATACCCAATGCGTCGGGGCCGATCAAACTCTTCTGTGACAACACTAGAGCTATTGCCCTTGCCAAGGAGCCGTGTTTCACAAGAAGACCAGGCACATCAAGCGTCGTTTCAACTCCATCCGTGAAAATGTTCAAGATGGAGACATAGATATTTGCAAAGTACATACGGATCTGAATGTCACAGATCCGTTGACTAAACCTCTCTCGCGAGCAAAACATGATCAACACCAGAACTCTATGGGTGTTTGATTCATCACAATGTAACTAGATTATTGACTCTAGTGCAAGTGGGAGACTGTTGGAAATATGCCCTAGAGGCAATAATAAAAGGTTGTTATTATATTTCCTTATTCATGATAATTGTCTTTATTCATGCTATAACTGTATTATCCGGAAATCGTAATACACGTGTGAATACATAGACCATAATGTCCCTAGTAAGCCTCTAGTTGACTAGCTTGTTGATCAACAGATAGTCATGGTTTCCTGGCTATGGACATTAGATGTCGTTGATAACGGGATCACATCATTAGGAGAATGATGTGATGGACAAGACCCAATCCTAAGCTTAGCACAAGATCGTGTAGTTCGTTTGCTAGAGCTTTTCCAATGTCAAGTATCCTCTCCTTAGACCATGAGATCGTGTAACTCCCGGATACCGTAGGAGTGCTTTGGGTGTACCAAACGTCACAACGTAACTGGGTGACTATAAAGGTGCACTACAGGTATCTCCGAAAGTGTTTGTTGGGTTGACACGGATCAAGACTGGGATTTGTCACTCCGTATGACGGAGAGGTATCTCTGGGCCCACTCGGTAATGCATCATCATAATGAGCTCAAAGTGACCAAGTGTTTGGTCACGGGATCATGCATTACGGTACGAGTAAAGTGACTTGCCGGTAACGAGACTGAACGAGGTATTGGGATACCGACGATCGAGTCTCGGGCAAGTAACGTACCGATTGACAAAGGGAATTGTATACGAGATTGTTTGAATCCTCGACATCGTGGTTCATCCGATGAGATCATTGAGGAGCATGTGGGAGCCAACATGGGTATCCAGATCCCGCTGTTGGTTATTGCCCGAGAACCGTCTCGGTCATGTCTACGTGTCTCCCGAACCCATAGGGTCTACACACTTAAGGTTCGGTGATGCTAGGGTTGTATGAATATGAGTATGCAGCAAACCGAATATTGTTCGGAGTCCCGGATGAGATCTCGGACGTCACGAGGAGTTTCGGAATGGTCCGGAGGTAAAGAATTATATATAGGAAGTGCTGTTTCGGCCATCGGGAAAGTTTTGGGGTCACCCGGTATTGTACCGGGACCACGGGAAGGGTCCCGAGGGTCCACCGGGTGGGGCCATCTATCCCGGAGGGCCCCGTGGACTGAGATGGGAGGGGAACCAGCCCCTAGTGGGCTGGTGCGCCCCTCCCTGGGCCTCCCCTGCGCCTAGGGTTGAAAACCCTACAGGGGAGGCGCACCACTTGCCTTGGGGGGTACTCCAACCCCCTGGCCGCCGCCCCCCCTTGGGAGATTGCATCTCCCAGGGCCGGCGCCCCCCTAGGGGCCTATATAAAGGAGGGCAGGGGGGAGGGCAGCCGCACCCTGTGTCTTGGCGCCTCCCTCCTCCTGCTACACCTCGTCCTCCTCCCGCAGCAGCTTGGCGAAGCCCTACCGGAGTTCTGCTGCATCCACCACCACGCCGTCGTGCTGCTGGATCATCATCAACCTCTCCTTCTCCCTTGCTGGATCAAGAAGGAGGAGACGTCATCCGCTCCGAACGTGTGTTGAACGCGAAGGTGCTGTCCGTTCGGCACTTGGTCATCGGTGATTTGAATCACGGCGAGTACGACTCCATCATCACCGTTCTCTTGAACGCTTCCGCACGCGATCTACAAGTGGTATGTAGATGCAATCTCTCTCCCATGACTCGTTGCTTAGATGAACTTATAGATGGATCTTGGTGAAACCGTAGGAAAATTTTATTTTCTGCAACGTTCCCCAACAAATATGTATGGAATTCTATTAACCTCGGCAAGAACCTCTTCTCGCATTTTTCATAGTAAAACTACTTTAGTATCTTGTCAATATGTATTTTAGGTTAGCCTCATTAGGAATTTCTATCTCCATAGATTTTATGCCCAATATATTTGCTGCCTAGGCCAAGTCCTTCATCGAGAAGCTATTTTCAGTGAAGTCCATATTCATGTCAAGAAATTTACAACATTTCCAATTAACAGTATGTCGCCTACATATAGTACTCGAAAGGATATTACACGCTCCCACTTACTTTCTTATAGATACAAGCATCTTCTTTATTCCTGGTGAAATCAAACTCATTGGCTATTTCATCGAAACAAAGATTGCAACTCCATTATGCTTGCTTTAGTCCATTATAGGATCTTTGAAGTTGGCACACCTTCCAGCATCCTTTGGAATGACAAAAACCCTTGGACTATATCACATGAATGTCCTTGGATGTATTTACTTTTAAGGAAATCCTTTTTATATCCATCTAATATATCTCGTAATTGAGATATACAAATCACAATTATAACCCAGACTAACTTTAGCATGGCTACGGTGAAAATATCTTGCTGTAGTCAACTCTTTGAACTTGTCAGAAACTCTTTGCAGTAAGTCAAGATCTATGGATCAAATATCATTATTTTCTTCAGTTTATAATCCAGCATATCAGATAGATTCTAAGCCTTTCAGAGAGTCTACCAAGTTCTAAACTTGATTTACATATATGGATACTATCTCAGATTACTTGTCATTTAGCCAATTCGCAGAGTTAGGCCCCCCTAGTGCTTCCTTGCGTGTCGTAGGTTTATTGTTATCAAACAAAAATGTCTCATCCAGACACCTCAAAGGTCTGCATGAGTTTCTCCTAACCTTCTTGGTTCAATTATTAGTTCGGACAAAGTCTCTACATCACATGTACATGCTTCAATATTAGTCGCAGTAAGAAAGTTTGGAACTATTTCCAGCGTTTGTTTCGTTTGACCTGATGACGAAGATTATATAATCTCGTCCAGTCAAACTATCCTCTAGCTCACTCTTTTGCAAGAGACATTTTCGTCAAAATTACACATTGTTTAGCAAAAACTAATTTTCCTTCAGGATAGCAACATAAGAAATTAGCAATCAATTTGGGATTAACCAACTATCCCACTCATGATCTAGAGTTGCCAGTTGTCATCCATGGTCTCATTACTTGGCAACACCTTCTTCTGGCTGACGTTGTGAAATCTTCACCGACCGCCCTCAAGTACCTCTTCGACCAGACAAATTTTTATTAACCTCCGTCAACGGCGATGAATGGAGACTATCACATATTTTGATCTTAGCATTGCTTACACTCTGGGAAAGGAAAATGTTTTGGCATACTCTCTTAGCCACAAAGCCTATTGTAATAACCTCATGCTTCCACCAAGTCAGCCTTCTCTTTCTGAAGCATTCCGAAAGCTAAACCTTGAAATTGTTCCTTAAGGTTGTCTTGCAAACCTTGAAGTCGCCCCTACTCTCGAAGATCAAATCCACAAAGCTCAACAATGTGATGGTATGATCAAGAATGTGAAAGAAGGCATTGAAGCTAAAATTTCTAAGTACAAATGCTTTTCCGTTGATGATCAAGGTATCCTGTTCTTTGATGATCGCCTTGTTGTGCCTAAACATAGTGATTTGAGAAAAATCATAATGCCAGAAGCTCATGATACACTTCTTTCTATCTACCTTGGTAGCACCAAAAATATATCAAGATTTGAAGCAAACATATTGGACTAGGATGAAACGCGAGATTGCTCGCTTCGTTTTCGAGTGTGATGCTTGTCACTGGGTCAAGGCGAAAAATCAATGTTAATATGGTGCCCTTCAGCCTCGCAAGATTCCTGAATGGGAGTGGAATGAAATTGAAATGAACTTTGTTTCAGGTTTTCCAAAGTCCAAGAAGGGGAGTGATTTAATCCTCGTTGTTATCAATTCCCTCTCCAAAATTGTTCACTTCTTCCGGTTAAAGACCATATTGGCAGCTAGTTGGCATAGTTGTGTGCCTTCAGAATTGTTTCTTTACACATCATGCACTTTCGACAGGTTGCATTCTTGCACGATGTGTTCCATGTCTCTTGGCTGAAGCAGTGTTTCAAGGATTCATAATGTGTTGTGGACTATGAGACTATTGAACTCCAATATGATCTTTCATATCCAGAGTGACCCATTCACATTCTCAATGAAGCCGAACGTCACACTCCCAACAAGTCTGTCAAATTCTTCAAGGTCCAACGGTCTCATCATTCTAACAACAACTTGGGAACTGTAAGATCACCTTATATATAAGTACCCCAACCCCTTTTCTTCCTAAATCTCAGGACGAGATTCTTGTAAGAGGGGAGAGTTGTAAGAGCCCGGAGTTTTAAATAAGACATTTTGCATAACTTTTGTAATATTTTTATTTTTTATTTTCATGTCATAAAATATTTCACTCGAAATTATCAGTATGACCATTTTCAGAACTCCAATTTGAGCCTTTTGATATTTATTTAATTGCTTTTCCTTTTTCTTATCACAATTAGGGTTCCAAACTTTTCCCATAATTATCTTATCACATTTCCATGCTGCACTAAATTTTGGACACCCCTACATCCTTCCTCTCGTTCAATCCCTCTACTTGCTTGTTTCTTCTTTTAAATCCAAATCCAAATCAAACCTTTGGCAAACCTGCTGGAAAAATTAGTGCAGCTTTGAAATATGTTAGAGTGGCCAGATGTAAACTTTCAACTCAAGTAGAAAATATTTAGACCCCGAAATATTTTTCTCTTCTCTCCCTTTCTATTTTCTTTCTGAAAAAATGGACAAAGCTTGCAACACAACAACCAGCTCAACGAGGCAATAGGCCCATTAAGCCCACCCCCGCCCGAGAGCAAATAATCCTAGTCGATCCCAACATGGAAATCTACCCCCTTGTAGGTCAACAGTTGTCGACCAAACATGCACCCCCCGCTCGGCACGTGATTTGGGCCTTCCCAGATAGCGCAGATCACACTTACGTTTGTTTTTCATTTTCATTTTTTGTGTTCCTTTTCATTTTTCCTTTCTCTTTTTCTTTTACTTTCACCTTTCCATTTCGCTAACATTTTTGAAAAATCATGAACATTTTTTTCATAAAATTCAAAAAATGTTCATCAAATTCAAAATATATCAAATACAAATTGAGGTTATCAAACTTCAAAGAAATTCTTCACATTTTGAATTTTTTCATGAATGTCAAAAATGTCATCCGATTCAAGATTTAAAATGATGAACAATTCATACAAATTCACAAATATTTTATGAAGTCATGATTTGTTTTTCGAATTTGCAAACATTTTTTGAAATAATGAATGATTTTTAAAATCATGAATTTTTTCTGAATTTGCAAAAACATTTACAGGTTGTGAACATTTTCTGAAATCATGAACAATTTTCAAAACCATGAACAATATTTGAATTCATGAACATTTTTAATGTTCATGAACATTTTATGAATTCATGAATATTTTTTCAATTGTGCAAACTTTTTTTAATTTTTGGATATTTCTTAGATTTGAGATCATATTTTGGAACTACCGACTATTTTTTGAGGTTGAAAAAATTATTCCAATTGATGAAGATTTTGAAATTGAATTTTATTTGAAATCATGGACATTTTTTAATGAAGAATAAAAGGAAACAGAAAAAAAAGGAAAGGCAACTCAAGGGGACCGCTCCCCCACATGGGCAGGCCGAAAGGCGCGTGGGCGACCGAGGGGTGTGCTTTATTGGCGGATCCTATTTGGCGCTTAAGCGCCCGTTCACAAACGAGTGTTTAATGGGCGCGGCTAGTTGGGCTCGGCCTATTTTGTTTCCTCCTTTTCTACTAAAACAGAAAAAAGCACGCATGAAGGATTCGGCCGTGTGACCTCCTCATCTAAGGTAGATCGATGTAACTACCCCACCAACAAGCGCGGTTGTGCTAACCTTTGAACCTATTTGTCTTTTATTCATTCCTTTTCTCCTTTTTCTTTTTTCTCATATACCTTTTTCCTTTTTCTCTTTTTTTTCTTCTATTCCCTTGCCCGATGACTTGTACGCACATATGAGAACTTTTTTTCAAACCCAATGAATTTTTATGAATTTGATGAAAGTTTTTCAAATTGCTGAACTTTTTTTCAAAATCAATGAACTTTTTCTATATTTAATGTACTTTTTTCAAATTGGATGATTTTTTTCAATTTTGATAATTGTTTTTCCAAATCGATGAACTTTATTCAAATAGACAAACTTTTGTCAGAATCAATGAACTTTTTGCAAATCCTATGATTTTTTTTTTCAAATTCGATGATCTTTTCAAAATCTATGAATTTTTTTCAAAATTAATGAACCTTATCTAAAAGGACAAACTTTTTTAAAATTGATGAACCTTTTTCTTTAAATCTGTAAACCTTTTTTGCTTTCACATTTTTATTTCATAAGATATAGAGAAACTGGGTAGTTTGTTCCTACCGGATCAACAACAAAAAACAGAACAAAAAAGACTGGCTTACTAGCGAGCGGCCGATCCAGCGAAGCGAGCGAACGAACTCGGTAGTGGTGACCATTTTTTGTTTGGCCAGGGAGCGAGCGCGCTCGTGGGCAGGCCCATGCCAGTGACGGTGCGAGCGCCAGCTCGTTAACGGGCGCCTATAGCGTTGACTAGGAGCTCCCTGCTTTATCTCCCTGTACACCGCAACAGCTCTGTGTCACCTGTACCGATTCCAAAGAAACATTTCCTTTGTTTTTTTGGCATTTTACTTTGTTTTCACATTTTTACTTTCTTCCTTCACTATACTTTGGTTTTCTACTCTTCCTTTTTGTTTTTTTCTTCATTTTTCTTTGCTTTTTGTTTTCTTTATTTGCCATTTTTGTTGGTTTTATTTTTTTCAACACATGTCTACTTTCTCCAGTACACAGCGTACATTTTCTAGAGCACACATGAAACCTTTTTCTGATACACGTTGTACATTTTTTATGTACATGAATTACTTTTTTTACATACATGGTTTGAACATTTATTTTGAATACACGGTAATATTTTCCATATATATGTTATACAGTTTTTAATGGCAATAAACTTTATTTAAATCTGATTTTAAAAAATTGTATAAGAATTTTAGAAAATTTGATGGAATTTTTTTTGGAATAGCTGAATACTTCTTTAAAATGTCGTGTACATTTTTTTGAAAGAAATACTCACTTGATGTTTCTTGTCCCTCTTTACTTATTTTTTCTGAACTCCACCTTTTATGTCATCCTCACTTTAAGCACAGTTAGTATATGAAATATGGAACACAATTTGCATTTTGTTGTTGCTTCCTATAGTAATAAATTATTCAAAATTTCTCCTTCTTTCCATCCCGGTCCATAATTTCAGTATTCCATTTTGTGCAGTTGGTTCTGCTTAAATTGATTATGTTATCTCTTACACTAATTTTAGTTGTATGCCATAACTGTTTGGCCTTATGAAATTTCTGTACGATGCTCATATTTATTCTACCAAATTTGTGTGAAGTTACAACAACTACTAGCAATTCTAAACAAGGGCGGCCGCAATGGAGCAAATGGAGATGGGAATCATGCGCTCACATTAGGAAATTTAGAGTTATTGGTGACCTCTATATGTTGAGCAAGCACAACAGCGACATACCTACTCCAATTAGCTTACACTATTTTGAAGTTGCATTGTTGGTTATAAGCATCTCTCTTAACAGGTAACTCTATCAAAGCATGATGTCTTATTATCTAACATTGGATGTTGAGAGCTAACTATAACCTTGAGTATATTCTAGAAGCACTTCTCTACAAATTTCAATTTCTACTTGATTCTCTTTTTCCATCATTGTTTGTCAACATACTGCATTTCCTTGGTCTTTGATATGAACAAATTTTCATTTCTTTGTCATATTATGCAAGGAGAAGGTTATTTTAGGAATCATAGATCTAAGATTCTATGCATGGATCTTAAAGTTGTCACAATTTCTTAGATAGTCAAGTAAAGCATAACTCTTTGTATGCCTACTCCAGTCTCTCTTTTCACTATTGTTATATCACACATGCAAACCGGGAATATTAAAGAAAAACTTTGTTTATTCCAGGTTGAGATACTTCATCTAATCATAAACACAAATGTTTATTTTCACTTACAGATCATAGAGGGTATAAAAAAAATCTACAACAGATAAGCTTTCCATAAGATGATGTGCAGTGGAGGAAAAAAAAGGTAAATCAGCTCATCCAACTACACACTCTGTTAATATCTGTAAGGCCCCATATGTGTTACTATTCTAAATATAGACCCTTCGATTCATTTCTAGAATAGAAGCGCTTATAGTACCACTGAAACATATGACTTCATGTCATACACGCACTGTCATATGTCAGGGATTTTACAAGTTGAATATCACAACATTTCCACTACCAAAGAGGCAATATAGATAT
Organism: Aegilops speltoides; assembly: GCA_021437245.1. Classification (NCBI taxonomy): domain Eukaryota; kingdom Viridiplantae; phylum Streptophyta; class Magnoliopsida; order Poales; family Poaceae; genus Aegilops; species Aegilops speltoides. Next base: position 448,494,406 of record CM038141.1, read on the forward strand.
ATAAGAATATGGCATACCAGTGCCAAGATCCAAATTTATTACACATAGATTACTTGGTCCAACATTACATTAAGACAACGGAAGTCATCAGTAGTCTGGGTGCAGGAAAAATCCAAGATTAATTAAGTGGTGGAAACATAAAGCAACGGTCCCATCCCATCGGTTCCAAGCTGCCGGTTGAGACCCTATAATCTACTCATCTTCATCGAGGAACTCCACATAGGAACGTGGTGACTCAACATCCCACTTGAAGTTGTAACCTACATCCGTTGTTGTTTAGGCAAGGGTGAGTACTTTTGGTACTCATCAAGTCTCATTATCAAAGGTACCAGAACTAACAACACTTATAGGTGAGGAAGAGGTTAAGAGATGAAGCTGGAGCAAGCGACTAAGCATCATACTACATTTATGTCTATTAGACTTATGATAAGAGATCATATGTGAAGGAGGTCGTAAGCTAATCATCTAGTCACCTACCTGCACAATCATAACATTACCTTGTTCTTCCTTTCAAGTAACCCACGAAGAAGAGATAATCAAGGCACTCACATGTTGCTAAATTTTAGTTAATTGTTTGAAGTTGTGCTGTGGACCCTAGTCAATCACCAATAGCCCCGATCCTCACTCACACACTCTCTCACCCCTCATCTCCCACCCACCCCTACCAGCGTAGGAGACGAGCGCCTGCTCACTTTGGCCTTCTGCCAAACCGGCCAACTCATGTTGTGCCACCATACCACTGCCTCAAGCCGCTCCACCCATTGCGGGTGAGCTGGCCGTCGTAGCCTGGGACCTTCCTCCTCCCCATGTTGTGCCTCCTCTCGGTTCCTTGATCGACCATTGCACCCTGGGAGGCCGCCGTTGCGAATGACACGTCGACCTTCGTCGCCCTGCCTGGCGACTCCACCGTGCTACCTAGGGGTGACGAGCTCCTGCTCCGTCCGCATCCCACTCATCCTCCTACCTATGGCCGCGAGACACTTTAGCTCTTCATTGCCAGTTGCATCTCCCTCGTCCGCCAGCTACCGAGCACACCACCTATGCCACCGCTTCTATAGTTACAGCTATCAGCCGCACGATCGCACCGGCATCGCCCCTGTCTCTTTATCGAGCCGAGCTCCTCTACTAGATGCCTACGACAAGCCGCACAGTCCCTTCCACCTCCAACAACACCGACCACCTGCTACTACTCGGCGCCCTAGCCTCTACTCTAGCTAGCATCACGACACCGTCACCTCCGCCTCAGTTGTGGCTATGCAAGGGTCGGCGATGCTGCCCCGACCTCCACCAACACACCACAGATGCGCCACTACCGCTGCTCCTTGTTGTCGTTGCCGCACCGAACACCACCTTGGACCGCCGCCTTTGGATCGCCAAGTACCGCCTCAACAAGCATGATTGTAGTTTTTCCGTTCTGATAATGTGTTAGTTTGCTTTGAGACATATATCTACAATCTTATTAAATTAATAAAATAAGACATCATGCTTGCTTTCATAAAATTTACTTTAGTCCCATCCAATTGATAAAATAAGACATCATGCTTGCTTTCAACAAACCTTGTTGGATCCCGCACAAGGGCACATCAAGCTTTAAGTATTAGTTTCTGAAACTTATGGTTTTGTCAATCGCAGCTCCGAAACTCATGATTTTGTCGGTCGTTCGTACTAGGTTTCAGAGGTGAAACTTAAAAATTACGTTTTTTAGTTGCAGGTTCTAAAACATTCAATTTTGTCAGTTGCTCATACCAAGTTTCAGAAGTTTAAGCTTAACGGAATTTTACATACTCATCACAAAATTGTCAAAATGGATCTCATTTCAAACCCATCATCACCAAAAACATGAATATGAAAACACAACTTGATTTGGACTTTTGGTTTAGAAGATATGAAAGGTTGAAAGTCGAAAGCCAAAAGAAAAAGGGGGCTGCATGTTTCTACACATGGGTGCTACAAATTCATACCCAACATGTTTCGACGATCCTATGTGTAGCACTCGATATGTATATAGTATGGCAATTCCTATTCCTTGCATAGGGTGTGGAGTAGTGTTTTCACGGGCAACTTCACCAACGCTCATGGGTCAACCCAATTTAGGGAACCAGTTTTCCTTTTATTTTTTTATTTTTAAAAAATTCTGGTTTATGCCTTTTTGCTCTGTACTTTAAATTGTCTATTCAGTGTTTTTTTCCTTTCCGTGTTTCTATATGCACATACTATTTCTAATAATATGTGATAAACATTTTGCAATACACGATGAACATATTTTAGAATATGCGACAAACACTTTTTCAATAACGTTTACCTTTTTTTAATATGGGATGAACATTTTATAAATATGCAAGAACTTTTTGTGTGAGATAAACATTTTTCTTAGAGACGTGACAAATATTTTTCAAATATGCGCCAAACATTTTTCAACTATGCGACCTACATTGTTTAACGCGATGAACATTTTTTTCTAATAGAAAGTGAATATTTTCTCAATACGTGCTGTTTATACTATGAATTTTTCCAAAAATATGGGATGAACATTTATAAATGCCAGACGGGTCACTTGACCAGCTCTTATGGGTATCTCATTATTCACCGGTTGCTGGAAAACCTGCGACATGTGTGAAGACAAGGGTTTTAGTCATCGGTCGGTCATAGCAATTTCTCAAAATCATAAATTGTAAGTTTCCAAATTCATCTCAATAATATGGTAGTCAATAACACTATAGTCGTAACTATTAATGACCTCCGGACTTGAGTTTCAGAGTAAGTCACCTCTGGGGCAATGTCAATAATCACACCTTTGCAAGATCAGCTGCAGTAATGGTGAGATCCTTCTGATAGCTTCCATCTACCGAGGTGTATGACTCATGAAAAAACCCGCCGTGATATCAGTCTGATCTTGGGATCCAGTGCATTAATCAGTTGGTTTGCATAAGAACTTATGCTAGCCATGAAGACAACAAGCTCAAACATATGAGCCGCCTCTTCATGGAAGGCGTCCACATGTGGTCTCTTCTTCACGTAGATAGTGTACTATTGTTCTCCACGGCACATAGGGAATGAAAAGTCCGCGCCATGGTTGTACCTTGCTGAATGGATAAGGGTGCCTATGCAACAGAAAATTAGCATGTCAATAATCTTAAGTTCAAGAAAAGAAACTTACCGGAGAAAAAAAGCATTTAACAACTTACCATCAAGATCAAGTGCAAGAGTGATATTCTTCCTAGGTGCCAGTAACATTGGCATGTCATCAATCAGATCCATGTCAGTAGGATCAACTAATTCAGGTATAGGTGCTAATTCCATTCGTACGTCAGTTTCATCCATGGCATTTATCACAGTAAGATCAATTATTTTAGGCGAAGAGCAAGTTGAAGGCTAACCAAGTAACTGAGACTGCGGGTTATTGACAAAGCACATGTCTGCAGTTGTACCAGCAAAGGCAATATTGCTGGCCCCTACATTTTCCTGAATGGAAGGGAGTACTCCATGACGGCCACTCATGGTTGTCAATTCATCCATAGCATATTTATCACCTAGAGCCCCATCTGAAGTATCAAGCATATAAAGAGGAGAATCCTCAATTGGGGAACTGGACAGCAGGTTGCAACTCTGACCCGAGTCTTGAGTTTTTTCATTACTATTGATGATAGTATGATTTGGTGCTGCTAAAATTCCATCCCCATCAGGAAAAAAGGAAGGTGCTGCTAGCATTCCATCTCCACCTGCAAGAAAAACAAGGAAAACCATAACGGAATGGTAAGTTCATAAGTATATAACAATACCAGACTTCTGCTTAATCAGTTTGCTTAATATTAAGTACCCATTAAGTGCATCAAGTTCTACTTTCCGGTTAGTTATTTTTCCATAAACAGGTTTGACCGTTTGACAAATCAACCACATCAAGCATGGCATGGTTAGATGGTTTTATGATCAAATTTATTGACCATGTCTACCTTTCTAACAGAAGTAGGAGACACTCATGGTCCATACACATCGTCCCTAATGACGTTGAAAGGCAGAGCAAAGTTTAATAAACAAATCAAAATTCATTAGATTCACTGTTAATATATATACACAAATTTGAGTGTTTCTGGAGTTAGTTAAGGCTTATTTGGAAACATTTGGCAGTTAGTACAAAACACTCATTAGGTTGCTTCACGAGGGAAAATTTTGCTAATTATAAACAAAAGTGAGCATGTATCCGGACTTAGCCCATAGAAACAGGCTCCTCATGGATCAAGGAAAACATAAACTTTTAAACTGAGAACCGTAATATTTTTGCATTGACGTAACACAGAAAAAAATACATCAAAGAATCACTTTCATGATGTAGTTCGCGAGCTTTCTTTCGAAATTTATTTTCATGACCACATTCTACTAATGCAAGCAGATCGCACATGATATCATGAATTCATGGTGCAGGAAGTTGTAACTCAACCCTTTTACCTTCATTGAGACAATCTTCTACATTAAACTCAGAACTGGCCTGAAAATGTGGTGAGGAAGTGGACGCGGGAGTTAAATCCTGTAAAAACTACTCAAATTTAGCATACGAAAGCATCAAGAGTTCCTCCAACATACATAAATAGAATAATACTAATTGATGACCCTTTAAGGTATAAGCAGCCTCTAACTTCGCAGGCAAATCTAACAGGTATACCATATGTATAGTTGGTGTCAGCCTAATTGTGGCAGGACAAAGGTGTTTTGTTTTAACAAAAAGTTTATTAAGGTATAATTAAGATGCTGGTGTAATATAATTTTAGGGAGCAAACCTAAAAAGCAGCGTCTGCTAAAGGACAATGACTACTTAATACCAAAATTGATCCAGTAATCATAGGAATTTTTATACAGCCTTTGCATTAAATACCTATCTTGGAACTGTGTGGCATAAACTGAAATCTAATGGACATGCCAACAACAAAAAAACAGTACCGTTACTCTTTTCATTCGGTATAAATGGGTGTACTAGTCTATATAGTTGTATGCTGTGTGCTGTACGTAATAGAATTACACATATACTTCAATGATTGGAATGCTTATGAAGCATTAACCACAACATATGTTTTTAATCAATACATTAGAATACAGTGAGCACCTAGCGCATGTACGAAAATTCCATGGACACGTGCCAGAACATTTCTTTTAGTATTGCAAGAAGTCCAATATAGCACAAAAGTTTACATGGGTAAATTAACTTTAAAAGCAAAAGAACGAATAACCTATGCTAATAAAAACCCTAAAAACTATGAAAGCAAGAGAACATGACTTTAAAATCGAGACATATTATCATAGGGCAGAATATATAAATTGCAACAGAAGATATACCAATAGATATTTTTTTACCAATACCACAACCAAAAAATTACTAGAGTATATAGCAACACGTACCTCAAGCAATTCCCAACATTCTGCACCTACACAGTCGTCGTCTTCCATGATCTCAATAACCTCAGATGCTACCTGGTTCGTCATATATGCTTCTGAAAAAGATTAAAGGATAGCAGATTACAAACATGGCAACACTATGGTAGTCTTCATCAATCACACTCGTTCGTACAACAAGAGCACGCCTGGGTAGATCTTGTACTAAGTACTAATAGAGTTCATCTGAGCATAACATCACTCAGAATGGTAAAATTGATCATTCTTCAACTTTACACAAACGAAATACATGAACCAGAAGAGATAGGTAAATACATGAACCAACTTGCACACCACTCGGGAAGTTTACATAACCCCATGAGAACAGATCTAGATGGCACAACAGCATGCATGGCTAACAGCAGACTTGACCATGAAGGCAAGATAATATACAGCGGAACAATTAAGTTCGACACCCGACCCTGGAATTTTCAGGGCCTGGGGCGAAATGAGAATATGGGCCCATTAAAAATATTCAAATATTTCTGACAGAAATATCAAAAGAAAGAGAATTATAGAGAAGCATCCTTTGAAATCGCCTCATCGAGGTAGCCAGTGGCTGATGTGCAGTTCTCTCTTTGGTGACTCGCTTCTCAACAAGGTCGTGTGGGGGCGGTGATGGGGCGTACCCATTCAGGACACACTAAAAGATCTAGCGTTGGCGCAGGCAGGGGGTGATCACACATGATATCAAGTTAAATTGTTCTTACTACTCAACGAGCTAAATTGTGCTTTGTACCGGGTGGTGGAGAATGAACTATTTTTTTGTATGGCTAAACTAATAGCTTGAAAACAAATTTCTTTCATAAGATGTATATAATGAACCGGATAGCAACGTTAATCAGCCTATAAGAACAAAAATAAACAAAGTACGATAAAAAATGTACATAAATAAATAAAGCTGGCGTAATTATATATCAGCCATCCACTTATAACTTTGAATTACGGTTTTGAAAATACATAAATTAGTATTGATATAAATCTGCAAAGACAAGAGTTATTTAGTTATCATTGAGGCTCCAGTTTATTGTTGCCATGTGTTTCGGTCCTAACTCGGTTAGTTTTTCTTCTTAAAGGTATTATTTACCTAGGGTTGAACTAAAAAAATACTAAATTTACAGATTAAATCTATGGACTGAAAACCTATTCAGATCTTTTTCTTTTAAAGCATTAAGATTTTATTTCTCAGGTAATCGAAAGGTCATTTACAAGGGAATAAGAAATAAAATCAGGGAACGTAGCTAGAGTCGCAAATTTAGAAGTTCTTTCACTAAAGGATTTCTTTGCTAAATCATTAGCAACTTTATTTGCTTCGCGCAGACAATGGGTGTACGAGAACTTCACAAAATCCATTGGTAGCTCCTTACATTCGAGCACAGTTGCCACATCTTCAGATCTCCTACTACCAATACCCCCCCCCCCCTGGATATGTAGGCCGTCCCTTTGATTTCCAACCAAAATTGCCATGTGATACCGTAAGGTAATGTCTGTACTGTCCGTATGTGTAACAAATTGCTGCTCCAAGTACTTAGAGGCTTCAATTCTTGCTGAACCGGTGGGCTTCCTGCTCAGCCTGAAGTAGCCCAACACCAAAGACCAATCAACTAAAAACATCCATTGCCAAAGAAAGAAACCAATGCCTAGGTCGGTAGAGGAAATAAAATGTTTCACCCTTCATCTTCTTCCTTGAGACTGGAGACGGAGACAGCTTTATATCGCTCTAATGGCTCTCCTACGGTTTGGATGGCTGGGTGCCCCTCCGTTTTGGGGGGCCGGGGCCGGGGCGGCCGCCCCCAGGCCCACCATCAGGGCAGCCTCTACTACGAAGGATGAAGAACGAACTGATCATCACCTGAAAACTGAGAGTTTCCGCTCCTTTGAACGGATAATCTATGAGATCTGATGCAAATCGTAACGCGAACCAGCAAGCAGAGACAGGATTTTTGACTCCCGGGTGCACCGGCACCCCAACTATCTGCATGTCAGGATAAGCACTCACACCTAGCACCTACTGCATGCATGGATGCGCCACATGCATCGCCCACGTCTTGTCTTTTCAATAATAATCCAGAAAGGTGTGGTAACACCTGGGTGTCCCGACCCCCTTTTATCTAGCCGTTCACCCTCGATGAGATTTGTGCCCTTATCTGCCGAATTGCAAAGCATCAACTACAGTTGTCTATTTATCTAGTCCATTTGACCAAGCTAATGGGGATGCTCCTAGGGACAAGTAGGGCGTAAGGGTAGGCAGAGTAGGCAAAAGATACTAGGCCCTCTTGCATGTTGATCTGACTGGCTGATTACTATGAGACAGGATTTTTGACTCCCGGGTGCACCGACACCCCACTATCTGCATGTCAGGATAAGCTCATGTCAGGATAAGCTCCCAGACCTAGCACCTACTGCATGCATGGATGCGCCACATGCATCGCCCACGTCTTGTCTTTTCAATAGTAATCAGCCAGTCAAACCAACATGCAAGAGGGCCTAGCATCTTTTGCCTACTCTGCGTACCCCTACGCCCTACTTGTCCCTAGGAGCGTCCCCATTAGCTTGGTCAAATGGACTAGATAAATAGACAACTGCTGCTAATGCTTTGCAGTTCGGCAGACAAGGGCACAAATCTCATCGAGGGTGAACGGCTAGATAAAAGGGGGTCGGGACACCCGGGTGTTACCACACCTTTCCGAACCAGCAAACAAAACGCGCGCGCTACGGGAGAAACCCTCACCGCCCACCATCAGGCGAGGACACCCCCAGGATCTCGTTCGAATTCGCACGCGTCCCCATGTCCAAAAAGGAAAGAAAGAAGAAAAACACCGCCCAACTGCAGACGGGACGAAGAAGACGAATCCGGTTCCCACGATCCATCAAAGCCCCCTTTCAACAACTATGCCCCCACAACAAGCACGAAAGGAAACACTAGAAAAGACTATACCCTAGCAGAGGAAGAAGAATGGCTAGGAACGGAGAACCGCCGGAGCCCGGAGCGGCGAGCCCAGGTTCCAATCTAAAGGACCCCGTCGCCCGCGCGCAGCAGGATGACTGCGCACAGGAGATAGGCGACGGCACAACTACACGGAGCAATCACGGCTGCTTGCTTACCAGAGCACGCGGGGCTGTAGTCAGATGAATCCCTACAACGACTGGCCACCTCCTCTCTCCACTCTCGACCGGCCACAGGAGGAGACGAGAGACGAGTGTGGGTGACGCGCGGACCACACTCATCCGAATCTGCAGGTTATAATTGCCTCATTTGGTCATTGGGTTCGTCAACACGGTCGTAACCGCGTGGTCTCGCGGGCAGGTTAGCCCCAAACTTATGACTTCCCATTCCGGGTACTACTATCGTCCTTTCAGAAAAAAAAGTCCTTTCAAAAACTCAGTATTAATGTCTGCTCTGGCTGTCTCCAGTTTATCCCAGCGCGGTGACATTAATGAATTGATAAGGATTACATTAAACCAAAATAGATTCTGCGCGCGCGTATCCATTCCGACCCCCCTCCATTCCTCCAAAATTTGAACCTCTTCCAAAGACGGCTCCATGCATCCATCTCATGAACATATTTTCAAAACAGGCGATTTTTTTAAACGTCACATACATTTTTGAGTAGGAATAAACATTTTCTGCACCTATGCAAAGACTACTGTTTCCACGTGCAACTTCACCAGCGCTCATGGGTCCACCCAGTTCAGGGCACCGGTTTCCTTTTTATTTTCCATTTTTTCTTTTTCTTTACATTTTTTGGTATTTAATCAAATCTGGTTTATACCTTTTGCTTTTCAAATTTATTTTTAACTTTCTGTTCAGTATTTAACTTTCACTTTGTGTGTTCCAGTATGCACGTACTATTTCTAATAATATGTGATAAACATTTTTTCAATAAACGATGACCATATTTTAGAATATGTGAAAAACAATTTTTAATAATGATTAAAAAAAGTGTAATATGGGATGAACATTTTGTAAATATGTAGGGACTTTTTGTATGTGATAATTTTTTTCTTGAAGACATGCCAAATATTATTCAAATATGCGCCAAACACTTTTCAAATATGCGACATACATTTTTAATGCGATGACCATGTTTTCTAATAGAAAGTGAATGTTATCTCAATAAGTGGTGATTATGCGAAGTATTTTTTTTTCAAACTGTGGGATGAACATTTATACAGACGATTGTAGACATTTTTTAGTTTCTATAGAAAATTACCATTTGAAAAATGTGTTTTAACATTTTATTTTTTTAAAGCTCTCCCACATACAATATAATAAGACCCGTGACACAGCTTTAAGCCACACCAAGTTTTGTTTAATCAGTTTTGTCCAGTGTGAAATCTATCTATAGATCTTAATCTTATGCGGCGAGCTCCTTTCCCATGCTAATGTCTCTAGCATAGATCTCCATCTGTCGTACCAGTGTCATATAGGATAATTATCGCATATTCTATTCTGTGGAGCAACATTAATGATGCGTACGTCATCAAAAATAATTCAGGATTGTAAAGCATGTACGATAACGCGACTATCACAAATTGAGTTTGCTCGCACCGTTTGTGATATATTGTCTCGTCTCACACATGCTTTGTAAACGGCAACTGCGCACATGGTCATACACGTTTCCTCTCTGTGAACCGTGTCGGATTATGATGTATATCACACATGTTGTGCTTTATAGACCGTGTGCGCCATAATGTCCTGCAGAGTGTAATTTCTCCTTAATTTAATCGCTGCAATTGAAAATTATACAAAATTTGAATTTAAAAGTAGGCAATAACTTTATTCATAAACATCCGGTTCAACAACCAATGTACTATTCAATTGACAGGTACATATGTTCAACAATTACATAAAAAAGAATTGCATAAGCACCAAATAAAGAATGATAAAATAGGATTGTATACTTGTATTAATGATGGTAAACAAAGAGACGAAATACATTCTGGTTGTTGAACAAGATGAAGCAGACTGACCATATTGTGCCCTCCTCCATCCCAAATGCACGCACGACTCGAGTTCAACCCCTTGTGATGGTCGACTGCCTATCCTTCACTATCTTCATGAGGACTTCTAGATAGTCATTGTAGTCTGGTAGAAATACTTTAAACTTTTCTTTTCCACCAAGCATGTAGTTTGAGAGGTAATCTTGAGTAAACTGCTCCGGAAACGACTGCAAAGGAAGAAGATTCAGACATTATCATCTAACACTCATTATGGGCAGTAAAAAGAAGGCTACAGAATTATTATTTATCATTCTGCAGTTCACTGTTGTCTTGGATAAAGTGTAAACAAATAGTTTATTTACCATCTTTTTGTTGGGGAACGTAGCAATTTCAAAAAATTTCCTACGATCACATAAGATCTATCTAGGAGATGCATAGCAACGAGAGGGGGAGAGTGTGTCCATGTACCCTCGTAGACCGAAAGCGAAAGCGTTAGGTTAACGCGGTTGATATAGTCGAACGTCTTCACGATCCAACCGATCTAGTACCGAACGTACGACACCTCCGAGTTTAACACGCGTTCAGCTCGATGACGTCCCTCAAACTCTTGATCCAGCAGAACAACAATTATGAATATGTGTATCACTATGATCGAGATTCAATAAACCATTCACATTGGGTGTATGACCATAGAAGGTTTTATTCATGTAAACAGAACAACAGTTATTCTCTGATTTAAATGAATAACCCTATTGCAATAAACATGATCTAATCATATTCATGCTCAACGCAAACACCAAATAACATTTATTTAGGTTCAACACTAATCCCGAAGGTAGAGGGAGTGTGCGATGGTGATCGTATCAACCTTGGAATTACTTCCAACACACATCGTCACCTCGTCCTTAACTAGTCTCTGTTTATCTTGCAACTCCCGTTTCGAGTTACTACTCTTAGCAACTGAACCAATATCAAATACTGAGGGATTGCTATAAACACTAGTAAAGTACACATCAATAACATGTATATCAAATATACGTTTGTTCACTTTGCCATCCTTCTTATCCGCCAAGTATCGAGGGCAGTTCCACTTCCAGTTACCATTTCCTTTGCAGTAGAAGCACTTAATTAGTTTCGGGCTTGGGTCTAGCTTTGGGTTTCTTCATAGGAGTGGCAACTTACTTGCCATTTTTCTTGAAGTTCCCTTTCTTTCCCTTGTCCTTTTTCTTAAAACTAATGGTCTTGTTAACCATCAATACTTGATGCTATTTCTTGATTTCTACCTTCGCCGATTTCAGCATCGCGAAGAGCTTGGGAATCGTTTTTGTCATCCCTTGCATATTATAGTTCATCACGAAGTTCTAGTAACTTGGTGATAGTATCTAGAGAACTTTGTCAATCACTATCTTATCTGGAAGATTAACTCCCACTTGATTCAAGCGATTATAGTACCCCAGACATTCTAAGCACATGCTCACTAGCCGAGCCATTCTCCTCCATCTTGTAGGCAAAATACTTGTCAGAGGTCTAATACTTCTGGACACAGGCATGAGTCTGAAATACCAATTTCATCTCTTGGAACATCTTATATGCTCCATGGCGTTCAAAACGTTTTTGAAGTCCCGGTTCTAAGCCGTAAAGCATGGTGCACTAAACTATCAAGTAGTCATTATACTGAGCTTGTCAAACGTTCATAACGTCTGCATCTACTCATGCAATAGGTCTGTCACCTAGCGGTGCATTAAGGACATAATTCTTCTGTGCAGCAATGAGGATAATCCTCAGATCACGGACCTAGTCTGCATCATTGCTACTATCATATTTCAACTTAGTTTTCTCTAGGATCATATCAAAATAAAACAGGGGAGCTATACGCGAGCTATTGAACTACAACGTAGATATGCGAATACTATCAGGACTAAGTTCATGATAAATTAAGTTCAATTAATCATATTACTTAAGAACTCCCACTTAGATAGACATCCCTCAAGTCATCTAAATGATCACATGATCCATGTCAACTAAACCATGTCCGATCGTCACGTGAGATGGAGTAATTTTCAATGGTGAACATCTCTATGTTGTTCATATCTACTATATGATTCATGTTCGACCTTTTGGTCTTGATACGTCTCCAACATATCTACTTTTGCAAACACTTTTGCCCTTATTTTGGACTCTGACTTGCATGATTTGAATGAAACTAACCCGGACTGACGCTGTTTTCAGTAGAACTGCCATGATGTTGCTTTATGTGTAGAAACAAGCAAAAGTTCTCGGAATGTCCTGAAAATCCACGGAGGCACTTTTTGGAAAATATAAAAAATACTGGCGAAAGAATCAAGAACAGGGGGCCCACACCCTATCCACGAGGGTGGGGGGCGCACCCTCCCCCTAGGCGCGCCCCCTGTCTCGTGGGCCCCCTGAGGCTTCGCCGACCTCAACTCCAACTCCATATATTCTGTCTCGCGGAAAAAAAAAATCAGAGAGAAAGTTTCATCGCATTTTACGATACGGAGCAGCCGCCAAGCCCTAATCTCTCTCGGGAGGGCTGATCTGGAGTCCGTTCAGGGCTTCGAAGAGGGGGATTCGTCGCCGTCGTCATCATCAACCATCCTCCATCACCAATTTCATGATGCTCACCGCCGTGCGTGAGTAATTCCATCGTAGGCTTGCTGGACGGTGATGGGTTGGATGAGATTTACCATGTAATCAAGTTAGTTTTGTTAGGGTTTGATCCCTAGTATCCACTATGTTCTGAGATTGATTTTGGTATGACTTTGCTAGGCTTAATGCTTGTCACTAGGGCCCGAGTGCCATGATTTAAGATCTGGACCTATTATGCTTTCATGAATATATGTGTGTTCTTGATCCTATCTTGCAAGTCTATAGTCACCTATTATGTGTTATGATCCGACAACCCCGAAGTGACAATAATCGGTATACTTCTCGGTGATGACCGTAGTTTGAGGAGTTCATGTATTCACTACGTGCTAATGCTTTGTTCCGGTTCTCTATTAAAAGGAGGCCTTAATATCCCTTAGTTTCCGCTAGGACCCCGCTGCCACGGGAGGGTAGGACAAAAGATGTCATGCAAGTTCTTTTCCATAAGCACGTATGACTATTTACGGAATACATGCCTACATTACATTGATGAACTGGAGCTAGTTCTGTGTCACCCTATATTATAGCTATTATATGAGGAATCGCATCCGACATAATTATCCATCACTGATCCATTGCCTACGAGCTTTTCACATCTTGTTCTTCGCTTATTTACTTTTCCGTTGCTATTATTACAATCACTACAAAACCCAAAAATATTACTTTTGCTACCGTTACCTTTATTATCATACTACTTTGCTACTAAATACTTTGCTGCAGATACTAAGTTATCCAGGTGTGGTTGAATTGACAACTCAACTGCTAATACTCAGGAATATTCTTTGGCTCCCCTTGTGTCGAATCAATAAATTTGGGTTGAATACTTTACCCTCGAAAGCTGTTGCGATCCCCTACACTTGTGGGTTATCAGGTCTCCAGTGTTTCGAGGCCATGTTTATACATGCTAGGCTTGTCAAGTTTAACCCGAGTATTTCGCATGTGCAAAACTGCCTTGCACTCGTTGTATGCGGACGTAGAGCTTATCACACCCGATCATCACGTGGTGTCTTGGCACGACGAACTATCGCAACAGCGCATACTCAGGGAGAACACTTATACCTTGAAATTTTAGTGAGGGATCATCTTATAATGCTACCGCCGTACGAAGCAAAATAAGTTGCATAAAAGATAAACATCACATGCAATCAAAAACATGTGACATGATATGGCCATCATCATCTTGTGCCTTTGATCTCCATCTCCAAAGCACCGTCATGATCTCCATCGTAGCATCATTGTCGTCTCGCCAACTATCTACAACTATCGCTAAGGCATAGTGATAAAGTAAAGCAATTACATGACGATTGCATTTCATACAATAAAACGACAACCATAAGGCTCCTCCTAGTTGCCGATAACTTCTACAAAACATGATCATCTCATACATCAAAATATATCACATCATGTCTTGACCATATCGCATCACAACATGCCCTGCAAAAACAAGTTAGACGTCCTCTACTTTGTTGTTGCAAGTTTTACGTGGCTGCTACGGGCTTCTAGTAAGAACCGTTCTTACCTACGCACCAAAACCACAACGATGTTTCGTCAAGTTTGCTGTTTTAACCTTCAACAAGGACCGGCCGTAGTCAAATTTGATTCGACTAAAGTTGGAGAAACAGACACCGGCTGACCACACTTATGCAAAACTAGTTGCATGTCTGTCGGTGGAACCGGTCTCATGAACGTGGTCATGTAAGGTTGGTGCGGGCCGCTTCATCCAACAATACCTCCAAATCAAAATAAGATGTTGGTGGTAAGCATTATGACTATCATCGCCCGCAACTCTATGTGTTCTACTCGTGCATATCATCTATGCATAGACATGGCTCTGATGCCACAATTGGGGAACGTAGCATGCAATTTCAAAAAAATTCCTAGGATCACGGAAGATCTATCTAGGAGATGCATAGAAACAAGAGGGGGAAAGTGTGTCCACGTACCCTCATAGACCGAAAGCGAAAGCGTTAGGTTAACGCGGTTGATGTAGTCGAACGTCTTCACGATCCAACAGATCTAGTACCAAACGTACGTCACCTCCGAATTCAGCACACGTTCAGCTCGATGACGTCCCTCGAACTCTTGATCCAGCAGAGGGTCAAGGGAGAGTTTTGTATGCACGACGGCATGGTGACGATGATGGTGATGTGATCCGCGCTGGGCTTCGCCTAAGCACTACGACCTATGACCGGAGGAGTAAAATGTGGAGGGGGGCACTCCCTGCCCTCGTATATAAAGGAGGGGAGGAGGCGGCCGGCCAAGAGGGGCACGTTGTGGGGGCAGTCCTACAAGGACTCCCAATCCTAGTAGCACTACTAGGGAAAAGGCTATACACAGAATCTTAGCAGCAGCGAGGGCTAAAAACCCACGCTACTGCTACTTACTAGCAGCGCAGGTTTTTAAACCTCGCTACTGCTAAGTTGATAGCAGCAGCGCGGGTTTCTAACCCTCGCTACTACTAAGCGGTCCGTACCGTGCCCCCCGGGATATGCCTGAAGGAAATATGCCCTAGAGGCAATAATAAAGTTATTATTTATTTCCTTATTTCATGATAAATGTTTATCATTCATGCTAGAATTGTATTAACCGGAAACATGATACATGTGTGAATGCATAGACAAACAATATGTCACTAGTATGCCTCTACTAGACTAGCTTGTTAATCAAAGATGGTTATGTTTCCTAACCCTGAACAAAGAGTTGTTATTTGATTAAACAAGGTCACATCATTAGTTGAATGATCTGATTGACATGACCCATTCCATTAGCTTAGCACACGATCGTTTAGTATGTTGCTACTGCTTTTATCCATGACTTATACATGTTCCTATAACTATGAGATTATGCAACTCCGTTTACGGAGGAACACTTTGGTGCTACCAAACGTCACAACGTAATCGGGTGATTATAAAGGAGTACTACAGTGTCTCCAAAGGCGATGTTGGGTTGGCGTATTTGAGATTAGGTTTTGTCACTCCGATTGTCGGAGAGGTATCTCTGGCCCTCTCGGTAATACACATCACTTAAGCCTTGCAAGCATTACAACTAATGAGTTAGCTGTGAGATGATGTATTACGGAACGAGTAAAGAGACTTGCCGTAACGAGATTGAACTAGGTATTGGATACCGACGATCGAATCTCGGGCAAGTAACATACCGATGACAAAGGAACAACGATGTTGTTATGCGGTCTGACCGATAAAGATCTTCGTAGAATATGTAGGAGCCAATATGGGCATCCAGGTCCCGCTATTGGTTATTGACCGGAGACGTGTCTCGGTCATGTCTACATTGTTCTCGAACCGTAGGGTCCGCACGCTTAAGGTTTCGATGACGGTTATATTATGAGTTTGTGTATTTTGATGTACCGAAGAAGTTCGGAGTCCCGGATGTGATCACGGACATGACGAGGAGTCTCGAAATGGTCGAGACATAAAGATTGATATATTGGAAGCCTATATTTGGAGTTCGGAATGGTTCCGGGTGAAATCGGGATTTTACCGGAACACCGGGGGGTTACCGGAACCCTCCCGAGGGTTATTGGGCCGTAGTGGGCCATGAGGGAGAAGAGGAAGGGCCAGCCAGGGCAGGCCACGCGCCCCCTCCCCCCTAGTCCGAATAGGACAAGGAGAGGGGGGCGGCGCCCCCCCTTCCCTCTTTCCCTCCCCCCAATCCTAATCCAACTAGGAAAGGGGGGGAGTCCTACTCCCACCGGGAGTAGGACTCCTCCGCGCCGCCTCCTCAAGGGCCGCCGCACCCCCTTGCTCCTTTATATACGGGGCAGGGGCACCCTAGAACACACAAGTTGATCTACGGATCGTTCCTTAGCCGTGTGCGGTGCCCCCCTCCACCATATTCCACCTCGGTCATATCGTCGCAAAGCTTAGGCGAAGCCCTGCGTCGGTAGAACATCAAGATCGCCACCACGCCATCGTCTTGTGAACTCTTCCTCCCCGGCTCTCTGGATTGGAGCCGAGGAGCGCCATCGAGCTGTCGTGTGTCAAGAACTCGGGCGCCGAGTAACGGCGCTAGGATCGGTTGGATCGCGAGGAGATCGTCGACGACTCGCCTCTACGTTGTGATCGCTTCGCTTGGTCTACAAGGGTGCGTAGACAACACTCTCCCCTCTCGTTGCTATGCATCACCATGATCTTGCGTGTGCGTAGGAATTTTTTTGAAATTACTACGTTCCCCAACAGTGGCATCCGAGCCTAGGTTTTTATGGTTTGATGTTTTGCACGAGTAGAACACAAGTGAGTTGTGGGCGATACAAGTCATACTACCTACCAGCATGTCATACTTTGGTTCAGCGGTATTGTGAGATGAAGCGGCCGGACCGACATTACGCGTGACGCTTCTGCGAGACTGGTTTCACCGCCACGAGCACTCATTGCTTAAAGGTGATGGCGGGTGTCTGTCTCTCTCACTTTAGTTGAACCGAGTGTGGCTACGCCCGGTCCTTGAGAAGGTTAAACGGAGTCTATTTGACGAAGTATCGTTGTGGTTTTGATGCGTAGGTGAGATTGATTCTTGCTTAAGCCCGTAGCAGCCACGTAAAATTTGCAACAACAAAGTAGAGGACGTCTAACTTGTTTTTGCAGGGCATGTTGTGATGTGATATGGTCAAGACGTGATGCTATATTTTATTGTATGAGATGATCATGTTTTGTAACCGGTTATCGACAACGGCTGGAGCCATATGGTTGTCGCCTTATTGTATGAAATGCAAACGCCCTGTAATTGCTTTACTTTATCACTAAGTGGTAGCGATAGTCGTAGAAGCAATAGGTGGCGTAGACGACAACGATGCTACGATGGAGATCAAGGTGTCGCGCCGGTGACGATGGTGATCACGACGGTGCTTCGGAGATTGAGATCACAAGCACAAGATGATGATGGCCATATCATATCACTTATATTGATTGCATGTGATGTTTATCCTTTATGCATCTTATCTTGCTTTGATTGACGGTAGCATTTTAAGATGATCTCTCACTAAAAATTATCAAGTAGTGTTCTCCCTGAGTATGCACCGTTGCCAAAGTTAGTCGTGCCGAGACACCACGTGATGATCGGGTGTGATAAGCTCTACGTCCATCTACAACGGGTGCAAGCCAGTTTTTGCACACGCAGAATACTCAGGTTATACTTGACGAGCCTAGCATATGCAGATATGGCCTCGGAACACGGAGACCAAAAGGTCGAGCGTGAATCATATAGTAGATATGATCAACATAAGATGTTCACCATTGAAAACTACTCCATCTCACGTGATGATCGGTTATGGTTTAGTTGATTTGGATCACGTGATCACTTAGATGACTAGAGAGATGTCTGTCTAAGTGGGAGTTCTTAAGTAATATGATTAATTGAACTTAAATTTATCATGAACTTAGTACTTGATAGTATCTTGCTTGTCTATGTTTGATTGTAGAGAGATGGCTCGTCTTTGTTGTTCCGTTGAATTTTAATGCGTTCCTTGAGAAAGCAAAGTTGAAAGATGATGGTAGCAATTACACGGATCGGGTCCGTAACTCGAGGATTATCCTCATTGCTGCATGAAAGAGTTACGTCCCCGATGCACCGCTAGGTGCCAGAACTCTTCTTGATGGCCCGACGGCGTTAAGAACGTCTGCGAGCAAAGCTGATGACTACTCTATAGTTCAGTGTGCCATGCTTTACGCTTAGAACCGGGACTTCAAAGACGTTTTGAGCGTCATGGAGCATATGAGATGTTCCAGAGTTGAAGTTGATATTCCAAAGAATGCCCGGATTGAGAGATATGAAGTCTCCAATAAGTTCTATAGCTGCAAGATGGAGGAGAATAGTTCACGGTGAGCACATACTCAAAATGTCCGGGTATTACAATCACTTGACTCAACGGGAGTTAATCTTCCGGATGATTGTGTCATTGATGAATTCTTCAATCACTGCCACCAAGCTACAAAGGCTTCGTGATGAACTATAATATGCAAGGATTAGTAAAGACTATACCGAGCTCTTCGCAATGCTAAAGGCTGCGAGGTAGAAATCAAGAAGGAGCATCAAGTGTTGATGGTCAATAAGACCACTAGTTTCAAGAAGAAAGGCAAAGGGAAGAAGAAGGAACTTCAAGAAGAACAGCAAGCAAGTTGCTGCTCAGAGAAGAAACCCAAGTCTGGACCCAAACCTGAAACTGAGTGCTTCTACCGCAAGCGATCGTCATTTGAAGCGGAACTGCCCCAAGTATTTGGCGGATAAGAAGGATGGCAAGGTGAACAAAGGTATATGTGATATACATGTTATTGATGTGTACCTTACTAGAGCTCGCAGTAGCACCTGGGTATTTGATACTGGTTCTGTTGCTAATATTTGCAACTTGAAACATACGGATTAAGCGAACACTGGCAAAGGACGAGGTGACGATGCGCGTGTCGATGTGATCGCGGTCGGCACGCTACCTCTACATCTACCTTCGGGATTAGTTTTAGACCTAAATAATTGTTATTTGGTGCCTGCGTTGAGCATGAACATTATATCTGGATCTTGTTTGATGCGAGACGGTTATTCATTTAAATCAGAGAATAATGGTTGTTCTATTTATATGAGTAATATCTTTTATGGTCATGCACCCTTGAAGAGTGGTCTATTTTTGATGAATCTCGATAGTAGTGATACACATATTCATAATGTTGAAACCAAAAGATACAGAGTTGATAATGATAGTGCAACTTATTTGTGGCACTGCCGTTTAGGTCATATCGGTATAAAGCGCATGAAGAAACTCCACACAGATGGACTTTTGGAGTCACTTGATTATGAATCACTTGGCACTTGCGAACCGTGCCTCATGGGCAAGATGACTAAAACCCCGTTCTCCGGCACTATGGAGAGAGCAACAGATTTGTTGGAAATCATACATACAGATGTATGTGGTCCGATGAATGTTGAGGCTCGTGGCGGATATCGTTATTTTCTCACCTTCACAGATGATTTAAGCGGATATGGGTATATCTACTTAATGAAACATAAGTCTGAAACATTTGAAAAGTTCAAAGAATTTCAGAGTGAAGTTGAAAATCATCGTAATAAGAAAATTAAGTTTCTACGATCTGATCGTGGAGGTGAATATTTGAGTTACGAGTTTGGTCTACATTTGAAACAATGCGGAATAGTTTCAACTCACGCCACCCGAACACCACAACGTAATGGTGTGTCCGAACGTCGTAATCGCACTTTACTAGATATGGTGCGATCTATGATGTCTCTTACAGATTTACCGCTATCGTTTTGGGGTTATGCTCTTGAGACGGCCGCATTCACACTGAATAGAACACCGTCAAAATCCGTTGAGACGACACCTTATGAACCATGGTTTAGCAAGAAACCAAAGTTGTCGTTTCTTAAAGTTTGGGGATGCGATGCTTATGTGAAAAAGCTTCAACCTGATAAGCTCGAACCCAAATCGGAGAAATGTGTCTTCATAGGATACCCAAAGGAGACAGTTGGGTACACCTTCTATCATAGATCCGAAGGCAAGACATTTGTTGCTAAGAATGGATCCTTTCTATAGAAGGAGTTTCTCTCGAAAGAAGTGAGTGGGAGGAAAGTAGAACTTGATGAGGTAATTGTACCTTCTCCCTTACTTGAAAGTAGTTTGTCGCAGAAACCGGTTTCTGAGACATCTACACCAAATAGTGAGGAAGTTGATGATGTTGATCATGAAACTTCAGATCAAGTTACTACGAACCTCGTAGATCAACCAGAGTAAGATCCGCACTGTGAGTGGTACGGTAATCCTGTTCGGAAGTCATGCTACTAGATCATGATGAACCTACGAACTATGAAGAAGCGATGGTGAGCCCAGATTCCGCAAAATGGCTTGAAGCCATGAAATCGAGATGGGATCCATGTATGAAAACAAAGTATGGACTTTGGTTGACTTGCCCGAGGGTCGGCAAGCAATAGAAAACAAGTGGATCTTCAAGAAGAAGACCGACGCCGACGGTAATGTTATCGTCTACAAAGCTCGGCTTGTCGCAAAGGGTTTTCGACAAGTTCAAGGGATTGACTACGATGAGACCTTCTCACCCGTAGCGATGCTTAAGTCTGTCCGAATCATGTTAGCAATTGCCGCATTTTATGATTATGAAATTTGGCAAATGGATGTAAAGACTGCATTCTGAATGGATTTACGGAAGAAGAGTTGTATATGATGCAACCAGAAGGTTTTATCGATCCAAAGGGAGCTAACAAAGTATGCAAGCTCCAGCGATCCATTTATGGACTGGTGCAAGCATCTCGGAGTTGGAATAAACGCTTTGATAGTGTGATCAAAGCATTTGGGTTCATCTGAGACTTTTGGAGAAGCCTTGTATTTACAAGAAAGTGAGTGGGAGCTCAGTAGCATTTCGATATTATATGTAGATGACATATTACTAATCGGAAATGATATAGAATTTCTGGATAGCATAAAGGGATACTTGAATAAGAGTTTTTCAATGAAAGACCTCGGTGAAGCTGCTTACATATTAGGCATCGAAATCTATAGAGATAGATCAAGACGCTTAATTGGACTTTCACAAAGCACATACCTTGACAAAGTTTTGAAGAAGTTCAAAATGGATCAAGCAAAGAAAGTGTTCTTGCCTGTGTTACAAGGTGTGAAGTTGAGTAAGACTCAATGCCCGACCACTGCAGAAGATAGAGAGAAAATGAAAGATGTTCCCTATGCTTCAGCCATAGGCTCTATCATGTATGCATTCTGTGTACCAGACTGATGTGTGCCTTGCTATAAGCTTAGCAGGAGGTACCAAAGTAATCCAGGAGTGGATCACTGGACAGCAGTCAAGAACATCCTGAAATACCTGAAAAGGACTAAGGATATGTTTCTCGTATATGGAGGTGACAAAGAGCTCATCATAAACGGTTACGTTGATGCAAGCTTTGACACAGATCCGGACGATTCTAAATCGCAGACCGGATACGTATTTACACTAAACGGAGGAGCTGTCAGTTGGTGCAGTTCTAAACAAAGCGTCGTAGCGGGATCTACATGTGAAGCGGAGTACATAGCAGCTTCGAAGCAGCTAATGAAGGAGTCTCGATGAAGGAGTTCATATCCGATCTAGGTGTCATACCTAGTGTATCGGGTCCAATGAAAATCTTCGTGACAATCTCGAGCAATTGCCTTAGCAAAGGAATCCAGATTTCACAAGAGGACCAAGCACATCAAGAGACGCTTCAATTCCATCCGAGATTTAGTCCGTGGGAGACATAGAGATTTGCAAGATACATACGGATCTGAATGTAGCAGATCCGCTGACTAAGCCTCTTCCACGAGCAAAACATGATCAACACCAAGACTCCATGGGTGTTAGAATCATTACTATGTAATCTAGATTATTGACTCTAGTGCAAGTGGGAGATCAAGGAAATATGCCCTAGAGGCAATAATAAAGTTATTATTTATTTCCTTATTTCATGATAAATGTTTATCATTCATGCTAGAATTGTATTAACCGAAACATGATACATGTGTGAATGCATAGACAAACAATATGTCACTAGTATGCCTCTACTAGACTAGCTTGTTAATCAAAGATGGTTATGTTTCCTAACCATGAACAAAGAGTTGTTATTTGATTAAACAAGGTCACATCATTAGTTGAATGATCTGATTGACATGACCCATTCCATTAGCTTAGCACACGATCGTTTAGTATGTTGCTACTGCTTTTATCCATGACTTATACATGTTCCCGGGATATGCCATAGTAGTAGCGAGGGTTTTAACCCTCGCTGCTGCTAAGTTCATAGCGATGAGCGGGTTTTAACCTCGCTACTACTAACCCGCCATCGCTATCAACTTAGTAGTAGCGAGGTTAAAACCCGCCATCGCTAATCGCCTGTCATAGTAGTAGCGCGGTCCGCCTATTTGGCAAAGTCTACCCCCCGTGGACCGCCTTTTCAGTTTAAAAATAAATAAAAGAAAATGATAAAAATGTCAAAAAAAAAATAAAAGAAAATAAGTTTCCCATGTGATATGTGGTCTAGTTGTTGGGAAAATTTACAAATATGAATTTCGACTTTATTTGCAAAATCTCTCTGGAAATTTGTAAAATGGCCATAACTTTTGCATACGAACTCGGATGAAAAAGCATCTACTCGAAAAGTTACATCCGGATTTAACAAGCATGACTTTGTCCATGTGCTTATCCTTAGAGATAGCAACCTTACCAAGACCCAATACCTTACTTTTGCCTTTGTCAGCAAATATGATATGCTTCAGAGGTGACGGTGATAAAGGAGCATCCATCAATAGATTCTTGTCACCAGTCATGTGATTTGTACATCCACTATCGAGGACCCATTCAGTGGTTTTGGGTTGATCATCCTGCAGATGAATTAGTGTAACTTACAATCTCATATGCTTCATCGATGAAGAATATGATATCAAGTTCATCGATGAATTTCATCAAGCGATGGCAGAGATATAGCAATATGAGGACGTGTGAAATGAAGGTTCATTTCATCATGATTCGCTTCGTCCTTTTCGAGCATTTTGTCGGGTCCCCAAGAAATTCTTCAGACGTTCGAGCACGTCTGGAGACCTGACCCTGCAGAAGAGATTAGTTCTTTTTCTTCACCACCCACATCTGGAGGGGTGGCAAAGAGTTCATCATCCTGCGAACACCATGTGAGAAAGGTGGCAAAGATGCCAAACCATTTCGTTTAGCATAGGAGGGGTTAGGGTAAGCATATGAATAAGCAGAGTAATTCTTCGAGGACTTATGACCATAGTGGTTTGAAGAATAATGCACATATTCATAGCCCTTAGCTTTACCCTGTGAGACAGATTTGTTAGCACGATGATAATCATATGAGGACTTTGATCCAGTTGAGGAATTTGATCCTCGTGAAGAATTTGGTACATGTGAGGATTTGGATCCATATGAAGAATTTGGTCCATATGAAGAATTTGATCTGGGGTACCTGTTCTTCACTGGTGGTGTCATGAGGACATTCACCTGATGACTTTCAACATAGCTTTTGGGAACCCAGATTTTCTTCAGAGGGGAACCGTTCCTGCAGTTAGTGCCAACATATCTAGCAAATACTTCACCATTCTGATCTTTGAACAGTTTATAGTTGGAGTCAAATGACTCATCAGAAGAATGAGGAGATTCACATGTAAAGCCGGATAAGTTAGATGGATCAATCGAGGTCCTTTGCAGCAACCCATGAGGTTTTGGGATACTTGCTCAGTTTCCAATATGTTCCATCGGCATTCAGCTTCCTCTCAAAGGCAATACCCTCTTTCCTAGGGTTTCGGTTGAGGATCTGCTTTTGAGCACATCACAAAGTGTCGATGCCCTTTGAGGCTTTTGTACATGCTGTCATGTACAATTCCTTCAACCCTGCATTGTCGATGATACTAGCAATGTCCTCAGATGAGAAATTAGTGATAGCAGAGGCAGATGAAGAATTTGTAACAGTTGAAGCATTTGAACATTCAGGTGAAGAATTAGCAGATTCACGTTCAATGCACTTTAAACATGGAGGAACAAATTCTTCCTGAGAAGCGCTGATTTGTTGAGCTAGTAATGAATCGCGCTCCTTCTGAAGATCTTCATAACATACTCTTAGCTTATCAAGATCTGCCTTTCTTTGAATAGCTTCAAGAGAAAGCTTCTCTTTGTCTTGCTTTTCTTGAAGAAATTCATAAGAAAGTTTCTCATGATCAGACAAGAGGGAGTTATGATGACCTTGAAGGTTATCATACTTAGACTGAAGTCTCTGAAGATTTTCAGTCAGGGCTTTAGTGCGATCCATTTCTTCACCCAACATATCATCACTTTTATGTAGCATGTTTTGAACCTTTTCAAGAGCTGTTGTTTCACAGCAATTTTAGCAAGTTTAGAGTAGCTAGGCTTAAGATCCTCATCAGATTCATTTTCACTAGAATCAGAGGAGTTGTATTTGAGTACCTTAGCTGCTTTTGCCATGAAGCAATAGGTGGGAGCGTAGCCATCATTATCTTCATCAGGCTTGTTGGTGGAATCAGTTTCTTCAGTGTTGAAGATGGACTTGTTGACGAAAGCAGTAGCAACGGCCAGACTCGCCACACTGCACTCAGATTCTTCGACTCCTCCTCTTCATCATTTTCCTCAGATTCAGCTTCAGAGTCCATTTCCTTGCCAATGAATGCCCGAGCTTTCTTGGAGCTGCCCTTCTTGTGAGATGAAGACTTTGATGGTTTTGAAGACGAAGATTTTGATGATTTCTTCTTCTTCTTCATTTCATTAGAACTGTAGTCCTTGTATTTCTTCTTCTTCATTTCCTTTTCCCACTGAGGACAATCTTGAATATAGTGACCAGGCTTCTTGCATTTGTGGCAAAGTCTTCTCTTGTAGTCACTGGATGAATAATCACTTCCTCTTGAGGGTTTTCCAAAGCGACCACGTCTTGTGAACTTCTGGAATTTCTTCACAAGGAGAGCTAGATCCTGGCTCGATTCTTCAGATCACCAAGGCTACTACCGTAATCCTCACATTCGTGAGTCGACACAACCTTAGCCTTGAGGCACGTGGATTGCCATAGTTTGAGCCATAGAGATCTCTCTTTTAAGCAAGTGGAACTCGTGAGTGTTAAGCCTTTCGAGGATATCAGCGAGGATCAAGTGACTTGTAGTCAAGACGCTCTTGTATCATCGGTCCCAGAGTATCAAATGAGGAATCAAGCGATCTTAGCAGTTTCTTCACAACTTCATGATCAGTGATGTCAGTGGCACCGAGGGCTTGAAGCTCATTTGAAATGTCAGTGAGGCGATCGAAGGTTTATTGGACATTTTCGTTGTCGAGTCTTTTGAAGTGGTTGAAGAGATTCCGAAGAACATCAACTCGAGAGTCACGCTGAGTTGAGACTCCTTCATTTACTTTGGACAGCCTATCCCAGATTAGCTTGGCAGTTTCCAAAGCACTCACTCTTCCATACTGTCCTTTGCTCAGATGGCCACAGATGATATTCTTCGCTTGAGAGTCGAGTTGTTTGAATCTCTTCACATCAGTGGCGGTCAGTGTTTCAGTGATAGCGGGGACACCATTTTCCACAACATACCAGAGATCATTATCAATTGCCTCAAGATGCATTCGCATCTTGTTCTTCCAGTAGGGGTAGTCCGTTCCATCAAAGGTAGGACACCCAGCCGAGACCTTGATCATACCTGCGGTCGACATAACTAGAACTCCAGGTGGTTAAACCAAAATCACACAGAACAAGGGAGTACCTTGCTCTGATACCAATTGAAAGTGCGTTATATCGACTAGAGGGGGGTGAATAGGCGATTTTTATGAAATTCTTCAACGAGGAATTTGCGGTGAGGAAATTCCTTAGCGAAGAACTATTTGCGCTGAATAAGTACTCAGAGGTAAACATAATAGATTACACACATAGTCAAGATGATGAAATGAAGACTAGAACAGAGTACGAGAAGCGTAATGAAAGATAACAAGATGAAGACAAAGCAGTGAAGAAATTGAATCGAGGAATTTGTGAAAGTCTTGATCAAAGTCTTCCAAAGATGATATGAACAACATGCAACATGTAATGAGGAAATGAATGAGTTGAGGAAATAGAACCAGTCGATTGGTGAAGACGATGATTTGGTAAACCAGTTCCAACTGCTGTCTCGGTTATGCGTCTGGTTGGAGCGGCCGAGTATTTAAACTCGAGGACACACATCCGGACACCCGATCTCGAGCAGCAACTCAGGACACCCAGTCCTCACCGTATTCTCCTTGAACTAAGACCATGCAGGACTCATCCAATCACTCGTGGTAAGTCTTGGTGACTTCCAAACCTTCACAGACTTGGTCACTCGGCGATCCACAATTCCTCTTGGATGCTCTAGACCTTGACGCCTAACCGTCTGGAAGAAGCACGATCTTCAAAGGTAACAAGCGTTGGATCCACGCAGATCAATTTCTTCATGATGCTCAATCACTTGGGGTTTTAATGGGGTTTGGTTTTGGGATTTTCCTCACTTGATGATTTTTGCTCAAAGTCCTCAAAGGATGGGTTGCTCTCAAATGACAAGTGTCAAGTTATCTCGAGCAGCCAACCAACTAGTGGTTGTAGGGCGGCTATTTATAGCCTAGGAGCAGCCCGACATGATAAGACATAAATGCCCTTCAATGATATGACCGTTAGGTGGATAAGATATTTTGGTCCGCCGGTAGCAAAAACAAAGAACGGTCGGAAATTTGACTTTCAAAGTCCTCGGGGCTATCATGTTCCTCACTATGTAGGCAATTTGCCTTTGGCGAATTCCTAACTCCTCGGTCGAGCAAAGTCATCAAGGACTGAAGAACTGCGTCTCATCCTTCAAGAATTTGATGAATCAGTATGAGATTTCAATGGCTTCACTCGAAGGATTGGTAGGTGTAGGATTTTGAGTTGAGCATCACATGGAAATTTTTCCTTAGTATCTCCTCGACCCCTTTACCAAGACGGTGTTTCCTATGACTCAAGAAAGAGAAAATGAAACTACGAAAACAAAAGTCTTCACGCTTCATATTCCTCGAATGAATATCAACTCTTGAGGTCACACCAATTTCTTCACTTTCAAAGTCTTCGAAAAGTCTTCGAATATCAAAGTCTTGATCGAAGAACTTCATTTTTAGGGTCGACTTTCTCTCTAAATATCAAACTCCTCATAGACTTATAGACCTGTGTACACTTACAAACGCATCAGTTACTTAACCTATAAGTCTTCAATACACCAAAATCACTAAGGGGCACTAGATGCAGTTACAACAGCGTGCTGACGTCCTGCCGCCCCGTCTTCGAGCTCTGCTTCCGGCGCCGCCATCACCATCCAGCCTTCGGACGGCCCCGGGGATGTTCTCTTTGCTGCAGATACTAAGTTATCCAGGTGTGGTTGAATTGACAACTCAACTGCTAATACTCAGGAATATTCTTTGGCTCCCCTTGTGTCGAATCAATCAATTTGGGTTGAATACTTTACCCTCGAAAGCTGTCGTGGATTTGTCACGGCAGATGTCCTAGCATAAGGACTTAGTCGTGGAGCCATCGCAACGAGTTTACTTGAAGGGGTTAAAGCGGACACAAAGACACGAGGGTTTATACTAGTTCGGCCCCTTCGATGAAGGTAAAAGCCTACGTCTAGTTGTGATGGAATTGATGTAATCTCGATGGCTAGGGAGCAAATAAGCTTCGCCTAGGCTCGAGTTGTGGTTGTCTCCCTTGAACCGCCGGGTCGTCCCTTATATACACGGGTGACGCCCGTCGGTTTGCAGAGTCCCAACCGGTTCATACTCGTATCCCGGTTGGTATCTCTCTATTCCTAACTTACAACACAAGCATACATCAGGCCGGTTTACGGCTACAAGTTCTAAACCAACCACAGGCCTTGGGCCTTTCCATGACTACACCACTAGCAGAGCTAACCCGGCCCAAACTTGGCCGGTTTACACCTAGTGGTAATATCCCCAACATTAGGCCCCAGATTGATTTGAACTGGTTCATGTTAATCCTTCATAAAACCTGCATCTTGGATATCTTCTTTGTGTAATAAATCGTTATATCATCATTGCTTGTGATCACTGTAAACCGGCATGACATCATGGCTTCTGGTCCCTGTAAACCGGCATGACGTCATCTTGAAGTTTATCTGTTATAACGCCTTCTTTAATGACCGTCCCTGGATTCACGCGCTTGACCTAGTTTTACTGCCTTATAAATAGGACCGAAGGGTCATTCTGTTTTCTCCCTTCGCTTCTTCTCCTTCTTCCTCGCGCCGCTGCCTTTGGAGTCTGGTCGTCACCATCAACGGCTGCTTCGACCTTGGCACTGATCAACCTGTTCGACCAGAATATCTGCGGTCTTTCTCCGCATCTCCTCTGCTTCCGGTAACTCTCTTCCCCTTCTTCAGTCTGTTCGCCATTTTTAGATCTGTTTCTAGGGTTCAAGCTTCATACCATGTTCTTCGTATGCTCTCACCTTTCTAGTTTTTGAACCATGCTATGAATCCTTTTCTGTACCAAACGAAGACTCCTGCTTATCCGCTGCGCTTTCTTATCTGAATCCCATAAATCTTCTGCATATATATATATATCTTATGGCGCATCTCTGTTTCTTCTTTACTTTCATGATACTTTTCCTGTTTTCCGAAAACTGGTGTTTGATCCATAATAAACATGAGCTCTTGTGAAACCTGTTTCTGTCTATTTCCTTTGGAGCCAAGACTAGGCGGTTTAACTCACCATAGTATCAAAATTTTTTAAACCGGCATCTGCACACCATTAGTCCCCGTGTTGAACCGCCAACATATATCTGTCATTATATCATATCGAACTGATTCGTCGGAACCTCCTCCGGTTTATCATAACTTAGATCAATTACTCTGCAATGAGTACTTTCTTAAACCGGATTTCTCCTTGTAGACCTCATGATGGCTAAACAGGTGTACGAATGCAACTGGGTTCCTTCCCGCGTCTCCGAGACACAGTTGAGGGAACTAGTATCAATTGGCGCTTTAGATGATCAAAACACAATCCATTGGAGGGCTCCTGGAGAAGAATGTCCTCCTACTCCTCAGGAAGGAGAAGTCGTGGTTTTCGCGGATCACTTGTTCCGGGGTTTCAAACCGCCCGGGTCAAAGTTTTACCGGGATGTCATGGCCAATTTCCAACTCCGGCCCCAAGATATCGGCCCCAACTCCGTTACCAATCTGTGCCACTTCCAAGTGCTGTCCGAAGCATACCTGCAGGAGGAACCCTCTGTTGAGCTGTTCAGAGATCTTTTTCACCTAAACCGCCGTCAATTCACCGACGGCCCCAATCTGAGTTAGGCGGTATGGCTATCCGTAAGAGGAAAGAGATCACTTCTCCCCGTCAAGCTCCATTCCCATCCCAAAGAATGGAACGCAACTTGGTTCTATGCAAAGACACCTCCTCAAGGTGAAAATCCTTTACCGGTTTTCGCCCGTAACGGCTCAGAACACACATCCCTTTCCGCAACGATTAACGCCAAAGAGAGAAGCAATCGCTCCCCAACTATCAAGCTCCGGGCCTTTATGGCCAACGGTTTGATTGGGATCGATCCGCACGCTGCTGGTTATCTTGGGGCATATTGCCTCGAGCGGCGTTCGGTTTGATGTGCCAAGATATACGGCAGTGTCGATGACCCACTCCGACACACCAAACTGGAATTGTCTGAGGATGAAGTCACAGATTCAGTGAAGAAGATGCTGAATGAACCGGAGCACCTTTGTGCCCAAACCGGCTTGGCTCCTTACTGCACCTTCAACGCACCTCCTGCGGTAAGTCTCTGACTGTGCCATCATTAGATATTACCATTACTTTCATACTTCCAATTCTCAATTATTTCCGATCCAGGGTGATGATCCGTTTTGGAGCAAGAAACTCTCTCAAGATAAAGCGGACAAGGCTGGGCGGCAAAACCGGCCCAAAACAAAAATTGTCAAGAAATCCGCCCACAAGAGGAAAACCACGGCTTCGTCTGATCCGGCCATCGATGATGATGTGGGTAATCTGGAACTTGATTCTCTTGGCTTGTTTTTTACACGTCTTATTGATGACGATGCTTGTCAGGATGACGCTGAAGCCAGCAACGCTGGATTTGCCGAGGTAACCATTCTCTCTTCCGATTCAACAAACTTACCTTCACCAAAATTTCGCCGGGCAAACCGGAAAGTTAACTTTTCTCACCCTCTTGCTCACTTGGATCCCAAACTTCTTATGAAGACACAGCAGCACGAGGCCCGCCGCACAACCCGGCACAGCGGACAGGTAGTTACCTCTGCCGGTTTACCAAACAGCCCGGCTCGAAAGCGCCGCACCGAGGTTTCCAACCATTTTATTACCTTGAATTCCAAAGCGGGTTTATTCCGTCAACCTCTTAATCCGTCCGACTCCGATTATCAGGTCACCTCTCATTCATCATCTGGCGAATCGTCAGCCACTCAGCTACCACCACTGAAGATAGCTGTCGGGTAAGTCAATATGACCACATGTTTGTCAATTTCTTCTGTAATGTATGTGCCTTATTTTCTGAATCTTTTTGTTACTTCAGGACCAAACCGAAACCCAGCAAGAAAGCTCGCTTGGAGAAAACAGCTGAAGAGGCTGCCGCTTCAGATCATGAGCAGGCGCCGGATCATGAACATGTTGCTTTTGAAGACATTCCGAGTGATCCCCCGGTTCAAGAAGATGTGATTCCGGAGGAGAGGCTCGCGATCGCTCCAATGTCTGCTGATCCGCCGCCTGCTCCGTCGGTTTGATGATCCTCATAACCCAGCTGAAACAGGTGTGCCCACACGATCCGTCGAATCGAAAGATGACGACGTTGTAATCACTGGAACGGGCCACTCTGACCCGGGGAATGCTGCCACTCTAACCCGGCATACTGTGAAAGAGGACTCTTCCACTTTTAACAAAGGAAAGTGGAATGTAGAGCTGAAACATATGCGCTATGAGCGCCCAAGATCTTCATTCGGATATCTAAACCGGCTTCTGAAAGAGCCGTGATTATGAAGCTGGCTTGGTGAAACTGATGAGAGATAAGTTTGAGGTAACACTCCTTTCCTTATCCCCAATATAGTAACCCTTGTAGCCCCTAAGGGCCGGTTTGCAATCTTTGATCAAACTGGTACTTGACAACTTTCATTGATAGACTTGCAATCTTCCCTCATAACCACCAGGGCCGGTTTAAGTATGCAAACTTAAACCGGTACTCCAAAAACTGCCTGTCGACACTTTAGTAGAATCAAATAGCCATTAGCCCCCAAGTGCCGAGTTGAATACGCGTATTGAACTTGGGACTTTACCATGCATCAGTAGTAGAAAAAATGAAGGTACATTAGCCCCCAAGTGTCGAGCATATAACTATGTTGTGTGGTTGAAACTTGATCTTTAATTGCTGGCTGATCATACTGTCAATATGCAGGCTGAAGTGAAAATCAAGGATGATCGGATTGCCGATTTACGGGCGGCATTGACGACCCAGCAGGCCGAGACAGACAAAGCCAAGAAAGAGCTAACCAGCGCCCTGACTGCTGCAGAACAAGTAAAGGATAACATGAAGAAAGAACAGGCTGTCTGGGCCACTGAAAAGGCCAACTTGCTTAAACGGGCCGAGAATGCTGAAGCTGCCCTTAAACCGGTGGTGGATGATCTGACAGCCGTGAAGCGGCAAGTGCACTCTATGACAGCAGCCATCTTCGGTAAGCTCCCTGTGAATAAATGTAATTTACTTTTCCTGCTGCTCCAGCATTCCGGTTTAAAACTATCGTGTTATCAACTGCAGGCACACGCGTTGGGCACTTGGGAAATGACGTGCGGAAGAAATTGAAGGCTGTCTACACCTTAGTGGAGCAGCTATATACCGGAGCCCAGCGTGTGATTACCACAATGTCACATAATAATCCGGCGCCGTCCCTGATCCAAGATACCTTAAACCGGCTATCCATCCTGCCTTCCCGGATTGAGGAAGTAAAGAAATCTGCTGCACGAACCGGAGCCATCAACGCCTTGATCCGAGCCAAAGCCTGGGTGCCTGATTTTGATCCTGTGGAAGCAGCTCAAGGCTACCCCAGCGTGAAGGAAGATGGCTCGGACTTTAATGAAGAAGACTTGCGTGCAATAAACCGGGCGGTACGCCCGCTTGCTTGTCAACTGGCGGAAGAAGCCGATCTGGAGCACTATCAAGCCCAATACAATGATCAGAACAAGCGTGTGTCCGCTCCAACCTTTGAACCGGAAAACTTGATCCCTCCAATCCGGAAGCACACCTACGCTCCTGACATTGAACCATCGTCTCTGATTCATGAAGAGGCTGTTTTTCAAGCGCTGATGGGCATCGACTGGACCTCTGTGGATTTCCAGCCAATGGGTAGAGACGAGGATGCTGAAGCGGCGGAGGATGAAGAACAGTCGTGAACCGGTAGCCGGTTTAGAAAACACTGATCATTTGGGCACTGTGTTGCCTTGTAATAATTTTTAGTCAAAACTTTTGCTGTCTGGGTATGCCTTCGCGCATCGAGGAAACTTTTGTTTAAGTCATACTCCCGCAACCAAAAGATTGAACTCTGGCGGTGATACCGCCAGCCGGTGTATGGCATCCAATATACTTTGTGTATTGAAAATCAATTAGTATGTGATACAAATACCTGCCGTACTTGTGCATAAAGCTGGCGTAGCGAATCTTGAAGCGGAGGCCTCTAAAAATCCTGACCATCTGGGGAAACAATAACTCCCTCAGAAGCGTGCTGAATCAGCACAAGCCCCCATGTTTCTCCATAAGGGTGAACCGGAAGAAGGTAAACCGGAAGATAAAAACTTCGGCGTAATACCAAACCGTGTCCTGTCAATTTGTTACTGACAGCTAAACCGGATAAAAAACATTCGTCGAGTTGAAAACGCAACAGAAATCAAATACCAAATATGGCAACAAAGGCAATAACTCTTTGCAAAAGTAAAGCTGCATGAAGCTGGTCAGATGGCATTACCATGGTCAGACGTAACCAAGCCCCGAAGGTGTAGCGATGGTGCTAGTCGGCCAGTCCCCAAAGACTCGTGGCGCAGTACGCCGCCAAGTGGTATGACATTGGTTGGGTTCACCAAGCCTCAAGTGACGCTGGCCCTATTGGTCGACCAAGAGGCGTGACGGTTCGAACATGACCGTGTCCCCAAATGATCCGGGTGGCTTACGCTGTCAAGAGGTGTTGCATCGGTTCGGATACGACCAAGCCCCCAAGTGTTCGGTGGCTTACGCCTATCAAAAGGTGTTGCGTTGGTTCGGATCGACCAAGCCCCCAAGTGATAAATATAATGTCAAGGGTAAACCGAGGCCGCTTTAAAAATGAAGCACTCCATGTAACCACACATGAAAAGAAAGACAGAGACCCCGCTTTGGTGAGGCCCTGATTTTTATTATATCAAGATAATATATACATTGTCATGCTATGTACGTAAACCGAGCCGACGACTCATGTGTAGTAAGGTCGAAGATGAGCTACGTTCCACGGCCTATTCGTCTCCTCTTCTGATGTACGTGAGTCTTTATGCTCTCGAATATCAACCAGATAGTAGGAACCGTTGTGTAGATTTTTGCTGACCACAAAGGGTCCTTCCCAAGGCGGGGATAACTTGTGCATATCTGTCTGGTCTTGGATGAGACGAAGCACCAAATCTCCTTCCTGAAAGGCTCTGGTTTTAACCCGGCGACTGTGATAACGACGAAGATCTTGCTGGTAAATCGCCGACCGAGCGGCTGCCATATCACGCTCCTCATCCAGTAAGTCCAAAGCGTCCTGTCGTGCCGCTTCATTGTCCGCTTCAACATAAGCCGCTACACGGGGCGAATCGTGCCTGATATCACTGGGGAGAACTGCTTCCGCTCCATAAACCATGAAGAAAGGCGTGTAACCAGTAGACCGGTTTGGCGTAGTATTGATACTCCATAGTACCGATGGGAGCTCTTCAACCCAGCACCCTG
Organism: Aegilops speltoides; assembly: GCA_021437245.1. Taxonomy (NCBI): domain Eukaryota; kingdom Viridiplantae; phylum Streptophyta; class Magnoliopsida; order Poales; family Poaceae; genus Aegilops; species Aegilops speltoides. The sequence goes on from CM038141.1 coordinate 448,528,954, forward strand.
GTGTTCGCTGCAATGGAACCAGAAGCCGTGGTTTGATACCTCGCAAGATTTCCTGATTAGCGCGCTCTGCCTGCCCGTTCGACTGGGGGTGCGCCACTGATGATACATCAAGTCGGATATGCTCACGTTCACAGAATTCTTTCATAGCTCCCTTGGACAGATTAGTGCCATTGTCAGTAATGATACTGTGTGGAAAGCCAAACCGGAAAATCACCTTTTTGATGAACTGCACCGCTGTTGCCGCATCACACTTACTGACAGGTTCCGCTTCAACCCACTTGGTGAATTTGTCCACTGCCACCAACAGGTGGGTCTTCTTATCTTTGGATCGCTTAAAAGGCCCGACCATATCCAGCCCCCATGTCGCAAACGGCCACGTTATTGGGATCATCCTCAACTCTTGTGCCGGTACATGGGCACGCCTGGAGAATTTCTGACACCCATCACATCGTTTGACCAAGTCCTCCGCATCAGCATGAGCAGTTAACCAGTAGAATCCATGACGGAATGCCTTTGCCACCAGGGACTTTGAACCAGCATGATGCCCGCAATCCCCTTCATGGATTTCTCGTAAAATTTCACAACCTTCCTCAGGGGAAACGCAGCGTTGAAACGCCCCCGAAACACTGCAATGATGCAACTCACCATTAAGAATTGTCATCGACTTGGAGCGCCGGATTATCTGTCTAGCCAGAACCTCATCGTCTGGTAACTCTCCTCTAGTCATATATGCAAGGTAAGGAACCGTCCAATCCGGAATAGCATGTAATGCCGCCACCAACTGAGCCTCCGGATCAGGAATCGCCAAATCCGCTTCACCAGGGAGCTGTACCGACGGGTTGTGCAAGACGTCCAGAAAGACATTAGGCGGCACCGGTTTACGCTGAGAACCCAAACGGCTTAAAGCATCTGCCGCTTCGTTCTTGCGGCGATCCACATGATCCACTTGATAGCCTTTGAAGCAACCTGCAATATTATCCACCTCTCGACGATATGCAGCCATGAGGGGGTCCTTGGAATCCCAAGTGCCAGATACTTGCTGCGCCACCAGGTCCGAGTCACCAAAGCACTTAACCCGGCTTAAGTTCATCTCCTTAGCCATCCGTAGACCATGGAGCAAGGCTTCGTACTCAGCTGCATTATTAGTACAAGGGAACATTAGACGGAGAACGTAACAAAACTTATCACCTCGTGGGGAAGTTAACACGACTCCAGCCCCCGAGCCTTCCAACTGCCTGGATCCATCAAAGTGGATAGTCCAGTACGTATGATCCGGCTTCTCCTCTGGTGCTTGTAACTCCGTCCAGTCATTAATGAAATCAACAAGTGCCTGTGATTTCACTGCTGTGCGTGGTGTATACTTGAGCCCATGTGGCCCAAGCTCGATGGCCCATTTTGCAATCCGGCCAGTCGCCTCCCGGTTTTGTATGATATCACCCAAAGGAGCTGAACTAACCACTGTAATAGGGTGCCCTTGGAAATATTGTTTCAGCTTCCGGCTAGCCATAAAAACACCATAGACTAGTTTCTACCAATGCGGATACCTCTGCTTGGACTCGATGAGTACCTCACTGATGTAATAAACCGGCCGTTGAACCGGATATTCCTTTCCCTCCTCCTGCGCTCTACCACAATGGCTACGCCACCGCTCGTGCATTGGCTGCCACATATAATAACAGCGGTTCCTTGTCGACCGGAGCCGCAAGGACAGGCGGATTGGCAAATTGCCGCTTTAGGTCCTCGAAAGCTTCGTCAGCAGCTGGACTCCAAACGAAATGATCTGTCTTCCTCAGTTTCTGGTATAAAGGAATAGCCTTCTCCGAGGCGGCCGATAAACCGCTCAATGCCGCAATCCGCCCGCCAAGCGTTGAACATCGTTGATACACTTCCGGTTTAGCCAAAGAGGTGATCGCTTTAATTTTCTCCGGATTGGCCTCGATTCCCCTGTTAGACACCAGGAACCCCAATAACTTGCCAGCCGGAACACCAAAAACACACTTGGCCGGATTAAGCATCATCTTATAAATGCGCAGGTTGTCGAAGGTCTCCTTCAAATCGTCCACCAGCGTCTCCTTCTGTCTTGATTTTACCACAATGTCATCCACATAAGCATGCACATTGCGGCCGATCTGTGTATGCAAGCAATTTCAGACACACCGCTGATAAGTAGCTTGGGCACTCTTGAGCCCAAAAGGCATAGATACATAGCAGAAGGCTCCAAAGGGAGTTATAAACGCCGTTTTCTCCTGGTCCTTGACTGCCATCTTGATCTGATGATATCCAGAGTAGGCGCCCAAAAGCTTAAACGCCACATCCTGCCGTGGCATCAATAATCGATCAATGCGGGAGAGCAAAAGGATCTGCTGGACAAGCCTTGTTAAGATCTGTGTAGTCCACACACATACGCCAGTGCCGTTTTCTTAAGGACCAGCACCGGATTAGCAAGCCACTCGATGAAACACCTCGATGATAAAGCCACCGCCGGAAGCCCGCTACTTTTTCTCCAATGGCCTTGCGTCTTTCTTCATTAAACCGTCGGAGGAACTGTTTCACCGGTTTATACTTAGGATCCACATTAAGTGTGTGCTCACGAGTTCCTCGGTACACCCGCATGTCGATGGCTTCCATGCAAAATGTCCCGGTTCTCACGGATGAACTCGATGAGCGCGCCTTCCTATTTAGGATCCAGTTGGCACCGACGTGGAACTGCTTGGACGAATCACCGTATGCGAAGTCAACAAGCTTGGTTTCATTTGCCGATTTGAATTTTAGATCCGATTCATGCTCAGAGTAGGCTTCTTCAGAGGGTCATATCTGCCGGATCAACATTGTCCTTATAGAATTTCAACTCCTCGTGGCATGCACCGCCTCTGCATAAGCTGCATCTCCTTCCTCACATTCCAAAGCGACTCGGCGGCTTCCATGCACCGTTATGGTTCCTTTGTAACCCGGCATTTTGAGCTGCAAGTAGATATAACAAGGTCGTGCCATGAACTCAGCATAAGCCGGCCGTCCAAACAAGGCATGATATGGGCTCGGATTTTCACCACTTCAAAGGTTAGCTTTTCGACCGGGAATCATGCTCATCTCCAAAGGCCACATCCAAGGCTATCTTGCCAATAGGATAAGCAGATTTGCTCGGCACTACACCATGGAACACCGTATTGACGGTCTCGAGATCTTTATCTGTGAGACCCATGCGACGGAAAGTGTCATAATATAATATATTGATACTGCTTCCTCCATCCATAAGTACCTTAGTAAACTTATAGCCCCCAACTTGAGGGTCTACCACCAAAGCCAGTTGACCCGGATTATCAACCCGGGGGGGATGGTCCTCTCTGCTCCATACAATAGGCTGCTCTGACCAACGCAAATACCGTGGCAAAGCCGGTTCAACAGAATTTACTGCCCATTTGTGAAGCTTCCGATCTCGCTTGTCCAAACTGGTTGTAAAAACATGATACTGCCCGCCATTCAACTGCTTTGGCTGGCTCTGATAGCCTGACTGCTGCTGCTGCTGCTGGCTACCTTGATTACTCTGGTTGTTGAAATTGCCCTGGTTGTGCCCTGAACCGGAAGCTCCGTCCTGACCCGGCCCATGAAAACCGGATCCTGAACCACCACCTGATCCTTGGTCATATCGGAAAGCATCGGAATTTTTGAACTCTTGCATAATAGAACAGTCTTTCCAAAGATGATTTGATGGGTTTTCTTTCGTCCCGTGCTTGGGACAAGGCTGATTCAACAAGTAATTCAAACGGTTTGCACCAGCATTTGGACCCCGATTCGCTTTGCCTCTCTGCCACTGGCCTCATCTCTGCGCATTAGTGTTGGCTACTGAAATCATCAGCCTTGCGCTTGCCCCGCTTCCATGACCTGCCGTTTGAAATGCTGCTGCTTAGAGTTGCCATTCTTCTTTCCCTTCCTCGCTTCGTCATCATCCGCTTGAGGATCCTTGGTACTGTCTGAATCGGCATATTTTACCAAAGCGGTCATGAGGGTTCCTGTATCATTGCAGAACCGCTTCATACGTCCCAGCTTCAGTTTCAGAGGCTCAAACCGGCAGTTGCTTTCCAGTGTGATGATCGCCGAGTCAGCATTGATTCGGTCAGAGGAGTGTAAAATCTCAGACACACGGCGTACCCAGCGGGTTGTTGACTCCCCTTCTTCCTGAACGCAAGCCGCTAGGTCCACTATAGACTTTGGCTGTTTACATGTATCCTTGAAATTCTGGATAAACTGGGCTCGTAACTGACCCCATGAACTGATAGAATTGGGCGGCAAGCTTTTCAACCAAGTACGGGCTGTGCCCTCCATCATCATGGTGAAGTACTTTGCACATGCTGCTTCATCAACATCTAGCATCTCCATGGCCATCTCATAACTCTCAACCCACGCCTCAGGGGATAGATCTGCAGTGTAATTTGGCACCTTACGCGGGCCCTTAAAATCCTTAGGCAGACGCACATTGCGCAAAGCGGGGATTAAACAGGGCACTCCCAAAGCGGAGGTGACTCCTGGTCCGGTGAAGGAGGTAGGGCGAACCGGCGTGTGTTGACCCGCATCACCCTGTGCTGCTAATTCGGCCTCCCTGCGTGCCCGGGCCCGATCTACCACCTCCTGAGCATTACGAGCGCTGCCTATCGGTTATTGCCTCGGGCGCTTCACGGTCCCGCGTTATTTGATAGGGCCGGTTCATCCATGCGCCGCCAGAGCTCCGCTTGACGGGCGTGAGTGAATCCGATCGCGCTATATGAATATGCTTCTGCTGGATTAACGCAGTCCGAGAAGCTCCTTGACCCGCGTGTCTCAACTGCTTGGGGAATCTCCTTCGATCGATCGCCCAATCGTGCAGCAGCCGCAACAAGGTTGTCCATAGGGTTAGAGTAATGGCCCGGGGGCGTCTGTACCGGTGGAGGAATCACTGTATTCTGCTGCGGGGGCTCCATCAGGCGTGGTTGGACCATCGCTGCCGCTCCTGGTGCCTCCATCCGGTTTATCTCCCTGTGCCGGGGCGGGTTACTGGGTCCGGCTCCGGGGGTCTGAAAGAGGTTTCTGGGGTCGAGCCCTGATGGCAGACGCGATCTGTATTTCCGCTTTAACACCTCCTACGACGCGTTCTGGTCGAGCATGAGTTTGTAAGCTTGTTCATCCAAAGCGGCCCGCTCTGCGGCCATGCGCTCCTTCTCTGCTGCTAGATCCGCTTTGGCTTGCGTGATCTGCTCTTTCACCTTCGCAATTTCTGCGTTATGAGCCTCCTGATCTGCTGGGTTATCCTCCGCCATGAGTGCTGCTAAGCGCGATCGAACAGGTCTCGACAAAACTTGAACCGGCGGGCGACCGGCCTCCTGCCCTCGCTATCATGGCTGAACCGGAAAGCATTGCTGCTGCGGTTGAGGAGAGGTTTGCGCCCGAAAGCCGCCATGAATACACCGATCCAGTTTAGCTGGCTTGGGGGTCCGGAATCTCGCCACCATCGAACAGCCCTCGATCATACCATCCTGCAGCTGGTACAATGACTCGGTCTCTCTGCTGAAGATTCATCGCCGAGTAAACGATGGTCTCGCCACCGTGCTCGAACCGCATCATACTCCCTCCATGGGTAGCTCCAACGAAGACATGCTTCACGGCCGGTTTAGCCCGGCGGTTCTTGCGCTGCCGAGCCGTCTCGACGAGGTCGGTGCAGATGTCCGCTCAGCCCTCCGATCTTGCCGATGAAGACGTGTATGCCGCCGAAGGGACCCGTATCCATACTCGATTGAATCGCCTCGGGACCCCATCCAAAGATTGTCGATGTAGATCCGCCACGACGACTCTTGGTCATCCGGCCCACGATGTAGCCTTCGAGTCCTTTGAGCTTGCCCTCCAAGATCGCCAAACCATCGTGCGATAGCCCCACGGTGGGCGCCAACTGTCGTGGATTTGTCACGGCAGATGTCCTAGCATAAGGACTTAGTCGTGGAGCCATCGCAACGAGTTTACTTGAAGGGGTTAAAGCGGACACAAAGACACGTGGGTTTATACTAGTTCGGCCCCTTCGATGAAGGTAAAAGCCTACGTCTAGTTGTGATGGAATTGATGTAATCTCGATGGCTAGGGAGCAAATAAGCTTCGCCTAGGCTCGAGTTGTGGTTGTCTCCCCTTGAACCGCCGCCGGGTCGTCCCCTTATATATACGGGTGACGCCCGTCGGTTTGTAGAGTCCCAACCGGTTCATACTCGTATCCCAGTTGGTATCTCTCTATTCCTAACTTACAACACAAGCATACATCAGGCCGGTTTACGGCTACAAGTTCTAAACCAACCACAGGCCTTGGGCCTTTCCATGACTACACCACTAGCAGAGCTAACCCGGCCCAAACTTGGCCGGTTTACACCTAGTGGTAATATCCCCAACAAAAGCTGTTGCGATCCCCTACACTTGTGGGTTATCAGGTCTCCAGTGTTCCGAGGCCATGTTTATACATGCTAGGCTTGTCAAGTTTAACCCGAGTATTTCGCATGTGCAAAAATGCCTTGCACTCGTTGTATGCGGACGTAGAGCTTATCACACCCGATCATCACGTGGTGTCTTGGCAGGATTTAACTATCGCAACAAAAGCATACTGTGGAGAACACTTATACCTTGAAATTTTAGTGAGGGATCATCTTATAATGCTACCGCCGTACTAAGCAAAATAAGATGCATAAAAGATAAACATCACATGCAATCAAAAACATGTGACATGATATGGCCAGCATCATCTTGTGCCTTTGATCTCCATCTCCAAAGCACCGTCATGATCTCCATCGTAGCATCATTGTTGTCTCGCCAACTATCTACAACTATCGCTAAGGCATAGTGATAAAGTAAAGCAATTACATGACGATTGCATTTCATACAATAAAACGACAACCATAAGGCTCCTCCTAGTTGCCGATAACTTCTACAAAACATGATCATCTCATACATCAAAATATATCACATCATGTCTTGACCATATCACATCACAACATGCCCTGCAAAAACAAGTTAGACGTCCTCTACTTTGTTGTTGCAAGTTTTACGTGGCTGCTACGGGCTTCTAGTAAGAACCGTTCTTACCTACGCACCAAAACCACAACGATGTTTCGTCAAGTTTGCTGTTTTAACCTTCAACAAGGACCGGCCGTAGTCAAATTCGATTCGACTAAAGTTGGAGAAACAGACACCGGCTGACCACACTTATGCAAAACTAGTTGCATGTCTGTCGGTGGAACCGGTCTCATGAACGTGGTCATGTAAGGTTGGTGCGGGCCGCTTCATCCAACAATACCTCCAAATCAAAATAAGATGTTGGTGGTAAGCATTATGACTATCATCGCCCGCAACTCTATGTGTTCTACTCGTGCATATCATCTATGCATAGACATGGCTCTGATGCCACAATTGGGGAATGTAGCATGCAATTTCAAAAAAATTCCTAGGATCACGGGAGATCTATCTAGGAGATGCATAGAAACAAGAGGGGGAAAGTGTGTCCACGTACCCTCATAGACCGAAAGCGAAAGCGTTAGGTTAACGCGGTTGATGTAGTCGAACGTCTTCACGATCCAACAGATCTAGTACCAAACGTACGTCACCTCCGAATTCAGCACACGTTCAGCTCGATGACGTCCCTCGAACTCTTGATCCAGCAGAGGGTCAAGGGAGAGTTTTGTATGCACGAAGGCATGGTGACGATGATGGTGATGTGATCCGCTGGGCTTCGCCTAAGCACTACGACCTATGACCGGAGGAGTAAAGCGTGGAGGGGGCACTCCTGCCTCGATATAAAGGAGGGAGGAGGCGGCCGCCAAGAGGGGCACGTTGTGGGGCAGTCCTACAAGGACTCCCAATCCTAGTAGCACTACTAGGAAAAGGCTATACATTGAATCTTAGCAGCAATGAGGGCTAAAACCCACGCTCTCGCTGCTTACTAGCAGCGCAGGTTTTAAACCTCGCTCTTTGCTAAGTTGATAGCAGCAGCGGGTTTCTAACCTCGCTACTACTAAGCGGTCTGCACCGTGCCCCGGGATATGCCATAGTAGTAGCGAGGGTTTTAACCTCGCTGCTAAGTTCATAGCAGAGCGGGTTTTAACCTCACATTACTAACCCGCCATCGCTATCAACTTAGTAGTAGCGAGGGTTAAAACCCGCCATCGCTAATCGTCTCTGTCATAGTAGTAGCGCTGGTCTAACCTATTTGGCAAAGTCTACCCCCACGTGGACCGCCTTTTCAGTTTTAAAAAAAATAAAAGAAAATGATAAAAATGTCAAAAAAAATAAAAGAAAATAAGTTTCCCATGTAATATGTGGTCTAGTTGTTGGGAAAATTTACAAATATGAATTTCGACTTTATTTGCAAAATCTCTCTGGAAATTTGTAAAATGGCCATAACTTTTGCATACGAACTCGGATGAAAAAGTTTTTTATATGAAAAAGCATCCACTCGAAAAGTTACATCCGAATTTAACAAGCATGACTTTGTCCATGTGCTTATCCTTAGAGATAGCAACCTTACCAAGACCCAATACCTGACTTTTGCCTTTGTCAGCAAATATGATATGCTTTAGAGGTGACGGTGATAAAGGAGCATCCATCAATAGATTCTTGTCACCAGTCATGTGATTTGTACATCCACTATCGAGGACCCATTCAGTGGTTTTGGGTTGATCATCCTGCAGATGAATTAGTGTAACTTACAATCTCATATGCTTCATCGATGAAGAATATGATATCAAGTTCATCGATGAATTTCATCAAGCAATAGCGATATAGCAAGATGAGGACGTGTGAAATGAAGGTTCATTTCATCATGATTCGCTTCAAGGCCCTTTCGAGCATTTTGTCGTCCCCAAGAAATTCTTCAGACGTTCGAGCACGCCCGAGACCTGACCTCGCAGAAGAGATTAGTTCTTTTTCTTCACCACCCACATCTGGAGGGGTGGCAAAGAGTTCATCATCCTGCGAACACCATGTGAGAAAGGTGGCAAAGATGCCAAACCATTTCGTTTAGCATAGGAGGGGTTAGGGTAAGCATATGAATAAGCAGAGTAATTCTTCGAGGACTTATGACCATAGTGGTTTGAAGAATAATGCACATATTCATAGCCCTTAGCTTTACCCTGCGAGACAGATTTGTTAGCACGATGATAATCATATGAGGACTTTGATCCAGTTGAGGAATTTGATCCTCGTGAAGAATTTGGTACATGTGAGGATTTGGATCCATATGAAGAATTTGGTCCATATGAAGAATTTGATCTGGGGTTCCTGTTCTTCACTGGTGGTGTCATGAGGACATTCACCTGAAGACTTTCAACACAGCTTTTGGGAACCCAGATTTTCTTCATAGGGGAACCGTTCCTGCAGTTATTGCCAACATATCTAGCAAATACTTCACCATTCTGATCTTTGAACAGTTTATAGTTGGAGTCAAATGACTCATCAGAAGAATGAGGAGATTCACATGTAAAGCCGGATAAGTTAGATGGATCAACTGGAGGTCCCTTTGCAGCAACCCATGAGGTTTTGGGATACTGCTCAGGTTTCCAATATGTTCCATCGGCATTCAGTTTCCTCTCAAAGGCAATACCCTCTTTCCTAGGGTTTCGTTGAGGATCTGCTTTTGAGCACATCACAAAGTGTATGATGCCCTTTGAGGCTTTTGTACATGCTGTCATGTACAATTCCTTCAACCCTGCATTGTCAAGGATACTAGCAATGTCCTCGGATGAGGAATTAGTGATAGCAGAGGCGATGAAGAATTTGTAACAGTTGAAGCATTTGAACATTCAGGTGAAGAATTAGCGATTCACGCTCAATGCACTTTAAACATGGAGGAACAAATTCTTCCGAGAAGCGCTGATTTGTTGAGCTAGTAATGAATCGCTCCTTCTTCAAGATCTTCATAACATACTCTTAGCTTATCAAGATCTGCCTTTCTTTGAATAGCTTCAAGAGAAAGCTTCTCATTGTCTTGCTTTTCTTGAAGAAATTCATAAGAAAGTTTCTCATGATCAGACAAGAGGGAGTTATGATGACCTTGAAGGTTATCATACTTAGACCAAGTCTCTGAAGATTTTCATCAGGGCTTTAGTGCGATCCATTTCTTCACCCAACATATCATCACTTTTATGTAGCATGTTTTGAACCTTTTCAAGAGCCCGTTGTTGTTTCACAGCAATTTTAGCAAGTTTAGAGTAGCTAGGCTTAAGATCCTCATCAGATTCATTTTCACTAGAATCAGAGGAGTTGTATTTGAGTACCTTAGCTGCTTTTGCCATGAAGCAATAGGTGGGGCGTAGCCATCATTATCTTCATCGGGCTTGTTGGTGGAATCAGTTTCTTGATGTTGAAGATGGACTTGCCGACGAAAGCGAGTAACGGCCGGACTTCGCCACACCGGACTCAGATTCTTGAGACTCCTCCTCTTCATCATTTTCCTCAGATTCAGCTTCAGAGTCCATTTCCTTGCCAATGAATGCCCGAGCTTTCTTGGAGCTGCCCTTCTTGTGAGATGAAGACTTTGATGGTTTTGAAGACGAAGATTTTGATGATTTCTTCTTCTTCCTCATTTCATCAGAACTGTAGTCCTTGTATTTCTTCTTCTTCATTTCCTTTTCCCACTGAGGACAATCTTGAATATAGTGACCAGGAAAAAGCCTAACAGAAAAAAAGTTACGGGGCTTTTAATATCTGGAGGCAAAAAAAATCAGAAAAAATTATTATTTTTTAATTTTTGTTAAATCTGGTCAAACTATGGTCAAACTAATTATTCAAGAATATTAGTGTTAATAAATAATTATTTTAGTTTTTTTGAATTTTGGTCAAATCTGGTCAAACTATGGTCAAACTGTGGTCAAACTGTGGTCAAACTAATTATTCAAGAAATATTAGTGTTACTAGTTTGAGTTAAGCGTGGGAGAATAGAACCCGGAAGTTAAGCGTGCTCAGGCTGGAGTAGTGAGAGGATGGGTGAGCGTCCGGGAAGTTAGATGATTTGGAATGATGAGGGGTGATTAGAGATTAAATTGAGTAGCGATTAGGAGTGATTAGAGATTTGAGTTAAAATAATTCAGAAATTTGAAAATTTTGAAAAAAAAATCAAAATTTTTTTTCGAAAAAATTCAAAAAAAGAATTTCCGAGATTACAGATTAGTAGTAGCGCGGGTTTAAACCCGCACTATCAAGCTATCGTTAGTCAGGCGGGTGGCACCCGCCATCGCTATAAGTTAGTCAGAAGCCTTATTAGTAGCGCGGGTACCCGCGCTGCTGATAGGCCTAAAACCCGCGCTGCTGCTAGGCTTTTCCCTAGTAGTGTAGGATTCCCCTTTCCTTTTCCGGTGTGGGAAACTAGGGAAAGGGAGAGGGAGTAAGAGAGGGAAAGGGGGACGCCCCCTCCCCTCGTCCAATTCGGACTCCCATGGGGGGGGCGACCACCCCTTGTGGGCTGTCCCCTCTCTCTCCCGTGGCCCATGAGGCCCATGACTACCCCCGGGGGGTTCTGGTAACCCCTCGGTACTCCAGAAAAATACCTGAACCACTCGAAACAATTCCAGTGTCCGAATACCATCTTCCAATATATGAATCTTTACCTCTCAACCATTTTGAGACTTCTCGTCATGTCCGTGATCTCATCCGGGACTCCAAACAAACTTCGGTCACCAAAGCACATAACTCATAATACAAATTGTCATCGAATGTTAAGCGCGCGGAACCTGCGGGTTCGAGAACTATGTAGACATGACTAAGACACATCTCAGGTCAATAACCAATAGCGGAACCTGGATGCTCATATTGGTTCGTACATATTCTACGAAGATCTTTATCGGTCAAGCCGCAGTGACAACATACATTATTCCCTTTGTCATCGTATGTTACTTGCCCGAGATTCGATCATTGGTATCTTCATACCTAGTTCAATCTCGTTACCGACAAGTCTCTTTACTCATTCCGCAATGCATCATCCCGTAACTAACTCATTAGTCACATTGCTTGCAAGGCTTATCATGACGTGCATTACCGAGAGGGCCCAGAGATACCTCTCCGATACTCGAAGTGACAAATCCTAATCTCGATCTATGCCAACCCAACAAACACCTTCGGAGACACCTGTAGAGCATCTTTATAATCACCCAGTTATGTTGTGACGTTTGATATTCCTCCAGTATTCGGGAGTTGCATAATCTCATAGTCAAAGGGATATGTATAAGTCATGAAGAAAGCAATAGCAATAAAACTTAACGACCATTATGCTAAGCTAACGGATGGGTCTTGTCCATCACATCATTCTCCTAATGATGTGATCCCATTCATCGAATGACAACACATGTCTATTGTCATGAAACTTAACCATCTTTGATTAACGAGCTAGTCAAGTAGAGGCATACTACGGACACTTTGTTTTGTCTATGTATTCACACATGTATCAAGTTTCCGGTTAATACAATTCTAGCATGAATAATAAACATTTATCATGATATAAGGAAATATAAATAACAACTTTATTATTTCCTCTAGGGCATATTTCCTTCACTTTTGACTCATTTTACTAACAATACTTATCAGGTTCCTCAGTAGATGCTGGTTCATGAATATCTCATTACCCCATACGCAAAAAGGTACGAAGCGCGAACCTCTCCAATGACATATGTACCTATAAGCACTAGGTTAATATGGGAAGCTAAACTGCAATAATTGCACAATGATGTAGTACAACACTCCCTCCATCTCATTATATAAGATCTTATTACATCCAATATACTCACATATTGGATGAATTAACATATTATATTATGGGGAGGAGGGACTATGTGTAAGCCATTGGATGAAACTAACCTCAATGAAAAACAACAGTCGCTCCCGATATTTTCATGTGTAAGTATATCGAAAGGCGTGTTAAGCACAACATGCTAAACATCAACCAAATATATTCATGGTTGACAACATAATTTCCAAATGACATCTTCAGTGTGTGATACGCCTCGGTCGTATCTACTTTTTCAAACACTTTTGCTCTTGTTTTCTACTCCAGTTTGCATAATTGGAACGAAACTAACCCGGACTGACGATTTTTTCAGCAGAACTAGCATGGTGTTGTTTTTGTGCAGAAAAAAAAGTTCTCCGAATTGGATGAAACTTTTGGGAGAATTTGGAATAAAAGCAAAATGCTGAAACCAAGACTCACTTGATGTGGGGGGTAGTTGCCCACTAGGCACCAGGGCACGCCACCCCCCTCTACCGCGCCCTGGTGCATAGTGGGGCCCATGAGGCTCCACTGACCATAACCTCGATCCTATAAATTCCTATTTTCAAAGAAAAAAAATAAGGGAGGAAGTTTCATTGCGTTTTAAAATACGGAGCCGCCGCCACCTCCCGTTCCTCACCGGGAGGCCAGATCTAGAGTCCGTTCAGGGCTCCGGAGAGGGGATCTTCCATCCTCGTCATCATCAACCATCCTCCATCACCAATTTCATGATGCTCACTGCGGGGAGTGAGTAATCTCTTCGTAGGCTTGCTAGACGGTGATGGGTTGGATGAGGTTCTTCATGTAATCAAGTTAGTTTTGTTAGGGCTTGATCGCTAGTATCCATTATGTTCTCAGATTGATGTTGCTATGACTTTGCTATGCTTAATGCTTGTGACTAGGACCCGAGTGCCATGATTTCAGATCTGAACCGTTTATGTTTCACCAATATATTTGTGTTCTTGATCCGATCTTGCAAGTTATATGCACCTATTACGTGTTATGATCCTCATACCCCAAGGTGACAATAATTGGGATTCTTTCCGGCGATGACCGTAGTTTGAGGAGTTCATGTATTCACTATGTGTTAATGCTTTATTCTAGTTCTCTATTAAAAGGATGCCCTAATATCCCTTAGTTTCCTTATGGATCCCGCTGCCATGGGATGGTAGGACAAACGATGTCATGCAAGTCCTTTTCTCTAACCACATATAAATATTTATGGAATACATGCCTACATTACATTGATGAATTGGAGCTAGTTCTGTGTCGCCCTTGGTTATGACTGTTATGTGATGAATATTATCCAACATTACCACGGATCCAATGCCTACAAGCTTTTCACATATTGTTCTTGCTAAGTTACTACTGTTGCTACTACTTTTACAATTGCTAGAAAATTACCACTACTTCTGTTACCATTACTATTGCTATTGTTACTACTACTACTACTACTATCAAATTACCATACTATTATGCTATTGATCACGTTGCTGCAGATATTTAGTCTCTAGGTGTGGTTGAATTGACAACTCAAGTACTAATACTTACTACCTCCGTCTAGGTGAGTAAGTCATTCTCATAGTTCTAGGTCATTGATTTGAGGAATTAAATATGTGTTATATGCCATGAAAAGTATATTACTAGATTTCTACACGGATATAGTTTCTAAATATATATTTTTGTCACATATAATACATATTTAGATAGTTAAATTGTTTACCTATAACTACGCGAATGACTTATTCACCGAGACGGAGGTAGTACAAATATTCTTTGGCTCCCCTTGTGTCAACTCAGTAAATGTGGGTTGCATACTCTACTCTCAAAAATTGTTGCGGTCCCCTATACTTGTGGGTTATCAAGACCTTTTTCTGGCGCCATTGCCGGGGAGCATAGCTATATTTGTTGAGTCACTTGAGATTTATATCTATTGATCACTATGAAGAATCTTAAGGATGACAGAACCAAGATCGTTCCCTCTAAGATGAGGGGAGGTAAGGAATTGTTTTCTAGCACTGCACTTGATTCACCTTCTGTTTTGAGTAAGCTTGCAACACCACCATATGCTATTAATCCTGATATGTCCCAGTAATTGATGATGCTACTTCTGCTATGAATGATGTTATTGATGATGCTAGTACTCTGCTTGATAAGACTGTGCTACTAGGTGAATTCCTTGATGAAAAACTTGCTAGAGCCCCTAAGGGTTATGTTATGGATGGATAGGTAGCTAGGGACTTTCTTGCTTGTTAGGATAGAGATGATCTTAAGAAATTACTATGCAAGTTGAAAGAAAAATCTTTGAATGCTAGAATGAAATATGATCCTAAGTTTGCTACTTCACCTATCTTCATTACCGATAAGGATTATGAATTCTCTGTCGACCCAGAGTTAATTACTATGGTTGAATCCGATCCTTTTCTTGGCTATGAATATGAAACAGTTGTGGCACATCTTACTAAATTAAATAATATAGCCACCCTATTTGCTCATGAGGAAAAAGTTCACTATTACTATATCCTTAAGTTACTTCCTTTATCATTAAAGGGTGATGCTAAGTTATGGTATAATACTCTTGCTCCTAGTTGTGTGCATAGTCCCCAAGATATGGTTTATTTCTTCTCTGAAAAATATTTTTTTGCTCATAAGAAACAAGCTGCCTTGCAGAAAATATTTAACTTTGTGCAAAATGAAGAAGAGAGTCTCCCACAAGCTTGGGGGAGGCTTCTCCAATTACTTAATGCTTTGCCTGATCATCCTCTTAAGAAAGATTAATTACAAGATATCTTGTATAATAGACTAACCAATGCTTCTAGGGACCACCTAGGTAGTTGTGTAGGTTGTGTTTTCAGGGAACAAACTATTGAACAAGACGAGGAACTATTGAATAATATATTGAAAAATCATGATGATTGGATACTGATGACCCACAAGTGTAGGGGATCTATCGTAGTCCTTTTGATAAGTAAGAGTGTCGAACCCAACGAGGAGCAAAAGGAAATGACAAGCGGTTTTCAGTAAGGTATTCTCTGCAAGCACTGAAATTGTAGGTAACAGATAGTTTTGTGATAAGATAATTTGTAACGGGTAACAAGAAATGAAAGTAAATAAGGTGAAGCAAGGTGGACCAATCCTTTTTGTAGCAAAGGACAAGCCTGGACAAGTTCTTATAATGAGAAAAGTGCTCCCGAGGACACATGGGAATTATCGTCAAGCTAGTTTTCATCATGCTCATATGATTCGCGTTCGTTACTTTGATAATTTGATATGTGGGTGGACCGGTGCTTGGGTAATGCCCTTTTTTGGACAAGAATCCCACTTATGATTAACCTCTATTGCAAGCATCCGCAACTACAAAAGAAGTATTAAGGTAAACCTAACCATAGCATGAAACAAGTGGATCCAAATCAGCCCCTTACGAAGCAACGCATAAACTAGGGTTTAAGCTTCTATCACTCTAGCAACCCATCATATACTTATTACTTCCCAATGAATTCCTCTAGACCCAAATAATGGTGAAGTGTCATGTAGTCGACGTTCACATAACACCACTAGAGGAGAGACAACATACATCTCATCAAAATATCGAACGAATACCAAATTCACATGACTACTAATAGCAAGACTTCACCCATGTCCTCAGGAACAAACATAACAACTCACAAAGCATATTCATGTTCATAATCAGAGGGGTATTAATATGCAGTAAGGATCTGAACAAATAATCTTCCACCGGATAAACCAACTAGCATCAACTACAAGGAGTAATCAACACTACTAGCAACCCATAGGTACCAATCTGAGGTTTTGGTACAAAGATTGGATACAAGAGATGAACTAGGGTTTGAGAGGAGATGGTGCCGATGAAGATGTTGATGGAGATTGACCCCCTCCAGATGAGAGGATCATTGGTGATGACGATGGTGATGATTTCCCCCTCCCGGAGGGAAGTTTCCCCGGCAGAACAGCTCCGCCGAAGCCCTAGATTGGTTCCGCCTTGCGGCGGCGGAGTTTCATCCCGAAAGCTTGCTTATGATTTTTTCCAGGGTAAAAGACTTCATATAGCAGAAGATTGGCACCGGAGGGCTGCCAGTGGCCCACGGCGGCGCGCGCGTCCGGGTAGGGCACGCCCACCCTCGTGGCGGTGTGGGCCCCCTCTGGTACTTCTTCCGCTGAATATTTATCATTAATTTCAAAAATGACTTTCGTGGAGTTTCAGGACTTTTGGAGCTGTGAAGAATATGTCTCTAATATTTTCTCCTTTTCCAGCCCAGAATCCCAGCTGCCGGCATTCTCCCTCTTCATGTTAAACTTTGTAAAATAAGAGAGAATAGCTACAAGTATTGTGACATAACGTGTAATAATAGCCCATAATGCAATAAATATCGATATAAAAGCATGATGCAAAATGGACGTATCAACTCCCCCAAGCTTAGACCTCGCTTGTCCTCAAGCGGAAGCCGATATCAGAAAATATGTCCACATGTTTAGAGATAGAGGTGTCGATAAAAATAAAATACGCACATGAGGGCATCATGATCATTCTTATAATTGCAACACATATATTTATTTTGTCATATGATTTCTTATTCTCAAGTAACAATCTATTCACAATGTCAAGTATGATTCAGAAACTTCATTGGGAACTAACAAACTATAATCTCAGTCATTGAAGCAATTGCAATTTATCATAACATAGGTTAGAGTCAATATAAGAGCTTTTCAGCAAGCCCGCATACTCAACTATCATTTAGTCTTCCATAATTGCTAACACTCACGCAATACTTATGGTTATGGAGTTTTATTCGGACACAAAGAAAGATAGGGGCTTATTGTGTTGCCTCCCAACCTTTTACCTCGAGGGTAATGTCAACAATAATAGTTCATGCTAACTTACATCCAATTGGATATATATATCAGGATCTTTCCAACACGAGGTGCTTACCAAAGGATAAAATGAAAAAGGGAAAGGTGAAGATCACCTTGACTCTTGCATGAGGTATAAGACATAAAGTAAAAGATAGGCCCTTCACAGAGGGAAGCAGAGGTTGTCATGTGCTTTTTGGTTGTATGCACGAAATCTTAATGCAAAAGAATGTCACTTTATATTGCCACTTGTGATATGAACCTTTATTATGCAGTCTGTCGCTTTTATTACTTCCATATCACAAGATCGTATAAAGCTTATTTTCTCTGCATTAATAAGTTATACATATTTAGAGAGCAATTTTTATTGCCTGCAACATGACAACTTCCTTGAAGGATCTTACTCAATCCATAGGTAGATATGGTGGACTCTCATGGAAAAACCGGGTTTAAGGATATTTGGAAGCACAAGTAGTATCTCTACTTGGTGCAAGGAATTTTGCTAGCATGAGGGGAAAAGGCAAGATCAACATGTTTGAATGATCCATGACAATATACTTTAACTGAGATGTGAGAAAACATAACCCATTACGTTGTCTTCCTTGTCCAACATCAACTCTTTAGCATGTCATACTTTATTGAGTGCTCACAATCATAAAAGATGTCCAAGATAGTGTATTTATATGTGAAAACCTCTCTTTCTTTATTACTTCCTATTAATTGCAACGATGACCAAAACTATGTTTGCCAACTCTCAACAACTTTTAAGCCTCATACTCTCTAAATGTGAAGTCATTACTATCTATAAGATCAATATGAACTCTTTTATTTTTTTATTCTTTCGCGCACTTAAGATCATAGCAAGATAGCAAAGCCCTTGACTCAACACTAATCTTTATTATATATAGCTCACGGACTCAATTACATAGAGGGATCACAAATCAAAACTCAAAACTAATTCATACCAAAACTTTATTCTACTAGATCAAGATATTACCAAAAGGATCAAACTAAGTAAAACGGTAAAGATAGGAGTGTGATGTTGATACGATACCGGGGTAACTCCCCCAAGCTTGGCAGTTGCCAAGGGGAGTGCCCATACCCATGTGTTTATGTCCTCGGAGGTGGTGATGATGGAGTTGTTGATGATGTAGGCTTGTCGTCCGTCTTCCAAGGCACAGGCTCACCATCATATAAGGAAGATAGAGTCTCCGGGATCCTCAAATCTGCAGCTAAACTCATCCTCTTGAATCTATATTCATACTCACAGTTTTGGTTTTACAGGTCATAGATCTGGGCTTGGAGGTGCTCGATTTTCTCATGAAGCTTGAAGATGGTCTCCTCAATGTTATTGGCGTCCAGCTTGTGGTTGTTGGTGAACTCCGCGATCATCATCTAGTTGGTGTTAAGTCCGTGCTCCACCATCCCTTGGCACTTGAAAACTTGTTGTTCCATCACTTCGAGCTTTGTCTCCATGCTTTCGGTATTCCTTGGTCCCTCTGCATCGCCGATGTGCAGCACCCCCTCGCGCATCTCAATGGTTTGAGGGTGATGCAGCACCTCCGCGAGATAGGGGTTGATGACCCTCTTGAAAAACTTGTCTTTGGGAACGCTTGAAGACGTCATGGTGCTCTAGATCTGTCAGAAAAACAACTCGAAACAAAGACAGAGGATTTTTGCGTGATACGGTGGTCAAAACCTTCGGGAGATTATATCATGAATTTTTACCGACCGAAAGAAGTATCGTGCAAGAAAACGGAGTACGGAGAGCACACGAGGTGCCCACGAGGCAGGGGGGCGCGCCCAGGGAGGTAGGGCGCGCCCTCCACCCTCGTGGATGCCTCGTGTCCTTCCCGGACTACTTCTTATTTTCCTATTTTCTTAAATATTCCAAAACAGAGAAAAATTACTATTAGAACTGTTTCGGAGTTGGTTTACTTACCGTACCACATACCTATTCCTTTTCGGAGTCTGAAACGTTCTGAAAAGTGTCCCTTATGTATTCCTCCGGAGTTACGGCTTCAATAATATTAGTTTCAACATTTATAGGATTACATGAGATATAATGTTTGATTCTTTGACCGTTTACCACCTTCGGATTTGTGCCTTCAAAGTTGTTGATTTTTATAGCACCGGAATGATAGACCTCCTTGATAACGTAAGGGCCTTCCCATTTAGAGATAAGTTTTCCTGCAAAAAATCTTAAACGAGAGTTGAAGAGCAACACAATCACCTACATTAAACTCACGCTTTTGTATCCTCTTGTCATGCCATCTTTTAACTTTTTCTCTAAACAGTTTGGCATTCTCGTAGGCCTGGGTTCTCCATTCATCAAGTGAGCTAATGTCAAATAACCTCTTCTCACCGACAAGTTTGAAATCATAATTGAGCTCTTTAATGGCCCAATATGCCTTATGTTCAAGTTCGAGAGGTAAATGACATGATTTTCCATAAACCATTTTATACGGAGACATACCCATAGGATTTTTATATGCAGTTCTATAGGCCCATAACACATCATCAATTTTCTTGGACCAATTCTTTCTAGATCTACTAAAAGTCTTTCGCAAAATTAATTTGAGCTCTCTGTTACTCAATTCTACTTGACCACTAGATTGTGGGTGATAAGGAGATGCAATTCTATGATTAACATCATACTTAGCAAGCATTTTACGAAAAGCACCATGAATAAAATGTGAACCACCATCAGTCATTAAGTATCTGGGGACTCCAAACCTCGGAAAATTAACTTCTTTAAGCATCTTAATAGAGGTGTTATGATCAGCACTACTAGTTGGAATAGCTTCTACCCACTTAGTAACGTAATCAACAACAACTAAAATATGTGTATACCCATTAGAGGCAGGAAACGGTCCCATATAATCAAAGCCTCAAACATCAAATGGTTCAATAACAAGAGAATAATTCATAGGCATTTCTTGATGTCTACTAATATTACCAATTCTTTGACATTCATCACAAGACAAGACAAATTTACGGGCATCTTTGAAGAGAGTAGGCCAATAAAAACCGGATTGCAATACCTTGTGTGCAGTTCTATCTCCAGCGCGGTGTTCTCCATATGCCTCGGAGTGATACTTGCGTAGGATCTGTTCCTGTTCATGCTCAGGTACACAACATCTAATAACACCATCTACTCCTTCTTTATAAAGTTGTGGGTCATCCCAGAAGTAATGTCTTAAATCATAAAAGAACTTTTTCTTTTGCTGGTATGTGAAACTAGGTGGTATAAATTTAGCAACAATGTAATTAGCATAATCAGCATACCATGGAGCAGTACGAGAAGCATTTATGACAGCTAATTGTTCATCAGGAAAGCTATCATCAATAGGTAGTGGGTCATCAAGAACATTCTCTTACCTAGACAAGTTGTTTGCAACGGGGTTCTCAGCTCCCTTTCTATCAATAATATGCAAATCAAATTCTTTTAGCAAGAGAACCCATCTAATAAGTCTAGGTTTAGCATCTTTCTTTTCCATAAGATATTTAATAGCAGCATGATCAGTGTGAATAGTTACTTTAGAATCAACAATATAAGGTCTGAACTTATCATAAGCAAATACAACTGCTAAGAATTCTTTTTCAGTAGTAGCATAATTTCTCTAGGCAGTATCTAGATTTTTACTAGCATATTGAATAACATTTAGTTTCTTATCATCTCTTTGTCCTAGAACAACACCTACAGCATAATCACTAGCATCACACATAATTTCAAAGGGTAAATTACAATCAGGTGGCTGAACAATAGGTGGGGAAATCAAAGCTTTCTTAAGTACTTCAAATGCTTCTACACAATCATCATCAAAGACAAAAGGAATATCTTTTTGCAATAAATTAGTCAGAGGCCTAGAAATTTTAGAAAAGTCCTTAATGAACCTCCTGTAAAACCGGCATGACCAAGGAAACTTCTTATACCTTTAATGTCCTTGGGACACGACATCTTTTCAATAGCATCAACTTTAGCTTTATCAACTTCAATACCTTTCTCAGAAATTTTACGACCCAAGACAATGCCTTCATTAACCATAAAGTGGCACTTTTCCCGATTCAAGACGAGACTAGTATCTTCACATCTCTGCAAAACTCGATCAAGGTTGCTCAAGCAATCATCAAAAGAGGATCCATAAACGGAGAAATCATCCATGAGTAGCTCACAAATCCTTTCACAAAAGTCAGAGAATATAGCCATCATGCATCTCTGAAAGGTAGCAGGTGCATTACATAAACCAAAAGGCATACGTCTATAAGCAAAGGTACCGAAAGGGCAAGTAAAAGTAGTCTTTTCTTGATCCTCAGCCGACACAGGTATTTGAGAGAAACCAGAGTAACCATCTAGAAAGCAAAAATGTGTATGTTTGGATAATCTCTCTAGCATTTGATCAATAAAAGGTAAAGGGTAATGATCTTTCTTAGTAGCTTTATTTAATTTGCCGAAATCAATTACCATCCTATAACCTGTAATAATTCTTTGCGGGATCAATTCATCTTTATCATTAGGAACAACAGTAATACCTCCCTTCTTAGGGACACAATGGACAGGACTCACCCACTGACTATCAGCAACGGGTTAAATTATACATGCCTCAAGGAGCTTTAGTATCTCCTTCCTTACCACTTCTTTCATCTTTGGATTTAATCGTCGTTGATGATCAATAACTAGTTTGGCGCCTTCTTCCAATTTTATTTGTGTTGACATAGAGTGGGACTAATGCCCTTAAGATCATCAAGAGTATATCCAATAGCAGCACAGTGCTTCTTCAGAGTTTTCAATAATCTTTCCTCTTCCTGCTCTGAAAGGTTAGCACTAATAATAACATGATATATCTTATTTTCATGAAGATAAGCATATTTAAGAGTATCAGGTAATGGTTTAAGCTCAAACACGGGATCACCCTTGGGTGGTGGAGGATCCCCTAAGATTTCAACAGGCAAATTGTGTTTCAAAATAGGACCCTGTTTAAAGAATACTTCATCTATTTCCGTTCTTTCATTCATAAACATATCATTTACATGGTCTAGCAAATATTGTTCTAAAGGATCATTAGGAGGCACGACAATAGAAGCAATACCAATAATTTCATCCTTACTAGGCAAATCTATATCATGGGCTTGTCTACGAAATTTAGCAAAATTAAATTTGTGAGACATATCTCCTAAGCCAATCGTAACAACATCCTTTTCGCAATCAATCCTAGCATTAATAGTATTCAAGAAGGGTCTACCAAATATAATGGGACAAAAGTCATCTTCTGGGGAACCAAGAACAAGAAAATCAGCAGGGTATTTAACTTTCCCACACAAGACTTCAACATCTCTAACAATCTCAATTGGTGAAATAGTATCTCTATTGGCAAGCTTAATTGTAACAGCAATATCTTCTATCTCAGCAGGTGCAATGTCATGCATGATTTCTTTATATAAGGAATGAGGTATTGCACTAGAACTAGCACCCATATCACATAAGCCATGATAACAATGGTCTCCTATTTTAACAGAAATAACAGGCATGCCTACAACAGGTCTATGTGTCTTAGCATCAGGTCTAGCAATGTTAGCATCCTGTTCACAGAAATAAATAACATGCCCATCAATATTATCAGCCAGGAGATCTTTAACCATAGCAATAGTAGGTTCAACTTTAATTTGCTCAGGAGGTGTATACGTTCTAGTATTACTCTTACGAACCACAGTTGAAGCTTTAGCATGATCCTTTATCCTAATAGGGAAAGGTGGTTTCTCAATATAAGTAGCACGAACAATAGGATCCATATAAGTGATAGTATTTTCTTCTACTGTAATAGGTGCAACTACTTTTACTTCAGTGGGAGGATTATATTTAAACCACTTCTCCTTAGGGAGATCAACATGAGTAGAAAATGATTCACAGAAAGAAGCTGCTATCTCAGAGCCAAGTCCATATTTAGTGCTAAATCCACGAAAAGCATCGATATCCATAAAAGTTTTAACACAATCAAACTTAGGTGTCATACCTGACTCCTTACCATCATCGGAATCCCAATCTTTAGAGTTGTGTTTAATTCTTTCCAATAAATCCAATTTGAATTCAATAGTCTTCATCATAAAAGACCCAACACAAGAAGTATCAAGGATGGTGCGATTGTTGAGAGAAATCCAAGCATAATTGCATAATCATTTCTCTTGAGTAGGGAGCTCATGATTGGGGCATGAATATAACATTGAATTAAGCCTCCCAAAGCTTGAGCGATGCTTTCTCCTTTGCGAGGCCAAAAATTATATATATAACTGCGATCACGATGAACAAGATGCATAGGATAAAACTTCTGGTGAAATTCCAATTTCAATCGTTTATAGTCCCAGGACACTGTATCATCACATAGCCTACACCATGTCAATGCGTCTCCCTTCAAAGATAAAGGGAAGACCTTCTTCTTAACAACATCATCGGGCATACCTGCAAGCTTAAATAATCCACAAACTTCATCCACATAGATAAGGTGTAAATCGGGATGCAATGTTCCATCTCCTGCAAAGGGATTAGCTAGCAGTTTCTTTACCATACCCGAAGGAATTTCAAAGTAAACATTTTCAGTAGCTTCAGTAGGTTGAGGAGAAACTCTTTGCTCTACTGGTCGAGGTGAAGATACCCCGAACAAGCCCCTCAAAGGATTAGTTTCCATAATAACAAGTGACAATAAATTTCAGCACACTATATAAATGTTTCCTTACCAAGTTCCACTCACCAAAGGCGCTGCACTCCCCGACAACGGTGCCAGAAAAGAGTCTTGATGACCCACAAGTGTAGGGGATCTATCGTAGTCCTTTCGATAAGTAAGAGTGTCGAACCCAATGAGGAGCAGAAGGAAATGACAAGCGGTTTTCAGTAAGGTATTCTCTGCAAGCACTAAAATTGTAGGTAACAGATAGTTTTGTGATAAGATAATTTGTAACAGGTAACAAGCAATGAAAGTAAATAAGGTGCAGCAAGGTGGCCCAATCCTTTTTGTAGCAAAGGACACGCCTGGACAAGTTCTTATAATGAGAAAAGCGCTCCCGAGGACACATGGGAATTATCGTCAAGCTAGTTTTCATCACGCTCATATGATTCGCGTTCGTTACTTTGATAATTTGATATGTTGGTGGACCGGTGCTTGGGTACTACCCTTTATTGGACAAGCATCCCACTTATGATTAACCCCTATTGCAAGCATCCGCAACTACAAAAGAAGTATTAAGGTAAACCTAACCATAGCATGAAACAAGTGGATCCAAATCAGCCCCTTACGAAGCAACGCATAAACTAGGGTTTAAGTTTCTGTCACTCTAGCAACCCATCATCTACTTATTACTTCCCAATGCCTTCCTCTAGGCCCAAATAATGGTGAAGTGTCATGTAGTCGACGTTCACATAACACCACTAGAGGAGAGACAATATACATCTCATCAAAATATCGAACGAATACCAAATTCACATGAATACTAATAGCAAGACTTCACCCATGTCCTCAAGAACAAACGTAACTACTCACAAAGCATATTCATGTTCATAATCAGAGGGGTATTAATATGCATTAAGGATCTGAACAAATAATCTTCCACCGGATAAACCAACTAGCATCAACTACAAGGAGTAATGAACACTACTAGCAACCCACAGGTACCAATCTGAGATTTTGGTACAAAGATTGGATACAAGATATGAACTAGGGTTTGAGAGGAGATGGTGCTGGTGAAGATGTTGATGGAGATTGACCCCCTCCCGATGAGAGGATCGTTGGCGATGATGATGGTGAAGATTTCCCCCTCCCGGAGGAAAGTTTCCCCGGCAGAATAGCTCCGCCAGAGCCCTAGATTGGTTCCGCCAAGGTTTCGCCTCGTCGCGGCGGACTTTCATCCCGAAAGCTTGCTTATGATTTTTTGCATGGTAAAAGACTTCATATAGCAGACGATGGGCACCGAAGGGTTGCCAGATGGCCCACGAGGCAGGGGGCACGCCCCCCACCCTCGTGGCCAGGGTGTGGGCCCCCTCTGGTACTTTTTCTGCTGAATATTTATCATTAATTCCAAAAATGACTTTCGTGGAGTTTCAGGACTTTTGGAGCTGTGCAGAATAGGTCTCTAATATTTGCTCCTTTTCCAGCCCAGAATCCCAGCCGTCGCCATTCTCCCTCTTCATGTTAAACTCTGTAAAATAAAAGAGAATAGCCATAAGTATTGTGAAATAACATGTAATAACATCCCATAATGCAATAAATATCGATATAAAAGCATGATGCAAAATGGACGTATCAAACACTTCCTGAACCACCACCCAAATCCACTCCTAAGAAAAGTGGTATTTTATTTCTCAGTCCTGAAGATATGCAAGAGGCAAAGAAATGTATGAAGGAAAAATGTATTAAAGCTGAAAATGTCAAAAATTTACCACCTATTGAAGAAACACATGGTCTTGACACACCACCATAGGTAGTACATGTAAACTTTTTCCTTCAAAATTTTACCACCTATTGATGAAGCTAATATCCCTTATAATAAACATCCTAGTCAATGCTTGTATGAATTCTATAATTACATTATGAAGCAAGATAATTTCAATGCCTAGGTTATGAAACAATTAAAGCAAAATTCTGATATGATTGCTCGCTTGACTGACTTGTTATTCAAAATAACTAATGTTGTTAAAGGACTAGGAAAACATGATTCTATGGTTCAGGCTCAGTTAGAATAAGTTGCTAAATCTCAAAGTGAGTTACTCAATTAAATAAATAATAATATGAATGATCGTGTTGTTAGAGTAATGACTAGAGGAGGTAAAATGACTTAGGAGCCACTTTATCCTGGGAGACATCCTACTGTGGTACATGCTATTGAATTCATTCCTGCAGATCTGTTGGTGCTTGATTGATTTATTCCTTGATTTTTCAAGGATATTAGTAAACCTTTTGGCTTTCTGTTCTTTTCACATGGCTGGTGCAGGTGATCGACCTTTTTTTAGAAATTTGGTCGCTACTTGTCTAACGATAATATCGGCTCAGAAATCCATGGGGAGCTACATGATATTTCGACTACAACAACGAAATTACCTAAAGCTCCATGGGAGGAGGGTATTTGCAAAGTATGTGGCATTGATAGAGACGATCACAATGTTCTCTTGTGTGACAAATGCGACTCAGAATACGATACTTACTACTTGAATACACCACTAGCTCGTATACCAAAAGGAAACTATTTCTACCCATCGTGCATGTCAAAGCCAAAGAAATCACACTTTGACTAGGGTACTGAGTATTTTACATGACAACGAAAAGGATCAGAGTTGCAAGGCTTTCACAACAAACCATCACGCGGGTCAGGTCAAAAGAAACACACATCTCCACCAAGGTGTTCAGGATTTGAATTGACAACAAAAAGGAGCCTTTCTTGGCATAAATACTAAGTTAGCTGCAGCAAAGGAACAAAATGAGTACAGGGAGCTTAGCACACAAGAGGTATGTGTTTTCTCTTCTACGTTTCAAGTAGATATATCTATTGTTTAGTATTTGGTAATTTTAGTTCTTCCTGTATTGCACATTTCTTTTGCAAATAAAAAGGGTATTGTATGTTTTGTTGTATTCCTTCATATTAAGAAAAATGAAGTGGAAGTTTGAGAGTTCAGACCAGTAAAACCAAATGGGCCATTTTTCTCATTTACCAAATATAAACTGGTTAGACCTCACTCTTTAGCTAGACCAACATTTCTGATTGGTATGTCCTGTTATGGTGGTAGGGATGTTGGATGCCTACTTATGTCCATGTGTGCAACATGATTCCAGAAATTCGTAGGTGCATGCACTTGCCTAGCCGTGTCAGCCTCCTGATTACGTTTCGTGAAGGAAATATGCCCTAGAGGCAATAATAAAGTTATTATTTATTTCCTTATTTCATGATAAATGTGTTGACACACGAACACGTCACGTGTACCCTCGACGCCGGGGGTGATGCACCGCAGCTCACGTCGAAGGAGACCCGACCGACAGTGCGATACGCAAGACAGTCGGTGGGTGCTTTTGCAGACCCGAAACCCCGCACACCCGGGAGGGACCCCGTTAGGGATTGCGGTGGCTATGGGCTGCCCTAGGTCGATTCGCTCACCCCTAGAGCCTCGGGATTCGCAGCTCTCAAACACGAAGAACAGCGAAGAACGAGAGAGAAAAACGGTGGAGAGATAAAAAGTAGACAGGAAAAAGTAGTATATTGATTTGTTCGATTGTGTGTTGTTCAATCGGCCGTCACCCCAACATATATAAGAGGCGGCTGGACTTCCTGCACAAGTAAAGGATTCATCTAGGCTTTCCTTACAAGAAAAATTACATCAATTCGCGTCCTAGAGTCCTAGTTCTATTCCAACTCGGATTCAGTCTGAATCTGGACCAACTTCTGTCTTCCTCCTTGTGCAGGCCGCCGAGCCTCCATATGACCTCCGATCAAGATGGCCCAAATATCAAACTTGTGCGCCTCAACGATACGAACAACTCTCATGTTGATCACCTTTTCAAATAAGGCCATCTTGAATACTTTTCGAGGTCATCTTTACCTTCCAGTCGGACTCGGTCATGTAACGGACTGGATTGTCCAAGTATCGTAGTGAACTTACAGGCCATATACTATCTCTGATGATGATGACTCCAAAACCAAAGTTTACCGTCTTGATGATACGCACAACTTCTGTATTGAACACTTCTTCATCGAGGTCATCTTGATAAACTTTCGGGCACATGTTCAGTTTCACTCGGATTTGAGCTCATCCACTCGGATATTAGAGTCTTTCACCGACCGACCTTTTCACTTGATGACTACATTTTCACTCGGAAGACAATCTTTCACTCGGATGATGACCACATTTTCAGTCGGAAGACAATCTCTTACTCGATCGATAAGTTTTCACTCGACCTTTACTCGATCGGTAAGTTTTGACCTTTACTCGATCGGTAGGTTTTCACTCGACCTTTACTCGATCGGTAGGTTTTCACTCGACCTTTGACTCAATCGGTAGTTTTTCACTCGACCGGTGACTCGATCGGTAGTTTTTCACTCGACCGGTGACTCGATCGGTAGGTTTTCACTCGACCGGTGACTCGATCGGTAGGTTTTCACTCGACCGGTGAGTTTTCACTCGGATGGTAAGCTTTCACTCGACCAAAAACATAGCCTGATCTTGATTTGCCTCTCCAGGTTACATATGACCTCGGATTGAGACGAATTTTATATGAAAATCGACCGGCTTGACGAGACGAAACTTTTTCGTGTTGAAGGTTTTTCTATTCAATGACTTCTTAAGGGCCTAATTGCTCGCGCGACCCATCAGACATGGCGTCTGGTACTTTGCGCCAGATTTCCACTCAGCTTCGGCCTGCAGTGTATTGCCTCTAACTTTTGCATATGAACTCGGATTGAGATGATTTATATATCGAAATCGATCGCCTCGACGAGACGAAGACAATTCCTTTAGAGTACTCCTTCATCCGAGGTCGTCTTGAAGGCATGGTCGGCCGAAAACCACTCGGAATGTTGAATTTTGTCACTCGGAGTACAACTTCGGCCACCGAGATAAGGTCGAATACCGATAAGTTAAACATCAAAGTTATTCCACTCGGCGAACTGAAACTTTGCATGCCGAAAACTCTTTTACTTGAGGCTATCTTACTTGCCTTTTGTACCTTGCCAAAATCCGATGTCAACACATGCCCCCTTGTTTTTCGGCAAAGCTTGCATGCCGAAAAATAATATGCACGGTGTTTGTTCTAAGGATGATGTCAACACTCCATCGGCCATTTATTTTCCTCGTATGCGATAATTATGTATCGCCACGTTTGTGCTAAGGGCGATAATCGATATCGGCCATTGCCTACTCAAAGCTTCCTGCCACACACTCGGTGGTACTTCTTCAAATATTTTCTGTTGAGAGTTCGAGGTAACAATACCCTTGTATTGATTCCACCAAATATGAATTTCCGAACAACCCTTGTAATCCTAAAAGGACCTTCCCAACTTGGAGACCACTTCCTAATTTTCTATCTCTTGAACCAATCGGCGAATCACTTTCCAAACGAGATCACCAACTTGAAAATTCTTCAACTTGACTTTCTTATTGTAAGCTCTTGCTACCCTCAACTTATCTCTCTCTATGGACTCCAAAGCAACAAAACGTTTATCGGCAACCTCATCAATATTGTCCATCATTAAGTTATAAAAGTCTACTGCCGATAAATCATTTAGCTTGGCTATTCTCAAAGCATTCAAATTTACCTCCACTGGTAAAACAACCTCCTGACCATATACTAACTCATATGGAGTCCCCTTCGTAGCACCATGCCTTGAAATTCTGTGTGCCCATAAAGCTTCAGACAACAACTCATGCCATCTCCTCGGATTATCCTCAATCTTCTTCTTGATGAGCTTGATTAGAATTTTATTGCTAGACTCAGCTTGTCCATTAGCTTGGGCATAATATGGAGAGGAATTGAGCAACTTTATATTATAAGATTCGGCAAACTCTCTAACTTGGTGTGACATAAAAGATGAACCTTGATCTGTAGTTAACGTTTGAGGAATACCGAATCTATGAATAATGTGCTCGGTTATGAATTGAATTACCTCCGTATGTGTCATGTTCTTGAGAGGTACTGCCTCAGACCATTTAGTGAAATAATCAGTTGCCACCAATACGAACCGATGCCCTTTTGAGGAAGACGGGTGAATTTGTCCAATGAAATCTAGACCCCAACCTCTGAAAGGCCACGGTTTGATAATAGGATGTAACATAGCAGCGGGAGCCAACTGAATATCACCAAACTTTTGACAAGCTTCACACCCTTTATAATATCTGAAGCAATCATTAATCATAGTCGGCCAATAAAACCCAGCACGTCGCAATAACCATTTCATCTTGGGAGCCGACTGGTGAGTGCCACAAATACCTTCATGTACTTCTCCCATAGCAACTATTGCCTGGTCCTCATCCAAACACTTTAGAAGAACATCATCGACTGTTCGGCGATAAAGACCATCATCTCTCATTGTATACTTGAAAGCCATACGCCGAACAGCCCTGTCTACCCTTTCACTCGGATTGCACAAGTAATCAACAATGGGCTTTCTCCATGGAATTATCACCTGCACTAGATTTTTGTTAATGGCGAATCGGTGGGTTCAGTTCGGCCTCTCCCATATTGGCAAGACAAGACATCGGTCTTTGAGAAATATGAAACATGCCATGATCAACATGATATCCAGATGCTTGCTGTGCCAACTCATTTGCTTTCCAATTGTCATGTCTAGATATATGTGCAATGCTAAAACAATCCAAAGTAGAAATTATATCTAGACATTTATCAAGATAAACATTAAGTGATTCGTCAAAACATTGAAAGACTCTGGATATTTGCTGCACTACCAGTAACGAATCACCGTAAGCCTCAATATGTGTAACACCTATAGCAGGTAACATCTCTAGACCGAATAACAATGCTTCATATTCGGCTTGATTGTTTGTGCAAAAATATTCTAAGCGGCATGAGGCTTCAAAAACAGCACCATGAGGAGATATATAAACAATACCAACACCTTGGCCATTGCTACAAACTGAACCATCAAAGTACAATCTCCATGGCACTAATGAAACAAGGTTCATATCAACATCATGCTTGTCATTAATCCGATGTTCAACAATGAAATTAGCAACAATTTGGCCTTTCATGGATTTTAGAGATTCATAAGCCAAATCATACTCAATCAAAGCATAAGCCCACTTGCCAATTCTACCACTAAGAATTGGCCTATGCAACATGTACTTAATGACATCGGTTTGACAAGCTACTACACAAGCACTCGACACTAGGTAATGTCTCAATTTTGTGCAAGCGTAATATAAACATAGACATAGTTTTTCAATAAATGTATACCTTGTCTCGGCGTCCAATAAACGTCTGCTCAAATATGTAATGGCATGCTCTTTTCCTTCGGTATCTTGAGTCAAAACAGCACCAATAACACCTTCCTCTGCTGCGATATAAAGTTTAAAAGGCTCTCTATGTTTGGGTGCTTTCATCATCGGAGGATTGCACAAATAATTCGTGATCATATCAAAGGCTTCTTGCTGTTTTGCCCCCCAGGTGAAATCAACATCATTCTTTAACCGAAGGATAGGAGTAAATGCATCAACTTTCCCTGATAGATTAGCTATGAACCTTCTCAAATAATTGACCTTGCCAAGGAACTTTTGCATATCTCTCTTGCATGTTGGAGCCTCCACTTTCTGTATGGCTTCTATCTTTTTGGGATCGATTTCGATGCCATCTTCATGAATAATGAAACCCAAAAATTTGCCAGCTGACACGCCGAATGCACACTTCAAAGGATTCATCTTCAGTCCATACTTTTTCATTCTTTCAAAAGCTAAACGCAAATCGGCCAAGTGAGATTCAAAAGCATCCGATTTGACAACAATATCATCAATATAAACTTCAAGTATGACACCGAGTAAATCATGAAAAATCAAATTCATAGCCCTCTGATATGTGGCCCCAGCATTTTTCAATCCGAATGTCATCACTGTCCACTCGAATAAACCAAGGAAACCAGGACATCGGAAAGCTGTTTTGTACATGTCCTCTTCGGCCATAAAATTTGATTGTATCCGGCATTACCATCTAGAAAGCTAATAACCTTATGTCCGTAAGCATCATTACTAAGCATATCGGCTATTGGCATGGGATACTCATCTTTGGGTGTAGCCCTATTCACATCTCTAAAGTCAATGCACACCCTCAACTTGCCGGATCCTTCTTCTCCATCGACAATGTTAGAAATCCACTCGGCATACCTGCAAGGTCGAATGAATTTAGCTTCAAGCAATCGACCGATCTCTTCCTTGATCCACCATATGTTTTCGGATTAAACTTTCGCCGATCGCTTATAAGGTCTAAAACCGCCTTTATAGGCAACCGATGCTCCACTAGCTCTCGGCTCAACCACGCATCTCATGATATTCCCATGCAAAGCAACAAACATATTCTTTCAATAGCTCGATTAATTTAGCTTTACAATCGACTTTCAGATTTTTGTTTATAAATGTCGGTCGATCGACCGATCCGTCTCCGATATCTACCTCTTCTAACGGATCGGCCGATGTAAAACCTTGTCCAAGTTTATCCATGTCATCCAACTCCTCAATAGACTCATACATATCGTTCTCGCTGGACCGATATTTTGCAAGACGCTTTTGTAACCACTCGAATTAGGATCCATTTAAACATATCATACCTTGGAGCCGATTGCATTCAATCGGCTTTAAAGACACGGGCACAAAACCATTCTTAGTCGACCGAGAAAATCAAACTCGACAAATCACGCCCCGTCAAGCAAGTAGCATTGGGATGTTGCTAATCCACCGATGCATCGCCAAAGCAACACAGGCCGAGTTATCCGCATGAATGATTTCCACTTCATCATCAACCCATCAATCAAAAACTGGTGCATAGTGGATGGCACGACTGGTTTGCATGAACCCAATCACGCCTAGTATAACATTGTAGTTACCTTGCACCTCAATGACAAAGAATGCAGAGCCAAAGTTTTGCTTCCGATTGTAAGCTCCACATACATTACACCTTTGGCTTCAGTTTTCTCTTTGCCTTCAAACCCGTTGAGCACCATATTGGTCTTGATCAATTCTTCATCAGGCAAACCCAATTTCTTGAAGACCGAATAGGGCATAAGATTTACCACAGCTCCACCATCAACAAGCATCCGAGTGAGCGGCGACCCATTGATATGACCTCGAGATATAATGGTTTCAGATGCTTTACTGGTTCTTTTGGCTTCTCGAATATTGCATTTTTAGGACCAAAATCCAGCTGAGCAACTTCCCTTCCTCACCTACAGCACGAAACTCAGCAGGTAAGTAATACACCATATTGATATCCATACCTTCATGAATCGGTGTAGATTCATAGTCCAATATATCAGCCTCTTCTTCAAGTGGATCGACCGATTCTGAAATCTGTCCGAGTGAAGGAGAGGTAAGAAGTGTCACAGACGATGTAATAGCTGTCGCATCGTCCTCCTTGGGTGGTGTAGGCACTTCTGTGATAGATGTAGAAGCTGATGTATCTTGTATTTGTTTAGGCCTCCACACTTGTTTTGCTGGAACCATGGGCCGAGTGTCATTGAACAACTTATCCCTTTGCTTCTCGGCCTCCTGCTCTGCCATCTCTTGACTCCTTAACCTCTGTAGTTTCCTCTTCTGTGTCTTTGTTAGCCCTGGAGGACACCACTTTGGCTGAGTGTATTTAGGATCTCTCGTTTTTACCTGGCTGGTGCTTGCTTCATGGTCATTAACCGAGTGCTTTGGCGCGATAGAAAGTATCGGCTCAGTCGAGTGGTTATGCACAGTCGGCTGCTGTATGGGGAATGTTTCGGTGCCCAAGATAAGTGAGTCAACATCCATTTTCTCCTTGCCCTTTCCTGACTGAACTGCTGCAAAACTTGGTGATTTAACACGCCATTCTTTCCGACTTTCCAGATGCATGAAATTTCCACTCAGGCGCACCTTTTTACTCTGATGGACTCCACTTGACCACATTTTTTCACTTGGATAGCTTCCACCTGGGTGCATTCTTACACTCGGATAATTTCCATCCGGTCGCATATTTTGGCCAGCCGACTGATAGTCACCGATGTTGAGTCGGCCATTATATGAATAATCAAGTCGATCCCACACAGATTGCCTCTGCTCTTCTGAAAACTGCGCCCTTGATCCACTCGGTTTTGTATACCGACTGAACATATCAACTGATGGTGACCTTGGTCATTTCAGATGAGTCGGTCGATTGAAACTAGAACCGGCCGATCGGTTAGCATACTTGGACAGCAACATATCAAAAGTTGGCTTGATCCGCTTATGCTGCTTTTAACTTCATTCTTCTTCCACTTGCCAACTTCGGACTCTTGGGCTTGACAAATTTAACACGAGTATTTTCTTGCACTTGCGGTTGCCCCCCGAGTGTAGGATTCTTGATGGTGATTTTGATCACTTCCTTGCCATCGGGTTGCTTATCAAGCACAACCTGTCTCCCCAAGACCTTGTTGTCCTCCTTGTCTTTCCTGGGCTCACCAACAATGACATTAGCTTTATTAGCAGATTCGGCTACCTCCGGCCGAATGAGTAACTTCTTCCCTTCTAAATCCATGGTGTTCATTGGAAAGGGTTGTTTATCAACTTGCATCTCAGAAAAGTTCAATCGTCCGTCATTAATGGCCGATTGTATCTGTCGTCGAAAAACATTGCAATCATTAGTAGCATGAGAAAAAGAATTATGATACTTGCAATAAGCACGCCGTTTCAGCTCTTCAAACGGCGGTAAAGTATGAGATATTCTAATAATCTTAGCCTGCAGCAAAGCATCAAATATTCTATCACACTTAGCAATGTTAAAAGTAAACTTCATCGCTTCATCACGATTCTTATGAATCGGTTTCAGATCATTGCAAGTAAAGGGTTTGGCCTTAGACGGCCAAACAAATTCAGTAGCAAAAACATCACCCTCATCGTCCGAGTGATCACTATCATATTCCACCATATTCATCTTTGGACGATCGGCTTTGTACCTATGCACTTCTTTGAGATCTTTGCTTCGGCTTTCCTGAGCCAAAGCCCTTTGTAAGACTTGGTTAATATTTAAGAACTCATAGCCTTCTAGCTTTTCTCTAATGGGAGTTCTCAAACCACTCAGCACTAGGTCTGCCAAGTCTCTCTCGGTTATCACCAAACTAAAACACCGGTTTTTCGTTTCTCTGAATCTTTTGACGTAATCGAAGAACGATTCATCATGTTTCTATTTAACCGATGTTAGATGTGACAACTTGAGTTCATTGTCGCCACTGTAGAAGTGATCATGAAATTTCTGCTCTAGCTGCGACCAAACTCGAATGGAACCATGTGGTAAGAAGAAAACCATGAAAATGCAGTACCAGTTAATGATAAAGGAAATAAACGCACTTTCAATTCATTCAATGAGCCTGCCTCACCCAATTGTGCTAAGTATTGACTAACATGCTCCCATGTGGTTTTTGTGCCTTCTCCATTAAACTTAACAAAATCTGGAATTTTATATCCTGGAGGGCACTAGATGGCATCAAAGTACTCGGGGTACGGCTTTTGGTAAATCCGATTCCGAGGTAACTCAACTCCAAAATTCTCTCGAAGCATCTTAGCCATCTCCTCTCTAAGGTTAGCTAAACCATCATCCATAGTAGATGATGAAGCTGGTGGCAGTGGCATAGCAGGAGTAGGGTTACTAGCTGTAGGTAGGAATTGTGGCAGGTATGTCGACCCATAATTTGCTAGTGGTCGAGTGGTTGTAGCTGTAGGTAAGGTTGGGTTCGGCGTTGCCACCGAACCTGGCATGTTCATAATAGGATTAATAGGTGCAGCCACAATCTGATTTGTTTGGGTAGGATAATAAGTCATCGGCACGGGAGGCGCCGATGAGATAGGTAAAGCCAGATTAGGGTTTTGCACACTAGCAGCTACACCATCATTACCACTAGTCGATTGAGATGTATTCTTCTGAGCATTAGTATTTTCAATGAAAGTTTGATAGACTAGATTGTTACCATCAGCAATACGACTTTCAATCTCAGCCCACCGCTTCGGAGAAAAGGCGAGACTACAGAGGGTTTAACCTGCTTGGCTTGCAAAGGAGGGAACTTGATTTCTTCAATCGGAGTGATGTTGCCTTGGCGATCCTTCTTGAACTTTGCAAGGAACTCCTGCAAGTCCTTCTCCTCGCGCGCCTTCTTGTACTCCTCATAGACTTGGCGATGATCGGCCGATATCTCATCAAGACTGGGCTTAATGATGTTATCAGCGTCTACCTGAGATGGCTTGGGAAGATCGGACATGGTGGATGATGATGATTGATCTTCGATCCCCAGCGGAGTCGCCAAAAAGTGTGTTGACACACGAACACGTCACGTGTACCCTCGACGCCGGGGGTGATGCACCGCAGCTCACGTCGAAGGAGACCCGACCGACAGTGCGATACGCAAGACAGTCGGTGGGTGCTTTTGCAGACCCGAAACCCCGCGCACCCGGGAGGGACCCCGTCAGGGATTGTGGTGGCTATGGGCTGCCCTAGGTCGATTCGCTCGCCCCTAGAGCCTCGGGATTCGCAGCTCTCAAACACGAAGAACAGCGAAGAACAGGAGAGAAAAACGGTGGAGAGATAAAAAGTAGACAGGAAAAAGTAGTATATTGATTTGTTCGATTGTGTGTTGTTCAATCGGCCGTCACCCCCAACATATATAAGAGGCGGCTGGACTTCCCGTACAAGTAAAGGATTCATATCTAGGCTTTCCTTACAAGAAAAATTACATCAATTCGCGTCCTAGAGTCCTAGTTCTATTCCAACTCGGATTCAGTCTGAATCTGGACCAACTTCTGTCTTCCTCCTTGTGCAGGCCGCCGAGCCTCCATATGACCTCCGATCAAGATGGCCCAAATATCAAACTTGTGCGCCTCGACGATACGAACAACTCTCATGTTGATCACTTTTTCAAATAAGGCCATCTTGAATACTTTTCGAGGTCATCTTTACCTTCCAGTCGGACTCGGTCATGTAACGGACTGGATTGTCCAAGTATCGTAGTGAACTTACAGGCCATATACTATCTCTGATGATGATGACTCCAAAACCAAAGTTTACCGTCTTGATGATACGCACAACTTCTGTATTGAACACTTCTTCATCCGAGGTCATCTTGATAAAGTTTCGGGCACATCTTCAGTTTCACTCGGATTTGAGCTCATCCACTCGGATATTAGAGTCTTTCACTCGACTGGACCTTTTCACTCGGATGACTACATTTTCACTCGGAAGACAATCTTTCACTCGGATGATGACCAGATTTTCAGTCGGAAGACAATCTCTTACTCGATCGATAAGTTTTCACTCGACCTTTACTCGATCGGTAAGTTTTGACCTTTACTCGATCGGTAGGTTTTCACTCGACCTTTACTCGATCGGTAGGTTTTCACTCGACCTTTGACTCGATCGGTAGTTTTTCACTCGACCGGTGACTCGATCGGTAGGTTTTCACTCGACCGGTGACTCGATCGGTAGGTTTTCACTCGACCGGTGAGTTTTCACTCGGATGGTAAGCTTTCACTCGACAAAAAACATAGCCTGATCTTGATTTGCCTCTCCAGGTTACATATGACCTCGGATTGAGACGAATTTTATATGAAAATCGATCGGCTCGACGAGACGAAACTTTTTCGTGTTGAAGGTTTTTCGATTCAAGGACTTATTAATGGCCTAATTGCTCGCGCGACCCATCAGACATGGCGTCTGGTACTTTGCGCCAGATTTCCACTCAGCTTCGGCCTGTAGTGTATTGCCTCTAACTTTTGCATATGAACTCGGATTGAGATGATTTATATATCAAAATCGATCGCCTCGACGAGACGAAGACAATTACTTTAGAGTACTCCTTCATCCGAGGTCGTATTGAAGGCATGGTCGGCCGAAAACCACTCGGAATGTTGAATTTTGTCACTCCGAGTACAACTTCAGCCACTGAGATAAGGTCGAATGGCGATAAGTTAAACATCAAAGTTATTCCACTCGGCGAACTGAAACTTTGCATGCCGAAAACTCTTTTACTTGAGGCTATCTTACTTGCCTTTTGTACCTTGCCAAAATCCGATGTCAACACAATGTTTATTATTCATGCTAGAATTGTATTAACGGGAAACATAATACATGTGTGAATACATAGACAAACGTAGTGTCACTAGTATGCCTCTACTTGACTAGCTCGTTTATCAGAGATGGTTATGTTTCCTAACCATGGACAAAAGAGTTGTCATTTGATTAACGGGATCACATCATTAGGAGAATGTTGTGATTGACTTGACCCATTCCGTTAGCTTAGCACTTGATCGCTTAGTATGTTGCTATTGCTTTCTTCATGACTTATACATGTTCCTCAGAACTATGAGATTATGCAACTCCGTTTACGGAGGAACACTTTGGTACTACCAAACGTCACAACGTAATCGGGTGATTATAAAGGAGTACTACAGGTGTCTCCGAAGGTACATGTTGAGTTGGCGATTTCGAGATTAGGTTTTGTCACTCCGATTGTCGGAGAGGTATCTCTGGGCCCTCTCGGTAATGCACATCATTATAAGCCTTGCAAGCAATGTGACCAATGAGTTGGTTACGGATGATGCATTACGAGCGAGTAAAGAGACTTGCGGTGACGAGATTGAACTAGGTATTGGATACCGACGATCGAATCTCGAGCAAGTAACATACCGATGACAAAGGAACAACGATGTTGTTACGCGGTTTGACCGATAAAGATCTTCGTAGAATATGTAGGAGCCAATATGGGCATCCAGGTCCCGCTATTGGTTATTGACCGAGAATAGTTCGGGTCATGTCTACATAGTTCTCGAACCCGTAGGGTCCGCACGCTTAAGGTTTCGATGATGCTTATATTATGAGTTTATGAGTTTTGATGTATCAAGGAGTTTGGAGTCCCGGATGAGATCGGGACATGACGAGGAGTCTCAAATGGTCGAGACGTAAAGATCGATATATTGGACGACTATATTCGAGTTCGGAAAGGTTCCGAGTGATTCGGTATTTTTGAGTACCGGAGAGTTACGGAATTCACCGGGAGAAGTATTGGGCCTTATTGGGCCTTGCGGGAAAGAGAGAGGGGCTGCCTAGGGCAGGCAGCGCGCCCCCCATGGCCTAGTCCGAATTGGACTAGGGGGAGGGGCCGCACCCCCTCCTTCCTTCCCTTCTCTCTTCCCCTTCCTTGTCTCCTACTCCTAATACATGTAAGGACTCCTAGTTGGACTAGGAAAGGGGGAATCCTACTCCCGGTGGGAGTAGGACTCCCCTAGGGCGCGCCATAGTAGAGGGCCGGCCCTCCCCTCCTCCACTCCTTTATATACGGGGGTAGGGGGCACCCCATGGACACACAAGTTGATCTACGGATCGTTCCTTAGCCGTGTGCGGTGCCCCCTTCCATCATATTCCACCTCGGTCATATCGTCGCGGAGTTTAGGCGAAGCCTGCGCGATAGAACATCATCATCGCTCACCACGCCGTCGTGCTGACGGAACTCATCTCCGGAGCTCGGCTGGATCGGAGGCCGGAGAACGTCATCGAGCTAAACGTGTGCTGAACTCGGAGGCTCTGTACGTTCGGTGCTTGGATCGGTCGGATCGTGAAGACGTATGACTACATCAACCACGTTGTGATAACGCTTCCGCTCACGGTCTACGAGGGTACGTGGACATACACTCTCCCCTCTCGTTGCTATGCCATCACCATGATCTTGCGTGTGCGTAGGAATTTTTTTGAAATTACTACGTTCCCCAACAGTGGTATCAGAGACAGGTTTTTTATGGTTTGGTGTTATATGCACGAGTAGAACACAAGTGAGTTGTGGAAGATATAAGTCATACTGCCTACCAGCATGTCATACTTTGGTTCGGCGGTATTGTTGGATGAAGCGGCCCGGACCGACATTACGCGTACGCTTACGCGAGACTGGTTCTACCGACGTGCTTTGCACACAGGTGGCTGGCGGGTGTCAGTTTCTCCAACTTTAGTTGAACCGAGTGTGGCTACGCCCGGTCCTTGCAAAGGTTAAAACGGAGTCTATTTGACAAACTATCGTTGTGGTTTTGATGCGTAGGTGAGATTGGTTCTTGCTTAAGCCCGTAGCAGCCACGTAAAACTTGCAACAACAAAGTAGAGGACGTCTAACTTGTTTTTGCAGGGCATGTTGTGATGTGATATGGTCAAAACGTGACGAGATATAAGTTGTTGTATGAGATGATCATGTTTTGTTGAAGTTATCGGCGACTGGCAGAAGCTCTATGGTTGTCTCTTTGTTGCATAAGATGCAAGTGCCAAATAATTGCTTTACTTTATCGCTATGCGATAGCAATAGTTGCAAGAGCAATAGTTGGAGAGACGACCATGTGATGACACATTGATATAGATCAAGATGATGAAGATCATGGTGTCGTGCCGGTGACGATAGAGATCATGACAGTACTTTGGAGATGGAGATCAAAGGCGCAAGATGATCATGGCCATATCATGTCACATATTTTGATTGCATATGATGTTTATCTGTTATACATCTTATTATGTTTTGTT
Source organism: Aegilops speltoides (assembly GCA_021437245.1). Taxonomy (NCBI): domain Eukaryota; kingdom Viridiplantae; phylum Streptophyta; class Magnoliopsida; order Poales; family Poaceae; genus Aegilops; species Aegilops speltoides. The sequence goes on from CM038141.1 coordinate 448,569,805, forward strand.
TGACGGTAGCATTTTAAGATGATCTCTCACTAATTATCAAGAAGTGTTCTCCCTGAGTATGCACCGTTGCCAAAGTTCGTCGTGCCCAGACACCACATGATGATCGGGTGTGATAAGCTCTACGTCCATCTACAACGGGTGCAAGCCAGTTTTGCACACGCGGAATACTCAGGTTAAACTTGACGAGCCTAGCATATGCAGATATGGCCTCGGAACACGGAGACCGAAAGGTCGAGTGTGAATCATATAGTAGACATGATCAACATAGTGATGTTCACCATTGAAAACTACTCCATCTCACGTGATGATCGGTTATGGTTTAGTTGATTTGGATCACGTGATTACTTAGATGACTAGAGAGATGTCTGTCTAAGTGGGAGTTCTTAAGTAATATGATTAATTGAACTTAAATTTATCATGAACTTAGTCCTGGTAGTATTTTGCAAATTATGTTGATCAATAGCTCGCGTTGTTGCTTTCATATGTTTATTTTGATATGTTCCTAGAGTAAACTGTGTTGAAAGATGTTAGTAGCAATGATGCAGATTGGATCCGTGATCTGAGGTTTATCCTCATTGCTGCACAGAAGAATTATGTCCTTGATGCACCGCTAGGTGACAAACCTATTGCAGGAGCAGATGCAGATGTTATGAACGTTTGGCTAGCTCAATATGATGACTACTTGATAGTTTAGTGCACCATGCTTAACGGCTTAGAATCGGGACTTCAAAGACGTTTTGAATGTCATGGACCATATGAGATGTTCCAGGAGTTGAAGTTAATATTTCCAGCAAATACCCGAGTTGAGAGATATGAAGTCTCCAACAAGTTCTATAGCTAAAAGATGGAGGAGAATCGCTCAACTAGTGAGCATGTGCTCAGATTGTCTGGGTACTTCAAATCGCTTGAATCAAGTGGGAGTTAATCTTCCAGATAAGATAGTGATTGACAGAATTCTCTAGTCACCATCACCAAGTTAGTAGAACTTTGTGATGAACTATAATATGCAAGGGATGACGAAAGTTATTCCTGAGCTCTTCGCGATGTTGAGATCGGCGAAGGTAGAAATCAAGAAAAGAGCATCAAGTGTTGATGGTTAACAAGATCACTAGTTTCAAGAAAAAAGCAAAGGGAAAAGAAGGGAAACTTCAAGATGAACGGCAAGCAAGTTGCTGCTCAAGTGAAGAAACCCAAGTCTGGTCCTAAACCTGAGACTAAGTGCTTCTACTACAAAGAGACTGGTCAGTGGAAGAGGTACTACCCCAAGTGATTGGCAGATAAGAAGGATGGCAAAGTGAACATAAGTATATTTGATATACATGTTATTGATGTGTACATTACTAGTGTTTATAGCAACCCCTCAATATTTGATACTAGTTCAGTTGCTAAGATTAGTAACTCGAAACGGGAGTTGCAAAATAAACAGAGACTAGTTAAGGGTGAAGTGACGATGTGTGTTGGAAATAGTTCCAAGATTGATATGATCATCATCGCACACTCCCTATACTTTCGGGATTAGTGTTAAACCTAAATAAGTGTTATTTGGTGTTTGCGTTGAGCATGAATATGATTTGATCATGTTTATTGCAATATGGTTATTCATGTAAGTTAGAGAATAATTGTTGTTCTGTTTTCATGAATAAAACCTTCTATGGTCATACACCCAATGAAAATGGTTTGTTGGATCTCGATCGTGTGATACACACATTCATAATATTGAAGCCAAAAGATGCAAAGTTAATAATGATAGTGCAACTTATTTGTGGCACTGCCGTTTAGGTCATATTGGTGTAAAGCGCACAAAGAAACTCCATGCTGATGGGATTTTGGAATCACTTGATGCTTGCGAACCATGCCTCATGGGCAAGATGACTAAGACTCCGTTCTCCGGAACAATGGAGCGAGCAACTGACTTATTGGAAATAATACATACTGATGTATGCGATCCGATGAGTGTTGAGGCTCATGGCGGTATCGTTATTTTCGACCTTCACAGATGATTTGAGCAGATATTGGTATATCTACTTGATGAAACATAAGTCTGAAATAGTTGAAAGGTTCAAAGAATTTCAGAGTGAAGTGAAAATCATCGTAACAAGAAAATAAAGTTTCGCGATCTGATCGCGAAACGAATATTTGAGTTACGAGTTTGGTCTTCAATTAAAACAGTGTGGAATAGTTTCACAGCTCACGCCACCGGAACACCACAACGTTATGGTGTGTCCGAACGTCAGAATCAAGACTTTATTGGATATGGTGCGATTTATGATGTCTCTTACTGATTTACCAATATTATTTTGGGGTTATGCATTAGAGACAGCTGCATTCACATTAAAAGGGCACCATCTAAATCCGTTGAGACGACAACATATGAACTGTGGTTTAGCAAGAAACCCAAGTTATCGTTTCTTAAAGTTTGGAGTTGCGATGCTTATATGAAAAAGTTTTTCAACCTGATAAGCTCGAACCCAAATCGGAGAAGTGCGTCTTCATAGAATACCCAAAGGAAACTGTTGGGTAATCCTTCTATCACAGATCCGAAGGCAAAACATTCGTTGCTAAAAATGGATCCTTTCTAGAGAAGGAGTTTCTCTTGAAAGAAGTGAGTGGGAGGAAAGTAGAGCTTGATAAGGTAATTTGTACCTTCTCCCGAATTGGAAAGTAGTTCATCACAGAAATCAGTTCCAGTGATTCCTACACCAATTAGTGAGGAAGCTAATGATGATGATCATGAAGCTTCAGATCAAGTTACTACAGAACCTCGTAGGTCTTCCAAAGTACAGTCCGCACCAGAGTGGTACGGTAATTCTGTTCTGGAAGTCATGTTACTAGACCATGATGAACCCACGAACTATGAGGAAGCGATGATGAGCCCAGATTCCGCGAAATGGCTTGAGGCCATAAAATCTGTAATATGATCCATGTATGAGAACAAAGTATGGACTTTGATTGACTTGCTCGATGATCAGCAAGCCATGTTAAATAAATGGATCTTCAAGAGGAAGACGGACACTGATAGTAGTGTTACTATCCAACAAGCTCGACTTGTTGCGAAAGGTTTTCAACAAGTTCAAGGTGTTGAATACGATGAGATTTTCTCACTCGTATCAATGCTTAAGTCTGTCTGAATCATGTTAGCAATTGCCACATTTTATGAAATCTAGCAAATGGATGTCAAAACTGCATTCCTTAATGGATTTATTAAAGAAGAGTTGTATATGATGCAACCAGAATGTTTTGTCAATCCTAAAGGTGCTAACAAAATGTGCAAGCTCCAGCGATCCATCTATGGACTGGTGCAAGCATCTCGGAGTTGGAATATACGCTTTGATAAGTTGATCAAAGCATATAGTTTTATATGGACTTACGATGAAGCCTGTATTTACAATAAAGTGAGTGGGAGCACTACAACATTTCTGATAAGTATATGTGAATGACATATTGTTGATCGGAAGTAATGTAGAATTATTCTGCAAAGCATAAAGGAGTATTTGAAAGGAGTTTTTCGAAGAAAGACCTCAGCAAAGCTACTTACATATTGAGCATCAAGATCTATTGAGATAGATCAAGACGCTTGATAAGATTTTCAATGAGTACATACCTTGACAAGATTTTGAAGTAGTTCAAAATGGAACAGTCAAAGAAAGAGTTCTTGCCTATGTTGCAAAGGTATGAAATTGAGTAAGACTCAAAACCCGACCACAACAGAAAATAGAAAGAGAATGAAAAGTCATTCCCTATGCCTCAGTCATAGGTTCTATAAAGTATGCTATGCTATGTACCAGACCTATTGTATACCTTGCTCTGTATTTGACAAGGGAGTACAATAGTGATCTAGGAGTAGATCACTGGACATTGGTCAAGAATATCCTTAGTGAGGACTAAGGAAATATTTCTCGATTATGGAGGTGATAAAAGAGCCCGTCATAAAAGTTACCTCGGTGCAAGTTTTCACACCGATCCAGATAACTCTAAGTCTCAATCTGGATACATATTGAAAGTGGGAGCGATTAGCTAGAGTAGCTCCATGCAGAGCATTGTAGACATAGAATATTTGCAAAATACATACGGCTTTGAATGTGACAGACCCGTTGACTAAGCTTCTCTCACGAGCAAAACATGATCACACCTTAGTACTCTTTGGGTGTTAATCACATAGCGATGTGAACTAGATTATTGACTCTAGTAAACCCTTTGGGTGTTGGTCACATGATGATGTGAACTATGGGTGTTAATCATATACAGATATGAATATTGGTGTTAAATCACATGGCGATGTGAACTAGATTATTGACTCTAGTGCAAGTGGGAGACTGAAGGAAATATGCCCTAGAGGCAATAATAAAGTTATTATTTATTTCCTTATTTCATGATAAATGTTTATTATTCATGCTAGAATTGTATTAACCGAAACATAATACATGTGTGAATACATAGACAAACATAGTGTCACTAGTATGCCTCTACTTGACTAGCTCGTTTATCAGAGATGGTTATGTTTCCTAACCATGGACAAAAGAGTTGTCATTTGATTAACGGGATCACATCATTAGGAGAATGATGTGATTGACTTGACCCATTCCGTTAGCTTAGCACTTGATCGCTTAGTATGTTGCTATTGCTTTCTTCATGACTTATACATGTTCCTGTAACTATGAGATTATGCAACTCCGCCACCGGGAGGAACACTTTGGGTACTACCAAACGTCACAACGTAATCGGGTGATTATAAAGGAGTACTACAGGTGTCTTCGAAGGTACATGTTGAGTTGGCGTATTTCGAGATTAGGTTTTGTCACTCCGATTGTCGGAGAGGTATCTCTGGGCCCACTCGGTAATGCACATCATTATAGGCCTTGCAAGCAATGTGACCAATGAGTTGGTTACGGGATGATGCATTGCAGAACGAGTAAAGAGACTTGCCGGTGACGAGATTGAACTAGGTATTGGATACCGACGATCGAATCTCGAGCAAGTAACATAACGATGACAAAGGGAACAACGTATGTTGTTATGCGGTTTGACCGATAAAGATCTTCGTAGAATATGTAGGAGCCAATATGGGCATCCAGGTCCCGCTATTGGTTATTGACCGAGAATAGTTCTGGTTCATGTCTACATAGTCTCGAACCCGTAGGGTCCGCACGCTTAAGGTTTCGATGACAGTTATATTATGAGTTTATGAGTTTTGATGTACCGAAGGAGTTCGGAGTCCCGGATGAGAACGGGGACATGACGAGAAGTCTCGAAATGGTCGAGACGTAAAGATCGATATATTGGACGACTATATTCGGAGTTCGGAAAGGTTCCGAGTGATTCGGGTATTTTTCGGAGTACCGGAGAGTTACGGGAATTCGCCAGGGAGAAGTATTGGGCCTTATTGGGCCTCAAGGAAAGAGAGAGGGCTGCCTAGGGCAGGCAGCGCGCTTCATGGCCTAGTCCGAATTGACTAGGGGAGGCCGCACCCCTCCTTCCTTCCCTTCTCTCTTCCCCTTCTTTGTCTCCTACTCCTAATACATGGAAGGACTCCTAGTTGGACTAGGAAAGGGGGAATCCTACTCCCGGTGGGAGTAGGACTCCCCTAGGGCGCGCCATAGTAGAGGGCCGGCCCTCCCCTCCTCCACTCCTTTATATACGGGGGTAGGGGGCACCCCATGGACACACAAGTTGATCTACGGATCGTTCCTTAGCCGTGTGCGGTGCCCCCTTTCATCATATTCCACCTCGGTCATATCGTCGCGGAGTTTAGGCGAAGCCCTGCGCCGGTAGAACATCATCATCGTCACCACGCCATCGTGCTGACGGAACTCATCTCCGGAGCTCGGCTGGATCGGAGGCCGGAGAACGTCATCGAGCTGAACGTGTGCTGAACTCGGAGGCTCCGTACGTTCGGTGCTTGGATCGGTCGGATCGTGAAGACGTACGACTACATCAACCGCGTTGTGATAACGCTTCTGCTTACGGTCTACGAGGGTACATGGACATACACTCTCCCCTCTCGTTGCTATGCCATCACCATGATCTTGCGTGTGCGTAGGAAATTTTTTGAAATTACTACGTTCCCCAACATTTCGATCTTTAAGGGTGCAGCCAGCTTTAAGTTTTGGTTTCTGAAACTAATGGTTTTGTTGGTCGCAACTCCGAAACCTACGATTTTTTTGGTGATTGTACCAAGGTTCAGAGTTCAAACTTATAACTTCCGATTTTGTCGGTCCTAGATTTTGAAACTTACAATTTTGTCGGTTGCTCATACCAAGTTTATAAAATTGAAAATTAATGAAGTGCTAGAAACTCAAAAAATATATTCAAAATGGATCTCCTTTGAAAGCCCTCATCACCAGAAACAAGGATATGAAATCACAACCTAATTTGGACTTTTGGTTCGAAAGATATGAAAGATTAAAAATCAAAAGCCAAAAGAAAAAGGGGGCTGTGTGTTCTAGCACCCGCGTTCCACAAATTCCTTCCCAACATGATTCGACGGTCCATGTGTAGCACTGGACGTGTAGATAGTATGGTAATTCATATTCCATGTGTAGGGTGTGGAGTACTGTTTCCGTGTGCAACTTCACCGACGCTCATGGGCCCATCCAATTGAGGGCACTAGTTTCTTTTTCCTTTTCTTTTTTTTATTTTTCTTCACATTTTCGCTACTTTTATGAAGTCTAGTTTCTTCCTTTTGCTTTTTCAAATTTATTTTTTTGGTCTATTCAGTATTTATTTTTTCCTTTCTGTGTTCCAATATGCACATACTATTTCTAATAATATAGGATAAACATTTTTTCAATACAAGATGAACATATTTTAGAATATGTGAAAAACACCTTTTAATAATGATTAATAAAATTCTAATATGGGATGAACATTTTGTAAATATGCAGGAACTACATGATAAACATTTTTATTGAAGACATGCAAATTGTTTTTTAAATATGCGCCAAACACTTTTCAAATATGCGACGTACAATTTTAATGCGATGAACATGTTTTGTAATAGAAAGTGAATCTTATCTCAATAATTGGTGTTTATGCGAAGTAATTTTTAAAAATGTGAGATGAACATTTATATAAACTATTTTACACATTTTCTAGTTTCTATAAGAAATTATCATTTAATTTTTTAACATTTTATTTTTTAAAAGCTCTCCCACATAATATATAATAGGGTTTGTGAAACATCTTTAAGCCACACCATGTTTTGTTTAATCAGTTTTGTCTAGTGGGAAATCTATCTGCCTTGTTTGGTTTTATCTGCACCTTGCAGCCTTTCGTCCCAAGGGCTGGCGTGTCAAGATTAAATGCTTGCTGAGTACTCGTACTGTGGTACATGCTATTTAATTCATTCTTGCAGATCTATTGGTGCTTGATTGATTTATTCCGTGAATTTTCAAGGATATTAGTAAACCTTTTGGCTTTCTATTCTTTCAATATGGCTGGTGCAGGTGCTCGACCTTTTTCAGAAATTCGTTCGCTACTTGTCAAATGATAATACCGGCTCAGAAATCCTTGAGGAGCTACATGATATTCTGACTGCAGCAATGAAATTACCTAAAGCTTCATGGGAGGAGGGTATTTGCAAAGTATGTGGCATTGATAGAAACGATCGTAATGTTCTCTTGTGTGATAAATGCGACTCAGAATACCATACTTACTGCTTGAATACACTACTAGCTCCTATACCAAAAGGAGTCTGGTTCTGCCCATCGTTCATGTCAAAGCCAATGAAATCACACCTTGACCAGGGTGAGAATTTTACACAACAACAAAAAGGAGCAGAGTCGCATGCCTTTCACGACAAACCATCACGGGCAAATTTGACAAATTTGACCTATAGACGGAATCAAATCATAGAATGAACTATCCGTGAAACTATTTCACGCGGCTGACCTTTTTGTGTGACGCCCGCCATGAAGGCGCTACACTACAGTGTGCAACGCCTCACAGATAGGCGCTACACGGCCAGCGTCGCACACGTGTGATCAGAAAATTACTAAGTCGTGTGCAGCGCCTGAGAGCTAGGCGCCACACTATACAGTGCAGCGCCTAGCTCGTAGGAGTTGCACTAGTGCAGCGCCTAGCTCCCGGGCGTTGCAATAGTGCAGCGCCTGAGAGCTAGGCGCCACAGGTCAGCCGTGTGAAATAGTTTCACGGACGGTTCATTTTGTGATTTAATTTCGTCTATAGGTCAAATTTATCAAATTTGCCACCATCACGCAGGTCAGGTCAAAATAAATCACATATCGACTAGGGTGTCCAGGATTTGAAATGACAACGAGAAGGAGCCTTTCATGGCATAAATACTAATTTAGCTGCAGCAATGGAACAAAAGGAGTACAGGGAGCTTTGCACTCAAGAGGTATGTGTTTTCTCTTCTACATTTCAAGTAGATATCTCTATTATTTAGTATTTGGAAGTTTTAGTTCTTCTTGCTGGGACAAACCCGGTACCAGCCCGCTCTCCCTCGCTCTCGCACTCACTCAGACGAAGGTGGAAGAAGGAGACAAGAACACTGGAATTTTTCTGGTGCACAAACGCCACGCCGCAGGAACGACACCTTGGCCGCACGCACGACCTCTTCTATTTTCTGCAGCTCGAACTGCGGTGGGCACATACCACACACTCGGTCGATCGGTACAGGGGGTATTTATACATGGGCGCGCACACACGTCCCGGCCACCACACGGGCCACTAACTCCATGCACGAAGCTAGCTATACGTGCTGCTCTCGGCCACTACCAGCACCAACAACTGTGATCGCTTCCTATACACATCCGAAAACACACGCCATAGCCGGTATCAAACAAATAGCTGCATGCATAAAGTAACCTGCTACCAGCTCGAGCTTGTCCTACCGAGGCCACCCCAAACCTATTTACCAAGTTAAAAGAGCGTTGTCGAGGCCACCCCAAATCCTAGAAGTGTTGTCGAGGCCACCCCAAACCGTAGAAGCATCGAGGCCACTAATTTGATTCCTTGTTATGATTAGCGAGCTAGGTCTATGTTTGCCACTAATATATCCATATCTCATGTTTGTGTATTAATTGCCATGTTGTAATATTTATAGAAACTATGGATCAAAGAGACTTGGAACAAGAACAGTTGTTGGGGGATATAATCTTCGGCGGAGGTGATGTCTTGTCGTTTCTCAACGACACCGATGGTCAGGAAGGAGAAGATGACGGCTCCGGTGATTGAACAATGGAGGAGGAAGGACATGATCATGACGGCTCCGGTGACCGAATGGCGGCGGAAGAAGGAGATCATGATGACGGCTCCGATGACCGAACGGAGGAGGGAGCTATTGCAAAGTCCGGCGAGGTATATATATTAATTAAGCCTGTGCTGACTAATTGATGCATTAATTGTTTTGGGATGTATAGCCCTCCGGATCGAGCCAAACTTCCGTAATGAGACGAGGCCCGAAGAAAAGGTTGCGCCAGGATGAAAGGTTTACGATCACATCAATCACGAACGACGACCTACCGATTGAACCCAAGCGGACCAAGGACGGATTTTCTGCTCAGTGTGGAGCTATTGTTTGGGACACCATCCCGATCAGCATCCAACAATAGTATAAGCCTAAGGACGACAACCTTGAAGTTTCTTACATCACCGATAGAAAGAAAGATGATCTTTTGACCTCGCTGAAGGCAAATTTCACCCTATCACCAGAGGAGAATCCGAATAAGCCAGTTATAGAGCCACAGGTCAAGGCGTGTGCTCTTAAGAAGATGGCAGATCTATTCAGGAGGTTGAAGAAGGAGTTGAAATCAAAGTTTGTCGACAAAGGGAAGACTCCAGAATTCAAGGCCCAATTTGAGAAGCTAAGAGATCACTGGCCCGCATTTTTGGCCTACAAGACATCGGACCAGAGTAAGAAAATGTCAGAGACAAACAAGAACAATGCTGCAAAGAAGCACTATCACCATCACACGGGGTCAGGTGGCTACCTCAAAGCCCGGCCGTTGAGGGACAAAGCTGAGAATGACCTGATTGATAAAGGGGTCGAGCCAGAGACATTGAACTGGCCAGACCGTTCAAGGACTTGGTTCTTCGGGGTTGGGGGAACTTTGGACCCTGAAATAGGGAAGTTCCATTGGATGGACGAGCAACTTGCAATACTCATCAAGAAGCTTCAGAAGTATATCACTGTAGCGCATGAAGGGACGTTCATTTCTGACAGAGAGAAGGACGAGCTGACTGAGGCCCTCGGGAATCCTAAGCACCCTGGACGAACACGAGGCACACCAGGCTCCGTTTCGTGGGTGGTTAGGTTTCCTGGCACAGGCGGTTATAGAAGTCGGGTGAGAAGGAGGAAAGCGGAGCTGAGCGAAATGCAGAAGCTCAATGCAAGACTACAAAAACTAGAGGAACTTGCAGAGAGCCAGCGAGCTACCGGCCAACCATCTCAGCGGCACGAAGCGACCCCTGAAGCTACCCCGCCATCTTAGCAGAGAAACAGCGTGGCTTCCACGGAGCTTGTTCAGCCTGACTTCACGGCTCCTAGCTACTATGTGGATACTATCACAGAGGCTCACATTGCCAGCTTATGACGAAATGGCAGAACCTCACTTTGAAGCCAGCTGTCGGCTCTATTTCACCTCCTCAACCCGACGAAACTTTTCACCGCCGTCCGATTCCACATGGCTATGCTGTTGTGACGGTGGATGAAGTAATGGCGGGATTTGAGGAGCTCGAGCTTGACCACCCAACAGGTGAAGGGAAGAATCAGCTGGTTAATGCTCTGAGGACTACATGTCTATGGCGGAAGGAGTACATCAAGCTTCCAAACTGGACGCCTCCGCCTCCTCCTCCTCCGGCGAGTCAGGGCGCTCTGCCTCCTTATCCTCCTCCTTCGGCGAGTGATTAGGGCACTCCTCCTCCTTCTCCGGATCCTCCAGCGCGTGAGGGAACTCCACCTCCTCCTTCGCCTCCTCCGGCGTGTCGGAGCAGTCTGCCTCCTCCTCCGCATCTTCATTAATGGCGGAAGAAAGACGCCACCGCTCCGGCTCCTCTGGCACATCGGAGCACTCCGCTTCCTTCTCCGCCTTGTAAGCAACAACGAAAGAGATACGCCGCCGCTCCGGCGGCTAGCAGTACAAGTAGAGGCGGGAGGCAATTCAGATATGGTCCATCTCTCAAGACTCCGGAAAAGTTACCATACGTGAGGACCGAGAAGAAAAATGCGGAGATCTGTGAAGCTGACGTGAGGGACTTTTTTGCAAAGAAACCTCCACCTCCGAAGGAGATGATAGATCTGGTGAAAGCGAAGTGCACTATCGAAGCCCTGAAGCGACCACCATCGCCTCCTCCGGATTCCAACTATGACCACTATCTTAAAAAGACATATGAAGATGCGCGACGGTCGAGAACTACTTCTAGTGATAAATGGTTAGCAGAACGCTCGGCGAACAGGCGAACCAATCGTGCCCCCCGTTCAAGGTGTCTAGCGATATCGTCGCTAATCTGCTGGCGATGGTGCCCGGTACCAATCCTGGTGATTACCTAGGCGATGATGTAGAGTTTGAAACAATGGAGGAGGACGAATTCAGATACCAGTAAGGGAAGCCTCTCATCAAACCTGGTCATCTTCCTCTAACAACAATGATGCGAAGATTCCATGAAAGGTACATGAAAACCTGCAGGGAGTCTGGGAAGGATACTTTGCTGCTGAGAATTAAAGAGGAGCACGACCTCGTTGGAATGGATTTGTTGTCTGTTGAATTTGATGAGTTCTTCCAGTTATACAATCAAAAGGCCCTTGACAAAACACTAGTGACTTGCTACTGTATGTAAGTACTACTTCTGTAATTAAGTCTATGTATATAGCTCAGCTCTTTCATTGCATGTGTATATATAATTATCCACACTATATTATGCAGATTGAAGATCGTCGAATGCAGAAAAGCACAGATATATGACATTGGGTTCATTAACCCAAATGTCATACATGAATGGACGGTTTAAAAGAATGTCACAGAAACCGAGGAAAACTTGCTACGATCGTTGCTCAAAAATAAAAACAAAGATAAAATACTCTTTCCTTACAACTTCAAGTAAGTGTTACTGTCTTGTGCATATTCGGTTTCCCTTATTACTCGAGGTTATAGTAATATAATTGATGAGTTATGCATGCGTGCGCAGGTTCCACTTTATTCTCCTAGAGATTAAGCTTGTGCGGAGAGCAGTGACCATCTTAGAGTCGAGATGAAAGATCTCGAGGACTATGCGGACATGACTGAACTGCTCCAGAAGTAAGTTCAATCGATCATTATTGCACCATATCGGCAACTTTGTTCACTTCCTGATATCAAGTAATTATTTTCTTTGTCTCTCAGGGTTTGGAAAGAGTTCACCATAATTTTTCCGGGACTGCCGAGGGAGATGCGATTTAGACACTCGAAAGTAAGTACTACAACCTAGTTCTGCGCATCTCCCATTGATTCTAGCTATTTTCATCAATACTATTTAGCATGCTTGATTATCAGTTTGATTGACCTCTATTTCTCGTAAAGTGCTTGTGACAGGAAGCCGGGAACGATTTTTGTGGATACTACGCTTGCAAGTTGATCTACAACGCGACGGCCTCTAAGTGGGGCTGCTCTGAAAAACAATATGAAGTGCGTGATAAAAAATATTCACAATTTTATTTTATTACCATCATTTATGTTGAGTTTCATTCATATACATGTATTGACCCTCTTCTTCCAATTAGATTCGGCAGATGCGGGATAAACTCCTACCACAAGATCGCATACGAGCAATTCAAGAGGAATTGGCGGAATTCTTTCTTGACCACGTCATCAGTAAAGCCGGAGAATACCATGTAGCAATTGACATTAGATATTGGGGATTGTAAGAGATCTTATATTGTATATATGTAGCTAATAGCGTCGGATAGATATACGAAAACTTGTTGTTCGACAAATCTCTCGGAGAAAGAGAAGTGCACTCCTCTCTGTATATGTTCATGACGATCTTGTGTACTGGTTCCTTCATTTGCTCAGTAGCTAGCGTGTCGAGATCTCTCTATACGTATAGTAGCTAGCGTCGACCAAGCACAGATATAAGAGAGGTCACTTCTCTCTATTAGCTAGCTAACACAATATATGAAACCCCTAAATTAACCCTCCAAAATCCCCTAACCCCCCCTTTAAGAAAACCAAAACCCCTACTCTTGCCAGCTGCTGACGCGTGGATGCGTTTTGGTTCCAGTTGGTGTTACCAACCGGGACTAAAGGTGCTCCTGCCTGGGCGCCCCGCAGCGGCCATGTGGAGCCCCTTCTGTCCCGGTTCGTAAGCAAATCGGGACTAAATGTTTTGGGCTTTAGTCCCGACCCTTTAGTCCCGGTTCTAGAACCGGGGCTAATGAGCCTCTGGAACCGGGACAAATGGCTCGTTTTCTAATAGTGTGGACTCAGATGCGAGCACAAACGAATGCACGCGCGGTCACCATCGTGTCGTCGGTTATTCCAAACACATCTTGTATAGGGCTGGACCAAAAGCTCGTAGCTCATGAGCTTAATGAGCGCTCGATATTTCGGCTCGTTAAGCTCGTAGCTCGCATCTTAATGAACAGAGCCAATCATTGATTTTAGCTTGTTAAGCTTAACGAGCTTAACGAGCGAGCTAACGAGTTTCACGAGTAGCTCGTTAAGCTCGTTAGTAACAACACAACACATATTTTTATATTACGTGACAAACTTTTGTAGCATCTCAGCCCATCTATTTAATCTAATCGACATATGAGGCAACAAATTACTTTATTTCTTTTTGTAGTCACCATATTTCATCTTGAAAACCATACCTACACATTCATCATGTATATCATAACACATTATAATCTATTAACGAGCGCTCGCGAGCGCTCACGAGCTTAACGAGCTTCAAACGAGCCGAGCCGAGCAGGGTTTTCTGCTCGTTAATCTTAACGAGCTTAATGAGCCGAGCCTTAACGAGCACGAGCTTAACGAGTACGAGCTTAACGAGCCGAGCTGCTCGTTAGTCCAGCCCTAATCTTGTATTCCACTTCCTTTCACAAATAAAAAAGTGTACTACACATTTCGTTGTATTCCTTCATATTAAGAAAAATGTAAGTGGAAGTCTGAGAGTTCAGACCAGTAAAACCAAATGGGGCATTTTTCCCATATACCAAATATAAACTGGTTACACCTCACTCTTTAGCTAGACTAACATTTCTGATTGGTATGTCCTATTATTGTGGTAGGGATGTTGGATGCCTACTTATATCCACGTCTGCAACATGATTCTAGAAATTCATAGGTGCATGCACTTGCCTAGCCGTGTCAGCCTCCTGATTACGTTCCGATCTGCAAAGTCTTTGGATCCCGCACAAGGGTGCAACAAGCTTTAAATTTTGGTTTCCGTATCTAATCATTTTGTCGGTCGTAACTCTGAAGTTTACGATTTTGTGGGTCGATTGTACCAAGGTTCAGAGTTGAAACTTATAAATTACGATTTTGTCGGTCGTAGGTTTTGAAACTTATGATTTTTTCAGCTGCTCATACCAAGTTTCTGAAATTAAAACTTAATGAAATGTAAAAAAACTCGCTGCTATGACCCTGGCCTTTTTCGGTTTGATCTACAGCATCCAGCCTTTCATCCCAACGGCTGGCGTGTCAAGATTAAATACCTGCCGAGTACTCATACTGTGGTACATAGTATTGAATTCATTCTTGCAGATCAGTTAGTGCTTGGTTGATTTATTCTGTGATTTTTCAAGGATATTAGTAAACCTTTTGGCTTTCTGTTCTTTTCACATGGCTGGTGCAGGTGCTCGAAACTTTTCAGAAACTCGATCACTACTCTTTAGTTAGAATATGCGCCAAGTTTTTTCTTGAAGACATTTTTTGCAAATAAAAATTCTACTGCAAATTTCGTTGTATTCTTTTATATTAAGAAAAATGAAAAGGAAGTATGAGAGTTCAGACCAGTAAAACCATATCGGGCATTTTTCTCATATACCAAATATAAACCGGTTAGACCTCACTTTTTTGCTAGACCAACATTTCTGATTGGTACGCACTTGTTGAACATATTGTGCATACATATTGTGTCGTAGGTTCACTTCCTAGTTTTCCTGTATAGATGAGGTTGTGCACCGATCAATGCAATCGTGTTGCACAGCCTAAACATTGTGTTCTACATGGTATCTATCGCAAGTCGGTCCTAACCCTAGCCTAGCCGCCACCGCCACGCCCTCCTTGCGCCGCCGCCACCGCCGTTATCTCCTCCCGCCACCGCCGCCGCCGGCTCCTCTCCCGCCGCCGTAGGTCGCCGCCGCCATCATCTCCCAACACTGCCGCCACCCGCCGCCGCCGCGCCGTCCCCGCGCCGCCGCCGGTCGCTGCCGCCACCTCCCACTTCCGCTACCCCCTCCTTCCCAACCCGCGCCGCCCCACCTCCAGCCGCACCCGCACTCCCACCCGAGCTGCCACCACCCGCGCTGCCACCCCACGCGCGCTGCCCAAACCCTAGCCAGTCGCGCCCTCCACCCTACCTGCCGCCATGAGTTCCTCCACCTCGACCATCTCCAACCCCTCTGCCGGACCGGATGTCACCCTTGTTCGCGATCTGAACATCAACGAGCATGTCCCGGTGGTTCTTGATTAATCCGCCGCCTTTTACTGCGCTTGGAAGTGATTCTTCTCCTTGGTGTTTTGCGAGTACCTATTCCACGGCCAAGTCGATGGCACCGTGGACTCCAGTCTCATGATCCATGCCGAGGAGTGGATGATCCTCGACGCAAGCATCATCTGCTGGTTCTACGTCACCATCTCCAAGGACCTCTTCCACATGATGGTGGATGACGATGACGACGCCTACGCCGTCTGGACCAATCTCCATGGCCTCGTCACCGACAACAAACTGCAGCGCAAGGTTCTCCTCCATGGCGAGTTTTACGGGTGCCAGCAGCTTGACTTGTCCATCGACGATTTTTGCATGCGCCTCGAAAAGCTTGCCGATGAGATCCGAGATCTCAGCGATATGGTCGGCGACGATCTTCTCATTGGTACTCTCACCGCCGATCTCAACGAGGACTTTGGGAACGCCGCCTCCAACGTTACCCTCATCCCGGAGCCCACCTTTGCCAAGGTGGTGGCGTATCTCAAGCTGGACAAGCAACGGACGGAGATGGCCCGGGCTTGGGCGACCCACACCACCCTTGTCGCCGGCACTCGCGGGGGCTCGGCGCTGCAGCCGTCGCGTCCCGCGTGGCCATCCCGCTCCCGCCAGCCTTTCCCCACGCGCTGGCCGCCCCCTTTCCATCGCCCTCGCTGCCTGCTAACGGGGGCCGCCACGATGGCCGCAAGCAGTAGCAGCAGGGCGCCGGGGCTCAGGGAGGAGCAGCCCGGCCCCTGCAGTAGTACCAGCCGGCCCCGTGATACGCCGGCCAGAACCCATGGACTAGCATTGTTCACGCCTACTCCATGCCGGTTCCCCGCGCCCCTGGTACGGGTATCCTCGTCGCGAGGCTTTACGCCGCGCCACAGCCATAGGCGGCGCCCTACAGGCCCCTCTCCTACGGACAACCGCTGCAACCAGGAGGGTTGCCGGTGCTGCCCCTGACGGCCCCGCCCCAGTAGCCCACCCTTCCACCCACACCATGGGACTCGGCTTTCTTGGCGGCCCTGCACTCCACTCCCTCTCCGTCCTCCTACATCGGCGGTGGTGCCTGGTATATGGACACTGGAGCTACCGCGCATATGGCTGCTCATCCTGGTAACCTCCACACCGCCTATCCCGTCCACACCTCCTATCACATCACCTTGGGTGATGGTTTCTCACTTCCCATTACTCACATAGGACATGCATCTTTTCCGTCTACTTCTACTCCATTGTCTTTATCTAACATCTTAGTTTCTCCTGATCTTATTAAAAATCTTGTCTATTCGTTATTTTACACGTGAAAATCCTGTTACTATTGAGTTTGACGAGTGTGGTTTTTCTATTAAGGACGCTTGCACCCGAATGGTACTCCACCGCTGTGATAGTCCTGACGAGCTCTACTCGGTCCACTCCACCGCCTCAACCACCTCTGCCGCCCCTTTTGCCCGCGCCACCTGTGTGGACCTTTGGCATGCTCGCTTGGGTCATCTGAACCCGACCACCCTTCGTCATATACTTCAGAGTTTTTCTTTCACGTGTAATAAGATCGATGATCACTCTTGTCATGCTTGTCATCTCAGCAAACATACTCATCTTCCGTTTAGGTCGTCTTCTCATGTTGCATTGTACCCGTTTGAGTTAATTCATAGTGATGTTTGGACCTCTCCAGTTGCAAGGAATATGGGCTACCTTTATTATCTTGTCATTCTTGAATTTTTTTCACACTATGTGTGGACCTTCCCATTGCACGTAATTACGATGTTATTTCCACTCTCGCTGCATTCTACTCCTATGTTTTCACGCAGTTTGGTCGTTCCATTCTTGCGTTTCAAACAGATAATAGGAACGAGTTATACAACTTAGCTCTTCACACTCCTCACCCCACATGACACGACTTTTCGTCTCACATGCCCGTACACTTCGCAACAAAATGGTCGCACTGAGTGTGTCCTTCGCACTCTTAATGACCGTGATTGGATGCTTCTCTTTCATGCCAATGTGCCTCTGCACTTTTGGCCTAATGCTCTCGCCACCACTTCACTTCTCATTAACATCCGCCCCTTTATTACTCGCGGGAACTTTGCACCCCATCATCTTCTCTTCGGTGCACCTCCCTCTTATGATAAGCTTCGCATTTTTGGCAGTCTCTGCTATCCTAGCATTGCCGCCACTGCGCCTCATAAGCTTGCACCCCGCTCTGTCGCTTGCATCTTCCTCGGCTACCCACCTAACACTAAAGGCTAGCGCTGCTACGACCCAGTCTCACATCGTGTATTCACCTCCCGACACGTTTACTTTGATGAGAAGATGTTTCCCTTTCAGCAGAAGGTACCACTCGTCGCCCCGTCTCTGCTGGCCACCGGCGGCCCTTTGGCGACCCCGTCAGGTGGACGGCCCTGCTCGGCTCTTGGACCGCCAATGGGCTTTGGCGGTCCTCACGCCGTGGCACGAGCTGGGCCTCGCGCCCCCACGGCCGCCTTGCCGGCTAGTCCGACGCCCTCCCCGGCTGCCTCAGGCGCAACCCCTTTGCCGGCTGCCTCGGCTACCGCCTCGCCAGCTGCCTCGCCTGCCGCCTCGACCATCCCGAAGCTGCCGTCTCGCCCCCTCACTCGGGCCTGAGCCGGTGTTCACCGCCCGAGCCTGCAGTACTCCAGTGATGAGTATCTCCTCGCTGCCTCCACCACCGAGTTGTCCTCGCTTCCTGCATCCGCCAGGGCAGCCCTACGTCATCCTCACTGGCTTGCTGCGATGCATGAAGAGTTCGACGATCTTCAGCGGGACCATACCTGGACACTGGTTCATCGGCCTCCTCGCGCCAACGTCATCAGTGGCAAGTGGGTTTTTCGTCATAAGACCCGCTCGGTTGGCACACTTGAGCGCTACAAGGCTCACTGGGTGGTCCGTGGGTTTCGGCAGCTTGCTGGCGTTGACTTCACTGAGACGTTTGCACTAGTTGTCAAACCGGGCACGATCCGCACCTTCCTTCAGCTGGCGGTCTCCCATGGCTGGCCGGTTCATCAGATGGATGTCTCCAACGCCTTCCTTCATGGTCATCTTGAGGAGGAGGTTTACTATGAGCAGCCCACCGGTTTTGTCCGCGCCTCTCATCCTGGCTGTGTGTGCTTGCTGTCCCGGTCTCTCTACGGTCTCAAGCAAGCACCTCGCGCCTGGTACCAGCATATTGCCGGTTGTCTTCAGACACTAGCCCACATGGACTCGTGCCCCCCTCTATGGCAGCCACAACCAATTATAAGGAAGGGGGAGGCGCCACCTCCTCTTACCATATCCCAGAGAGAGGAGGAAGGAAAGAAGGGGCGCCTCCTCCCTTTCCTTCTCCCTTGTGCCAATTTTTGGCAGGGGCGCACGAAAGGGAGGAGCCCTAGGGCTGCCGCCGCACCACTTGGGACGCCCTAGGGGCTTCCTCCTCCCCTTCCACACCTATATATATGTGGGGAGGGGTGCCACACAATACATAGCTTATTCCAGGCCATGTGTGGGCACCCCTCTACCCCTAGTTTACTCCTCCGTTCTAGATCATCACAGTGCTTAGGCGAAGCCCTGCGGGATTGCTACACCACCACCATCACCACGCCGTTATGCTAACGGAACTCATCTACTACCTCGCCCCGCTTGCTAGATCAAGATGGCGAGGACGACACCGAGCTGAAAATGTGCAGAACGCGGAGGTGTCGTGCGTTCGGTACTTGATTGGGCGGATCGCGCAGGTGTACGACTACATCAACCATGTTGAGTAAACGCTTCCGTTTACGGTCTAGAGGGTACGTAGACACACTCTCCCCCTTGTTTCTATGCATCTCCATGGATAGATCACTACGTGTGCATAGAAATTTTTCTGTTTTCTATGCAACGTTTCCCAACACCTCCCTCGTCTCGTGGTCGTCCAAGGGACAACCCACAGTATGTCACTCAATCGTAGAGGCCGAGTACCGAGCAGTGGCTAACGCAGTCACCGAGTGCACCTGGCTCAGACAACTACTTCAGGAGTTGCATCATGATGTCTCCCAGGCCACGGTTGTCTACTGTGACAACGTCTCTGCGGTGTATCTTTCCGCCAACCCCGTTCATCATCGCTGGGCCAAGCATATCGAGCTGGACATCCACTTTGTGCGTGAACAGGTAGCCCTTGGACGTATTCGGGTTCTCCATGTTTCGACGGCACAACAGTTCCCTGATGTGATGACTAAGGGACTACCTACTTCCACCTTCGAGGAGTTTCGTTCCAGTCTCTGTGTCTTTGGCGACGCTCGACTGCGGGGGGGGGGGGTGTTGAACATATTGTGCATGTATATTGTGTCGTAGGATCAAATCCTAGTTTTCATGTATAGATGAGGTTGTGGCCCCCAACTTGAACATCATATATACGTGCCTAGGACCACCTCCTAGTTTTCTTGTATAGATGAGGTTGTGGGCCCCAGCTTGTACATCATATATACGTGCCTAGTGCACCGATCAATGCAATCGTGCTGCACGGCCTAAACATTGTCTTCTACAATCCTGTTATAGTTGTAGGAATATTGGATGCCTACTTATCTCCATGTCGGCAACATGATTCCAGAAATTCATAGGTGCATGCACTTGCCTAGCCGTGTCAGCCTCCCGATTACGTTCCGATCTGCAAAGTCGTTGGATCCTGCACAATGGCGCAACAAGCTTTAAGTTTTGATTCTGTAACTACAAGTTTTGTCGGTCGCAACTATGAAACTTACGATTTTGTCGGTCGATTGTACCAAGTTTCAGAGTTGAAACTTATTACTTGCAGTTTTGTCGTTCGTAGGTTTTGAAACTTACGATTTTGTCGGTTGCTCATACCAAGTTTCTGAAATTGAAACTTAATGAAAGTTCGGAAACTCATCAAAAATTATTCAAAATAGATCTCCTTTGAAATCCCTCATTGTCGGGGAACGTAGTAATTTCAAAAAATTTCCTACGCACACGCAAGATCATGGTGATGCATAGCAACGAGAGGGGAGAGTGTTGTCCACGTACCCTCGTAGACCGAAAGCGAAAGCGTTCGCACAACGCGGTTGATGTAGTCGTACGTTTTCACGATCCGACCGATCCAAGTACCGAACGTATGGCACCTCCGAGTTCAACACACGTTCTGCTCGATGACGTCCCATGAACTCTGATCCAGAAGAGCTTTGCGGGAGAGTTCCTTCAGTATGACAGCATGATGACCGTGTCGATGATGCTACCGATGCAGGGCTTCGCCTAAGCACCGCTACGATATTACCGAGGTGGAATATGGTGGAGGGGGGCACCGCACACGGCTGTGAGAGATCAACAGAACAACTTGTGTATCTAGAGGTGCCCCCTGCACCCGTATATAAAGGAGCCAGGGCGGAGAGGCGGCCGGCCAAGGAGGGCGCGCCAAGGGGGAGTCCTACTCCCACCGGGAGTAGGACTCCTCCTTTCCTTGTTGGAGTAGGAGAAGGGAAGGAAGGGAGAGGGGAGGAGAAGGAAAGAAGGGGGCCGCCGCCCCCCTCCTTGTCCAATTCAGACTAGAGGGTGAGGAGGGCGCGGCTGCCCTGGCAGCCCCTCCTCTTCTCCCACCAAGGCCCATTAGGCCCAATATACTCCCCGGGGGGTTCCGGTAACCCCCCGGTACTCCGGTAAATGTCCGAAACCTCCCGAAATACTTCCGGTGTTCGAACATAGTCATCAAATATATCGATCTTTACTCTAGACCATTTCGAGACTCCTCGTAATGTCCGTGATCATATCCGGGACTCCGAACTACCTTCGGTACATCAAAACAAAACTCATAATACCGATCGTCACCAAACATTAAGCATGCGGACCCTACGGGTTCGAGAACTATGTAGCCATGACCGAGACACGTCTCTGGTCAATAACCAATAGCAGAACCTGGATGCTCATATTGGTTCCCACATATTCTACGAAGATCTTTATCGGTCAAACCGCATAACTACATACGTTGTTCCCTTTGACATCGGTATGTTACTTGCCTGAGATTCGATCGTCGGTATCTCAATACCTAGTTCTATCTCGTTATCGGCAAGTCTCTTTACTCGTTATGTAATGCATCATCCCGCAACTAACTCATTAGTCACATTGCTCGCAAGGCTTATAGTGATATGCATTACCGAGAGGGCCTAGAGATACCTCTCCGACAATCGGAGTGACAAATCCTAATCTCGAAATACATCAACTCAACATGTACCTTCGGAGACACCTGTAGAGCACCTTTACAATCACCCAGTTATGTTGTGACGTTTGGTAGCACACAAAGTATTCCTCCGGTAAGCAGGAGTTACATAATCTCATAGTCATATGAACATGTATAAGTCATGAAGGAAGCAATAGCAACATACTAAACGATCAAGTGCTAAGCTAATGGAATGGGTCAAGTTAATCACATCATTCTTCTAATGATGTGATCCCATTGATCAAATGATAACTAATATCTATGGTTAGGAAACTCAACCACCTTTGATCAATGAGCTAGTTAAGTAGAAGCATACTAGTGACACTATGTTTGTTTATGTATTCACACATGTATTATGTTTCCGGTTAATACAATTCTAGCATGAATAATAAACATTTATCATGATATGAGGAAATAAATAATAACTTTATTATTGCCTCTAGGGCATATTTCCTTCAGTCTCCCACTTGCACTAGAGTCAATAATCTAGATTACACAGTAATGATTCTAACACCCATGGAGTCTTCGTGCTGATCATGTTTTGCTCGTGAGAGAGGCTTAGTCAATGGGTCTGCAACATTAAGATCCGTATGTATCTTGCAAATCTCTATGTCTCCCACTTGGACTTGGTCCCGGATGGAATTGAAGCATCTCTTGATGTGCTTGGTCCTCTTGTGAAATCTGGATTCCTTCGCTAAGGCAATTGCTCCAGTATTGTCACAGAAGATTTTCATTGGACCCGATGCACTAGGTATGACACCTAGATCGGATATGAACTCCTTCATCCAGACTCCTTCATTTGCTGCTTCCGAAGCAGCTATATACTCCGCTTTACATCATCTCACAGCTAACTCATTAGTTGTAATGCTTGCAAGGCTTAAGTGATGTGTATTACCGAGAGGGCCCAGAGATACCTCTCCGACAATCGGAGTGACAAAACCTAATCTCGAAATACGCCAACCCAACATCTGCCTTTGGAGACACTGTAGTACTCCTTTATAATCACCCGATTCGTTGTGACGTTTGGTAGCACCAAAGTGTTCCTCCGTAAACGGAGTTGCATAATCTCATAGTTACGAGAACATGTATAAGTCATGGATAAAAGCAGTAGCAACATACTAAACGATCGTGTGCTAAGCTAATGGAATGGGTCATGTCAATCAGATCATTCTACTAATGATGTGACCTTGTTAATCAAATAACAACTCTTTGTTCATGGTCTGGAAACATGACCATCTTTGATTAACAAGCTAGTCTAGTAGAGGCATACTAGTGACATCTTTGTTTTGTCTATGCATTCACACATGTATCATGTTTCCGGTTAATACAATTCTAGCATGAATGATAAACATTTATCATGAAATAAGGAAATAAATAATAACTTTATTATTGCCTCTAGGGCATATTTCCTTCAATCTCCCACTTGCACTAGAGTCAATAATCTAGATTACATAGTAATGATTCTAACACCCATGGAGTCTTGGTGCTGATCATGTTTTGCTCGTGGAAGAGGCTTAGTCAACGGGTCTGCAACATTCAGATCCGTATGTATCTTGCAAATCTCTATGTCTCCCACCTGGACTTGGTCCAAGATGGAAATGAAGCGTCTCTTGATGTGCTTGGTTCTCCTGTGAAATCTGGATTCCTTTGCCATGCCAATTGCACCAGTATTGTCACAAAAGATTTTCATTGGACCCGATGCACTAGGTATGACACCTAGATCGGATACGAACTCCTTCATCCAGACTCCTTCATTTGTTGCTTCCGAAGCAGCTATGTAGTCCGCTTCACACGTAGATCCCGCCACAACACTTTGTTTAGAACTGCACCAACTAACAGCTCCACCGTTCAATATAAGCACATATCCGGTTTGCGATTTAGAATCGTCCGGATCAGTGTCAAAGCTTGCATCGACGTAACCATTTACGACTAGCTCTTTGTCACCTCCATAAACTAGAAACATATCCTTAGTCCTTTTCAGGTACTTTAGGATGTTCTTGACCGCTGTCTAGTGATCCACTCCTGGATTACTTTGGTACCTCCCTGCTAAACTAATAGCAAGGCACACATCAGGTCTGGTACACAGCATTGCAAACATGATAGAGCCTATGGCTGAAGCATAGGGAACATCTTTCATTTTCTCTCTATCTTCTGCAGTGGTTGGGCATTGAGTCTGACTCAACTTCACACCTTGTATTACAGGCAAGAACCCTTTCTTTGCCTGATCCATTTTGAACTTTTTCGAAACTTTATCAAGGTATGTACTTTGTGAAAGTCCAATTAAGCGTCTTGATCTATCTCTATAGATCTTGATGCCCAATATATAAACAGCTTCACCGAGGTCTTTCATTGAAAAACTTTTATTCAAGTATCCTTTTATGCCATCCAGAAATTCTATATCATTTCCAATCAACAATATGTCGTCCACATATAATATTAGAAATGCTACAAAGCTCCCACTCACTTTCTTGTAAATACAGGCTTCTCCAAAAGTCTGTATAAAACCATATGCTTTGATCACACTATCAAAGCATTTATTCCAACTCCGAGAGGCTTGCACCAGTCCATAAATGGATCGCTGGAGCTTGCACACTTTGTTAGCACCTTTTGGATCGACAAAACCTTCTGGTTGCATCATATACAACTCTTCTTCCAGAAATCCATTCAGGAATGCAACTTTGACATCCATTTGGCAAATTTCATAATCATAAAATGCAGCAATTGCTAACATGATTCAGACAGACTTAAGCATCGCTACGGGTGAGAAAGTCTCATCGTAGTTAACCCCTTGAACTTGTCAAAAAACCTTTCGCAACAAGTCGAGCTTAGTAGATAGTAACATTACCATCGACATCAGTCTTCTTCTTGAAGATCCATTTATTCTCGATGGCTTGCCGATCATCGGGCAAGTCAACCAAAGTCCACACTTTGTTCTCACACATGGATCCCATCTCAGATTTCATGGCCTCTATCCATTTTGCGGAATCTGGGCCCATCATCGCTTCCTCATAGTTCGTAGGTTCGCCATGGTCAAGTAACATGACCTCCAGAATAGGATTACCGTACCACTCTGGTGCGGATCTTACCCTGGTTGACCTACGAGGTTCGATAGTAACTTGATCTAAAGTTTCATGATCAATATAATTAGCTTCCTCACTAATTGGTGTAGGCGTCACAGGAACCAGTTTCTGTGATGAACTACTTTCCAATAAGGGAGCAGTTACAGTTACCTCATCAAGTTCTACTTTCCTCCCACTCACTTCTTTCGAGAGAAACTCCTTCTCTAGAAAGGACCCATTCTTAGCAACGAATGTCTTGCCTTCGGATCTGTGATAGAAGGTGTACCCAACAGTTTCCTTTGGGTATCCTATGAAGACACATTTCTCCGATTTGGGTTCGAGCTTATCAGGTTGAAGTTTTTTCACATAAGCATCGCAGCCCCAAACTTTAAGAAATGAAAACTTCAGTTTCTTGCCAAACCATAGTTCATAAGGCGTCGTCTCAACGGATTTTTGATGGTGCCCTATTTAACGTGAATGCAGCCGTCTCTAAAGCATAACCCCAAAACGATAGCGGTATATCAGTAAGAGACATCATAGATCGCACCATATCTAGTAAAGTACGATTACGACGTTCGGACACACCATTACGTTGTGGTGTTTCGGGTGGCGTGAGTTGTGAAACCATTCCGCATTGTTTCAAATATAGACCAAACTCGTAACTCAAATATTCTCCTCCACGATCAGATTGTAGAAACTTTATTTTCTTGTTACGATGATTTTCCACTTCACTCTGAAATTCTTTGAACTTTTCAAATGTTTCAAACTTATGTTTCATTAAGTAGATATACCCATATCTGCTCAAATCATCTGTGAAGGTGAGAAAATAACGATACCCACCGCGAGCCTCAATATTCATTGGACCACATACATCAGTATGTATGATTTCCAATAAATCGGTTGCTCGCTCCATAGTTCCGGAGAACGGCGTTTTAGTCATCTTGCCCATGAGGCATGGTTCGCAAGTACCAAGTGATTCATAATCAAGTGATTCCAAAAGTCCATCAGTATGGAGTTTCTTCATGCGCTTTACACCAATATGAGCCAAACGGTAGTGCCACAAACAAGTTGCACTATCATTATCAACTCTGCATCTTTTGGTTTCAACATTATAAATATGTGTATCACTACTATCGATATTCAACAAAAATAGACCACTCTTCAAGGGTGCATGACCATAAAAGATATTACTCATATAAATAGAACAACCATTATTCTCAGATTTAAATGAATGACCGTCTCGCATTCAAGAAGATCCAGATATAATGTTCATGCTCAACGCTGGCACCAAATAACAATTATTTAGGTCTAAAACTAATCCCGAAGGTAGATGTAGAGGTAGCGTGCCGACGGCGATCACATCGACTTTGGAACCATTTCCCACGCGCATCGTCACCTCGTCCTTAGCCAGTCTTCGCTTAATTTGTAGTCCTTGTTTCGAGTTGCAAATATTAGCAACAGAACCAGTATCAAATACCCAGGTGCTACTGCGAGCTATGGTAAGGTACACATCAATAACATGTATATCACATATACCTTTGTTCACCTTGCCATCCTTTTTATCCGCCAAATACTTGGGGCAGTTCCGCTTCCAGTGACCAGTCTGCTTGCGGTAGAAGCACTCAGTCTCAGGCTTAGGTCCAGACTTGGGTTTCTTCTCTTGAGCAGCAACTTGTTTGCCATTCTTCTTGAAGTTCCCCTTCTTCTTCCCTTTACCCTTTTTCTTGAAACTGGTGGTCTTGTTGACCATCCACACTTGATGCTCCTTCTTGATTTCTACCTCCGCAGCCTTTAGCATAGCGAAGAGCTCGGGAATTTTCTTATTCATCCCTTGCATATTATAGTTCATCACAAAGCTCTTGTAGCTTGGTGGCAGTGATTGAAGAATTCTGTCAATAACACTATCATCTAGAAGATTAACTGCCAGTTGAATCAAGTGATTGTTATACCCAGACATTTTGAGTATATGTTCACTGACAGAACTATTCTCCTCCATCTTACAGCTGTAGAACTTATTGGAGACTTCATATCTCTCAATCCGGGCATTTGCTTGAAATATTAACTTCAACTCCTGGAACATCTCATATGCTCCATGACGTTCAAAACATCGTTGAGGTCCCGATTCTAAGCCGTAAAGCATGGCACACTGAACTATCGAGTAGTCATCAGCTTTGCTCTGCCAGACGTTCTTAACGTCGTCAGTTGCATCTGCAGTAGGCCTGGCACCTAGCGGTGCTTCCAGGACGTAATTCTTCTGTGCAGCAATGAGGATAATCCTCAAGTTATGGACCCAGTCCATGTAATTGCTAACATCATCTTTCAACTTTGCTTTCTCAAGGAACGCATTAAAATTCAACGGAACAACAGCACGGGCCATCTATCTACAACAACATAGACAAGCAAAATACCATCAGGTACTAATTTCATGATAAATTTAAGTTTAATTAATCATATTACTTAAGAACTCCCACTTAGATAGACATCTCTCTAATCATCTAGGTGATCACGTGATCCAAATCAACTAAACCATAACCGATCATCACATGAAATGGAGTAGTTTTCAATGGTGAACATCACTATGTTGATCATATCTACTATATGATTCACGCTTGACCTTTCGGTCTCAGCGTTCCGAGGCCATATCTGCATATGCTAGGCTCGTCAAGTTTAACCAGAGTATTCTGCGTGTGCAAAACTGGCTTGCACCCGTTGTAGATGAACGTAGAGCTTATCACACCCGATCATCACGTGGTGTCTCGGCATGACGAACTTTGGCAACGGTGCATACTCAGGGAGAACAATTTTACCTTGAAGTTTAGTGAGAGATCATCTTATAATGCTACCGTCAATCAAAGCAAAATAAGATGCATAAATGATAAACATCATATGCAATCAATATAAGTGATATGATATGGCCATCATCTTGTGCTTGTGATCTCCATCTCCGAAGCACCGTCATGATCACCATTGTCGGTGTCAAACCGGCGGATCTTGGGTAGGGGGTCCCGAACTGTGCGTCTAGGCGGATGGTAACAGGAGACGAGGGACACGATGTTTTACCCAGGTTCGGGCCCTCTCGATGGAGGTAAAACCCTACGTCCTGCTTGATTAATATTGATGATATGGGTAGTACAAGAGTGGATCTACCACGAGATCAAGGAGGCTAAACCCTAAAGCTAGCCTATGGTATGATTGTTGTAATGTATGTTGTGTCCCTACGGACTAAAGCCCTCCGGTTTATATAGACACCGGAGGAGGCTAGGGTTACAGAGTCGGTTACAATGGTAGGAGATCTACACATCCGTATCACCAAGCTTGCCTTCCACGCCAAGGAAAGTCCCATCCGGACACGGGACGGAGTCTTCAATCTTGTATCTTCAGAGTCTTGGAGTCCGCGGACGATGATAGTCTAGTTGTCGAGACAACCCTAGTCCAGACTCCTCGGTAGCCCCTAACCAGCTTCAATGGCGATAAGTCCGCGCAAGCATAATGTTCGGCATTGCAAGGCGGGTTCCTCCCTTGAATAATCCGAGAAGATCATGAACACCGGGATAGTGTCCGCTCGCAAAATAAATTCCACATTCCACCGTAGAGAGAATAAAATGCACACAAGTCCAATCTGCTGACGTATTATGCGGCATGACATCACGCCGCTACCAGGCTTTTACTTGAATCGTTTTTTATTATACCACCTCAGCATGTTTAGCGAAGCGGTTTCCTTGGCATGTCTTGTCGAAGCAGAGATCGTGTTCCCCTTATTCCGGGATTCTCATCAATACGTGCGTGGGTAACCCAACCGTGCCCGTTGCCATGCCTCCTCTATCGAAGGTGAATCCCGAACGGTCACGGAGATGACTCTTGGTATTTTTCCCCTTTATAAGAGGACCAAGGCTTGTTCTTTTTCTTCAATCTTGCATCGAATCTCCCTCTCGCTCCCAGTTCCAACACCCAGAGCCTCAGATTCGAGCGCTTCGGATTCTCAGCAATGTCCGGCTCCGACCTCCAGGGTCGGTGGATGCCCTCCTCCGTCACAGAGGAGGATGTGTTAAAGCTGCGTGAGGCCAAGTACCTGTCCTACGAGATTTTGCACAGGTTGCCCTCCCAAGGGCAGGCCGTGCCTGCCCCCGAGCCTAGTGAGTACGTTGTCTTCGTATCCCACCTCCATCGGGGTTTAGGCTTCTCGACGGACCCCTTCGTGAGAGGGCTTATGTTCTTCTACGGGATGGATTTTCACGACTTGGCTTCGGAGTCCATCCTCCATATCTCCGCATTCATTATCGTCTATGAAGCCTTCCTCCGCGTCACTCCCCACTTTGGCCTGTGGCTGAAGATCTTTAATGTGGAGCCAAAGATGATCGGGGGGCGTCAAGCGGAGTGCGGCGGGGCGGCCATAAGCAGAAGGGCCGATGCCCCGTGGCCCGAGGGTTCCTTCCAAGAGGAACTCGGACTGTGGCAGCTGGAGTGGTTCTATATCACCGCTCCGAAGGGCAGCAAGCAAAAGCCGCCGCCTTTATTCCGCCCGGGACCTCCACGCCGACTGATGTCGTGGGTCAACCAAGGGCTCAATTGGGGGCCGTCCGAAGACGTGCCCTCATCGCAGGTCAATTCGAGACCTCCAAAGCGAGGGAGATCAATCTGGTCGTGGTGATGCAGTTATGCTAATCAGGCGTCTTCTGCCCTGCAAACGCCGTCCTCTCGCGTCTATGGGAGTTCAACCCGAGGGACCTCGAATTCCCAACACTTCATGGGTGCGACACCCGTGGAGATGTACAAGTTGTTCTTCGGACCGCAAGTAGCGTGTCCGAATTGACCGAGGACGCAGGCCTAAGCCGCAATCGCTGGATACTCGGGTAAATAGCTCGTAGTCCGGACGCTCTGCTTATCTGCTTTTCTAGAGTTCGCCTCGACCCATTACTTCTTCACAGGAGTGGGTAGCGCGATCGAAGCCGATAAGGTGTCCGGCTCCTCCCAGACCGTGACCGGAGCCCGTGGCTGGTCGAATGTTGGAGGTCACGCCCAGAGAAGGGAGCGATGGGGAAAATAGAGGAGCTATTATTTCGCCCAAAGGGGCGTCTGAGGAGGGGGGAATAAAAAACCCCTCCTTCCAGGGGGAGAAGCGGACCGCCTCCGAAGATCCGGAGGCCAAAGCCCCTAAACAGGGGAAGAGATCTTCACCGGGGGGTCCAGCGTCCGGGGAGAATCCGACGTTCAATCGTCGTTAAAGGATCAGCCCTCCAGCGAGCCGTGAGTAGGAAAAGGAGAGTTCATTAGTTAAGAAAATACCTTCATTTGTGCTTCTGTGGGTAACCGAAATTTCTATCTTGCAGTTCGGATTTGCAGCCTTCTCAGATGAGTTCGTCTTCGGGGGACCTTCTTCCGGAGATGATGGAGAGCGAAACGCCTCCGTCTGCTGCGCCGTCAGATAGGGCATGCGAGCTTGAAGTATCATCACGGAGGGTATCCCCGAGTCTGGAGGGGCCGGAGAGTTCGGCGCCCACTAGTATCCGGCCGGGAGAACTGAAAAATCTGCTTGAGAGGGCGTCCATCTCAGAAGATCACCGTGCTTTGATGCGTATGGTGATTGGAAGGATTTCGTCCGCCGAGAGCGGACTAAGCAATGCCGCTACGAGTTTGCTGGCGGGATTTGAGGTATGCAAGAATGACGCACCCCTTTTTTTGACAGTTTTGCACATAAAAGTGCGCCCTGTATAGATAGTAGCCCCTGAGACTCGGTAGGTTGTCGAAAACGACAGCGTGCCGAGGACCAAAATCGCAAGTAATGAATGCCGCCGTTCCTATGCAGGTGGCGGATAGTCCGAGGGCTAGCCGGACTGGTGGAGTTGCCGAGTTAATGCGGCAACTTGACGTGGCGGATGCGGACATCGCACTTGTCAACCGGCGACTTGACGAGTCGCAAGGTAAATGAATTCTCCGCAGTCGCTTTATTAAGGGGGTCAAAGCCCTCCTCTGATAAATTATATGCTGTGATACAGACGGTGCTGTTGCTGTGGAGAGCCTTCGGGCCGAACTTGCTCAAGCTAAGGAGCAAGCCCGAGGGAGTGATGCGGCTGCCTCAAGGGCGGCAGAGGAGTTGAAAGCCGAAAAGGCTGCACACTGCCTAAGCAGGGGAGAGATGGCCGAATTGGCCGTGAAATTAAAAGATGCTGCCGACCGAAATGAGGCTCTTGAAAAGGAGCGCTTATCGGAGCGGGAAGACCTGGGGAAGACCACCGCCGAGGCCAAGGATGCCCGTTCTGCAATGCGGGCCATGAAGGAGGAGCTGCGCCAGGCCGGAGATATCGTGGCTGGCAAGCCTTTTCTGCTGCGTCGCCGGTTTACAGATCAAAAGTATGCTCAACTTGGCCAGCTTTGGAGTCCGGAGGATCCGTATATGGACTTAGCGGCAAGTGTGGCTGATGCCGTTGAGCACTTCCGGAGCCAGAAGGATCACAAGACGGAAGAGCTATTTTGGTCTCAATTCCATAGTCCGGATCGTGCACGTCCGTTGACCGATGGGTTGGCCGAATGGGCCGAGCTAAATAGATGGTCCGGACTTGCCATGACTGACATCGTGGCTCATGTCTGGCCAGAGAGGCCCAAGGCGACGAGCTATTTCGGCTTGCTGCAGCAATTTCTTGGAGCGGTGCCGCATATCAAGGAGATGAAGTGGTCGGCCTGCATCGAAGGCGCGCGGATGGCTCTTGCCCGTGTGAAGACACATTGGACAGAGATGGATGCCACCGCTATTGCCGCCCAGGGTTCGGATGAAAGCCGGCTCCCCGCCGAGCACTATTTCGGAAAAGTTATGCGTGGCGCTCGTGTAATAGAGTCGCAGTGCTCAAAAAATGTCACGTTCAAATGAACGTTTTAGCTTGTAAAACAATGATTATGCTATAACTGCTTTTTATACTTGTGCGTCTCAAGTAGTAAAATTTCTCCTATGCGGCCGTTTACGTATACATTTGTATAACCTGAAAGATTGCAGTCTTCGGCTTCAGCCCCCACGCACAAGGTGCGGGGGTGTTCGCAAAAATAGCGCGTTTTCACACTTAATCCAACGTCTCGGTCCTGTTAAGGAGGTGGTAGCGTAGCAAACGAGGCAATCCGGACTATAATGCTTTATCACTTTCACTTAGCCAGTGGAGTTCGAGGGTGGGGCTACGATATAGCCCCTTGGAGCACCGCACTTCTCCGAGTTCGGGGCGCGTGTGTGCCTGACCGGGAAACGGTCCTTCATCTAAGCGGGGAATTCTAAACATTCCGGTAGTCGATCGAGTGGTTGACCAGTCTCTCGCTATATCATGACAGTCAGTTTTCGGCTTTCTCTACTGAGGTGCTCGCGCAGCCGAACTGGGGCACAATCGCAGTAGTACTCCTGGTGCCGCGTTAGCCGATGATATGGAACGTAAGGCAGCAAAACACAGGAGCCGGGCAAACCCAACATTTGACCAAAGACATGATTCGGAGCTGATGCATATAATGCCTAACTCGAGAAGCCAAACACTCCCTAGGGTGTTCGGTCTTTATAATAATGGGCAGAACAATGCCCTAAGCCCCTAGTGTCCAGGTACGGGCATGGTCTTCTGACGCGGCCGATGCCAAAACGTTAGGCTCTGCTTTGGTTATAGGAAGGAACCAAGGAAGAGTAACAACAAGAGACAGTAAAAAAGGTTTACGCAGGGTCTTAATCTGAAAAGAATCCTCGCAACGGGTCCCTACTGCACGCCTACTCGTGTCTCCATTGTGCCGTTATCCTGGACGGGTGTGCACGTTGTTCATCTGTAAAAAGAGAGGAACTTTAGTTTGAAAACAACTCGTGCAAAAAAGGTATGTGTGAAAGAAGAAAAAATATAAATAAGTAAAGCGGGGTTCGTATGAACTCGCGGTTGTTTGTGCGCGCAGCCCCTTGTGAAGGGGTGTGCGGCTAGGGAGCCCCCTAGCCTATCGATGCCGGACTCGTCCATCCGTGTCCGGGGTCTTTAGGTGACCCTCGCGCTGAAATGATGCCTCGTGGACCGGGCATCTTGAGTGTAAGAGACGCGTAATGCGGTATGGCGTTGAAACGGACAAAAGCCTTTCGTCCCAAGAGTGCTTGATATCCACTTTTAAATGGGACGATATGAAAGATTAGTTTCTCGCGTCGAAAGTTGTCCGGTGATCCGAACACAACTTCTAGTAATAGGGAGCCTGTGCATTTGGCGTAAGGGCCTGGCGTCACTCCTTTGAAGGAAGTGCGGCTGTGTCGAATTTTAGTAGGGTATATCCCCAACTTGCGGATTGTGTTTGAATACAGCAGGTTTAAGTCGCTGCCTCCGTCCATCAGGACTTTAGTAAATTGTAGTCCGTCGATTATGGGATCCAATATCAGGGCAGTCCGTCCTGCATTTCGAACGCTTCTGGAATAATCCAGGTGGTTGAAAGTGATTGGTTGTGATATCCAATCTCTATGGTCTGCTGGATTGGACCGTGCGGGGCTCTTTTTAGAAGGTGCCGCACTATTTTTCCGTATTATCACATGAAGTGAGTTTACTGCTTTGACCTCTTGTGGGAAAGTCTTTTGCTTTCCGGTGCTCTGCTGGTGGGGTTTATCATCTTCGCTTGACGCGTCGAGCCCCTTGTGTTCGGCGTTTAGTCGGCCGGACTGTTTGAAAACCCAACAATCTCGATGGGTATGGTTTGTAGGCCTTCCGGGGGTACTATGGATTTGACATATCCGACCCAAAATCTTGTTTAAGTTGGACAACTCATCGCTGTCATCCTTAAGAGGTGGTGTTTTGTTGTTTGGCCGCGAGCTTTTGAATCCGGCGTTGACTGCCGTGCTCTTTGGGCTTTTCTCTTTATTCCGGCGCTGCTCTTTTCTGCGCCGTGATTTTCCGTTTCCATCTCTTATCTCGGATGTACTTGGGTCGCTGGTGCTGCATCTTGCTAGACAGCTATCCTCTCCCGCACAGAAGCGGGTCATGAGGCTTGTTAGCGCGGACATTGTCCTCGGTTTCTCTTGGCCGAGGTGTCTGGCAAGCCATTCATCTCGGACATTGTGTTTGAAAGCTGCTAAGGCTTCGGCGTCCGGACAGTCGACTATTTGGTTCTTTTTGGTGAGGAACCTATTCCAGAATTTACGCGCTGACTCTCCGGGCTGTTGAGTTATATGACTTAGATCATCTGCATCCGGAGGGCGGACATAAGTCCCTTGAAAATTTGCTCTAAACGCGTCCTCGAGCTCTTCCCAGCTTCCCACAGTGTTTTCTGGGAGGCTTTTAAGCCAATAACAGGCTGGCCCTTTGGGCTTGAGGGGTAGGTATTTTATGGCGTGGAGATCATCTCCTCTGGCCATGTGTATATGAAGTATATAATCTTCTATCCAGACTCCAGGGTCTGTTGTTCCATCGTAGGCCTCTATGTTTATGGGTTTAAATCTTGCTGGGAATTCATGGTCCAACACCTCATTGGTGAAACATAGTGGGTGTGCGGCGCCCCTGTATTTGGGTGTGCCACTATCTTCGGACACTTGACGTGTTGCCTTGCTTCCTGGGGCCTTCTTCTTTGGCCCGTAAGTGGACCTGGCTGGGCCATCTGTCCTTCCAGGTTCATTAGTTGGTTTATGTGTGGCGCCACTTTCAGAATTTGGCCTGTCATCCGGCCGTCTATCCAACCGGGCAGCCTCTTTATTTTTTGACTGTGGGGGCTCTGTGGCCTCCTCGTCGAATTCTGGTAGCAGCTTGCGCTTCGGGTAGCTCTTTGATTGGTGGCCATTGCCGTATTTATCCGCGGTTTTGAGCACTTTGCTCCAGCTCATCCTGAGTGTGTCTTCTGCTGCTTTGAGCTTCCGCTTTTCTTTCTTCAAGCTTCTTGCAGTGTTGACGAGTCTTTGCCGAAGGTTTTTACCTTCCGGCAGCGTGTCCGACATAGTATCGTCCGGACTGTCGTTTTCGCCGGGCCTGGACTGATTATCTGACTCGTCCTGTTCGGACGGTTGCTTATCTGCATGTTCGTCGTCCACTTGTGTGCCCTGCTGTATTGCGGGGTTCTTAGGAGCGTTGTTATTGTCGAGGCGGGACTTAGGGCGGCGTCTGCGCCGCCGTTTTGGTTGTTTGTCGGCGGGGTTATCTTCTGCCGCGGCCCGTTGGTCCTCGTTATTGCTCTCTTTTGGGGTATCCACCATATATATGTCATATGACGAGGTGGTCCTCCCGTGCCCTGTAGGCGCTGGTTCTTGTTCGCCTCCGCATCGCCGCTCTATTCCGCCGATGTCTTCGGAGTTATAGTCTAGCATGTCGGTTAGATCATCGGCAGTGGCTACAAAGTGGGTGGTGGGTGGGCTCAATTTCTTCGTCGTCCGTATCTCAACCATCCGCCATAGTCCGCCAGACTCTCCGATAACGAGAGATGCTTTAGCGATTTAGGATGTCGCCAAAGGGCGAGTATTGGAAGATGTCCGCGCGATGAATCCCATAACCGCGCCCAATCCGATTCGCTTTGGTAGGGCGTGGAGGTCCGGAGTCCGGAAAGGAGTCCGGCACCTCGGAATCACGAGTATCGCGAGGGACAAGATTAGCGTTCGGCTCCATCGCCGTGGAAGTTGAAGCCCCCGAGGCGGTGTCCATCCACCGATCCTCGATCTAGGCGATCGGCTCCGGACTAAAGACCGAAGCGGATTCGTGTGCGACCGCCAAGGCACTGTTCGGCGGCAGAGCTAGATCGTGCCCCTCGTAACAGTGCGGCGCGCTTGGCTGTGGCTCGAGCCCGTTGAAGATCAAGTCTCCGTGGACGTCGGCCGTGAAGTTTAGACTTCCGAATCTGACCTGACGGCCAGGGGCGTAGCTTTCGATCTGCTCCAGATGGCGAAGCAAATTAGCCCGCAGTGCGAAGCCGCCGAATACGAAGATCTGTCCGGGGAGAAAAGTCTCACCCTAGACAGCTTTGTTGGTTGAAGATGCCATCGAGCCTATCGGTGACGACACAGAGGAACTCTCAATGAAAGCACCAATGTCGGTGTCAAAACCGGCGGATCTCGGGTAGGGGGTCCCGAACTGTCCGTCTAGGCGGATGGTAACGGGAGATGAGGGACACGATGTTTTACCCAGGTTCGGGCCCTCTCGATGGAGGTAAAACCCTACGCCCCGCTTGATTAATATTGATGATATGGGTAGTACAAGAGTGGATCTACCACGAGATTAAGGAGGCTAAACCCTAAAGCTAGCCTATGGTATGATTGTTGTAATGTATGTTGTGTCCTACGGACTAAAGCCCTCCGGTTTATATAGACATCGGAGGAGGCTAGGGTTACACAGAGTCGGTTACAATGGTAGGAGATCTACACATCCGAATCGCCAAGCTTGCCTTCCACGCCAAGGAAAGTCCCATCCGGACACGGGACGGAGTCTTCAATCTTGTATCTTCGTAGTCTTGGAGTCTGGCGGACGATGATAGTCCGGCTGTCCGGACACCCCCTAGTCCAGGACTCCCTCAACCATCGTCACCGGCGCGACACCTTGATCTCCATCATAGCATCGTTGTCGTCTCGCCAACTATTGCTACTACAACTATCGCTACCGCTTAGTGATAAAGTAAAACAATTACAGGGCGATTGCATTGCATAAAATAAAGCGACAACCATATGGCTCCTGCCAGTTGCCGATAACTCTGTTACAAAACATTATCATCTCATACAATAAATTTAGCATCATGTCTTGACCATATCACATCACAACATGCCCTGCAAAAACAAGTTAGACGTCCTCTACTTTGTTGTTGCAAGTTTTACGTGGCTGCTACGGGCTGAGCAAGAACCGTTCTTTCCTACGCATCAAAACCACAACGATATTTCGTCAAGTTAGTGCTGTTTTAACCTTCTCAAGGACCGTGCGTCGCCACACTCGGTTCAACTAAAGTTGGAGCAACTGACACACGCCAACCACCTATGTGCAAAGCACTTCGGTAGAACCAGTCTCGCGTAAGCGTATGTGTAATGTCGGTCCGGGCCGCTTCATCCAACAATACCGCCGAACCATAGTATAACATGCTGGTAAGCAGTATGACTTGTATCGCCCACAACTCACTTGTGTTCTACCCGTGCATATAACATCTACGCATAAACCTGGCTCGGATGCCACTGTTGGGGAACGTAGTAATTTCAAAAAAATTCCTACGCACACACAAGATCATGGTGATGCATAGCAACGAGAGGGGAGAGTGTTGTCCACGTACCCTCATAGACCGAAAGCGGAAGCGTTAGCACAACGCGGTTGATGTAGTCGTACGTCTTCAAGATCCGACCGATCCAAGTACCGAACGTACGGCACCTCCGAGTTTAGCACATTTTCAGCTTGATGACGTCCCACAAACTTCGATCCAGCAGAGCTTTGTGGGAGAGTTCCGTCAGCACGACGGCGTGATGATGGTGTTGATGATGCAACCGACGCAAGGCTTCGTCTAAGCACCGCTACGGTATTACTGAGGTGTCATATGGTGGAGGGGGGCACCACACACGGCTGGGAGAGATCAACAGATCAACTTGTGTATCTAGATGTGCCCCCTGCCCCCGTATATAAAGGAGCAAGGGGGAGAGGCGGCCGACCAAGGAGGGCGCGCCCAGGAGTAGGACTCCTCCTTTCCTTGTTGGAGTAGGAGAAGCGAAGGAAGGGAGAGAGGAGCAGAAGGAAAGAAGGGGGCGCCCCCTCCTTGTCCAATTCGGACTAGAGGGGGAGGGGGGCGCGGCTGCCCTGGCCGCCCCTCCTCTTCTCCCACCAAGGCCCATTTGGCCAAATATACTCCCCAGAGGGTTTCGGTAACCCCCGGTACTCCGGTAAATGTCCGAAACCTCCCGAAACACTTCCGGTGTCCGAACATAGTCATTCAATATATCAATCTTTATGTCTCGACCATTTCGAGACTCCTCGTCATGTCCGTGATCATACCCAAGACTCCGAACTACCTTCGGTACATCAAAACACAAAAACTCATAATACCAATCGTCACCAAACTTTAAGCGTGTGGACCCTACGAGTTCGAGAACTATGTAGACATGACCGAGACACGTCTCCGGTCAATAACCAATAGCGGAACCTGGATGCTCATATTGGTTCCCACATATTCTACGAAGATCTTTATCGGTCAAACCGCATAACTATATACGTTGTTCCCTTTGTCATCAGTATGTTACTTGGCCGAGATTCGATCGTCGGTATCTCAATACCTAGTTCAATCTCGTTACCAGCAAGTCTCTTTACTCATTATATAATGCATCATCCCGGAACTAACTCATTAGTCACATTGCTTGCAAGGCTTATAGTGATGTGCATTACCGAGAGGGCCCAGAGATACCTCTCCGACAATTGGAGTGACAAATCCTAATCTCGAAATACTTCAACTCAACAAGTACCTTCGAAGACACCTGTAGAGCACCTTTATAATCACCCAGTTACGTTGTGAGACGTTTGGTAAGTGTTCCTCCGGTAAGCGGGAGTTACATAATCTCATAGTCATAGGAACATGTATAAGTCATGAAGAAAGCAATAGCAACATACTAAACGATCAAGTGCTAAGCTAACGGAATGGGTCAAATCAATCACATCATTCTTCTAATGATATGATCCCATTGATCAAATGATAACTCATATCTATGGTTAGGAAACTCAACCATCTTTGATCAATGAGCTAGTCAAGGCATACTAGTGACATTTTGTTTGTCTATGTATTCACATATGTATTATGTTTCCGGTTAATACAATTCTAGCAGGAATAATAAACATTTATCATGATATGAGGAAATAAATAATAACTTTATTATTGCCTCTAGGGCATATTTCCTTCACTCATCACCAGAAACAAATGTATGAAATCAAAACCTTATTTGTACTTTTGGTTCAGAAGATATGAAAGATTAAAAATCAATAGCCAAAAGAAAAAGGGGGCTGTGTGATCTAGCACCCACGTGCCACATATTCCTTCCCAACATGATTCCACGTTCCATATGTAGCACTGGACGTGTACATAGAATGGTAATTCATGTTTCATGTGTAGGGTGTGGAGTACTGTTTCGCGTGCCACTTCACTGACGCTCATGGGTCCACCCAATTCAGGGCACCGGTTTCCTTTTCATTTTCCATTTTTTTTCTTTTGTTTTACATTTTTTCGTACTTTCTTAAAGTCTAGTTTCTTCCTTTTGCCTTTTCAAATTTATTTTAACTTTCTATTCATTATTTATTTTTTCCTTTCTATGTTCCAATATGGACATACTATTTTTATTAATATGTGATAAACATTTTTTCAATTAATGATGAAAATATTCTAGAATACGTGAATTTATTTTAATAATGATTAATAAAAATATAATATGGAATGAACATTTGGTAAATATGCTGGAACTTTTTATACGTGATAAATATTTTTCTAGAAGACATGGCAATTTTTTTTCAAATATGTGACATACATTTTTAATGCGATGAACATGTTTCCTAATAGAAAGTGAATGTTATCTCAATAAGATGTGATTATGCGAAGTAATTTTTTCAAAATGTGGGATGAACATTTACACACAAGATTGTAGACATTTTCTAGTTTCTATAAATAATACCATTTAAAAAATTCGCCTTAACATTTAATTTTTTAAATCTCTCCCACATACTATATAATAGGGTCTGTGATACAGCTTTAAGCCACACCAAGTTTTGTTTAATCAGTTTTGTCAAGTGTGAAATCTATCTATAGATATTAATCTCATGCGGCGATTTCCTTTTCAATGCTAATGTCTGTGGCATAGATCTCCATCCGTAGCATCATCTTAGAGGGTTTCATGAGACAAGAGAACGCCACCACACTCGCTGCTACGACCCTGGTCTTTTTTGATTTGATCTGTAGCATCCAGCTTTTGTCCCAACTGCTGGCGTGTCAAGATGATATGCCTACCGAGTATTCGTACTGTACGTACATGCTATTGAATTCATTCTTGCTTTCTGTTCTTGATTGATTTATTCCGTGATTTTTAAAGGATATTAGTAAACCTTTTGGCTTTCTGTTCTTTTCACATGGCTGGTGCGGGTGCTCGACATTTTTCAGAAATTCGATCGCTACTTGTCTAATAATAATACCGGTTCAGAAATCCCTGAGGAGCTACATGATATTCTGACTGCAGCAACAAAATTACCTAAAGGTCCACGGGAGGAGGGTATTTTCAAATTATGTGGCATTGATAGAGACGATCACAATGTTCTCTTGTGTGATAAATGCGACTTAGAATACCATCCTTACTGCTTGAATACACCACTAGCTCGTAGATCAAAGAAATCACACCTTCACCAGGGTGCTGAGTATTTTACACGACAACGAAAAGGAGCAGACTCGCATGCCTTTCATGACAAACCATCATGCATGTCAGGTCAAAAGAAATCACAGCTTGACCAGGGTGTTCAGGATTTGAAACGACAACGAAAAGGAGCCTTTCGTGGCATAAATACTAAGTTAACTGCAGCAATGGAACAAAAGGAGTACATGGAGCTTCGCACACAAGAGGTGTTTTCTCTTCTACGTTTCAAGTAGATATCTCTATTGTTTATTATTTGGAAGTTCTAGTTCTTTTTGTACTGGACATATTTTTTTTGCAAATAAAAAGTTTGTTGCAAATTTCGTTGTATTCCTTTATATTAAGAAAATGAAATGGAAGTTTGAGAGTTCAGACCAGTAAAACATTATGGGGAATTTTTCTTATATACCAAATATAAACTGGTTAGACCTCACTCTTTAGCTAGACCAACATATCCGATCGGTATGTCCTGTTATGGTTGTAGGGATAATGGATGCCTACTTATCTCCATGTCC
The DNA here is from genome assembly GCA_021437245.1 of Aegilops speltoides. Classification (NCBI taxonomy): domain Eukaryota; kingdom Viridiplantae; phylum Streptophyta; class Magnoliopsida; order Poales; family Poaceae; genus Aegilops; species Aegilops speltoides. Next base: position 448,610,500 of record CM038141.1, read on the forward strand.
GCAACATGATTCCAGAAATTCGTAGGCTCATTCACATTCCTAGCCATGTCAGCCTCCCGATTACGTTCCGATCTGCAAAGTCGTTGGATCCCACACGATGGTGCGACAAGCTTTACGTTTTGGTTCTGTAACTAATGGTTTTGTTGGTCGCAACTATGAAACTAACGATTTTGTCGGCCGATTGTACCAAGTTTCAGAGTTGAAACATACAACTTGTGATTTTGTCGTTCGTAGGTTTTGAATCTTATGATTTTGTTGGTTGGTCATACCAAGTTTCTGAAATTGAAATTTAATGAAAGTTTGAAAACTCATCAAAAATTATTCAAGATGTATCTCCTTTGGAAGCCCTCATCACCAGAAGCAAAAGTATGAAATCACAACCTATTTTTTACTTTTGGTTCAAAAGATATGAAAGACTAAAATTCAATAGCCAAAAGAAAAAGGGGGCTGTGTGTTCTAGCACCCGTGTGCCACATATTCGTTCCCAACATGATTCCACGTTCGATGTGTAGCACTGGACGTGTACATAGTATGGTAATTCATGTTCCATGTGTAGGGTGTGGAGTACTGTTTTGCGTGACACTTCACCGACGCTCATGGGTCCACCCAATTCAGGGCACCGGTTTCCTTTTCATTTTCCATTTGTTTTTCTCTTTTTCTTTACATTTTTGGTACTTTTTAAAGTCTAGTTTCTTACTTTTCCTTTTTCAAATTTATTTTTAACTTTCTATTCATTATTTATTTTTTCCTTTCTGTGTTCCAATATGCACATACTATTTCTAATAATATGTGATAAACATTTTTTCAATACACGATGAAAATATTCTAGAATATGTGAATTTATTTAATAATGATTAATAAAATTATTATATGGGATGAACATTTGGTGAATATGCTCGAACTTTTTATATGTATTAAAAAGATTTCTAGAAGACATGCCAATTTTTGTCAAATATGCGCCAAACACTTTTCAAATATGCGACATACATTTTTAATGCGATGAACATGTTTTCTAATAGAAAGTGAATGTTATCTCAATAAGTTCTGATTATGCGAAGTAATTTTTTCAAAATGTGGGATGAACATTTATACACCAGATTGAAGACTTTTTCTAGTTTCTATAAATAATGACTTTGAATTTTTTTTCTTAACATTTACTTTTTTAAATCTCACCCACATACTATATAATATGGTCTGTGACACAGCTTTAAGGCACACCAAGTTTTGTTTACTCAGTTTTGTCCAGTGTGAAATCTATCTATAGATCTTAATCTCATGCGGCGATTTCCTTTTCCATGCTAATGTCTATGGCATAGATCTCCATCCGTAGCATCACCTCAAAGGGTTCCATGAGACAAGAGAACGCCACCACACTCGCTGCTACGACCCTGGCCTTTCTTGGTTTGATCTGCAGCATCCAGTTTCGTCCCAACGGCTGGTGTGTCAAGATGATATGCCTGCCGAGTACTCGTACTGTGGTACATGCTATTGAATTCATTCTTTGCAGATCTGTTGGTGCTTGAATGATTTATTCCGTGATTTTTCAAGGATATTAGTAAACCTTTTGGCTTTCTGTTCTTTTCACATGGCTGGTGCGGGTTGTCGACATGTTTCAGAAATTCAATTGCTACTTGTCTAATGATAATACCGGTTCAGAAATCCCTGAGGAGCTACATGATATTCTGACTGCAACAACAAAAATTAAGTTAAGCTCCATGGGAAGAGGGTATTTGCAAAGTATGTGGCATTGATAGAGACGACAACAGTGTTCTCTTGTGTGATAAATGCGACTTAGAATACCATACTTACTGCCTGAATACACCACTAGCTCGTATACCAAAAGGAGACTGGTTCTGCACATCGTCCATGTCAAAGCCAAAGGAATCACACCTTCACCAGGGTGCTGAGTATTTTACATGACAACGAAAAGGAGCAGACTCGCATGCCTTTCATGACAAACCATCATGCATGTAAGGTCAAAAGAAATCACAGCTTGACCAGGGTGTTCAGGATTTGAAAAGACAACGAAAAGGAGCCTTTTGTGGCATAAATACTAAGTGAGCCGCAGCAATGGAACAAAAGGAGTACATGGAGCTGAGCACAAAAGAGGTATGTGTTTTCTCTTCTACGTTTCAAGTAGATATCTCTATTGTTTAGTATTTGGAAGTTTTAGTTCTTTTTGTACTGGACATATTTTTTTTGCAAATAAAAAAGTTTGTTGCAAATTTCGTTGTATTCCTTTATATAAAAAAATGAAATGGAAGTTTGAGAGTTCAGACCAGTAAAACATTATGGGGAATTTTTCTCATATACCAAATATAAACTGGTTAGACCTCACTCTTTAGCTAGACCAACATATCCGATCGGTATGTCCTATTATGGTTGCAGGGATAATGGATGCCTACTTATCTCCATGTCTGCAACATAATTCCAGAAATTCGTAGGCTCATGCACTTGCCTAGCCGTGTCAGCCTCCCGATTACGTTCCGATCTGCAAAGTCGTTGGATCCCACACGATGGCGCGACAAGCTCTACGTTTTGGTTCTGTAACTAATGGTTTTGTTGGTCGCAACTATGAAACTAACGATTTTGTCGGCCGATTGTACCAAGTTTCAGAGTTGAAACTTACAACTTGTGATTTTGTCGTTCGTAGGTTTTGAATCTTACGATTTTGTCAGTTGGTCATACAAAGTTCCTGTAATTGAAATTTAATGAAAGTTTGAAAATCCATCAAAAATTATTCAAAATGTATCTCCTTTGAAATCCCTCATCACCAGAAACAAAAGTATGAAATCACAACCTCACTTGTACTTTTGGTTTAAAAGATATGAAAGATTAAAAGTCAATAGCCAACAGAAAAAGGGGGTTGTGTGTTCTAGCACCCGCGTGCCACATATTCGTTCCCAACATGATTCGACGTTCCATGTGTAGCACTGGACGTGTACATAGTATGGTAATTCATGTTCCATGTGTAGGGTGAGGAGTACTGTTTCGCGTGCCACTTCACCGACGCTCATGGGTCCACCCAATTCAGGGCACGGTTCCTTTTCATTTTCCATTATTTCTCTTCTTCTTTACTTATTTGGTACTTTTTTAAAGTCTAGTTTCTTACTTTTGCTTTTTCAAGTTTATTTTAACTTTCTATTCATTATTTATTTTTTTCTTTCTATGTTCCAATATGCGCATACTATTTCTAATAATATGTGATAAACATTTTTTCAATACACGATGAAAATATTCTAGAATATGTGAATTTATTTAATAATGATTAATAAAATTATAATGTGGGATGAACATTTGGTAAATATGGTGGAACTTTTTATATGTGATAAACATTTTTCTAGAAGACATGGCAATTTTTTTCAAGTATGCGCCAGACACTTTTCAAATATGTGACATACGTTTTTATGCGATGAACATGTTTTCTAATAGAAAGTGAATGTTATCTCAATAAGTTGTGATTATGCGAAGTAATTTTTTCAAAATGTGGGATGATCATTTATACACAAGATTGTAGACATTTTCTAGTTTCTATAAATAATACCATTTAAATTTTTTGTCTTAACATTTAACATTTTAAATATCTCGCCCATACTATATAATAGGGTCTGTGACACAGCTTTAAGCCACACCAAGTTTTGTTTACTCAGTTTTGTCCAGTGTGAAATCTATCTATAGATCTTAATCTCATGCGACGATTTCCTTTTCCATGCTAATGTCTGTGGCATAGATCTCCAACCATAGCATCACCTCAGAGGGTTCCATGAGACAAGAGAACGCCACCACACTCGCTGCTACGACCCTGGCCTTTCTTGGTTTGATCTGCAGTATCTAGTTTCGTCCCAACGGTTGGCGTGTCAAGATGATATGCCTGCCGAGTACTCGTACTGTGGTACATGCTATTGAATTCATTCTTTGCAGATCTGTTGGTGCTTGATTGATTTCTTCCGTGGTTTTTCAAGGATATTAGTAAACCCTTTGGCTTTCTGTTCTTTTCACATGGCTGGTGCGGGTGCTCAACATTTTTCAGAATTCCTTAAGGAGCTACATGATATTCTGACTACAGCAACAAAAATAACTTAAGCTCCATGGGAGGAGGGTATTTGCAAAGTATGTGGCATTGATAGAGACGACCACAATGTTCTCTTGTGTGATAAATGCGACTTAGAATACCATACTTACTGCCTGAATACACCACTAGCCCGTATACCAATAGAAGACTGGTTCTGCACATCGTGCATGTCAAAGCCAAAGAAATCACACCTTCACCAGGGTGCTGAGTATTTTACATGACAACGAAAAGGAGCAGACTCGCATGCCTTTCAAAACAAACTATCATGCATGTAAGGTCAAAAGAAATCACAGGTTGACCAGGGTGTTCAGGATTTGAAACGACAATGTAAAGGAGCCTTTTGTGGCATAAATACTAAGTTAGCCACAGCAATGGAACAAAAGGAGTACATGCAGCTGAGCACAAAAGAGGTATGTGTTTTCTCTTCTACGTTTCAAGTAGATATCTCTATTATTTAGTATTTGGAAGTTTTAGTTCTATTTGTACTGAAATAATTTTTCTGCAAATAAAAAAGTTTGTTGCAAATTTCGTTGTATTCCTTTATATTAAGAAAATGAAATGGAATTTTGAGAGTTCAGACCAGTAAAACATTATGGGGAATTTTTCTCATATACCAAATATAAACTGGTTAGACCTCACTCTTTAGCTAGACCAACATATCCAATCGGTATGTCCTATTATGGTTGTAGGGATATTGGATGCTTGCTTATCTCCATGTCTGCAACATGATTCCAGAAATTCGTTGGTGCATGCACTTGCCTAGCCGTGTCAGCCTCCCGATTACGTTCCGATCTGCAAAGTCGTTGGATCCCGCACGATGGCGCAACAAGCTTTAAGTTTTGGTTTCTGAAACTAATGGTTTTGTCGGTGGCAACTATGAAACTTACGATTTTGTCGGTTGATTGTACAGTTTTTCAGAGTTGAAACTTATAACTTGCGATTTTGTAGGTTGTAGGTTTCGAAACTTACGATTTTATTGGTTGCTCATACCATGGTTCTGAAATTGAAACTTAATGGAATGTTACAAACTCCTCAAAAATTATTCAAAATGGATCTCCTTTGAAAGCCCTCATCACCATAAACAAATGTATGAAATCACGACCTAATTTGTACTTTTGGTTCGAAAGATATCAAAGATTAAAAATCAACAGCCAAAAGAAAAATGGGGTTGTGTGTTCCAGCACCCGCGTGCCACAAATTCCTTCCCAACATGATTCGACATTCCATGTGTAGCACTAGACGTGTACATAATATGGTAATTCATATTCCATGTGTAGGCTGTGCTACTGTTTCCGCGTGCAACGTCACCGACGCTCATGTTTCCACCCAATTCAGGGCACCGGTTTCCTTTTCATTTTCCATTTTTTTTGTTTATCTTTACATTTTTTGGTTCTTTTTTAAAGTCTAGTTTCTTCCTTTTGCTTTTTCCAATTTATTTTTAACTTTCTAGTCATTATTTATTTTTCCTTTCTGTGTTCCAATATGTACATACTATTTCTAATAATATGTGATAAAGATTTTTCAATACACGATGAAAATATTCTAGAATATGTGAAAACAAATTTTTAATAATGATTAATAAAATTATAATATGGGATGAACATTTTGTAAATATGCAGGAACTTTTTATACATGATAAACATTTTTCTAGAAGACATGCCAATATTTTTTGAAATATGCGCCAAACACTTTTCAAATATGCGACATACATTTTTAATGCGATGAACATGTTTTCTAATAGAAAGTGAATTTTATCTCAATAAGTTGTGATTATGCGAAGTAATTTTTTCAAAATGTGGGATGATCATTTATACACAAGATTGTAGACATTTTCTAGTTTCTATAAATAATACCATTTAAATTTTTTGTCTTAACATTTAACATTTTAAATATCTCCCCCATACTATATAATAGGGTCTGTGACACAGCTTTAAGCCACACCAAGTTTTGTTTACTCAGTTTTGTCCAGTGTGAAATCTATCTATAGATCTTAATCTCATGCGACGATTTCCTTTTCCATGCTAATGTCTGTGGCATAGATCTCCATCCGTAGCATCACCTCAGAGGGTTCCATGAGACAAGAGAACGCCACCACACTCGCTGCTACGACCCTGGCCTTTCTTGGTTTGATCTGCAGTGTCTAGTTTCGTCCCAACGGCTGCCGTGTCAAGATGATATGCCTGCCGAGTACTCGTACTGTGGTACATGCTATTGAATTCATTCTTTGCAGATCTGTTGGTGCTTGATTGATTTCTTCCGTGATTTTTCAAGGATATTAGTAAACCCTTTGGCTTTCTGTTCTTTTCACATGGCTGGTGCGGGTGCTCAACATTTTTCAGAATTCCTTAAGGAGCTACATGATATTCTGACTACAGCAACAAAAATAACTTAAGCTCCATGGGAGGAGGGTATTTGCAAAGTATGTGGCATTGATAGAGACGACCACAATGTTCTCTTGTGTGATAAATGCGACTTAGAATACCATACTTACTGCCTGAATACACCACTAGCTCGTATACCAAAAGGAGACTGGTTCTGCACATCGTGCATGTCAAAGCCAAAGAAATCACACCTTCACCAGGGTGCTGAGTATTTTACATGACAACGAAAAGGAGCAGACTCGCATGCCTTTCAAAACAAACTATCATGCATGTAAGGTCAAAAGAAATCAAAGCTTGACCAGGGTGTTCAGGATTTGAAACGACAACAAAAAGGAGCCTTTTGTGGCATAAATACTAAGTTAGCCGCAGCAATGGAACAAAAGGAGTACATGCAGCTGAGCACAAAAGAGGTATGTGTTTTCTCTTCTACGTTTCAAGTAGATATCTCTATTATTTAGTATTTGGAAGTTTTAGTTCTATTTGTACTGAAATAATTTTTCTGCAAATAAAAAAGTTTGTTGCAAATTTCGTTGTATTCCTTTATATTAAGAAAATGAAATGGAATTTTGAGAGTTCAGACCAGTAAAACATTATGGGGAATTTTTCTCATATACCAAATATAAACTAGTTAGACCTCACTCTTTAGCTAGACCAACATATCCAATCGGTATGTCCTATTATGGTTGTAGGGATATTGGATGCTTGCTTATCTCCATGTCTGCAACATGATTCCAGAAATTCGTTGGTGCATGCACTTGCCTAGCCGTGTCAGCCTCCCGATTACGTTCCGATATGCAAAGTCGTTGGATCCCGCACGATGGCGCAACTAGCTTTAAGTTTTGGTTTCTGAAACTAATGGTTTTGTCGGTGGCAACTATGAAACTTACGATTTTGTCGGTTGATTTTACAGTTTTTCAGAGTTGAAACTTATAACTTGCGATTTTGTAGGTTTCGTAACTTACGATTTTATTGGTTGCTCATACCATGGTTCTGAAATTGAAACTTAATGGAATGTTACAAACTCCTCAAAAATTATTCAAAATGGATCTCCTTTGAAAGCCCTCATCACCAGAAACAAATGTATGAAATCACGACCTAATTTGTACTTTTGGTTCGAAAGATATCAAAGATTAAAAATCAACAGCCAAAAGAAAAATGGGGCTGTGTGTTCCAGCACCCGCGTGCCACAAATTCCTTCCCAACATGATTCGACGTTCCATGTGTAGCACTAGACGTGTACATAATATGGTAATTCATATTCCATGTGTAGGGTCTGGTACTGCTTCCGCGTGCAACGTCACCGACGCTCATGTTTCCACCCAATTCAGGGCACCGGTTTCCTTTTCATTTTCCATTTTTTTTCTTTATCTTTACATATTTTGGTTCTTTTTTAAAGTCTAGTTTCTTTCTTTTGCTTTTTCCAATTTATTTTTAACTTTCTGGTCATTATTTATTTTTCCTTTCTGTGTTCCAATATGTACATACTATTTCTAATAATATGTGATAAAGATTTTTCAATACACGATGAAAATATTCTAGAATATGTGAAAACAAATTTTTAATAATGATTAATAAAATTATAATATGGGATGAACATTTTGTAAATATGCGGGAACTTTTTATACATGATAAACATTTTTCTAGAAGACATGCCAATATTTTTTCAAATATGCGCCAAACACTTTTCAAATATGCGACATACATTTTTAATGCGATGAACATGTTTTCTAATAGAAAGTGAATTTTATCTCAATAAGTTGTGATTATGCGAAGTAATTTTTTCAAAATGTGGGGTGACCATTTATACACAAGATTGTAGACATTTTCTAGTTTCTATAAATAATACCATTTAAATTTTTTGTCTTAACATTTAACATTTTAAATATCTCGCCCATACTATATAATAGGGTCTGTGACACAGCTTTAAGCCACACCAAGTTTTGTTTACTCAGTTTTGTCCAGTGTGAAATCTATCTATAGATCTTAATCTCATGCGACGATTTCCTTTTTCATGCTAATGTCTGTGGCATAGATCTCCATCCATAGCATCACCTCAGAGGGTTCCATGAGACAAGAGAACGCCACCACACTCGCTGCTACGACCCTGGCCTTTCTTGGTTTGATCTGCAGTATCTAGTTTCGTCCCAACGGTTGGCGTGTCAAGATGATATGCCTGCCGAGTACTCATACTGTGGTACATGCTATTGAATTCATTCTTTGCAGATCTGTTGGTGCTTGATTGATTTCTTCCGTGGTTTTTCAAGGATATTAGTAAACCCTTTGGCTTTCTGTTCTTTTCACATGGCTGGTGCGGGTGCTCAACATTTTTCAGAATTCCTTAAGGAGCTACATGATATTCTGACTACAGCAACAAAAATAACTTAAGCTCCATGGGAGGAGGGTATTTGCAAAGTATGTGGCATTGATAGAGACGACCACAATGTTCTCTTGTGTGATAAATGCGACTTAAAATACGATACTTACTGCCTGAATACACCACTAGCCCGTATACCAATAGAAGACTGGTTCTGCACATCGTGCATGTCAAAGCCAAAGAAATCACACCTTCACCAGGGTTCTGAGTATTTTACATGACAACGAAAAGGAGCAGACTCGCATGCCTTTCAAAACAAACTATCATGCATGTAAGGTCAAAAGAAATCACAGCTTGACCAGGGTGTTCAGGATTTGAAACGACAACGAAAAGGAGCCTTTTGTGGCATAAATACTAAGTTAGCCGCAGCAATGGAACAAAAGGAGTACATGCAGCTGAGCACAAAAGAGGTATGTGTTTTCTCTTCTACGTTTCAAGTAGATATCTCTATTATTTAGTATTTGGAAGTTTTAGTTCTATTTGTACTGAAATAATTTTTCTGCAAATAAAAAAGTTTGTTGCAAATTTCGTTGTATTCCTTTATATTAAGAAAATGAAATGGAATTTTGAGAGTTCAGACCAGTAAAACATTATGGGGAATTTTTCTCATATACCAAATATAAACTGGTTAGACCTCACTCTTTAGCTAGACCAACATATCCAATCGGTATGTCCTATTATGGTTGTAGGGATATTGGATGCTTGCTTATCTCCATGTCTGCAACATGATTCCAGAAATTCGTTGGTGCATGCACTTGCCTAGCCGTGTCAGCCTCCCGATTACGTTCCGATCTGCAAAGTCGTTGGATCCCGCACGATGGCGCAACAAGCTTTAAGTTTTGGTTTCTGAAACTAATGGTTTTGTCGGTGGCAACTATGAAACTTACGATTTTGTCGGTTGATTGTACAGTTTTTCAGAGTTGAAACTTATAACTTGCGATTTTGTAGGTTGTAGGTTTCGAAACTTACGATTTTATTGGTTGCTCATACCATGGTTCTGAAATTGAAACTTAATGGAATGTTACAAACTCCTCAAAAATTATTCAAAATGGATCTCCTTTGAAAGCCCTCATCACCAGAAACAAATGTATGAAATCACGACCTAATTTGTACTTTTGGTTCGAAAGATATCAAAGATTAAAAATCAACAGCCAAAAGAAAAATGGGGCTGTGTGTTCCAGCACCCGCGTGCCACAAATTCCTTCCCAACATGATTCGACGTTCCATGTGTAGCACTAGACGTGTACATAATATGGTAATTCATATTCCATGTGTAGGGTGTGGAGTACTGTTTCCGCGTGCAACGTCACCGACGCTCATGTTTCCACCCAATTCAGGGCATCGGTTTCCTTTTCATTTTCCATTTTTTTCTTTATCTTTACATTTTTTGGTTCTTTTTTAAAGTCTAGTTTCTTCCTTTTGCTTTTTCCAATTTATTTTTAACTTTCTAGTCATTATTTATTTTTCCTTTCTGTGTTCCAATATGTACATACTATTTCTAATAATATGTGATAAAGATTTTTCAATACACGATGAAAATATTCTAGAATATGTGAAAACAAATTTTTAATAATGATTAATAAAATTAAAATATGGGATGAACATTTTGTAAATATGCGGGAACTTTTTATACATGATAAACATTTTTCTAGAAGACATGCCAATATTTTTTCAAATATGCGCCAAACACTTTTCAAATATGCGACATACATTTTTAATGCGATGAACATGTTTTCTAATAGAAAGTGAATTTTATCTCAATAAGTTGTGATTATGCGAAGTAATTTTTTCAAAATGTGGGATGAACATTTATACACAAGATTGTAGATATTTTTCTAGTTTCTATTAAAAAATACCATTTAAAAAATTTGTCTTAACATTTAATTTTTTTGAATCTCTGCCACATACTATATAATAGGGTCTGTGACACAGCTTTAAGCCACACCAAGTTTTGTTTAATCATTTTGTCCGGTGTGAAATCTATCTATAGATCTTAATCTCATGCGGCGATTTTATTTCCCATGCTAATGTATGTGGCATAGATCTCCATCCGTAGCATCACCTCAGAGGGTTCCATGACACAAGAAAACGCCACCACACTTAGCTGCTACGACCCTGGCAATTTTCGGTTTGATCTGCAGCATCCAACTTTCGTCCCAACGGCTGGCATGTCAAGATTATATGCCTGCCGAGTACTCGTACTGTGGTACATGCAATTGAATTCATTCTTGCAGATCTGTTGGTGCTTGATTGATTTATTCCGTGATTTTTCAAGGATATTAGTAAACCTTTTGGCTTTCTGTTCTTTTCACATGGCTGGCGCGGGTGCTCGACATTTTTCAGAAATTCGATCGCTACATGTCTAATGATAATACTGGTTTAGAAATCCCGGAGGAGCTACATGATATTCTGACTGTAGCAACGAAATTACCTAAAGCCCCATGGGAGGAGGGTATTTAAAAAGTATGTGGCATTGATAGAGGCGGTCACAATGTTCTCTTGTGTGATAAATGCGACTTAGAATACCATACTTACTGCCTGAATACACCACTAGCTCGTATACCAACAGGAGACTGGTTCTGCCCATCGTGCATGTCAAAGCCAAAGAAATCACACCTTCACCAGGGTGCTGAGTATTTTACACGACAACGAAAAGGAGCAGACTCGCATGCCTTTCATGACAAACCATCATGCATGTCAGGTCAAAAGAACTCACAACTTGACCAGGGTGTTCAGGATTTGAAACGACAACTCAAAGGAGCCTTTCGTGGCATAAATACTAAGTTAGCTGCAGCAGTGGAACAAAAGGAGTACATGGAGCTTAGTACACAAGAGGTATGTGTTTTCTCTTCTACGTTTCACGTTGATATCTCTATTTTTTAGTATTTGGAAGTTTTAGTTCTTCTTGTACTGGACACGTTTTTGCAAATAAAAAAGGTTGTTGCAAATTTATTTGTATTCCTTTATATTAAGAAAATGAAATGGAAGTTTAAGAGTTCAGACCTGTAAAACATTATGGGCAATTTTTCTCATATACCAAATATAAACAGGTTAGACCTCACTCTTTAGCTAGACCAACATTTCTGACCAGTATGTCCTGTTATGGTTGTAGGGATATTGGATGCCTACTTATCTCCATCTTGCAACATGATTCCAGAAATTCGTAGGTGCATGCACTTGCCTAGTCATGCCAGCCTCCCGATTACGTTCTGATCTGCAAAGTCATTGGATCCCGCACGATGGCGCAACAAGCTTTACATTTTGGTTTCTGAAACTAATGGTTTTGTCGGTGGCAACTATGAAACTTACGATTTTGTCGTTCGATTGTACCGAGTTTCAGAGTTGAAACTTATAACTTACAATTTTGTCGGTCGTAGGTTTCGAAACTTATGATTCTATCGATTGCTCATACCATGGTTCTGAAATTGAAACTTAATGAAATGTTAGAAACTCCTCAAAAATTATTCAAAATGGATCTCCTTTGAAAGCCCTCATCACCAGAAACAAGAATGTGAAATCACGACCTAATTTATACTATTTGTTCAAAAGATACGAAAGATTAAAAATCAAAAGCCAAAAGAAAAAGGGGGCTGTGTGTTCTAGCACCCATGTGCCACAAATTGCTTCCCAACATGATTCGACGGTCCATGTGTAGCACTGGACATGTACATAGTATGGTAATTCATACATCATGTGTAGGGTGTGGATTACTGCTTCCGCGTGCAACTTCACCGACGCTCATGGGTCCGCCCAATTCAGGGCACAAATTTCCTTTTCATTTTCCATTTTTTCTTTTTCTTTACATTTTTTGTACTTTTTTAAATTCTATTTTCTACCTTTTGCTTTTTCAAATTTATTTTTAACTTTCTATTCATTATTTATTTTTTACTTTCTGTGTTCCAATATGCACATACTATTTCTAATAATATGTGATACACATTTTTTTCAATACACGATGAAATATTCTATAATATGTGAAAACAACTTTTTAGTAATGATTAATAAAATAATAATATGGGATGAACATTTTGTAAATATGCTTGAACTTTTTATACGTGATAAACATTTTTCTAGAAGACATGCCAATTTTTTTTCAAGTATGCGGCAAACACTTTTCAAATATGCGACATACATTTTTAATGCGATGAACATGTTTTCTGATAGAAAGTGAATGTTATCTCAATAACTTGTGATTATGTGAAGTAATTTTTTTAAAATGTGGGATGTACATTTATACACAAGATTGTAGATATTTTTCTAGTTTCTATAAAAAATACCATTTAAAATATTTGTCTTTACATTTAATTTATTGAATCTCTGCAACAAATAATAGGGTTTGTGGCACAGCTTTAAGCCACACCAAGTTTTGTTTAATAATTTTGTCCAGTGTGAAATCTATCTATAGATCTTAATCTCATGCCGCGATTTCCTTTCCCATGCTAATGTCTGTGGCATAGATCTCCATCCGTAGCATCACCTCAGAGGTTTCCATGAGACAAGAGAACGCCACCACACTCATTGCTACGACCCTGGCCATTTTCGGTTTGATTTGCAGCATCCAGCTTTCCTCCCAACGGCTGGCGTGTCAAGATTATATGCCTGCCGAGTACTCGTACTGTGGTAAATGCTACTGAATTCATTCTTGCAGATCTGTTGGTGCTTGATTGATTTATTACATGATTTTTCAAGGATATTAGTAAACCTTTTGGCTTTCTGTTCTATTCACATGGCTGGTGCGGGTGCTCGATATTTTTCAGAAATTTGATCGCTACTTGTCTTATGATAATACCGGTTCAGAAATCCCGGAGGAGCTACATGATATTCTGACTGTAGCAACGAAATTACCTAAAGCTCCATGGGAGGAGGGTATTTGCAAAGTATGTGGCATTGATAGAGATGATCACAATGTTCTCTTGTGTGATAAATGCGACTTGGAATACCATACTTACTTCTTGAATACATCACTAGCTCGTATACCGAAAGGAGAATGGTTCTGCCCATCGTGCATGTCAAAGCTAAAGAAATCACACCTTCACTAGGGTCCTGAGTATTTTACACGACAACGAAAAGGAGCAGACTCGCATGCCTTTCATGACAAACCATCATGCATGTCAGGTTGAAAGAAATCACAGCTTGACCAGGGTGTTCAGGATTTGAAACGGCAACTAAAAGGAGCCTTTCCTGGCATAAATACTAAGTTAGCTGCAGCAGTGGAACAAAAGGATTACATGGAGCTTAGCACACAAGAGGTATGTGTTTTCTCTTCTACGTTTCAAGTTGATATCTCTATTGTTTAGTATTTGGAAGTTTTAGTTCTTCTTGTACTGGACACTATTTTTGCAAATAAAAAAGTTTGTTGCAAATTTATTTGTATTCCTTTATATTAAGAAAATGAAATGGAAGTTTAAGAGTTCAGACCTGTAAAACATTATTGGCAATTTTTCTCATATACCAAATATAAACTGGTTAGACCTCACTTTATAGCTAGACCAACATTTCCGACAGGTATGTCCTGTTATGGTTGTAGGGATATTGGATGCCTACTTACCTCCATGTCTGCAACATGATTCCAGAAATTCGTAGGTGCATGCACTTGCCTAGTCATGCCAGCCTCCCGATTATTTTCTGATCTGCAAAGTCATTGGATCCCGCACGATGGCGCAACAAGCTTTAAGTTTTGGTTTCTGAAACTATGGTTTTGTCGGTGGCATCTATGAAACTTACGATTTTGTCGGTCGATTGTACCGAGTTTCAGAGTTGAAACTTATAACTTACAATTTTGTCAGCCGTAGGTTTCGAAACTTATGATTTTATCGGTTGCTCATACCATGGTTCTGAAACTGAAACTTAATGAAATGTTAGTAATTCCTCAAAAATTATTCAAAATGGATCTCCTTTGAAAGCCCTCATCACCAGAAACAAGAATGTGAAATCACAACCTAATTTGTACTTTTGGTTCAAATGATATGAAAGATTAAAAATCAAAAGCCAAAAGAAAAAGGGGGCTGTGTGTTCTAGCACCCACGTGCCACAAATTCTTCCCAACATGATTCGACGGTCCATGTGTAGCACTTTACATGTACATAGTATGGTAATTCATATTCCATGTGTTGGGTGTGGATTACTGCTTCCGCGTGCAACTTCACCTACGCTCATGGGTCCGCCCAATTCAGGGCACAAATTTCCTTTTCATTTTCCATTTTTTTTCTTTTTCTTTACATTTTTTGTACTTTTTAAATCCTAGTTTCTACCTTTTGCTTTTTCAAATTTATTTTTAACTTTCTATTCATTATTTATTTTTTCCTTTCTGTGTTCCAATATGCACATACTATTTCTAATAATATGTGATACACATTTTTTCAATACACGATGAAAATATTCTATAATATGTGAAAACAACTTTTTAGTAATGATTAATAAAATACTAATATGGGGTGAACATTTTGTAAATATGCTTGAACTTTTTATACATGATAAACATTTTTCTAGAAGACATGCCAAATTTTTTTCAAGTATGCTGCAAACACTTCTCAAATATGCGACATACATTTATAATCCGATGAACATGTTTTCTGATAGAAAGTGAATGTTATCTCAATAACTTGTGATTATGCGAAGTAATTTTTTCAAAATGTGGGATGTACATTTATACACAAGATTGTAGATATTTTTCTAGTTTCTATAAAAAAATACCATTTAAAATATTTGTCTTAACATTTAATTTATTGAATCTCTCCAACAAATAATAGGGTCTGTGGCACAGCTTTAAGCCACACCAAGTTTTGTTTAATCGTTTTGTCCAGTGTGAAATCTATCTATAGATCTTAATCTCATGCGGCAATTTCCTTTCCCATGCTAATGTCTGTGGCATAGATCTCCATCCGTAGCATCACCTCAGAGGGTTCCATGAGACAAGAGAACGCCACCACACTCGCTACTACGACCCTGGCCATTTTCGGTTTGATCTGCAGCATCCAGCTTTCATCCCAACGGCTGGCGTGTCAAGATTATATGCCTGCCGAGTACTCGTACTGTGGTAAATGCTACTGAATTCATTCTTGCAGATCTGTTGGTGCTTGATTGATTTATTACGTAATTTTTCAAGGATATTAGTAAACCTTTTGGCTTTCTATTCTTTTCACATGGCTGGTACAGGTGCTTGATGACCCACAAGTATAGGGGATCTAGCGTAGTCCTTTCGATAAGTAAGAGTGTCGAACCCAACGAGGAGCAGAAGGAAATGACAAGCGGTTTTCAGTAAGGTATTCTCTGCAAACACTGAAATTATCGGTAACAAATAGTTTTGTGAGGAGGTAACTTGTAACGGGTAACAAATACAAAAGTAAACAAGGTCCAGCAAGGTGTCCCAATCCTTTTTGTAGCAAAGGACAAGCCTGGACAAACTCTTATATAAAGCAAGCGCTCCCGAGGACACATGGGAATTATCGCCAAGCTAGTTTTCATCATGCTCATATGATTCGCGTTCGTTAATTTGATAATTTGATATGTGGGTGGACAAGTGCTTGGGTACTGCCACTCCTTGGACAAGCATCCCACTTATGATTAACCCCTCTTGCAAGCATCCGCAACTACGAAAGAATAAACCTAACCATAGGATGAAACATATGGATCCAAATCAGCCCCTTACAAAGCAACGCATAAACTAGGGTTTAAGCTTCTGTCAATCTAGCAACCCATCATCTACTTATTACTTCCCAATGCTTTCCCCTAGGCCCAAGTAATGGTGAAGTGTCATGTAGTCAACGTTCACATAACACCACTAGAGGAGAGACAACATACATCTTATTAAAATATCGAACGAATACCAAATTCACATGATTACTTATAACAAGACTTCTTCCATGTCCTCAGAAACAAACGTAACTACTCAAAAATCATATTCATGTTTGTAATCAGAGGGGTATTAATATGCATAAAGGATCTGAACATATGATCTTCCATCGAATAAACCAACTAGCATCAACTACAAGGAGTAATCAACACTACTAGCAACCCACAGGTACCAATCTGAGGTTTTGAGATAAAGATCAGATTCAAGAGATGAACTAGGGTTTGAGAGGAGATGGTGCTGGTGAAGATGTTGATGGAGATTGAGCCCCTCCCGATGAGAGGATTGATGGTGATGACGATGGCATCGTCCCCCTCCCGAATGGATGTTTCCTTGGCAGAACAGCTCCGCTGGAGCCCTAGATTGGTTCGGCCAAGGTTCCGCCTCTAGACGGTGGCGCTTTGTCCCGAAAGCTTCCTTTTGATTTTTCCAGGGCAAAAGACACCTTATACCATAAGATGGGCATCGGGGGGATGCCAGGTGACCCACAAGGCATGGGGGCACGCCCAGTGGGATAGGGCGCGCCCTCCACCCTCGTGGACAGTGGGCGGCCCCCCTCTGGTGCTTTCTTCGCCAAATATTTTTAATATATTCCAAAACTGACTTTCATGGAGTTTCATGACTTTTGGAGCTGTGCAGAATAAGTCTCTAATATTTTCTCCTTTTCCAGCCCGGAATTCCAGCTGCCGGCATTCTCCCTCTTCATGTAAACCTTGTAAAATAAGAGAGAAAAGACATAAGTATTGTGACATAATGTGTAGTAACAGCCCATAATGCGATAAATATTGATATAAAATCATGATGCAAAATGGACGTATCAACTCCCCCAAGCTTAGACCTCGCTTGTCCTCAAGCGGAAGCCGATATCGAAAAATATGTCCACATGTTTAGAGATAGAGGTGTCGATAAAATAAAATACGGACATGAAGACATTATGATCATTCTTAGAATAACAACATATATATTGTCATATGATTTCTTATGCTAAAGTAACAATCTATTCAGAATGTAAAGTATGAATTCGAAACTTCATTGAAAACTAGCAAACTATAATCTCAGTCATTGAAGCAATTGCAATTTAGCATAACATCAGAAAGAGTCAATATAAGAGATTTTCAGCAAGTCCACATACTCAACTATCATTTAGTCTTCCATAATTGCTAACACTCACGCAATACTTATGGGTATGAAGTTTGAATCGGACACAGAGAAAGATAGGGGCTTATAGTTTTGCCTCCAACCTTTTACCTCAAGGGTAATGTCAACAATAATACTTTATCAAAACCTACATCCAATTGGGTATTTATATTAGGATCTTTCCAACACATAGTGCTTGCCAAAGGATAAAGTGTAAAAAGGAAAGATGAAGATCACCATGACTATTGTATAAGGTAGAAGACAAAAATAAAAGATAGGCCCTTCGCAGAGGGAAGCAGAGGTTGTCATGCGCTTTTATAGTTGGACGCACAAAATCTTAATGCAAAAGAACGTCACTTTGTATTGCCACTTGTGATAAGGACCTTTATTATGCAGTCTGTCGCTTTTATTTCTTCCATATATATCACAAGCTTGTATAAAGCTTATTTTCTCCACACTACTAGATCATACATATTTAGAGAGCAATTTTTATTGCTTGCAACAATGACAACTTACTTGAAGGATCTTACTCACTCCATAGGCAGATATGGTGGACTCTCATGGCAAAACTGGGTTTAGGGATGTTTGGAAGCACAAGTAGTATCTTTACTTGGTGCAAAGAATTTGGCTAGCATGAGGGGGAAAGGCAAGCTCAACATGTTGGATGATCCATAACAATATAATTTATTTCGGATATAAGAAAACATAACCCATTATGTTGTCTTCCTTGTCCAACATCCACTTTTTAGCATGTCTTATTTTAATGATTGCTCACAATCATAAAAGATGTCCAAGATAGTATATTTATATGTGAAAACCTCTCTTTCTTTATTACTTCCTATTAATTGCAACGATGACCAAAACTATGTTTGTCCACTCTCAACAACCTTTATTCATCATACTCTTCATATGTGAAGTCATTACTCTCCATAAGATCAATAGGATCTTTTTGTTTCTTTTTATTCTTTCCTTTTCTTTTATTTCCTCAAGATCATAGCAAGATAGCAATGCCCTCGACTCAAAACTAATCTTTATTATATATAGCTCATGGACTCGATTACATAGATAGGGATCAACACAAGACTCAAAGCTAGATCATACTAAACTTTATTCTACTAGATCAAGATATAACCAAAAGGATCGAACTAAGAAAAACGGTAAAGATAGAAGTGTGATGGTGATACGATACAGGGGCACCTCCCCCAAGCTTGGCAGTTGCCAAGGGGAGTGCCCATACTCATGTATTTATGTCTCTTTCTTCGGAGGTGGTGATGATGGAGTTGTTGATGATGTAGGCTTGTCGTCCATCTGCTTAGGCTCACCATCATAGAAAGATGATCGAGTTTCCGGGATCCTCAAATCTGCAGCCAAACTCATCCACTTGAATCTATATTCATACTCACAGTTTTGGTTTTGCAGGTTATAATTCTGGGCATGGAGGTGCTCGATTTTCTCATGAAGCTTGAAGATGGTCTCCCCAATGTTCTTGGCATCCAGCTTGTGGTTGTTGGTGAACTCCGCGATCATCATGTGGTTGGCATTGAGTCCGCGTTCCACCATCCCTTGGCACTTGAAAACTTGTTGCTCCATTGCTTCGAGGCTTGTCTCCACGCTTCCGGTCCTCCTTGGTCCCTCAACATCACGGATATGCAACACCCCCTCACACATCTCAATGGTTCAAGGGTGTTGCAGCACCTCCGCGAGGTAAGGGTTGATGACCTTCTCGAAAAACTTGTCCTTAGGGGCGCTTGGAGACGTCGTGGTGATCTAGATCTGTCAGAAAAACAGCTCGAAACAAAAGCAAAGGATTTTTTCGTGGTACGGTGGTCAAAACCTTCGGGAGATTATGTAATGAATTTTTACCAACCAAAAGAAGTATCGTGCAAGAAAACGGAGTCTAGAGGGCACACGAGGTGCGCACGAGGCAGGGGGCACGCCCAGGGGGGTAGTGCGTGCCCTCCACCCTCGTGGATGCCTCGTGTCCCTTTCGGACTACTTATTTTCCTATTTTTAAATATTCCAAAATGGAGAAAAAATGCTATAAGAACTGTTTTGGAGTCGGTTTACTTACCGTACCACATACCAATTCCTTTTTGGAGTCTGAAACTTTCTGGAAAGTGTCCATTATGTACTCCTCCGGGGTTACAGTGTCAATAACATTGGTTTCAACATTTGTGGGATTATCTGAGATATAATGTTTGATTCTTTGACCGTTCACCACCCCCAGATTTGTGCCTTCGAAGTTTTGATTTTTATGGCACCGGAACGATAGACTTCCTTGATAAGAGAGAAGTTTTCACCATTTAGAGAGAAGTTTTCCTGCAAAAATCTTAAATAAGAGTTGTATAGCAAAACATAATCACCTACAATAAACTCATGCTTTTGTATCCTTTTGTCATGCCATCTTTTAACTTTTTCTTTAAACAGTTTGGCGTTCTCATAGGCTTGGGTTATCCATTCATCAAGTGAGCTAATGTCAAATAGCCTCTTCTCACCGGCAAGTTTGAAATCATAATTCAGCTCTTTAATAGCCCAATATGCCTTATGTTCTAGTTCGAGAGGTAAGTGACAAGCTTTTCCACAAACCATTTTATACGGAGACATACCCATAGGATTCTTATATGCAGTTCTATAGGCCCATAATGCATCATCAAGTTTCTTGGACCAATTCTTTCTAGATCTATTAACAGTCTTTTGCAAAATTAATTTAATCTCTCTATTACTCAATTCTACCTAACCACTAGACTGTGGATGGTATGGAGATGCAATTGTATGATTAACATCATACTTAGCAAGCATTTTAAGAAAAGCACCATGAATAAAATGTGAACCACCATCAGTCATTAGGTATCTTGGGACTCCAAACCTCGGAAAAATAAATCCTTTAAGCATCTTATTAGAAGTGTTATGATCAGCATTACTAGTTGGAATAGCTTCTACGCACTTAGTAACGTAATCAACAGCAACTAAAATGTGTGTATACCCATTACAGGAAGGAAAAATGTCCCATATAATCAAAGCCCCAAACATCAAATGGTTCGATAACAAGTGAATAGTTGATAGGCATTTCTTGACGTCTACTAATATTACCAATTCTTTGACATTCATCACAAGAAAAGACAAACTTACGGACATCTTTGAAAAGAGTAGGCCAATAAAAACCGGATTGCAATACCTTATGTGGAGTTCTATCTCCAGCGTGGTGTCCTCCATATGCCTCGGAGTGACACTTGCGTAGGATCTGTTCCTGTTCATGCTCAGGTACACAACGTATAATGACACCATCTACTCCTTTATAAAGGTGCGGGTCATCCCAAAAGTAATGCCATAAATCATAGAAGAACTTTTTCTTTTGTTAGTATGTGAAACTAGGTGGTATCAATTTAGCAACAATGTAATTAGCATAATCAGCATACCATGGAGCAGTATGAGAAGCATTTATGACAACCAATTGTTCATCAGGAAATCTATCATCAATAGGTAGTGGGTCATCAAGAACATTTTCTAACATAGACAAGTTGTCTGCAACGGGGTTCTCAGCTCCCTTTCTATCAATAATGTGCAAATCAAATTCTTGTAGCACGAGAACCCATCTAATAAGTCTAGGTTTAGCATCTTTCTTTTCCATAAGGTATTTAATAGCAGCATGATCAGTGTAAACAGTTACTTTGGAATCAACAATGTAAGGTCTGAACTTACCACAAGCAAATACAACTGCTAAAAATTCGTTTTCAGTAGTAGCATAATTTCTCTGGGCACTGTGCAGAGTTTTACTAGCATATTGGATAACATTTAATTTCTTATCAACTCTTTGTCCTAGAACAGTACCTACAACATAATCACTAGCATCACACATAACTTCAAAGGGTAAATTCCAATCAGGAGGCTGAACAATAGGTGCAGAAATCAAGGCTTTCTTAAGTATTTCAAATGCTTCTACACAATCATCATCAAAGACACAAGGAACATCTTTTTGTAAGAGATTAGTCAAAGGCCTAGAAATTTTTGAGAAGTCTTTAATGAACCTCCTATAAAAACCGGCATGACCAAGGAAACTTCTTATACCTTTGATGTCCTTAGGACATGACATCTTTTCAATAGCATCAAATTTAGCTTTATCAACTTCAATACCTCTTTCAGAAATCTTATGCCCCAAGACAATACCTTCATTAACCATCAAGTGGCACTTCTCCCAATTCAAGACAATATTAGTATCTTCACATCCCTAGAAAACTCGATCAAGGTTGCTTAAGCAATCATCAAAAGAAGTTCCATACAAGGAGAAATCATCCGTGAAAACCTCAACAATCTTTTCACAAAAGTCAGAGAATATAACACTCATACATCTTTGAAAGGTAGAAGGTGCATTACATAAACCAAAAGGCATACGTCTATAAGAAAAGGTACCGAAAGGGCAAGTAAAAGTGGTCTTATCCTGATCCTATTTTGACACAGGTATTTGAGAGAAACCAGAATAGCCATCTGCAAAGCAAAAATGTGTATGTTTGGACAATCTTTCTAGCATTTTATCAATAAAAGGTAGAGGGTAATGATCTTTTCTAGTAGCTTAATTTAATTTGCGGAAATCAATTACCATTCTATAACCTGTAACAATTCTTTGTGGGATCAATTCATCTTTATCATTAGGAACAACAGTAATACCTCCCTTCATAGAGACACACCGGACATGACTTACCCACTGACTACCAGCAACAAGATAAATTATAACTGCTTCCAGAAGCTTTAGTATTTCATTTCTTACCACTTCTTTCATCTTAGGATTTAACCATCGTTGGTGATCAACAACTGGCTTAGCATCTTTCTCTAATTTTATATTGTGCTAGCATAGAGTGGGACTAATTCCCTTAAGATCATCAAGAGTATATCCAATAGCGACACGGTGCTTCTTCAGAGTTTTCAATAATTTCTCTTCTTCATGCTCTGAAAGGTTAGCACTAATAATAAGAGGATATATCTTCTTTTCATCGAGATAAGCATATTTAAGAGTATCAGGTGATGGTTTAAGCTCAAACACAGGATCACCCTTGGGTGGAGGAGGATCCCCTAGGATTTCAATAGGCAAGTTGTGTTTCAAAATAGGTCGCTGTTTAAAGAATAATTCATTTATTTCCCTTCTTTCATTCATAAACATATCATTTTCATGGTCTAGCAAATATTGTTCTAAACGATCATTAGGAGGCACGAAATAGAAGCAAGACCAATAATGTCATCTTTACTAGGCAATTCTTTATCATGGGGATGTCTACAGAATTTAACAAAATTAAAGTCACGAGACATATCCCCTAAACCAACAGTAACAATATCATTTTTGCAGTCTATCTTAGCATTAACAGTATTCAAGAAGGGTCTACCAAATATAATGGGACAAAAGTCATCTTGTGGGGAACCAAGAACAAGAAAATCAGTAGGATATTTAACTTTCCCACACAAGACTTCAACATCTCTAACAATCCCAATTGGTGAAATAGTATCTCTATTGGCAAGCTTAATTGTAACATCAATATCTTCTATCTCAGCAGGTGCAATATCATGCATAATTTCTTTGTATAAGGAATCAACAGGCATGCCAACAACATGTCTATGTTTATTTTTAGTATCGGGTCTAGCAATTCTAGCAGCTTCATCACAGAAGTATATAACATGCCCATCAGTATTATCGACCAAGAGATCTTTAACCATAGCAATAATAGGTTCAACTTTGATTTGGTCAGGGGGTGTAGGTGTTCTAGCATTACTCTTACGAACCACAGTTGAAGCTTTAGCATGATCCTTTATTCTAATAGGGAAAGGTGGTTTCTCAATATAAGCAGTAGGAACAATAGGATCGACATTATAAGTGATAGTCTTTTCTTCAACTTTAATAGGTTCTACTACTTTTACTTCAATGGGAGGATGATATTTAAATCACTTCTCCATAGGGAGATCAACATGAGTAGCAAATGATTCAAAGAAAGAAGCTACTATATCTCAGAGTCAAGTCCCTATTTAGTGCTAAATTCACGAAAAGCATTGGTATCCATAAAAGATTTAACACAATCAAACTTAGGAGTTATACCTCACTCCTTACCTTCATCGAGTTCCAATCTTCGGAGTTGCATTTAATTCTTTCCAAAAAATCCCATCTGAATTCAATAGTCTTCATCATAAAAGAACCAGTACAAGAAGTATCGAGCATGGAGCGATTATTGAGAGAAAGCCGAGCATAACAATTTTGAATAATAATTTCTCTTGAGAGCTCATGATTGGGGCATGAATATAACATTGACTTAGCCTCCCCCAAGCTTGAGCGATACTTTCTCCTTTGCGAGGCCAAAAATTATATATATAATTATGATCGCGATGAACCAGATGCATAGGGTAAAACTTTTGATGAAATTCCAATTTCAATCGGTTGTAGTTTCATGATCTAATATCATCACATAGCCTAAACCATGTCAATGCCTTTCCCTTCAAAGGTAAACGGAAGACCTTCTTCTTGATAACATCCTAGGGCATACCTGCAAGCTTAAATAATCCACAAACTTTATCCACATAGATTAGGTGCATATCAGGATGTAATGTTTCGTCTCCTGTAAAAGGATTAGCTAGCAGTTTCTCTATCATACTCGAAGAAATTTCAAAGTAAACATTTTTAGTAGGTTCAGTAGGTTGAGGAGCAACTCTTTGCTCTACCGATCGGGGTGAAGATACCCCGAACAAACCCCTCAAAGTATTATTTTCCATAGTAACAAGTGATAGTAAATTTTAGCACACTATATAAAATTTTCCTTACCAAATTCCACCTACCAAAGGTGCTTCACTCCCCGACAACGGCGCCAGAAAAGAGTCTTGATGACCCACAAGTATAGGGGATCTATCGTAGTCCTTTTGATGAGTAAGAGTGTCGAACCCGACGAGGAGCAGAAGGAAATGACAAGCGGTTTTCAGTAAGGTATTCTCTGCAAACACTGAAATTATCGGTAACTGATAGTTTGTTGAGGAGGTAATTTGTAACGGGTAACAAGTACAAAAGTAAACAAGGTGCAGCAAGGTGGCCCAATCCTTTTTGTAGCAAAGGACAAGCCTGGAAAACTCTTATATAAAGCAATCGCTCCAGAGGACACATGGGAATTATCGTCAAGCTAGTTTTCATCATGCTCATATGATTCGCGTTTGTTACTTTGATAATTTGATATGTGGGTGGACCAGTGCTTGGGTACTGCCCTTCCTTGGACAAGCATCCCACTTATGATTAACCTCTCTCGCAAGCATCCGCAACTACGAAAGAAGAATTAAGGTAAACCTAACCATAGCATGAAACATATGGATCCAAATCATCCCCTTACTAAGCAACGCATAAACTAGGGTTTAAGCTTCTGTCACTCTAGCAACCCATCATCTACTTATTATTTCCCAATGCCTTTCCCTAGGCCCAAATAATGGTGAAGTGTCATGTAGTCGACGTTCACATAACACCACTAGAGGAGAGACAACATACATCTCATCAAAATATCGAACGAATACCAAATTCACATGATTACTTATAACAAGATTTCTCCCATGTCCTCAGAAACAAATGTAACTACCCACGAATCATATTAATGTTCATAATTAGAGGGGTATAAATATGCATAAAGGATCTTAACATATGATCTTCCACCGAATAAACCAACTAGCATCAACTACAAGGAGTAATCAACACTACTAGCAACCCACAGGTACCAATCTGAGGCTTTGAGACAAAGATCGGATACAAGAGATGAACTAGGGTTTGAGAGGAGATGGTGCTGGTGAAGATGTTGATGGAGATTGAGCCCCTCCCGATGAGAGGATTTGTGGTGATGAAGATGGCGACGATTTCCCCCACCCGCAGGGATGTTTCCCCGATAGAACAGCTCGACGGAGCCCTAGATTGGTTCCGCGAAGGTTTCGCCTCAAGACGGCGTCGCTTTGTCCCGAAAGCTTCCTTTTGATTTTTTCCAGGGCAAAAGACACCTTATACCAAAAGGTGGGCATCGGGGGGATGCCAGGTGGCCCACGAGGCAGGGGGCGCGCCCTCCACCCTCGTGGACAGTGGGTGGCCCCCCTCTGGGGCTTTCTTCGCCCAATATTTTTAATATATTACAAAAGTGACTTTCGTGGAGTTTCAAGACTTTTTGAGCTGTGCAGAATATGTCTCTAATATTTGCTCCTTTTCCAGCCCAGAATTCCAGCTGTCGGCATTCTCCCTCTTCATGTAAACTTTGTTAAATAAGAGACAAAAGGTATAAGTATTGTGACATAATGTGTAGTAAAAGCCCATAATGCAATAAATATTGATATAAAAGCATGATGCAAAATGGACGTATCAGTGCTCGACATTTTTAAGAAATTCAATCGCTACTTGTCTAATGATAATACCGGTTCAGAAATCCGGGAGGAACTACAGATATTCTGACTGTAGAAACGAAATTACCTAAAGCTCCATGGGAGGAGGGTATTTGCAAAGTATGTGGCATTGATAGAGACGATCACAATGTTCTCTTGTGTGATAAAAGTGACTTAGAATACCATAGTTACTGCTTGAATACACCACTAGCTCGTATTCCAAAAGGAGATTGGTTCTGCCCATCGTGCATGTCAAAGCAGAAGAAATCACACCTTCACCAGGGTGCTGAGTATTTTACACGACAATGAAAAGGAGCAGACTCGCATGCCTTTCATGACAATCCATCATGAATGTCAGGTCAAAAGAAATCACAGCTTGACCAGGGTGTTCAGGAGCCTTTCATGGCATAAATACTAAGTTAGCAACAGCAATGGAACAAAAGGAGTACATGGAGCTTAGCACACAAGAGGTATCAGTTTTCTCGTCTACGTTTCAAGTAGATATCTCTATTGTTTAGTATTTGGAAGTTTTAGTTCTTCTTGTACTGGACTTCTTTTTGCAAATAAAAAAGTTTGTTGTAAATTATTTCACCACAAGTACACTACCAGAACTACAATAAAATTACACTATCTGAAATCATAGTCTACAAATCATATAATATAATCTTACACTAAAATTTTACACTACTCTTACACTAATTTTACACTACTCTTACACCTAAATTCTACATTATTATACACTACTATTACATTACACTAAGTAGAACTCACTCACGGTGGCGGTAGATGGCGAGGGGGCGTTGCGGGGTGCGACGGGGGCGGGGGCGGCGGCCGGAGTGAAGGCGGAGGCGACATGGGCGGCACCGGTGGTGGCGGAGGCGACGGCAATGGGGGCTTCGACGAGGTGACGGCGACGGGGATGGGAGTGATGGCGATTGGGACAGCGGCAATGGAGGTGGAGGCGACGGCAACAGGAGCTTCAACGGAGCGATGGTGATGAGGATGACGGCGGTGGAGGTGGAGGCGATGGCGAAGCGGGCGGTGGCGGTGGAGGCGGGGATTTAATGGGGAACGTACGGAAACATATGGTCGCTTGTGTGTGTGTGTGTGGGGGGGGGGGTGTTTTAATCAATCCGGCAGGGGACGGCGGGGTAATTGCTGGCGTTGGCCTACGTGGCCAACGCCATTGCTAGTATATTGTTAATTTTTTGTAATTTTTCTTTTTAACTTTTATGTGTTACACATATTATTTTTTATATTCGTATAGATGTTTAGTTTATTATTTTATTGTTTTATTTTCCTATTATTTATTATATTGTTATTTTTATTAATTATTTTGTGTAAATATGTAAACATACAAGTAAAACCAATAATTAGAACAAAACATCGATCTCATTAATCTAGCCTAGATACATAGTTGTTGAATGATGAAATAATAACAAATATATATAAATTTTACTACTATACTCTTGATCTAGACTAAGAATTTCATCATTGCAATGATTCTCACGAGAAAAAAAGCTGCCACCGATCTAGCAGGGAGAACGAGACCAAGTATAACACCAGCTAAAAGCGCATATCGAAGCATCCTGAATTTTTGGATTTGGCCGCGCATCACATCAGTCTTCAGCTGCATCTCATCTATCTGTTGTCTTACTTCACCAATGGAATACTCGAGCAGCTTGCTGATGTACTTCTGCACGAGATCAACCCATATCCATGTATAGCAATATTTTGTCTCCTACGTCTGTGGATCACAATACACACACACACATATATTAATGATTGCGACACTATATATATAAAGTTGAATTGTACAAATTAGCAGAAATAGATCAAGGGGTATTTTCTATCATATTACCTTTCCACGGTTACCGCAGATGTAGAACTCTCACTCTGGATTACTTTTTGTGTGTGACATATGCTTATCAGCAGGGCGTCCACAGCCACAAAGCAGCAAAGGTGCCCTCGCTCGATTCCCGGCAGCTTCGGCACCGGTGGCATAGTTACCTGATCGAAGGGACCTGGCGCTGCAGCAGGATGATTCGCCGGACAGGGCTGGCTGCATTGGCCGTGGCGAGAGCATGTCATAGCCAACGGGGCCAGAAGAGAGCACAACTAAGGCGACGGAATCCCAAACTTTCTACATGCCCCGCCAACGTGGGCTCACACGTGGGGCTCGTGCCGATTCGACAAGCTCCGGTGGGTCCATTGACACCAAAGCAACTAACTAATGGAGAGTAGAATTTTGTAGAGAATGGAAGTGAATGTATTTGAGAACAAGGGCTGCCAACACATCTATATATATGCAAAACTTAGTGTTGGCGTTCCCGACGACGCCATGACAACACAAGGTTAAGTATCTATGATGTGTTTATAAATCGCACAACAGCAGTATCTTGCAACTGGTCACAACAATTGGGCCCACATAGTAGTGACATTGGAAGTATTAAGAACGCCAGCAATAGCAAACTATAGTTGGCGTGCCAATTTGGATGACACCAGTACTATTTGAAAAAAATAGTGCTGACGTTGATGAAAAATGGCTCGCCACAAACGAAAGTTGTGTCTAGCCTTTTTCCACTAGTGTTGTCCTCTCCCTGCTCCTCCCCCTCAAGGGTAGAGGGGCATGGGTGTCCCAGATCTAGTGTCCCGGGGTCCTCTAGAATGGAGGGCTTCTCTGGCCTCCTTATTCTTCTCCTTCTTCTCTAGCACCTTGTACGGCTCCACGGCCAACATGGCCACCAGCAAGGTTGTCCTGGGGCCCTTGGGTAGCGGGGCTAGGCTGTTGATCCGCACCGCTTTCTTCAGCCAGCTGTGCGGATGGAAGAAAAGGGAGTTAAGTACTTTGTCAAAAAGTAACATCCGAACATAAGAGTAAAACTTATCATACCTCACAAGGGGGGTTTGCGGCGTCAAGGACGTTATCTTCCTTCTAGGCCTGCCAGTCGTTCTGTGGGTTGAACATCGCCTAACACAGTTGGGCATGGCATGTGCGGTAGAAGCTGACAACGGTAGCAGGGTCTTCGAGCTTGTAAGCCCACATGGGGGTGGTCCGGTCTTTAAATGTTAGGATGCGGCTATGGAGCACGATCTAAATCGCGTTGGTCAATTCAACCCCCTTTCTCTATCATCTTGGATATCCGGCTCTACAGCGACGCCACCTCCTTTGTTGAGCCCCAGTCGAGGCCTTTCTTGGTCCATGAGACCAGCCTTGTGGAGGGTCCGGATCTGAAGGCGGGATTCGCCGCCCAATCCGCGCTTCGTGGTTCTGTGATGTAGAACCACTCCTCCTGCCGGATCTTGACAATTTTGATGAAGGCGCCTCCGGCCACTCAACTCGAGGGAGCTTGATGACCATTGCCCCCCCCCCACACACACAGTCCGCCTGCTGGCGATCGACGATCTTCGGCTTTACATTGAACACTTTAAACCACAGACCGAAGTGTGGCAGTAGTCGAAGAAAGGCCTCCCAAATGATGATGAAGGCTGAGATGTGCAGAAAGGAGTTCGGGGCATGGTCGTGGAAATCTAACCTGTAGAAAAACATCAGACCCCTGACGAAGGGGTGGAGGGGAAAGCCCAATCTCTGAATGAAGTGAGGGAGGAACACCACCCTCTCGCTTGGCCTTAGCATGGGGATGACCTGACCGCCTCCAGAGAACGGTGAGCGACGTCAGCGGGGAGATAGACTGTTTTCTTCAACTCCAGGATGGCGCCCTCAGTGACGATGGAGGCCTCCCGCTTGCCCTTAGACCCAGAGCCGGCCATGGCCGAATTGAGGAGATGGCTGGAGGGGTTCTTGGAAGGGAGAATAGATCTGGGCGTTGGAGCTCAGGAGATTGGGAAGGAATGTGACGGGAGGAAGTGGGAGCGTGCGAAGGAAATGGTGGCTGCTCCCCTTTTATGGTCTACGGTAAGGCCAAGAGTCCTTTTACTGCACCGCAGACCTCGCCACTTATCGATGTAATTGCATTATTAGGCGTGCATGGGATAGCACAAATCAGTGATCATATCCCTTAAAAACAGGGCACGATCTACATATTGATGGGACGTGCCAACGGAGAAACCACCTTGAACTGCGAATCTAGTTTTCATAACTAGCTAGTCGTTATGTCAGGTCGCGACCCTTCGCCAAAAATTTGTGAGATGGGGTCGCTGTTCACACTTGAGCGGCTGGACTTTGAGGCTAAGTAACTCACTACAGGAATCAGCTATTTTGCCGACATGAAGCCTTTTTGCCGTCAGCTAATCATCATGGCAGACGACAAAGATTATTTTGCCGTCATGAACCTGACGGCAAATGATGACTGACGGCAAAGATTAGGATTGACTGACGACAAAGAATGACTAACGGCAAATACATATTTTGCCGTCTGTAAAAATAACTGATGACGGCAAAGACGTATTTTACCGCCTGTAAAAGAACTGATGACGGTAAAGACATATTTTGCCATCTGTAAGAAAATTGATGACGGCAAAGATATTTTGCCGTCTGTAAAAAAAACCGGAGACGGCAAAACAAGAAACACACCTCGCGGATCAATCTCTCGGATTGATGAGGTGGCAAGATCTTACACGCACATCTCACCCACTCAAGCGGTCGGACGCACGCCCCCACCCACGCACTGACCCGCACGCGTCCCCAGGACTCCACCTGCCCCACCCATGACCGAACCAGCCTCGCTGGCCCCCACCCACCCCGTCTTGATCTCCTCTCTCCTTATCCCCTCGCGCGACCTTCCTCTCTCTCTCTCGAACGCATCCAGCGCCCGCTGCATCTCCCTCTCTCTGCCTCTTCTGGCTTCGCCCCCAGCGCCGGCGGCCTCGTCCCCAACGCCGGTGGCCCCGCCCCTGCGCACCGGCATCCCTGCAAGCCTCTGGCGGCCCGCCCCCACCGCTGCTCCACCCACCGACGGTCGCCCGCGTCCCTGCCCCCATGGTGCCGCTGGCCTGGGCCCTCCCCCACCGCCCCGAGCAGCCGCACGCGGGCAGCCAGTGCACCGCCGGCGCTGCCCCGTCGCCCTGAGCTGCCACACATGGCCGGCCCTGCTCCCCAGAGCCATCGGCCCCAACCCCTTCCCCCTCTTTGCCCCGGCCGTTGTCGACCCGAGAATCCACCGGCGTCCGCAGCGCGACGCTCGCTTCGCTCGCCTTCGACCACCAGCAGGCGCCCGCCTCCGCCGCGGTTGCTCTCATGCGCCGCGACCTTTCCATGCCGCGGGATTCCGCCTCCTCTGTTCTCCCCTGCGGGCGGCGGGGCTTGGCATCGATGGAATTGGCCGGGTCCAATGGATCCAGCGCCCAGACGAGGTTGGCGAGCTCCGGCGCGGTGGCAGACGGCTTGAGCTCCTCATGCGTCGGTGGCGCGTCGGTGTACTCCAGATCGAACTATGTAGCCCTCGAGTGTAATCCGTTCATGTGAAATTTTCTATCTTGTTAAACGTAGTAGTTTTGTGGATTAGCAAGTGACGATGAATAGTTATGGATATTGTGTATGGATATTGATTCTTGAAACAGTAGTGTGTGTGGATACTGTGGTATTCTTCCTTAGTTCGTTCCCCTCTGGACCGATTAGATATATTTTTTTATTAAAAAAGAATCTTTGCCGTCTATGATATTTGAGGTTGACGGCAAAGATGGATTCTGGCTGACGGCAAAGGCACTGACGCCGTCCGTTAGTCGGGCCGTTCTGTGAAACGCTTTTTTTTGCCGTCTGGCAATTCTCGATAACGGCAAAATCGGTTGACTGACAGCAAATGCTTTGCCGTCTGCCCGATAAAATGCTGACGGCAAAATCCCCCTTTGCCGACTTTGTCTTTGCCGACAAGGTTTGCCGTCATGGGCTGACGGCAAAATCTTTGCCGTCTGTAATCTTGCCTTTGCCGTCTGTAGGAGCCTCACGGCAAAATGCCTAATTCCCGTAGTGACTTGTACACTTCAACAACTATGGCATAATCCGGGAAGCGTATGGCTAGACATAGCCAACCAACCCTTGAAGATTTGATTCAGGGTAGCTGCAGGCTTGATGCAAATGCCACAGAAGGAAGGGAAATGGTCCACAAAGCCGGTAATGCTCGCATATACTTCGGCTTCGAAGACTAGTTTGAGGGCTAATGAGGGTGTCCCTGACTAAGGGGTCCTCGGGCTGCCGGCCTATCTCTCGTGGGCCGGACTGGTGGGCCGCTCTAGATTCATCGAAGGAAGGCCAAACTATGGGCGAGGTCGTGCTCCAGAAGGAAACCTCCGAAGACTTGGCGTATCCCCCAATTCTTGTTAGCATACTCGGCATGTTTATCCCATGACGGTGGCCGGCCATATGTGACCCTAGATATCCCTGGTGTCTATGTAAACCAGAGGGTTAGAACCATTATGGGGATACAGACCTAGGGTTTAGCTCATCCGATCTCATGGTAGATCAACTTTGTAATTGTCATACAAAAACATCAATGTAACCAAGCAGAATGTAAGGTTTTACCTCTTTGAGCGGGCCCGAACCTGGGTACGGATCGCTATCTCTATGTTCCTTGTTAACCATCGATCCCAGATCCATAGCTCGGGACCCCCTACCCGAGATCTTCCAGTTTTGACATCGACAGCGGCTGCATCAGGTATAATTTTGAGTCATGCTCTCTATACGGGCAAATTGTCTGTCCATAATGCAATGCTATGTTGCAGCCACGACAATGCGATACCCTGGTGTTTGCAGTGACAATTTGTTTAGTGTAATATAACCACTTAATGTAGTGCATTCATAAAAGAGTGCTACACACATCTAGTTAGGTATAACTTTTGTATGTAAAAGAGTGTATATAGCTATAGCTTTTGTATGAAATGCACTTTGTACTTCATATAACCTATATATTATTCTTGGCCTTGCACATCTTAATAAATGATATCACAACTTGCATGTTGACACATGTGATCCCAATAATTTTTATGAGACCAATGACTTTTAATAGTTTGAGCTTGTCCGTGATGCTTGGCAGCCTCCTTCGGTATGGAGCTGCCTGCCGATGGAGGATGGAGGATACGGGCATATTCGTAGCTCTCATTTCAATTTTAAGTGAATGATATTCTCATTTGGCTCTAACACCTCTAACAATAGCAACCCCCTTACAATGCGAAAGCGAGTTGCGAATAAGCTAAACTCCTTCATGCGCAGGCAGCTCCAAATTGAAGGAGACCGTGAACTATCATTGACGAGCTCAAGCTAAAAAGTCATCTGTTTGGCAATAAATTATCATGGACTCCATACTGAAGACGCTCCAAACTGAATATAACGCTCAAGGATATGGCCTCTGGATAATAGTTCAGTGGTATAATCAGTTAATGTTTGGGATTCTCTATAGGTTATGTTCCATGCTACTACCCCTGGTCCAATTGGGTGATATACATATAGTTTGGCCATGTAAATAAGTGCACTTTGTATTCAATATTAACTATATATTATTTTCTTGTGCATATTGACAAATGGGATTGCAAGATTCAGGCGACAGGTCAGTGTCCAAGACAAGAGCGCGTGAACAAGTTCGACACTTGAGAGGCAGCGTGAGGAGCGGCTCAAAGATGCGATGTCCAACTGGTTCGACATTTTTGAACACACTCGGGGACGAATCCCGGAGCTAGAGTTGGAAACGAGGAAGAGGATAGTAGAGCGGAAACTTTCCAGCCTCGCGAGGCGCATCTTGGTAGAGGCAAGCTCCAAGGAGAAGTGGGAGATGTGGCCTCATTGAAATTTGGTGACCATACCCGATGGGCAGATATTCGAATCCGGCAGTCGGCACACTTTCACTTGTGCTATCCGGCTGGCACAAACGCACTACATTATATATAATGTAATGTATTTCGTATGCAATGGAATTATGTAATGTAATGGGATTTCAATAGGCAATGCCATTATGTAATGTAATGTGATTTCATATGCAGTGTAATTATTTAATGTAATGAGATTCCATGTGCAAAACAAAAAATAATAATTATTATATCATCCTTCATAGTGGCGTTGATACGAATCAAATGCCAAACGTACAATAAGTATCTCTGGCGTCGGGTCGGCAGTTACAACACTCCCAAGTGGGTGACGACACGGAGCTTCACCTCTGTCGAGTCTGGGCAAATAGAAAAAGGTTTCTACCCGGATCTCTGACACAAGGACAAGACACACGACAATGGGAGCCATTGTTGCCGAAGCCAGATAGCGTGAAGCTTTCGCTCGGAAACTCGCCTGCACCGCCAGGAAGAGCCACGGTCACCACCACAACAAGGGCCAGCCCATGCACACCAGATCTAGTAACCGCCATAGTAGACCAGAGCCGCTAGGCACTACACACACAGTCACTCACACGACCAAGAGGAGCAGCCACCACCACCAACATGGAGCCTACCAGAAAAGCCACCCATGGTGTCCGCTATCTAGGACAACTTCCCCAACATCCTCAGACAAACTCTTTATCAATGCCAAAACATGCGTCCGCCACCAACCAGCCACGAGACGCCGCCTCGACGTGACCAGCGAGGGACCAAGGCATTCACAAAGGGGATCCAACCCCTGATAGGATGACAAATTCCAACACTTGCATTGGTGGCCAACCCACACCATCGGCCATCTGCCAGCCACCAATACCGGGAGGGGTGGGCATCACCCCCTCAGGTTTGGCCACTCCAGATCTAGAAGGG
This sequence comes from Aegilops speltoides, assembly GCA_021437245.1. Taxonomy (NCBI): domain Eukaryota; kingdom Viridiplantae; phylum Streptophyta; class Magnoliopsida; order Poales; family Poaceae; genus Aegilops; species Aegilops speltoides. The sequence continues at coordinate 448,645,359 of CM038141.1, forward strand.
AGGAGGGCCCTTGTGGCAACCGATACCTCTGGCTACCCGGTGGTAGCGAGTACCTCCAGCTGCGAAGCATCCACCTCTGTCGGTTCCCTGTGACCCACTCCGCCGCACCAAACTGCAACACTGCGCAACCACATTCCCACAGGAGAGGATCATCACCGCCAACATGGCATCATCGGGCAGGCCTCATCGGCAGCACGACACAACCTTCCCCAATGAGAAGCCATGCAGGACGTCGCCGACCTCCGCCATAACTTCCCCTCCCCCCTTCCCCCCCGCCCATGCCGATCTAAAACAAAGGAAGTGTGGACCCTCCGTTTGGGTGACGCTTCTCCCACCACCCTGCCTCCGACTCTACCAGTTAACAGCCAAAGCAGAGCCTGCCGCCCGCGCTACATGCTGCACTTAGCCCACATCGCACGATGACCCGTTGATAGGAGAGCGACATAGGGGAGGGGACATAGGGGATATTCTCCGATCAAACTTGTAATTGGTGGTTTGTAACATATGCTACCAATATGTTTTTGGTAGGGAAATGAACAAGTGACGTGTGGGAGACTATTACTATCACTAGTAATATTCTTGTACAACTGATAGATGTTGTTGGGGCCACCTCCTCGCAGCGCTGCTCTTCTTCTTCCTCTCAACTGCCTCTCACAGCTTACACATGAATGACAATGGAGACAAATAGTTTTGGTGTTGTGCTGCCTCACACAGCCAACGTTTTCTCCTTTCTATTCCTCTTGTCTCAACTCCAAAATAAACAGCTTATACAAAATATCAAGATTAGTGCTAACATTCGCCCCCTAATCTTGATAGCACAACCTTCTATGCGAATCACCCGCCACCACTTGACACACCATCACGGAGCCGAAGAAACTTGTCGTGGACAATGCTGTCGCGACGCCGATCACCATGCCGTCTCCATCTAGCAGCATCGCACCGCAACCGGCCACCGGCGACATCACGCCGCCGACGGCCTCCACCTCATGACATCGTCCTCCACCTCACACGGAGTCTGCCGCATCGCCGTCGCTGCTGCAGGTCAACAAGGGCCCGTTACTAGTAACAATATCAGAAACGGAGCCATCACTTGTAATATTGTAGTACACAAGTAATGTGCATAAACGAGAACATGTCACTAGTAACAGTATCACTAGTGGTGTTCATACTACAGACCCATTGGTTACAATTTAAGAAATCATTGGTTACAATTTAAAAAATCATAGTGCTACCTTACAGCCTAATGCCCCAACCCAACTATATGGAGTATAAAAACTAAACCTAAACATAACCAGGAAAATCCTCTCCCTCCCATCCTATTGCTAGATATCCCCTTATGGAGGTGGTACACCCTCCCTTGTTCTCACTTCCCTCTCTTCCAACACCACCCATAGAATAGCCCACCACCCCATATGTAGCTTATCACCCTAATAACCCAACATCCCCGCCGCAAATCACAACCTCCCCTATTGCCCACCACAACTTGCTCATTGCCCACCCTCAACTTCATGTACTCGCACGAGTGGCAAAGGTGCCTAGTGCGGCCATGCTCAAGCACAATGCTCCGGTAGGCCTGGCTGCACGAAAGCTTTCCACGACATTTGGTCCTCGAGGAGATCTACATGCGCAATCGTTGACACGGATCTCACAAACCTACCCACCATGGGTTTCGTTGCCATGACCCTAGAAAATAGTAATCAAGCCATGGAGACACGCCAAGCTCACTAGGATGGCTAACCCTCACCACCATCGAAATATCCTGATCATCAGAGAAGGGACATTTATCCCCTCTCACACATGCTCGAGGGTGTCATTCCGCTGGAGAAATGGACCACACAAGGGAGAGAGTGTACTAGCCTGAGGACCAGCCCAACCCTTCTCAGAGTTGCATCACTGCTGAAGAAGAACACGGAGACACCCCTAGGACTCATCCGAGCTCGCTTCTACACACACTCAAATCCAACACCAAAAAGGGCATCTCCAAGGAGGGGACGACGCCATATTGCCACCACCCAGCCCTAAGGATTTGGGGTTTTCACCCAGGCATAGGGGAAGGAGAAGGCAAAGGGAGGTGTACCTCAACATCACCTCCAAGGAGGATATTAGTGCCGAAGAGTTGTGGACATCGTGCTCACCACTGCCAGCCAAATGGTTCCCACAGATAGAGCTCCCACGCCAGCCACCAGATCCCACATAGAAGAGGCCACCGGAGATCAGAATCATCCGACGGAGAGGGCAACACGCATCGATGGAGACATGTTTAGATATGGATGTGGGGGGTCATGGGGCACCACTCCACTTCGCCAACACCGCCCTTCGTGACCACACCTTCTATGCAGCCAAGGGGATACGACCATATGCACCGGCGGACTGGAAGGGCTCCACCCTCACTACTCAAGGCCGCAATCTTGGAACCTAGTCCCTCGTCTGAGAAGAACAGCAGTCGGAGACCTCACCGCGAACCTCTCTGGCAGCCAGACAAGGATCTCGGTCGCTGCCTCCGATGGTGGCGACGGGGGAAGGGAGGAAGGGGTTTGACTACATGGCAAATCCTAGCCCTTCGGAGGACTACACGAGTCTCTCGCAACCACCCTTAAAGCGTACCAGTAAAGAAGTGGACTGGCGGTGTCTAGGACTAGATACGATGTATGCAGTTAGTCAACGAAACCGTCTTCGGAGCATGCTACGCCGTAGTGGAGACGTACTACCAATGGCAGTCAGTGCTTGCGTCACTGATACATGACTTCCACAAATGAGGTCAGCGACAGGTCAAAACCCATCAGTGAACGCGTTTAGGCACCTGACACTGGACGTGTAGCAATATACTAATACTCCCTCTGTTCCTAAATATAAGAACTCCGTATGAAGTCTGTATTTAAATCTCTATATTTAGAAATGGAGGGAGTACAAGATAGATTGAGAGAACCCTATCAAGCGAGACATCTCACATCACACAGTACGTACTATTTTTTTAAAAAAAAAACTGACCTTAATTTGTTGTAAATCATGCACTATGAGGATATTTTTTTGGAAAGAAGGTTGCTCCTGGTCTCTGTCCACTAATACACAAATCCCAAATATGTATGGTATTAAATGCTATTACCTGTCTACAGCGATTCTTAAAACCATACCAAATATTGTCTAATTCGTTGTCCGGTGTGAAATCTTTTCACAGCTCTCATGCCGTCAGTTTCTTTCCTTTTCAAGCTTAAGATTCTAGAATATCTAGATCTCCAACCCTAGCATCATCTCCATCCCTAGCATCATCCATTGCACCGTGCAGCCTGTCATCTCAAGCGCCGGCGTGTGGAGGACTCGAGGTTAGCTGCCTGCCCAGTACTTGCTAGTAATTTCTTATTGATCCAGATCTGTTGCTGCTTGATTGAATTATTCCGTGATCCATCCCACTTCCTAGCTAGCTTTGACATGGGTCATTCTGGAAGCCAACCACGGCTTGGTGCTGCTAATGCCGCCGACAACCCGGAGGTTGTACTCCCCGGCGACGAGGGTGAGATCAAAAGGTTAGCTTTCTAGGAATCTAAACTTTCTTCTTCTTGGAGTCTTTATTGGATCTTTGTGATTGCTAAATCCTAATACCGTTGTTACCATTGTGCAGGGTGTTGTCTGCTGATGTGGTGGCCACTGAGCCGCTGCCCAACGCCAACGTGCAGGTGATCTCTGGGACGACTGCCTCACAGGTCCCCTTGTCTCTGCCGGCGCTTGACCACCCGCACCCACACCCGGGAGATGTGTTGGCCTGGGCCTATGGAGAAGGCCGTATTCATGCGGACCCTCTTATGCAGAGGTTGGAAGCCATTGGAGCTTTGCTCAACGTGGAACTGATGCTTGTTCCCCCCTTCCCACGCTCGGAGATCATGGCAGCACTCGACGAGCTCGCCACGCCTCCGTCTCCTATTGAAGCGGCTGCTGGAGCTTCCGAAGAGATAGATGCCGAGGTCAAAAGGTTAGCATACCAGGAAGCTGAAGTTTCTGACCGGATCTTTACCTAAATCCTAATACCGTTGTCGCCATTTTTCAGGGTGTTGTCTGCCGATACGACGACCAAAGAGCTGCTGCCCAACACCGACATGCTGATGCAGATGGTCTGCAGGATGGTGACCTCACAGGCCCCCTTTCCCCTGCCAGCGCTTGATCACACACACCCGGGAGATGTGTTGGCCTGGGCCTATGGAGAAGGTCGCCGTATTCATGCGGACCCACTTATGCAGAGGTTGGAGGCCATTGGAGCGTTGCTCGACGTGGAACTGGAAAGTGATGTACCGCCGCCAGCACTATCTCAGTGAGACATAAGCTGCTAATTAAGATCGACCAGTTACTATCAGCTGGGAATAAAAATGTCATCCCTATGTCGTATAATTTGAATATTACCTTTGCTTCGCATCTGTGATTCTTGCTTGTGTAATGCTTTTCTTTACTTCAGCTGTTGGTGATGAGGTATCTTGTTCTAATCATGAATGGCAACTCCGTTTTCTGTGCACTTAAACTGGTTAGATATATGTGCATAAAACCCTCAAAATGATGTTGTGGCGTCAAATGTGGATATATGTAGTCTCAGACTACTTTGTGCCTTATTGAGATCTAACCCTCATTGTGGGTTCTTGGACCACTCTTATTGTTGACATATATTGTTCAGATTACCGACATCTAGGAGCAACAAAATTGTTAAATATTCTGGCATTTATCTAGTCACATATACTTCATTTTCTGCTAGATATTTTATGATCTGGTTCTCCTGTTCTATTGAGATATTAAGTTATTTCAGTGTTCAAAAGATATGTCAGCTCATCTATCGAATGCATGCGTATTAAATTTAAAGTTGCTAATTAATTCCCCAATGATCTTTTTATAAAGTATTGACTCTTTGTAAAGTGTCTGCATGCATCTCCCAGATGCGGAGGCCGGCGGTCATCCTCCTTTTCTATACAAAATATGGTTCTGTTCCTATTTTATTTACTGTATTTCTTGTATGCCTGCTATATTCATAATGTGGATTCATCATTCATTTTTTTAACATGTTGATATTGATATATTTTAGTTCAGAAGAACATACCGGCATGCTGCTGCCCATCTTCCTGGGTTAAAAGCAAACATATTAGTACACACCACCCCATACTTTAAGTCCAACCCATACAATTTGCTTTTCATAGGGGAAAACGTAACATGATGACAATTGTTTCAAATGTTATGCTCTTTCCCTCCCATGTTTATTGTTCCTTCCACCCAGTTCACAAGGGCCAGATAAACATATGTGTAGAAGTTAGAAATCGCACACCTATTTTGTCCGTAGGTGTTCTAGGTACTGACTAGAATTTTTTAACATATAATGATTCAAGATTCGTCTTCCCTGGTAACTGGAAATTTTGAATATTTTCCAACTAAAATAAGACATGTTTTTCTAAGATATACCCTAATATATAAAATATGTGGATGCTTGCGCAAATTGGTGTTTTTCAACAAGTCGGATCGCTTCACTGGACGACTACAAGAAATGACAACAGGTTAAGAGAACCTTGGTTCTTGTAATCTATCTTCCATCTGAAACACATAGTTAAGAAACCCCACAGGACAGAGACGAAACGAGAATCATCCCCAATCCTAAACACTGCTCCGTAACAAATTACCATAACTCCCACAGATCCAGTTTGACCCCCATATCGCTCAGGAGCGGCGATATGGGAGGCAATCATCTCTAGTCACCGGTACCCTTAGAAAATTCCATTTTCACTACCAACTTTGCTTCTTCCGGAGTGGCATTGGTCTTCAAGGCAGGTTATTGGTGGCGGTAGTGCAACTCGCTCTCAGAAGTGACCCGGTAGGGTAGCGAGTGATTTACATAGGTGGTGGTAAGCGAAACCAACGACTGTAGCAATTGCTTGTGCATCACAGTGGTTAGCGGTGGATAGCACCAGTGCGGCTATAGTCATGACTAAGCCGGCTAGGAGACATCCCTCCCCGAATTGGTGTCGGCCATGGTCCTTGGCTTGGCTTCGGGGTGGTAGATGGATGTAGACATGGATGCTGCTTGTTGTTATTGTCCAATCTGCCATTTGCATCTCTCCCTTGCCTTGTCCATTGATCGATCGGCGGGAATGACGGATGATGGTCCATCATAGTCACTAGTGGGTCAGGGATTCGTTTTCTGTTAGAAGCCAGCTTGTGATGAACTATGTTAGGTGGATTTTTTTCCACAGGATTCGTTTTCTGTTAGAAGCCAGCTTGTGATGAACTATGTTAGTGGATTTTTTCCACAGATTGGTTTGTCATGGCGGTTGGAAACACCGGTTGTTGCGGGAACATATGTTGGTGCCATTTCTATTCCTTTTGTAAGTCAATTAGTTCGACCTTTAATAATGATAATAGTTTATGCGTCGGAGAGTGAAGAGGCAGGAGACTTACCTTGCCTTTTTTTTTAAAAAAGTAGTTAAACCATATGCTTCAGTTATCATGATGCACATGCATAACAATCTTAAATTACTTTTGCTATATGAACATCGCTGAATTAAAACATCTAGATGGTTAAACCTTTTATATTCATATATTTATAATGAATTATAAATATTTTGCCAGTGCTCTAATCGTACTAAATATTTTCTACTATTCTCTTTTTCTTCAGATCCTCCACTTTTATCATTTGAAACAAAAGTATGGTCGACTCATGATCTTTTTTGGTGGAGAGATATTGCATTAACATAGATGACGTTGTGCTGCAATTCTGAATAAGGATTCTGCTTTTTAGTGATATTTTAACGTCTTCAACACTGCTCACTTTCTTTGGATAGTAATGGAAGAAATGAATCATTCTTTGTAATGGGGAAATTAAATCTTTGGGCTGCTTTTCATGTGACAAGGTCGTAGCATACAGTTTATTGGGCTGATTGTTAACCTTCTTTTACACATCAAAAGGCATCTCCCAAAACTTTATATGAGAACCAAGATCTCTTCTTCTCATCCCCAGCACAAGAGCCATCTCACTATCATCCCAACTCTCACTCCGATGTGCCAGGAGGAAATACTCTACTACCAAAAACTCTGTTGATGGGTGTTTTGACTAAGATTGATCCTGCAGTATATAAGATTTATTGTCTATGTTTATTTGTCCAATAGCAAAATCCTTCCTATATGGTTGATCAAAAATAATATGAATAGAAATAATTTGAAGAAAGTTACATCAACTCTAGAGAATACAATAAAATCAAAACATGTAATCTAATCGTGACAAAAATAAATAAAGCACTATAAAAACATGAAATTTCATGTCAAATTAATATGAAATGAATAATTTGGCCGTGTTCTACCCCTAGCAAATCTTATAACATAGGAACAGATCATGTGTTCCGTCAAGACTACATAATTTATTCAGAAAAACATCAAAATAGAGTATCATGCTGCTACATAGGCGGGCACCCGGATCTAAATGATCGTGGTATAGCCGTATAGGACGGACTAACGGACTAGCTGCATGCATGTGAGGGTGTCACCCTATAAGCGTGTTTGTTTGCAGCGCTTGGACGGAAGGGTGTGGCAGGGGCCCACACGGGTGAAAATGGGGGGGCGATAGATTGGTTAGGCAGGTTACATAACTCTTCGTACGTTGCTTTCGTAGGTGTAGTATTATTGGGCCAAAAACGATATTTTCCTATTATATGCCTGTGCCCCCATTCAGATCCCCTCTCCCTCTCGTCCTCCATCCCATCGCGGGCGCACCGCCGGCGACCCACCACGGCCACGCACCCCCTAAACTCACCAACAGAAACCGACACACACGCATGCCTACGGTGTACTCCTGCACGGACACCTTGTGCACCACACGCGCGCGCGCGCGCACACACACACACCTGCGCCGCGGTCCCGACGCACACGACACGCCCAGCGTGTGCCCGTACACTCGCCCGACACGCCTGGCTTGTCGCCGCGGCTTATTTCGCCCAACACTCACCCCCTAAGCCGTGGCACAGAGGAGGCCGTCGTCCTCGACACCGTCGTCCAACAGCAGCGCGCGCTTCGCCGCCGGCTCCTTCCGCAGCTGGAGGCACTCCCCTCTTAAAGTGACCGCGCTCGCCGCACTTGTAGCATCGCCCGCGCCGCTTGTTCCCGCCGCCCGATGTCGTGCTCTCCGCGCCGTCGTCGTCGTCGTTGACGCCGCCACCACCCTGATGTTGCTGTCGCGTCTGCCACTGCGCCGTCGTGTACATAAGCTGGCCGTCCGCCCGCTCACCGCTAGCTTGTCCGCGTCAGTCGCAGTCGCTTGTCGAAGGCCTTCAGGCGACCCAATGCCTCCTCAAGCGCCATAGTGGAAACGTCAAAGAACTGCTTGATTCCGGCCACCGCCGCGTACAGGCGGTCTGGCATGGAGTAGAGTAGTTTCTTCACCATCGCGGCATCGTCCAGCGTCGACCCGAGCCCTGCAAAACGCGCTGCCATGCCACCGGTCTTGCCAGCGAATGCATCCAGCGTATCGGCCCCTACCATGCGCAGCAGCTCAAATTCTCCGCAGAGAGTGCCCAGGCGCGCCGCCCGGACTTAGTCCACGCCGATGAACCTCTTCTTCAAGCTGGCCCAGATCTCTGTCTCTGTCTTCTTGGACGCGACCTGCAACAGAAGATCCTCAGCGAGTGCGTGAAGGAAGTACGCCCGCGCCGGCTTGTCCTTCTTGGCTATCGCATCCTTCGGCGCGTCCTCCGCCGGCACCACCGCCTCCCACAGCCCGGCCGCGTCCAAGTTGGCTTCCACCTTCATCGCCCACGTTGTGTAATTCTCACCAGTGAGCATGGGAACGGACTACGGCAGCGAGCTCCCCGATCCGCCGACGTAGGGCACGATCGACATCGCCGGCGATCGCCTCCCGCAACGTGGCTCTAATGCCAATTGTAGGTGTTTAACCTAAACCCTAATCCTAGTTGTCTCTCGTTGCTCCTCAGCTCGCTCTGTCTCGCTGCTCTAGAACGACTTGAGAGGAAGGAAGAAGGCCAGAGAGGGAACTCGCTGGACACGGTAGGTTTCCCGGCGCACAAACGCGGCTGCCGCAACTATGGCTATTCCCTCAAGCACGAACTCGACTTATTTCTGTTACAACGCGCACAAAGGGGGTCTTATACCCCGGGCCACGTCAGGGCACGCACCCACGCCCCAGTCCACGCCGAGCGCTTGGTCCAGCCCGCTCTGCCCGCATGCGCGACAAGCACGCACACGTCCGGGTCATGGCGAGCCCGCCTTGGACCAACTCCACGCACCCCCTAAACTCACCAACAGAAACCCACACACACGCACGTCTACGGTGTACTCCTGCACGGACACCCCGTGCACCACACGCATGCGCACGCACACACACCTGCGCCGTGGTCCCGACGCACTCGACACTCAGGGTGGACGTAACGAGCGGTCTTTCTGGCCCGCTCGTGGCCCGCTCGGTCTTGGCCCGCTCGGTCCTGGCCCGCTAGCGAAAAGGGTCGGTCCGGGCTGCCATATTCGGCCCGAAAAAATCTCGGTCCGGTCCGGTCTTTAACCGGTCCGACCGAGCGGACCGAGAAAACGCGATCACCGCAGTCACCGTTCCTCGCCATCGCGGCCACCGGCAGCCCCTGGATGAACCACTATGTCCCTGAGCTTCCCCTCTTCTTCCTTCCTCTCGTACCCTTGCGACGTAGCCTTTCGCTGCCGCTCGCCATCGCTGCCATGCGTGCACTGCCGCCGATCTCGAGTTCTCGACTATGTCGTCGACCCAACCGTGGCAGCAATTCCTGCCATGGCAACGCTTTTTGCAGTGCAGACGAAGTGCCATAGCAGCCGTTTCAGCCCAGTCGAATCGTGGGAGAAACGCTCTCTCGTGATTTTCGAATGGTGGGAGAAATACTCGGTCATGATTTTCACATCCAATAAATCAGGAAAGTATTGTTTTGGAAGGCCCACGATTTAATACTAGGGCCCTCTTCCTATTATCACGCGCCATCAATCCCGTGCTGCCGTTTCAGTCGAACAGAAAATAGAAAGTAAGAGAGAAAAAGGATCTGATCCGAAAGTCACGGCGCCATTTGACGATCAACTCCACGTTCAATTTGATCCTCTAATCACGGTGAGGCCCTCACAGAGAAAATCACGGGCTGCGCTATATTGCTTGCATGCTGTAGAAAAACTGCCAAAGGAAGAAACATCACGGTACAGAGAAAATAATAGCTAACAGCCGCGCCACCAAGAGCACTTTCCATAGCAAGTCGCCCTTCGACACCCGCGCTATCGCATGTCGCCCACCTCGCCACAGTCGTGCGCACGTCGCCCACCTTGCCAGCGCACCCGTGCACGTCGTCGCTGGTAGTGGTTGGCCGGTCCGCTCGGTCCGGCCCGGGCTTCGGTGCCGCCGGTCCGGTCCTTGAAACCAGGACCGCGAGGCTGGTCGGTCCGGTCCGGTCCGGACCGCCGGCGGCCGGTCCAAACGGTGGCTCGGTTAGGGCCCGGACCGTGTCCACCCTGACTCGACACGCCCAGCGCGTGCCCATACACGCGCCCGACGGGCCTGGCTTGTTGCCGCGGCTTATTTCGCCCAACAGAGGTGATCGAACCGTCAATACGCCGGGAAGACAATGATTAGATAGCGTCTGCTCATCAGATTTTTCGATCTATAAATTAATAAGTCTAGCTAGCCGGCTAGAACAGAATACCATACGAGCTCGCCATGACGGCCGACCCGCCACAGAGAACAGATGATGCTTCAAGCCCAGTTCGAGCTCTACCACCAGTGCTTCGCGTACGTCAAGTCGTTGGCGCTCAAGGCTGCCACAGAGGATAGACCTACGCATCCTGAACGCCATCCACCGCCGAGGCGACGCCGCCACCTTGTCCGACCTCACCGCCGAGAACGGGATCCACCCGACGAAGCTGTCCAACCTCCGGCGCCCATGCGCGTGCCCACTGCCTCCGGCGTCTTCTCTATTGCTGGTCACCAGGACGCCTACGTGTATAAGCTCATCGGCGTTTCTCGACTCCTCGTCGGTGTTGGTGAGCAGACCGACCTGTCCCCCATGGTGGCGGCGTTCATCGGCCGGAGCAGCGTGAGCACACTTTTCAGCATGCGTGAGTGGTTCACTGATGAGCGGGCGGCGGCCATGTCGCTCTACGAGGTGGCGCACGGCCGCAAGCTGTGGGATGCCATGGCTGCGAGGCAGACACGGATTTTTAGAGCACGGGCTCCTGGAGACCTCCTATCCTCACCATCTAATGTGGCTTTGAGATCCGTGCTACACAACTAATTTGCTACATGAAAACTTTTTTTTTTTGGTTTCTTCAAAACAAAACAACAAATGAACATGAAACTTGCCAGGACAACAAAACATTCTTAGAACAATGTGGGATAAAACTTTCAGAATTTTTTGTCCAACAAAATATAGAAAATGAGATTTTTTTTAATTAAAAAATTCTTACTTTTAGTATTTATGATGCAAAGAAAAATCTGAAAGTTTTTTCCCGCATTCTAATAAGAATGTTTTGTTGTGCTGAAAAGTTTGAAGTTCATATGTTAAACTATATGAGAGAAACAAAAAAGAGAAAAGTACTTGCACGAATCGCGATGCAAAATTGGATGGCTAGATAAGGGGGTGTCCATGAGCCTAATCTCCACAGGATATTTTCCTGTTCAAGGACGCCTTGACAGCGGACGTCCGCTTCACAATCGAGAGCATCCTGAGGGACGAGTATGGCAGCACCGTGTTTGCAGCAGTGATGGGCTCGCTTGTGGACGTCGGTGGCAGCCATGGCGCCTCCACCGCTGACATCTTGAGGGTATACCCGCACGTCAAGTGCATCGTGCTGGATCTCCCCCATGTCGCCGCTGGAGCTCCGGTTGATGACAATTTGACCTTAGTTGCCGGCGATATGCTCGATTACTTCCCACCGAGTATTTGTTAGCTTTAATCTTTGCATGAGGTATTGCATTATACCCATATTAAAAAGCAAGTGGGGGTGGTTCTTAAACTAGATTTCGAGAAGGCCTATGACAAAGTTAGTTGGAAATTCTTACTTGATTGTCATGTGAAACATGGATTTAATTCCAAGTGGTGCGGGTGGGTATCTCAAAACCTTAAAAATGGCACGGTTAGCATAAAGATCAATGATGAGGTTGGCCCTTACATACAAAGTGCTAAGGGGGTGCGACAAGGTGATCCACACTCACCTTTCTTGTTTAATCTTGCGGCTGAATGCTTGACTAAGATGGTACTGACGGCTCAAAATAATGGCCTTATTAAAGGACTAGCTTCCGAGCTGATTGAAGGAGGGGGTGGGCATCCTTCAATATGCTGATGATACAGTGTTGTGTTTTGAACATGACATTGACAAAGCTATCAATATCAAGTTATTGCTCTATTTTTTTGAACTTATGTCAGGATTAAAAATCAATTTTGATAAGAGGGAGGTTTTTGTTGTCGGAGGGGATAATGAGACTGATTTAATCTATGCTGATATGTTTGGCTGCCGAGTGGGCACCCCCGTCTATGAGATACTTGGGAGTTTTCCAGTCACATACTCCACTCTTAAGAACATAGAGTTGGACTTCCTGGATGCTAAACTGATCAAAAAGCTTGACGCCTAGATTGCCTATGTGGCATCCTCCGGGGCTAGACTCACGCTTTTGGGGTCCAGCCTTGATGGGATTCCATCTTATCTTATGTTGATGTTCCTTTTCAATAAAAAATTTATTGAGAAGATGAATAAACATCGTAGGCCATTCTTTTGGAGGAGAAAAAAATAAGAAACATGGATACCATATAGTTAAGTGGGCAAGAGTGTGTCGATCTAAGAGAATTGGTGGGCTGGGGATCAAGGATCTCCATAAACAAAATATTAGCTTGCTTGTCAAATGGTGGTTGAAGCTCGAAACGAGTGATGGGCTGTGGCAACGTATCGTTCGGGCTAGATACTTTAAAAATAAAACAGTAGCTAATATCCGGAGTCGCTTTTCCGACTCTCCGTGCTGCAAAGCTATGATGAAGGTTAAAGAGACATATATGGCTGGGGGAAGATTAACATCAATATGGAGACCTGGCTAGGGTCTGGCATGATCCTTGGGGTATCTAATACTCCATTGCGTGATCGATTTCCAGGTCTGTTTAATATTTGCCAAGATGAGGATGGCACTATTGCTTCTCTGGTAGCTAATTACTATAAACTTGGTTTTAGGCGCAGATTATTTGGTGAGCTGAGTGATCAGTGGACCTGGATGGTCCTTGAGGCTAAAAAAATACCTCTAAATAAGTCTCCACATACAATTTCCTGTGCACTTAATAGTAAAGGAAAATTTACTAATAAGTCAGTCTATGAGTGGCTAGTGAGAAGTTTATCTGGCCTGCGACAAGCGGGCAAGTAAAGAACAAGTGGCTGAAGATCAGTTGAAAATTAAAATATTATTGTGGCAGCTATTTCAAAACGTTGTGCTCACGCAGGAATAACTTACGCAATAGGAATTGGCCTAAGAATCCTGTTTGATCTTTCTGTTGTGAAAACAGCAAACCACTTGTTCTTTACTTGCCCGCTTTCCCGTACAGTCTGGGGGTGCTGGGGGTGACAGCCGGGGCTTCTTGTTGTCCTCGATCGCTTTGACAAAGTTGGGCGTCGTTATATAAGTCTTTCCGGGTGGGAAAAAGTTTTATATGATGTTTATTGCTTCCATCTGTTGGGGGATTTGGTGCCTCCATAACAAAGTTACTTTTGACAAATATGTTGCTCGTACTCCGCTGGAGGCTGTTTTTACTGCCTCCTCGTTTATGTTTTACTAGGCAGGATTGCTTAAAGAAGACGACAAGACGAAGTTCCAGGCTGGGGTGAAGAGGTTGGCTCACGCGGCAGCTGCTCTGGCGGACAGATCTTACCCTCGTGGCAGGCTTCTCCTGAGAGATAGAGACGGGATTCAGATCGGTTAGCTGGTGATCATATCTAGTTTTAGCCTTGTCGCACTGGGGTTTGATGCTCGCTGGACTAGTGTGAGGTTCTTTGGTATCATTTTGCTTGGCTCAGTATGCCACTAGTTTCATCCTTGAACTTAGGTTGGGCAGTGGATTAGGTGAACGTGTCGTCAGGTTTTTGCCCCATGGCGGATGATCAATTTCAGGGTCGTCCTGCGGTGGGTTTCCTTACAGTGCGCCAACTCGCTCCCCCCTTTCAGTCTCCTTTTGCTCGCAATTGTTTTCGTCTTGGTCTGGTTTCCTTGGCTAGTGGTCGACTAAGACTTAAAACAGATTGATGTATTTCCGTTGATTGCAAAATTAATGGGAAAGGGTGTGAGCTCGGTTGGAAAAAAATGTAGATTGTAGTCCGGCACGGTGTACGTGTGATGTGTACGAAGACGACAAGTTTCCACGAAGCCTGCGAGTTTCAGCGAAGGCACGCGAGGCGACATGCCGGGCTGTGTGATGCGGCAAGGAAGGCGGGATGCCGGGGTGTGTGATGCGGCAAGGAAGGCGGGATGCCGATGGAGGTGTGAAGCTGCGGTGTTGTGCGACGGCATGGTCGTGTGAAGCGGCAAGAATTGCAAGTAGATGGAATGCAACGGGCTGCATGCATGATCAAGTCGAGGTGGTTGATCTGGCAAGTTCTGCTCGTGTTGATGTCCATGCATTCTCTGCATGCAAATGTTAGTTAGCTAGCTTAATGCGTGTGTTGTTAGTAGTACTAGAAGAACGCCCATGCGTTGCAACAGGGTCACATTAATTTTAAGAGTTTAATATTAATCATGTTAATATTACATTTAACATTCTCATACATATCAAGTGACATTGGCGACCTTTTTTACCATCAAATCCTCACACACACACTCCACATATCAAGTAGAGACTAGTCTTTGTGAGTCAGGAGCGAATCATGGCGTATTGGCGTGAGGGCAGGACATAAGGGCATGACCAACGCTCCACAACAGTCCACCTAGCATCAAACTGTTGCTTGCAGACTAAAGCTAGCTCTTGCAGAAGATCCCGTCTCCTCCCTGACAAAAGCAGGAGAGAGGAAAAACGCAAGAGAGTAGCTGGTTCTGCCGTGCGTGCATGTTAACGAAGAAAAGGAAAAAGAGGCTGAGCAGACTGACATTTTGTGGGGCCTGTGAGGCAGCCATGTAATGGGTGAATAAAGGATTGGGTGCTGCCTTAAACAATTTTTGCTTGTGTGGAGAGTGAAGCACTAGTATCCTGCTGCTTCCGGTGCTCATGCCCTAAGTGCTGTGGAAAAATGAAAAGGTGGCGAGGGACGGCCGGACGGGCATGGTGCGCGGCGCGGCCATGTGCTAGGCGGCGGGCCGATCTGCCGCGGATCTAGCGCGGCGCCAGGAGGCAGCGAGCTGGCGCGAGGCAGTCGCGTCAGGTGGCAGCGAAGCGGTCGCGTCGGGCAGCAGCATGTGCGCGTTGGACGCGGCGTGGGCGCCGTGGGTCTCCGGGTTGCGTGCTGCTGCGATCTGGTGCTGATGCAGCGGTCCTCGCGTGGCTCGGAGACTCGGAGCGGCGCTGGGAGGTGGCTCGGTGTGAGGTGGTTGCTTCTACTGGCACTGGCCGGCACGTGGACTTCAGCCAGGGACCGTGGTAGTCCATGGCCTAGGGCGGCGCTCCTCCCTACTATGCAAGCATGGTGCTCGGTACGGTGCGGTGGCTCGTTCTGCGTCCAGCAGTCCCGCGTTGGCCGGGCATCAACGAAGCTGCTGGCTTGCGTGGCGGGAGGGCCGGCGGTGGACTCCGTGAGGTGCGGGTGGCTGTGTTGGCTGCGATGTGGCATGTTCTGTGGTGGCGGCAAGAGTGGTGTGGTGGACCATCGTGTTGGAGGTTGACCACCGGTGAGCTCCGCGAGGTGTGGTTGGTTGCGGCGGTTGTTGTGCCTCTTTGCAGATGGGCAGCTTTGTGGGCGGTGGCGGTTGGTGGGCTTGCCGGCATCGGTGAAGGGATGATGTATGCCCGAGGTGGTGTGGGAGCTGGGATGAAGACCATGTCTCGACCTTATGCCATCACCATCGATGGCGGCTATAGCCGTCGACCTCCCTGGAGGCATCGCTTATTTGTTGCCGCACCCTTCCTGCATGGATCCGACCGTCGCTTCCTCTTTAGAGGAAACCCTTGATCTTGTGTTCGCACGATGGTGGCACTTTGGTATGACATTTTCCCTCTTGGGGGGCTCATCTCGGAGCTCGGCATCAGCAAGCGGGACCGGCGGTTTTCGGCGGTTGTGGAATTCAGATTCTATGGCAACGATGATGGTGGGAGTGATGTCGGTGACGCAACAATGGTTGCGGTAGTCGTCTCTTCTCCTGTGAGTCGAAGCTGCTGCGGTGGGGCCCTGTGGTATACGATGACTGGCCGCATGCAACCCGTTCGGTGATCTTCGACGGCACCAGCCATGCCTGGATTTGTTCTTCAGAGTTCTCCGTCAAATTCGGAGCTGCGTTGTCTGGCTGCGGGTGATTATGTTTTGCGCAGATCATGGAGCTTCACGCATCTGCAGTGGTGTGGGTTGGGTTAACGTTTGTGAACGGCGAAGTCGGAGTCGTTTGCGCAGAGTTTAGGGATGGCGATGATGCCTCTTGGGGAGGAAGGACCGCGATGGCGCACGCGTGCTGTCTCGCGGGGGCCCTTCTTGGAGTTGTGTGCATGGGGTTTCTTATGTGTGCCGCTTAGCGGTTGCGATGATTTTCACCCGGTTCTCCATAATTAACTATGCAATATGGTTTTCGCTCGGTTTTCTCTAATTAACCGAGCAGCAATTTTGAAAAAAAAAACAATCTCTTGGGCAGGGGTTCACAAATTAGGATCCTCAACTCTTGGCCTTTGCACAAACAGAAGATGGATAAAATTATACAAAAGTCTTTTCCATGTGGCCAACTAGCCATACATTCTTATTCTTATACAACATCATCGAAACATTTTTGTACATATTAAATAGCAAGGTTTCTAGGGTACTTGATTGACATAAAATTCATCGAATTGACAAGGAAACATCTTTTTACATACGTACAAAATATCAACCAAACATTTTTTTTACCTATAATATGCCATGGACTGGAAATACTGAACTCCCGACATTTATTCAAATTGACACTTGAGAGGTGTTTCTTAATGCTTGGCCTTCAAATAGATGATAATTACAGGATACTTGGCCTTCTCTTTCTTGAGGTGCTCTGAAACCATGCTGGCATAAACCATAAACAGATCATCAAGAATGGCCTCGCCGAAGTGTTTCTTAATCAGCGGTTCCACCACCGCCCTTATGCACCTGGCAACATTCAACCCACTACTGGTGCAGCCCAACACGACATCATCTTGTGTGCGGTCTTGTGGATCCCAGCTTGATTCAAACACACTCATGTGTTCCACATTGAAGAGATTGTTCTCCTCGACCACGGCTTTCACTTCGTCCACAGATGGCGCATAAAATGGAAGGTTGAAAGAGACCAGCTTTTCCTTCTCCACAAGGCCCTGCCACACGTTGCAAAAAAACATTACTTTTTTCAAAGTTTGTATTAATTCATATGCATGTTTTAAGATGTTCAATATAAATAGTTTTCCTCCCAAGATATCTCCTAGATGGATACCCGTGGTCACAATAACTTTAAACTGTGCTATGCGTGGCTCCAACAATTCATATGGGCACCACCCTTTACATTTTCTCCAACCGTATAAGTTCCAACGCTCCATGGAAGGACCCTCTGCCGCCTTTATCCATTATCTCTCATGCCTAAATGTAGTGTTATCGAGATTGGCCGCTGCCACTGCTAGCTAGGAATTAGAGTATCACGTCATCTGCCTCCACTACGTGTCCAAGCTTAACAGACGTCACCAATTCGTGCTCTTAACCCGCACATGTCGTGGCCATCAGCTACCACCATGCCGATTGTTATCATTGGGTCAGAGACGGTAGAGGGTGGTCGTATATAATTTTATTTTCTTCTAGTTGTTATTGTAAACACTAGTAGAAAACAGGGCTTTCGTTCGATCAGAAAAGAGCATTAATCCCGGTTGCGTTACAAACCAGGACTAATGTGAGCATTAGTCCCGGTTCGAGCGGCGAGGGCACCGTACAGGCATTACTCCTGGTTCAAATGGGACTTTAAGTCCCGGTTGGTACCACAAATCGGTACTAAAGGGTGCGATGCCCATTAGTACCGGTTCGTGGCACGAACCGGTACTAAAGGCCAGGAACCGGTACTAATGGGGTTGAGACCTTTAGTACCGGTTCGTGCCATGAACCGGTACTAATGGTGCAATTTTCAAATCCAAATCCTACCCCCCCCCCCCAGTGTATCGCCTTTTCAGTTTTGTAAAAAGCAAAAGAAAATGATAAAAACTTCAAAAGTTAAAATCCTTCGAGATGTAGTTATGTTACCACATCTACTAGTTAGGAAAATTTAAAAACTTAAATTTGGACTTGTTTTGCAAAAAGTGCAGGGAAAGTGTAAACGGCTATAACTAATGGGCATCGCACCCTTTAGTACCGGTTCGTGGCACCAACCGGGACTAAAGGTCCCATTTGAACCGGGAGTAATGCCTGTACGGTGTCCTCGCCGCTCGAACCGGGAGCATTAGTCCCGGTTTGTAACGCAACCGGGATTAATGCTCTTTTCTGGCCGAACGAAAGCCCTGTTTTCTACTAGTGTTCTTTTCTCTTGTCTCTGTTCAATTTGCCTCTACGTTGAGTTGAAAAGGGATGGGGCCATTATGGTCTTTGACTTGGTCAAACCACTCACGTCTCATTAGCTATGCTGTCGGAAAATGATCATTGGGAAGATTCCGGCGGGTGACAGCCGATTAGCTGCTGCCAAGTCCCTCCATTCATAAGATTGCACTAGGAGATATATAAATATTAGCATTGGGTCTACATAGTATAGAGTATACCTTCAACACCAGAGAGAGAAGAGCTTGGGCGAGCAAGTCCCACATGCTGCTTGCTTCACCATGTAACAACATGTCTTTGCTCTTTCTGCCTAGAAATGTTAGCACCATATGCCCACCACATACAAGTTCATTGAACCGCAGCGTCAGGAACAATGACAGGTCCTTTTGGTACTCTTCTTGGTATAGTTTTATCACAGCAGGTGGAGTACTCTTGCCAATGTAGAAGCTCTCTTCATTCAGGTAAGCACCTCTTGAAAGCTCATCCGGTACCTTCAGAAGCCATAAAGGAATTAATATATTTATGTGATTATTTGGACAAAATCAATATACTGGTATGTATACACATTTATTTTTTCTTAAAAATTCCAAAAACCCATGAATATATATTGCATCTATGCACAATCTTATTCAAAAATATGTTAATAAGGGACATAAAGAAATACAAATTTGCGCAAATAGTAAATCAATCTTTGTTCTACACATTTGTTTTTTTGTGTGTAAACTACAACAGAAAAGACATATACTTGTATGTTATACTTTATACACACATGCTATATGTCCATATGTATACGTAAAATGGATTTTTGTAGGATTTGAAATACTGTTTTCTCCCCTGTAGTCCCAAAACCACGGTAACTGAACTGATATGAGCCCTAGTGAGTGGTAGCAACTAGTGGCAACTTCAGCACCAGGCTAAATAGCAATTGGCTAATGCACTTGATCCCTAAAAGTGGTTTCTTTCTTTCAACAAGCAATATTCCTTAGTATTTATCTTCTCCCAAAGTTTGAATTATCGTATGAATTAAATTTGACCGTGGAATTATAGCTGGATAAGGTGGATTTCGGCTAGCTCTTGGCAGTTAATGGCTTAATGCACCCACACTTCAGTATGTCCACTGCACTTCATTATTCTCTTAGGGTCACCTTTCACAGCAAGTAGCAAAACATGGGATACCCTCTTTTTCGATAATGACAATGGATAGCCATCTATAACGTCATGGTCAGGATATTTCTCGAAACTAATTCTGGTAGCAAGTATAGAGGAAAAAAATAAGTGATAACATGTAATTACATTCTAGAGTTTACATTCCTCTGTTTTCTCATAGTCGCAGTTGGCTTCTAGCACCTTGTGGCAAGACATGATTGTTTAAAAAAGTACATTAAAAGATTGTTTTCTTCCTAAGAAATGAGTGAGTAAATCATATGAGTTTGTTTAAGAGATTCTCAAGCAGTTTTAACACAGCTCTCACAACTTGAGCTCAATCAATGCCTCTAACTGGTTTGTAGGCACGCACCTTGGACCGCCACATGAGGGAGTAGGAGGAGTGGAAGAGGTGGACACTCCGGCATGGGAACAGCCTGGTGTAGAAAGAACCCGGCATCCCGGCCACGTAGTACTGCGGCCTCCTATCGGAGGTGAGCTCCTGCAGCCGATCCAGCGACCTGAAGACGAGGTTGAAGTCGTTCCCCGGCAGGTCGTTGAGGAAGAACTGCAACTCCATGGCTGCAGCAGGAGGGCGCTGCTCCTGCTCTGCCTCCCGGTTGTGGTCGGAGATTGTGCCGATGACCAACGACACAAGCAGCAGCGTGTTCGGCCCTGACGAGCAGCCGAGGTCGGCGACGACCATGGTGCTCCTGGACGGCAGTGACCTGTACAGCTCCACCACGGCGCCCTGGAGCACCGGCCTGGTCTCAAGCATGGCCTTCTCCTGCTCGCGCGGGAGAAGCAAATAATTAATGGATCGAGCACATCTGGACGCAAAAGGCAATGAATGCATGCACTTTTTTCCCCAACCGGGCTCACAACACATTCCATTAATTTCTTAACGGAAATATTCAGTATACAGGTAGTTCAACCTAGAACAAAGCAGTTGAAGGAGAACAAGCATGCATGCATGGGACGTTAGTTACTTGGAGTCTGGAGTTGGTGGCGTAGCTGTTCTCTCCGTCGCCGTTGGCCATGTGAAGCCATTGCTCTACCTCCATGGCTACCTATCACTTGTGACTTCTTGTGAGGATGATTTAAAGTACTCACGCAGACGGGAGGAGTCGGCCCCTTTTATAGAGGGGGCACATATATATATGTATATCTAGGATCACTAGCAATAGATGAAGATGAGGACAAATTTTTTGGTTATTTTTCTGAAAGCAATCGGTGCGCGGGTTGCATAAAAATTCTTGGCTGACCACTGCATGGACGTCACGGTGAGTACCTCAGCACATACACGTACGGCTCCCTCCCTCAAATCAGGTCACTTAATCGGATTGATTCTTCATGGCAGAATGCTCTTCACGCCTGCTGCTTTGCTGGCCTTGTTGCGTGCCCTGCATGCGTGCTGCACGTGTATTTTTCAGAGTATGCATGCCCAGTCATTGTTCAGGCAGCAGAAAGAAGTTTAAAAACCACCCAACGGTAATCCTGACTTTGTCCGGGCATGTTCGAGCAGTCCACCAATCCCCATATCCAAGCCATATATGTGGAGAATATGGGGATGTCCGGACGTGTCCAGGCTGCCAAGTAGGATTTTGCCACCCACGGACTTCTTTTTCTCTTTCTTTATTCTTTCTTTCTCTTTATTGTCTTCCTCTTCATCAATTATATGCATGTTACCGGACAATATATAAGGATAATATGAGGACTGTGGTTGTTTCACAAGAAAAATGAGGATGCAAAACAGACGTGCCAAGATACTGTCTGGGCACGTCCATAGACCTATGAGTAACCGAATTAAGCAATTGTGGTTGTAGAGACTCTAAGTTGGTCTTCCTACTTACTAAGCCATAAAGTCCTTGAGCATGCAACAAACCCTTACAAGTTATTAGTTCTTTTCTTTAATACAATACATACATAGACACTCATACATATGCACACACTCACCCATATGAACACACGCACGCACATCCTGTTCCTATGATCACCTCCCGGAGACTGGGCCGACACGTCATCTTGGGATTGATGAAGTTGTCACAGACGTCTTCGTAGTCGACGGGGACGTCCCCTTCCACTAAACACACATCGTCAGAAAGCCTGGAATATATCTAGAAAAATGTGAACACCAGTGTCAAGTCTATGTCTTCAACACTGGTAGGCTGAGAATACCACTGCCCTCATAACCATCCAACTACATATTTGGTTCTCAAGTTCTATGAGTTTATCAACAACTTAATTATTTTAATCAACCAATTAAGATCAATAGGATCATTGGGTAGCGTGTCCATCCTTATCCTCACGAAGTACCTACCTTGGTACGATTGGGTGCTTGCTACGGGGGCCTAAGTCGACGAGGATTTGTGGCACACAAGTGCAGAGGCATGCTTTTTATTTTGGCTTCCGATTTTCAAAGTTCTATATCTTTTAAACAATAATTCCAAATTAAGTTATATTTTCATATTCATGTTTCTCGTGACTAGTGCTTTCAAATATGATCCATTTTGTAATTATTTGACGACTTCAAAAATAAATGTTCAGTTTCAACGTTGACACATAGTACGAGCGGTCGATAAAAATCAATTATTTTGTGTTGACGACTGACAAAAAAAATTGCTTGCAATTATATCTCTAAAGCTAGTTGAAAATTCAGTTTTAGATGCAAAAACCGTAAGTTTAATCATTGAGGCTAAATCCTTTTTGAGGGATTGTCTTTTCTAGTTTTCCCTCATGCAGGATTGAACTACTATGTGAATCGCGAGCCAAAACAAGCAGGCGGCAGGACTTGGCAGATGACTGCCCCCCGCACTCGCATGGCCCCGTGCATTTCCGGGGCCTAGGGTACCTTTTTGTCGACTAGTAAACGTGTATGTGCAAATGCCCATATTAACTAACTAAAGGTTTTGAAGTACACACTATGAACATTGATTTTTTTGTACATACCTTGACAATTTTTTTTATCACGAAACTTTGCATGTTAGTAAACATTTGAATTTTTTCCCCTTTTTTATTGGACAGAGGTTTTTTTTATCACAAAAGAAATTAGTTTCTTTTGCATGAATTTCGTGTAGCAGTTTCTTTTTCTATTGTGTGTTAAACATGTGGAGGTGCTCACCATTGGTATGATGTAGATCATTAGATCGACAAGGTTTGATGGTTGACATGGTTTGGATCTGCCATTTAGGGTATTTTTGTACTGGTATAGACATAGATATGGTGATACGTGCAGTTTGCACTCAAGCATAAAGATGGCAATTTTAATATTTCAACATATTCCCTAACACTTCTTACCGATTTACTCGCATTCATTTAAAGGAGATGCTAGTGGTCGTCTATGGTGAGAGAAGAAAGGGTTGTAGATAGTTCATAATGAAATTGGATGCTTCATCTTACATAATGCCTTAATGTATTACTTTTACTTATTCATTATCACATCATGCAAGATCATGGCATTGAATTGTGAATTAGGAAAAAAAAATCATGAAATCTTACTGCCATTCCTACAAAGACATACTTGCCTATATATATGTTGTAGCATTTCGGTCCAGTGCGGTCCACAAAACAATAGATTGAACCAACGAGATGAGAAAAAAGAAAGATACAAAAGGAGGAGGATATATGTTCCGTAAACTAAAAACAAGGAGAAAGATCTGATATTAATCATTAGGATTTGAGTTCGGAAAACTTGGCATCTATGCATATGTCTATCTTTTGACCTCTCATAGCTGCTATAGCTATGTTGTTCACGTCATTGTCAGCGTCACCTTTCATGTGGTTACTGCTTGGCTAGCTGAGGACTGGGATTCAGCTTATCAATCGACATGATAGTCTAGCTGACGTGTCAAAGAAGTGGTTTCACACGTAATAAAAATTTAATTTGTGTGTCAGAAGGGCACTCAAATATAAAAATAGATAGAAATGCTATTGAGAACTTCGGGTGTAGAATAAATTGTTTTGCGCTGGAAGTATTTTTTTACTATCATTTCACTAAGAATTACATTTGGTATACAAAAAATTATGTTAATATTGATTCACTACGTAAAATTTGGCACAAAAAATCAGAATATTAGTCAGAAGACCACAAAATTTACATTTTTATGTATATTGTACACTATGCTTTTACGTTCATAATTTTACATAACACCAAACTTTTTTTACAGCCAATGTATATTTTCTTATGTTCTCGTTTGACTTCCTATATAAGAACAAAAAAATACAGGACCTAAAAATATGGTGCAGTGATGTTAGAACAGAGGGAGTGAACAATAATTATTTTTCACCTTGAGTGACGAATAGCGCGACCCTATAGGTAGCTATGCATCATCATCAGCTCGTGCTAATTTACTGAAAAATAATTAACATGCATGCCATGTCAATTACAGCGGCTGATACATACTCCCTCCGTTCCGAAATAATTGTCTTTCTAGCCATCTCAAATGGACTACAACATACGGATCTATGTAGACATGTTTTAGAGTGTAGATTCACTCATTTTGCTTCGTATGTAGTCATTTGTTGAAATCTCTAGAAAGACAATTATTTCGGAACGGAGGGAGTACATACCTGCAATTAATAGATAGACAGTCACACCGAGTGACCTAATGCCTAACATACGTGCACGTACGTTTCTCTCGTCCCAGTCCCTTACGCGCCAAAGCAATCAGATGTGTTGGTTTCGACACGCGTACCCTAAAACGTACGTGTAGCACGCGCACGAACATGATATCTTCGGTTTAGATTCACTAGCAAACATGCCCGTGCGATTGCAACGGTATACATCCATGAATTTGTCAGCATAGGAAGTACTAATATTACACAATATTACTAAAGCTTATTTTCTCAACATAACTTGCATGCTGTGGAGCTTACAGTCTAAATTACTAATAGTTAATAGTAGCAATATTAGTTACAAAGGCACACAGTGTTTTGTACACTTATTGATAGCTTATAGAATATGTATATTATGTGTTAATCCTCCTTGAAAATTAATTCTAAAATTCAACTGCTAATGTAGATTTTCTAGCATATAGTTTTTTTTTGAACTGCTTTCTAGCATATAGTTGTACAAATATGAGTCAGTTTTATAATTGAAATGTCATTTAGCGACATTTGTACCAAAATTTATGTAGCTTGAAACCCTATCCAACTGCTACAATTTTAAATTGATGAAATCTAGGGCTAAGAATTATTTTAGGTGATCCCTTATTCATTTTTTTGTCATTGTGAGTTTATTTTATTTTCTAGAATGGTCTGGCTTTTTACATGATCTTCCTTGGTCATTATACACAAAATATGACTATGTTGGTGGCAAAAAGCAAAAAACACGTAAGTGCGTATTTTTTCATGTAGAGTATACATGTTTTGAATGTTTGTACCTAATTCTATTTTTGAAAAAAATAGAACATATTCAAAGCTTAGTTAATTTTCTCATCTAGAGCATGTACGTTTGCGGTTTGCATGTTTGTCGCAATATTTGTCATGGGAAATCTTCTTGGAAAGCTCTATCAAATTGCATAATTAACTGTTATGTTGCATTAGGAGTTATCACATGTGCATGCATGATATACTTATACATAAGAAAAAAAATCTTGTTATGGACATGAACATTGGTTAAAACATGCACTTATATGTGATGGGTGCTTGCATTGCATGATGCATATATACAACGAATGAGAGTATGTGTTTGCGTACAAATAATCCTTGTCTAAAGTGTAGGGAATGCCTAACCTGGCAAAAAAGTAGGGAATACCTTGTTAATAGTACAATTTTTTTTGAATATACTAAGAAAAAAATAAGAGCCATATAAGTATACAATAGGAGCGTGATGCATACCAACACTTGAATGTGCTTGCTTGCATGGACCTTGTAACATGGAGGAGGGCACTCGTAAATACTTCCGTCCATGGGCACCAGCATGTCCGGGTTTGCGTGCATGATTGTGACATTTGGGGGGTGTTTGGTTCAAAAGTCCTAGGACTTTTTCTAGTCCCATGGACTAATCAAAAAAGACTCTTCAGTAGAGTCTTTTTCTAGTCCCTGCAGAAAAAGCCCCTCCCGTTTGGTTTCTAGGGACTTTTTCTAGTCTCTGGGACTAAAAAGTCCCTGAACCAAACACCCCCTTAAACCAGTTCGCTCTCTTCCAGTTTTTTCGCTCTATAAATTCATTTCCTTCTTAAGGGCATAGCAAATTTCAATCCTTTACTTTTCTGATTAATTACTTACCTTCTAAAGGCAAGGCGAAATTTCTTCCTTCCATCCAATGATGCATGCATCTCCCTCTCTATCCTCCAGCGTGCATGCATTTCTTCTTTATTGGGTCTTTTTCTTATTGTTTTTACGGAATACTCGTCGATGTATTTAAATCAGTAAGATTAGATTTAAATTAGCATGGTGGGATTATCAGGTATCAGTAAATATATAGAAGCGACATAGGCTATTTAATTAGAGAAGGAACCCAATATCTTCACACACCAGTAATCTAGCTCAGCAGGGTGATGGTCCTGAGTTCGAAACACTACCAGCGCCATCTTATTTTGTTTTTCTGTGAGGTGTAACATCAGTATAACCAATATAAAAGGTGTTCTTCGTTTACTTTCACCGACAATAGGTTAGCTTGGTGGGTTTGTTCGGGTGCGTGGGCTCGAACCAGGTGGGCGGGGTTCGAGTCCGCATGACGCTATTTATTTTAATTTTTTTTATCTGTGCCAAAATGGAACTTAAAACACGAAAGCGACGGACGAAAAAAAGATGATGTACAAAAAATGCCTAATGGACCAAAAAGGGTGGAGAAACGATCCATCCTTTAATATTAGGTATAGATATAGATATAGATATAGATTATAACCACATCGGCAAAAAAATAGGTAAAAGGGATTCTATTCAAAGCCCCCAAATAAAAATCAATAATCAGGCGCTTTTAAAAATGCAGTGGTAGCGTCGTCAGTGGCCAATGATGAAATTCTTTTAAGATAGGGTAGATCAAAGCTATGCACTGTTGTCTCTAGAAAATAGGCTTTCGCCCCGCTATATTAATATAGCAACCATCCGATGCAACTGTTTGATCATCGCTGGGGCAAACAGCACAATCACGCCCAAAAGAAAAACAAGAGAAAGAATGCCAACAGCGTCGGATCGACGAAAGCGACGGTTCCCCGCAACCGCTGCACCCTCCGGAGAATTCCACCATGCTCCTATGCCTCTGTATTACCGTGTACCAAGCAACACCTTCAAGAAGAACTACGATGACTACGATGCTGCTACCCGGACGGATCCTACGATTTCTCCCGCAACACGGAGGGAAGTGGGGGAGAGGTACACCTGCCACCCTTTAAGAAGGATGGCAGCCTCCCCAGACGTCACCGCGTCGGTGTCGGAAAGACCCGGCAAAGATTTTTCCCGACCCCTCACACCCACAACCCAGGACCAACCGTTGGCTCCAACATGCTTGCCGTCCACCAACATGCGACATCACAGTCTTGAGGACACCATCGACGTCTCACCATGGAAAACGCTGCGAGGCCGACCGGGCCTAAACGAAGCAACCGTAGACAGGGGCCGACGGTACTGCTGCCGCGTGGGAGGGAACAACCTCCACCGGCTCAGGCGGTAGCAAACCGGACTTAGCAGCAGGACCACACTAGGCCAACTGCTCGGCCAGGTCCAGATCGGGCCCGTGAAGCTCCCGCCACCGCGCTGCAGCCGACGCAGCATAGGCCCAATGCCGCCTCGGTGGGAACAATGTTCTATGGGCAACTCCAACAGGGTTCACCGAAACGGACATCATCAAATCTCCGTGGATGTATCTAAGGGCAGCCAAGCGGCCCCGGCCATCCAACCATATTCGACTATTTTCCAATGGAGAGAGAGGGGTGGAGGCCGAAAATTGGATTTGTGTTGGGGTCCAAGGTTGGGTTGGCGTGTCTGAAGTCCCCCAAGCCTCCCATTTGTTTGGTTCTAGTTTTAAGAATTTCGGATGTCTGGACCGCATGGCCCATTATTCGCGGACATTTAGTATCATCTTATGATGGCAAAATATGTCTGGACCATCCGTCCGGACATTTAGGGGCGATTTGTTGATCCGTGTTGGTATCAGCTAGGGTTTGTCATCATCTCGCATGGTGTGGCAGTTAGTATGGTCATATTTTCATGTAACGTGCTAGTATAGGTCATCGCAAAAATATGCATGCTGATGCTGGATTGTCTTGCCAAGCAGTTTTAGTTACGGACGCCCAGGCCTTTTGTCGTTTTCTGATGTTGAAAGATCGTTCTTTGGTTAAAAAAAAATAGCAGTCCTTGCTTTCCACATGACCACGTGATGCACACCCTTTATTTTTATTTTGGGAACTGCTTTGCACGCCTTATTGCCTGCGTACTTGACTCCTTAACAACATGTATGTGACATGCTTGACTAGGTGTGTGGTGGCTCTATTTTTCCTCCAAATTTTTCGTTTACTATATACTCCCTCCATTCCACAATGTAGTGCCTATAGATTTTTACGAAAGTCAAACTTTGCCAACTTTGACCAAGGGTATAGAGAAAACTGTCTACATCTACAATACCAAACATGTACATTCTGAAAATATAACTCACACTGTATCCAGTGATGTGCATTTGGTATTCTAGATGTACCTACTTTTCTCTATAAACATGGTCAAAGTTTGTAATGTTTGACTTTTGTAAAAATCTATAGGCACTACATTATGAAATGGAGGGAGTATAATAGAATAAGAAGATAGATTATCAACTGTTGGTTGTTTGTTTTTGATGATAGCTTACCAGGCTTGCCGGCTGGTTCTGTGTCTATCTTTTAACAGCTCGGAGCTGCTATAGCTATGTTGGTGTCGTCATGCTCAGCGTCACCTTTGCGTGGTCACTGCTTAGCTCAAATATGCTGTTACGCGCGCGCAGGTACATAGGTAGGTCTGCATCACCATCAACACGTACAACTCTATATGTACGAACGATCAATTGAACGCCATATATGTACTTAGTCAAAATTAATTTACATGTGCATGCGATGTCAATTAGAGCGACAACGTACATATCGGCAATTAGTGATCTCATGCCTGACATACATGCGCGTAAGTTGCTCTCGTCTCAGTCCTTTACGCACGCGCTAAGTGATAGGATAGTATTATCGGCTCGTATGCATCATCATCACAGCAGCAAGAAATGGGTAAGAAGGAGACTATACAAAGCCACCGAATAAAAAACAATAATTAGGAGTTATTTATTAAAAGATAGTGGTAATCGGGGCCGTAGAAGCGACGTCAAGATCCACATGTGTAGGCTGCAGCACCGCCGAAGACGTGGAGGTCCACACAGTGGCGGAGAGATTACTGATGAATAGTGCTGAATTAGAGATTTTTTACTATTAAACATCTATTTTTCTATGGATTGGCCCTCCCCAACCTATTTCAATGGCACTTGGCCCCCCTAATACAGATTTTCTACCTCCTGCCACTGGGTCCACACCACCACTAAGAAAAATGGCTGCAGTCTAGCACTTCTCCGGCTCTAGGGTGAGCATCTCTCAAGTCCGACGGTACGGCGCCATGCGAGCCATGGCGAGAGGGAAGGGTCCCTCTGCGGCAAGAGAGATGGAGGATGTGTGTAGTCCTTCCCCTGGATGTTGGTCGGGCTCACTTCTACACTCTGATGTAAGCAGATCCTCGTCGTGCTTGCGTGTCCCTTTCCTAGTTGTCTGTTCGGCTGTAGTCTTCGGCCAGTTCAAGCATTGAGCTTTTTTCCGTAATCTTTTGAGCTTGTGCGCTCCGTTGAGTTGTAAGCTTCCTAGATTGTCCCCTCGTATCGTTTGACCGAGGCGGTTTGTGTGTGTTTGTATTCCTGGCCGGTTGATGGCTTTGTTAATTTAAAGTCGGGCACTTCGCGAGCCTTCGTTCTAAAAAAAACCATGCGCACACGCCAGCGAGGGTTGTATTGTATTTTGTCCCTTTCTTTTCGATCCAACCGTACTTCCTTAAGTTTTTTTTTTTGAGAATCACCGGGGGGGAGCTTCCCCACCTGAATATTCAGCGAGTACAGAATCACATAGGCACGGTGCAACATGCAGAGAGGTAGAAACGCCACGAGAAGACGTCCTCCTTGTCACATGTCTCCACGAGACGGTGTGACCAAAGGTCCTAATCAGAAATAAGGGCTCTGAGGGTTATTACAGAACATTGATCAACACTTCTGAACAACATATCATTACGTGTTGCCCATATCTTCCATAGTAGCGCCATGAGGATGAAAGGCCATGCTTTCTTGGGTAGATGGTGAGGCAGAGAAGTGTCCCAAAGCTCAGCGATGTCGTCGGTCTGTGGCAGAAGCCCGATGTGTTGCCAAATCCTGTTGGCAAGTGGGTAGGTGACGAAGAGGTGCATGGAGTCTTCGGGAGCCCCAGCACATCGCAGGCATACATCTGAAGATATTATATGCTTGTGGGCAAGGTTAACCCTGGTGTTGAGGCGGTCCTTGAAGAGAAGCCAAGCAAAGAATTTTAGCTTGCGAGGAGCCTTGGTGCCCAAGATGAGGGGGGCAATGAGATCGTTGTCTGACCTATCCATGAGGGCGCCGTACGCATGCTTTGCGGAGAAGGCATGGCCTCGGTGTAGGAACCTTTGATCTTCCTCTGCCGAAGGCATGAAGTCCTGCAAAATAGCCAAAAGGGACACAAGCTCTTGTTCTGCCGTAAGAGAGAGACGATTATGGAGGTTAGCTTCTATACCGAAACGCAAAATATTAGCCACTTTAACCAGCTCTAGGTTGGAGTGTGAGAAGAGGTGGGGGAAGGTGGTAGCTAGGGGTTTTGGGGTTAATCATGTGTCAAGCCAGAAGTACGTATGAGAGCCACTACTGGTGAGCGCAAAAGAGATTGTCTGAAGGGTGGGGATTTGCTGAGCAATT
Organism: Aegilops speltoides; assembly: GCA_021437245.1. Taxonomy (NCBI): domain Eukaryota; kingdom Viridiplantae; phylum Streptophyta; class Magnoliopsida; order Poales; family Poaceae; genus Aegilops; species Aegilops speltoides. The sequence goes on from CM038141.1 coordinate 448,676,062, forward strand.
GTGCGACAGAGAAAGGAGGTAGTAGGAGACGAGGAGACTAAAGCGTTGGGGTGTTGAAGGTCCAACCACTCTAGTCATGGTGTCTGTGCGGGGGAGAGGGCTTTGGCGGCAAATTTCATGAGTAGACAATTATTTTGGACATGTAGGTTTTTCAGACCTAAACCACCGATTTTTTTTTGGCAAGCATACATTTTTCCATGCAATGAGGCATTGAGCTCCTGAGCAAGCATCGTCCCCTGCCCATAAAAAGGCCCTTCTGAGCGAGTCTAGGATTTTGAGGGTTTTCTTGGGAATGCGAAATACTGACATAAAGTAGGTAAGGAGGGAGTCTAGAACCGAGGAGATAAGAATGAGGCAATCACCTTTGTCCAGCAGTTTGTCAAAGTTATATGTCACGAAAAAGCTAAAATTTGAAACCTCTTTCAAATAAGACTTCAACGATATACTTTTTGACGTCTAATATAGAGGTGCGCTATGAGTCACCAGACACATGGGTTAGTGATAACCCACAACTTCGGCGAGAGTAGCAACCGCCAGCAAATCGCAGTAAATGCATGTCATCCCCTCGCAATAGACATCATCTATGCCTTGCAGCACACACTTGGGAAGCCTGGCTACAAGACTAACTCACAACCGCCATTGCAGCTTGACGGGCTCTATCTCACAACATTGCCACCCCATCGTGGTAGCATCGACGATGATGGTGGCTTGCAACATCAACGTTGACCTGCAACAGCCACGACACGGCTCGGTATGCTGCACGTACCCCTCACAACATTGCATTCCACCATGCCATCACTGATGACTATGATGGCTTGCAGCACCGGCACCTATCAACATCATTGACATCGAACTGCAGCACCGGCTCACAGCAGCCACTAGCACGTTGGCGCGCCGCACGTCCTCCTCACAACATCACTGCTTGTTGCCACATCACCAACGACTGTGTGGCTTGCAGGACCGCATGATTGTCTT